>BPLT01000004.1:2566153-3207692 GCA_019656295.1 Rhododendron mucronatum var. ripense | reverse complement strand
TGGCCCTACGCCATTCGCAAAGCTCGCAATACAAACTGTTGACAGAAAGCATAAAAAAACTACTCCCTCTATCCCAAATTGTTTGTCCGGTCCGCAAAACGAGGACTCAAAAATAATGCACTTTTTTCAAGAAAAAATTCAAACTTTTTTCATAAATTAAAAGAACTCATCGATAACTAGTGAATTGTTGGAAAATTTTTGATTTTTTCTTACAAAAATTGTATTATTTTTACGTCCTCGTTTTGCGGACGGGACAAAGATTATGGGACGGAGGGAGTAATAAAAAATTTGCAATTTTGGTTGTGCCGATGAAATATGAAATCTGCTTTACAAAAACTAAATAGAATAAATAATTGCACAAGTCGTCATTTCCTTTGAAAATCTTTAACAAGGAAGAATGAATAGAAATTATAGGAAGTGTGAAACATACCATATTAAGAAGCCGAAGAGCAACAGATTTATTGAACATGCTAGCAGAAAGGGAGCATGAAGAGGGTTTCCCCTCGGTAGTGCGCCATTCTCTCCTGTATTCCGTGTCACGCCCTCAATTTTCAACATAAATAATGAATACTCTTTTGATAAATAAAGTCCTCACAGTAATACATTTAATACCCAAAAGATCTTCATTTCCCCTATTCTCAAATAAGATTTAGATATTACATTTTTGGCTCAATGGCCCCAAGTTACCGAAATGCCAATATCCGAAGAAAATAGTATTACAGTTGTAAAAAATATCTTTCCAAAATACTTCATTCGATTCAAATGCAAATAATCACCTCTTTTATACCTTTGAAAGACATGATCAACAAGCACGATATGTACGTCATGCCAACTCCATTGAATCGTACCTGAAAATGATAGGGTGAGCTACACTAGCCCAATAGAAAATCTATACTCAAGCTATATATAAAAATGCGATGAATCATGCACCTAAAGTGAGTGAATACGACGAGATACCACAAAGAAACATGGATCTTCCACCACAAACAAGCATACTACAACTAGGGGATCATGATTTCATAAGGACATTCCTAATAGCTCACACATCAAACTAGAAGCAAAAACCGACTCTAATTATGCTTAATTAGACCACAACTTGTCCTCAACCGTCACTTGTCCATCGCTACGCAAACACTCCATTCTGCCTTGATCTATACGTATATGTGATGATCACGCACCAATAGTAATATGTGAGCAACATTATATATGTACAACGAACTCCAAGATGCGAATGACAATGAGTATATCTATCAGCTGAACAATACGAACAAATCACTGAGTTCCCTTTCTAAACATAATCAATTTATCTTGTATTTCTCAAGTATTAGCCATTTTCTTTTTTTAATAAAATTCCGCGCATTTGGGACCCCGTGCGTCCACTAAAATCTTTTAATTCAATTCCAGGCATTTGGGACCCCGTGCGTCCACTAACATCTTTTCATTCAATTTCGGGCATTTGGGACCCCGTGCGTCCACTAACATCTTTTCATTTAATTCCGGGCATTTGGGACCCATGCGTCCACTAACATCTTTTCATTCAATTCCGGGCATTTGGGACCCCATGCGTCCCATTTCTGACATCACACCCTCCGGTGGATTCATGGCTTTCCTGGGCACTTTCGGGCATTAAGGACCCGTGTGTCCCATGTTCATTCCGGCGTTGCACCATCCGGTGGATCCGTGGCTTTCTTCGTATTCATTCTATCATCTCAATTATGTTTACCTTTCACATTACTTAATAACATCATACCCAACACATAACAAGTTCATAACATTCACCACACCATGCCACAATGCCCACATAACCACCCAAATACCTAGACAACGAATGGTTACCGTAATCATCTAAAATCGACACATGATCATATCCTGATTTTCAACAAAGCAGTCCGTATTCGAAAATTCATAAAAAAAAATCACAAACTAAATATTTTTCAATGATTCCAACGCCAAAATATCACCAACTTATAAATCTTTAAAACCCATAAGGACCCATAACCAATAGGGTCGTTTAACCATAGCTAAATGATGAAAAACGCTGCTCTGGAAGCTGCCCAGATTTTCAGATTACAGGGCAATCTTCTAAAAATCATTATAAATCGAGTTCTTAATCTTTTTTAGTGATTCCAGTCCCGATAGTTGCGAATGAAGTTTGAAAGACTCGAAGTAACCCTAGTCAAATTCGCACTCGAAACAAGGCTAAACAGGCATTTACAGAAGCAGCACGAATCTGTCAAACAACACGTGAAAGATTCGTGACCAGTTTTCTAAAATCCACCCTTAATTCAATTCTCAACCGTTTCGAGTGATTCCAGCGGCATTAGAACGGACTTTAAGTCTACTCTATTTCATACGAAGGAACCAAAATTCAATTCTGAGCTTAAGAAGGCGTAAAACCCCAAAAACAAAGACCATGTTCTGCAGATTCTCGGAAATGAAGAAACAACCTCAAACAACGAAACAAGGCATGATCTAGGTACATAAACATCGTATCGCATGACAAGAGTAAGAAATCCCTACCTCAAGGGTTTTGAGCAAAACCCGGCCCTTTGACCAAGTGTACTGTAGCTCCACGAGATCCGATCATGAATTTTCTTGGATATTCGAAAAGCCCGTGCTCCGTATAGCAACTTCTTGGACTTCATCCAGAATCACGCTCTAAGGTGTTGAGATCAAGGAAGGAGTTGAGGGGGAGTTGAGAGAGTTTCGGATGGAGAGGAATAGAGAGAGAGTGAGCCGAGGAGTGAGGGAGAGAAATGGGAGAAAATTAGTCTCCTGGGGAAAATTATTGAGGTAGGGGAGTAATCCCCCACTTCTCGCACCACACCCTCACACGTGCACCTCTCACATAATTACGCCAATATCTTTCCACGAACACGCCACACCATATATCCGCACCGTCTTTCTCGACGGGCCGTACAATTGCAAAAGAAAAATACGGCCTAAAAAAAATACGGGTCTCTTCATTCCATCTCACAATGGATGTTATCTACACCAAACAAAGCACCAAAACATGGGGATACACCAGTTTTCAAAGGATTTTCGGTTGCCAACTGCACCAATTTTCAAGCCAGCATTCATTAGAAAGCTGATTAAGCATATTAGATGTTATATTGCCAAGTTTGAAACCTGCAACTTTGGTTAGAACAAGTCGTGGAGGAAAGAAACTTACACATTAGTTTACTGGAAGAGGCCTATCCAAAATTTAGAAATAAAAGCCAATTTCCTCAGTTATGTACACATATATAATTTTCTATTAACTAAGTAATGACCTCCTCACAAGCTTGAGCTTTTTGCAAAATAATTGTATTGAAGCACAGATGCAGCCTCAAACACAAACATGAGAAAGTGAAGAACTGTGAAGGCATAATTTCTCAAACGTATTAGTTGAGGGAAGAAAACACTACTGGCGCTAAACCCAATAGAGTCTTTGACGGATGAAAGATCCCATGAATTATGAGTCAACATCCTCCGTTTGATCTCACCTTCAAGTCCTCGCTGAATTCAAAAGAAAGACTTAAAAAACCAGCATCAAAACTAAACCGCATAATACATTCTACCCGAACCCGTTGGCACGCAGACATATAACCCACCATAGCATAAAAAGGAACATATAATCCCTCGTGATGTGTAAAACAAAAAGTAGGGAAAAACAACAAGAATAATGGCAGCTATAAAAATGGAGCTTGGAAGGATAATTTTGCTCTAATCCTACCATAAAACACACCATGAAATATGAAGATAAATTTATCAGTTTTAAACATATGTTATAGTCCGTCCAATTCGCAATTTAGGTAAAACAAAAAGGGCTTTATTTAATTTCTGGTCAAACAACAGGAGTGTAAAAAATCAGATCACCTTTTAGCACTTGGGACAGCACCAGTACGTGGGCACAACTGATTGTTGTATCCAATACACCCCAGATCCAAACAGGATCTATTATGCCCATATCAATAAACTTGACTTCCATGATAAAATAAATAAATAAACAATAAAAAACTTGACTTGCACATTCTTTTATTATTCTAAGATCTATTGAAACAAAGACTAACATAGCAAAACATCAAAAACAATTCATTTTCAATTGCTTTCCATATAATCTTTTCCTTTAAAAATTGCATGAGGAAAATGGATACCCAAATAGATAATGGAAAATCGAGAACAGATTAGGGCTTCTACCAATGTTGTGGTTGTTTTGGTAGTTTGACAAAGCATAACACATCCTTTAATTCTAGTATGAAGACTCCGATCATTCTTTGCCGGAAACAGTTTTGTAGATGAAGCCACTTATGTCACTTACTCATGTTTATTTGGTTATCCACTAACTTTAGTAGATCCGTCCAACATATTCTAGATCCATCCTTCATCAAAGAGCAAAAATATTACGAGGAAGAGGTGAAGGACCATCGTTTAGTAAAATATTTCCACATTAAACAAAACAATGAGAGGTATGTGACAACGAAACCAAAACCCTGGAACAGATCGTCACCAAAAACCCATCATTATTAACAAAAAAACAACCATAACTCCTAGCCAAATTTGGTGTACAGCAAACAAAACAAAAATAAACAAACATTTAACAAGAAGAATCGAATAGAATCAGGCATGGAGAGAAAGGCCCAGCGTTTGACACGAAATCAAAATCCAACCAGTTACCAATTGAAACCTAATTTGGAAGTTCAGAAATCAAAATACGGAATAGAATTTCAAGGGAAGAGAAAGCCCTAGCCCTCGAGATGAAATAAATCAAATTTGGAAAATCCCAATTCGTGGTGTTGCTCCATACCTACATTCATAACGTTGCCCTCTTGATTTGAATCTTTCTTGTAGGCTTAGATATTAGGAAAAATTCATACAGCAAAAACCAACCACCTATGAAGCACGGATACGCAGGGAAAAGTCGCCCTATGTGTACGACCGGTACCTGTACCATACGGCCCATTACAGTCTGCGTACCAAGTACGATGCAGTATTTAAGACAGCGTTGGGAAACCATGGGGACGACATCGGGTACAGGCAAATAAATGTTCTGTTCATGTGTTTACCTGAATCGATGGGTATGCGAAGATGGTGATTAGACAGTCGATGATAGATGGAGATGCTAAATCGAGGCTTGAAGGTTCGATCGAGAGACGAATCACCGGTCTTCTCCGCTGAATCAAGGCTTGAAGGTTCTGTTCGTGTGTATGTGTATCGACGATTCAGAACTGCAGAGCACACAGGGATTTCCATAATTTAGTTCTAAGGAAACATAAAACCCTAGTTTGAACAATACATGTAGAGAGAGAGAGAGAGAGAGAGAGAGAGGACGGTGTAGTTTGAACAATACATTCAGAACCGCACGGCTTGAACGTCGCGGAGTTTGAGAGAGAGAGAGAGAGAGAGAGAGAGAGAGTGTGTGTGTTTGCACACCTTGTTGGCGCTCCCCCCTGTTCAACTTGAACTGCGTTGTACCGTTGCTACGGCACGTGTGGCGGTGTAGGGTTTGGTTCAAAAGAGAATAAATTACCTCCTCATCAATTATTTACTCCCTAAAATTGCTCCTTCGAGATAACCTTTTTTCACTAACTAGGGTTAATCCTACTTAAGTCGACAATTCACCTAAATCTGGAAGATAAGGCTTAATAAGTTTTCTTCAGAAAAATTCATTGGGTTTTTTATTCAAAACAAATTGTACGGAGTATTTTTTAATTTTATACCAAACTTTTGTAAATTAGTGATCTCATAAAGTAAAAAATTACTGTCGAAATCCAAACATTTTCGAAAAAATTCAAGAAAAAGCCTAGAAAGCCAAAAATCCAAACAAGTTTGACGCAAAAATAACAAACTCATATTATTTTAAGAGAATAAATTCTCTATACCGTCAGTGTAAACATTTGTTTCCTCCAAATCAATTGCACTGCGACACGTGTCAAAATAGTGGTCCCAATTAATAAAACATGGCAATGTGGCGTAATGTAATTGATTTGGAGGGAAAAAATGTTAACATCGACGGTGTAAAAAATTTATTCTCTTATTTTAATAAAGACAACAAAAAGTTTGACTTTTTAAGAAAAATTCAACCTAAATAGCGGTTAGGAATCGTCCATATTTGTCGCTCATCGTAGGCAAGGGAAAAAATTATTCACGAAAAATTCCTTAAACAATATTCCAAAAAAAATGTTCTTGGTGACCCTTTTTTTTTTTTAATGTCTTGGTGATTGTTTGTCATTACTTTTTTCCATTGAACTTTTCTTGTAAAATTGGCTCCAGATCTCACATTTTCTTTGTAACTTTTCTTGGTTATCTTGTTCATACAGCCCAAAAAATAATAAACTTTGGTCATTTTTCTATAAAAATAGTACTGACATTAAGGATTCACCCCAAAAAAAGAGAAAAATATTCGGTACACACCCCCTTTATAAATTTTCGTTGCTCATTTTATGAATTTTTTTGGCCTCATTTATAAACTTTTGTGGGTCATTTTATTGTTAGATGTACTGCACACATTTTACCATTTATTTGTGAGAGACCCAAAAGTGGTTCCCATGGCATATGTACATTTTCGGTACCCCACTACTCGCTTTCCAATAGTCGGACTCAAATTTTTGTTGCAATGCCCACACAGCTAGTTTTTTTTTCAAAAAAATGTGTTTTCGAAACTCTTATTGAAAAACAAACTAACTTCAAAGACTATTTTTCAAAAAATGTTTTTCAGAAAGTAGTTTTCGTGAAAAAAAAAATCTCTCTTTCCAAAAAATTCTTAATAAAACTTTTTCTGTTAAATATTTTTGGAAAACTATTTTTTTCCAAAAAATTAATTCACTTTTTCAGTTATTTTTTTAAATTGCTTTTTTAAAAAATATTTCTTATCCCATGTGTAATCTCATGCGAATCAAATATGAGATCCTGTAGAATTATACCAGATGAAATTAATCTAAAACAAATAGTCTAGAGACTAATAATATCAAGACTGTTGTTCTCATAAGTTTTAATTTGCAAAAATCTGCAAATCAATCGAGACTTTTTAATATTGGCAACACCCCTACTTTTTCCGGGCAGATGAGGGCTTGATGTGATTGTTTTTGCTGGGTTTGGCTGCCAAAAATCCCCCCTCCATATTTCTCTCCTCTTATCTGGCAAAAAATTTTGGATGGGGTTTGCAATGGGCATAATTAGTCTGGCTTTATCCCCTAAATTTTTGACCAATTTGGCCCTCCTCATCCGCCTTCGATCGGTAGAAATCTCAGTCACAAACTCGACCCAAAAACAACAATCGACGAAGAACTCGACCCAAAAACAAATCTCAGTCACAAAACAAATCGTACTACATATTGGGTTTGTTTCATTCAATACAAATCTCAGTCACAAACGTATCACTGACACCAACGCTGGGAAAAAAAGTCGCGTACTGCGTACCTCAATATCTCCCATGTCTGATTCTGGCGACTCAAAATAGACCTTTGTAGGGCCTGCTTGGACACGGCTAAAAAATTTGGGGTAAAAAATATGAAGGGGATAAAATAGTATGGGGTATTAATTTTGATGGTTTAAGGAGGGGGATAAAATAGTAAATGGTTTGGATAGAGTATTAAATAGGGGGATAAAATTTGACTTTGTTTGGATGGTTTATAGAATGAGGGGGATAAGAAGGGTTAGATGATGAGAAAAGCTGTCAAATGACTATTTGTCTGTGTACAGTGTTAAATTTGATTATGTATTACAATAAGTATATAATTTCTAAACTTAATATTAAAAAATGTCATTGGAGGAGGACTGAGATAAATACATGGGCGGAAATTGTGGAGATGGAGAGGACAGTAAGTGGTGGTTGGGTGGGAGAGGGATTTGCATAATCCCTGTAATTGTGGGATTGAAAACCTACGTATATCCCATATGTTTATATATATAATTTATAAAAATATATAAATAGGGGTATAATTGGGCAAAATGACAATTTGATGATGAGAACATAAGTATTTAAAATCAATAGGATGGAAACCTAAATATGTCTAGTAAAGAGGATGCCTTTTTAATTTCTTCTAAAAATATAGTTAAAACCCATGCGGATCTTTTTTATTACCCAACGTTTCCCCTTTCTTTTTTATTACTCCCTCCGTTCCAATTTGAAGGTCCAACTTTTCTTTTTTGGATGTTCCAAATTGATTGTCCACTTTCCGAAATTGACAACAATAAGTATTCTATTTTCCCTTTTTGCCCTCTTTGAAATGCAATTATTGATTTTGCAACTTTTGATTTTCATTCAAATTTGAATTCCTTTCTTTGAGAATTTGTAGATGCCGCCAAGTTTGTTCCCAATATTACCTATCAATTGGAGACAATTTTGCCACCTAACATCTCGGGATTTAGAAACAACTGGTACCAATTTAAATTGGTTAAAAAGTTACTACAAAAAATTTGAGGGGCAAAAATGGAAAGTTCAAATTCTATGCATGTAATAATTGAGCTTTTTTAAAAAGTTGGAATCCCGAAGCGGGACTCTCAAATTGGAACGGAGGGAGTACTATTACCCAACCTTTCTTTTTTATTTTATTATGCTTCTCCTCGTCCCCATGAAACCGAAGGGTTTCAGCAGTAGCAACATAATGGCTCCGGCAACGGCAATAACAGGTACCTCTCCTCTCCTTCCCTCTCTCTCTGTTCCTCCCCCCCCCCCCCCCCCCCCCCCCCCCCCCCCCCCCCCGCCTCTCTCTCTCTCCAGTCATCTATCTCTCTCTTTGTTTTTCTAAAAAATGAAAAAATAGGGTTAGTTGCAAAGATGGAGAGAGAGGGGGATAAGGAGGGGCATAATCGTCCATATACCGCCATCCACAGCCAGATAATTTTTGGGGAGGGGGAGGTGCCCACCCTCAACCCCTCCACAGCCAGATAAGTTTTGAGGGGGGAAAAGTAATCCGAGAGTAATTTTGGGCTTCTAAACGGTGGATATGAGGACTTATCCCCTTTTATCAGGGATGAAAAGAAATTCGGGAGGCTATATCCCTGTCCAAACAAGGCCTTACTCCAACAAAGGATTCAAACACAAATAGATCTTTTACTCCAACAAAGGGATCTGGGGTGCGTGCTGCCCCGCGAGTGGGTGGCTGCATCGGTCTTACTCCGATGATCGAAAATGTTCACCTTGTAGAACTCGTCGAATAAAACAAGTATTCGAAATTTCAGCTTGATCAAATATTATTAAGTGCAAACAGATATAACATGGAGATGATGGGTTCCAGTAAATTTGATCTAGTATTTCGAATCCATTTTTTCAAGATAAAAAGTGTTTCGATTAGACACTTAATAATATTCGATCGAGCTGACTTTTTGAATATCTATTCATCTCGACGAGCTCAACCGCAGGGGTAGCACAGCTGCCCTTTTGATGGGTAGCACGCACCCCAGATGCCCAACCGCACTAGATTTCCCTCCAAGGCTCCTCCAATCCTCATCGAAATAGGAAACAAAATGAATCTGCTTTGTCTGCGGTCATTGGAGAGTTACAGTCCAAATGATTGCAATCATCAGATAATATTTTTAATGGTACATATTTCTTTTCAATCTTTTATCGGTAAAAAATTCAACAAATCTAAAGCATTGATTGTTAATATAAACAGTTCAGATTGAACCACACATCCTTCTTCGCAGTTAACTACAAAAAAGTCGGATCCAAGAAAATAAGGAAACAAAGATAAACAAGACTTTCTACCCAATCTGGAAATCTCCAACATTAATCTTCACAGTTATGACACGTCATTCAAGAATGACTACTTCCTGAAAAATAGAATCATAAAAACTTATTTTTTTCCCAATTTAATTCACCCGCTACTTGCGGCAAAACTAATTTGCTATTGATGCCAATTATAAACATGGGAAAAGTTGAAAGATACTCACTTCTCCAAGCTTCAATCCACGAAACCCAATTCCAAAGTCCTAAGTTTGTTATTAAAAATATTTTGGACTCACGGTTCACATCAATTCCAAACTAATCTAGGCCTGGCCACGGACCACAGACCTCAGATCACAGGCCGCGAGACCATGAATCCTAACCCCGACCCCAACCTCGTCCAATCGCTTGGTGACGGCCAAGACCATGAATCCTGACCCCGACCCCGACCTCGTCCAATCGCTTGGTGACGGCCAGCCCGTCTCTTGGCTTTTTCAATTTCTATAATATAATGAGACAATTCTCATTCATAAAAGTACTAATCTCAAATTTAAAAATCTTTCTGTCTATAAAAGTAGTAGTTAAATCAAATCAAAACTTAATCGAGCATGAATGTCAATCAACTAGGATTGGCTATTGATTAATCTATTCTTCTCCATTGAGCTCTGTCAAGAACTAATCGGATTCCTGTCATAAAAATCTACTCCAATAGGGGAATTTTGGTCCTGGCTGTCGGTGGTAGTTTTAGTAGTAAAACTGTCTACGTAGTAAAGTTTAAACTTCAAAGTTTCCGCATTCTGATGATGCATTATATGCTTAGTCATAGGTAAAGTTTCATGGGTTATGCACTAGATTTTACCTGGGAACATCAAGAACAATTTGTGGCATCATAAGAACAGTGCTAGCAATCACAGTACTAAACCCCAACTCAAAAAAATTTACTTGAACGAAAAAACCACTAGAAAGATGTTACAAAGGTGCCTGCACAAGATTTAAGATCCAAAAAAGAACAAGGTCGTCAATAAAATAACAGATTCTAGTAAAACAACAAAATGTGCTACTACCGCCGCATATGTTACAGTTTGAACAATGGCTCTCCAAAACATCTTATAGCGTACAGGATGCAATTTCTCCAAAAACAGAGCAAAGAAAACAAAATCAAAAATGAAAAACCTACGGAACCTAGATTTAACAAAGCAGGTAGAAGAAGAATAAGCATTCGTCACCATCTCAAGTTTCCAAGTTATCCAAGAAGCTCTGCAATTCCTTCAAACCCTCGGCAGAAAAGCTCCGGTGCACTTTGGATCTCGGCACCACCAAGTTAGGCGGCGGTTGCGGTTGGAAGCACACCACCACCGCCGCCAAATTGTCGCCACTCTTCCTCTTCAAAGCTTCCTCAACCACATCCTTGCTACACATGACAGGATCATTGTGTTCCTGAAGCCGCCTTCGTGCAAAATCCACCGCGTTTTGGCTCATAAACACATCCCAGATTCCATCACATCCGATGATGAGAAATTCATCTTCTTCTGTTAATCTTGTGGTCTTAAGTTCGGGCTCCGCACTGAGCGGGCCACCACCTCTACTGCCCTTTAGTCCTTCCATGTGCCAATCTCCTAAAGCACGAGCGACATTGAGTTGGCCGTTGAGGTAACCGTCGGACACATATCCTCCCAAAGCTTCGATGCGCTTCCGTTCATGGTAGCAACCGGGTTTGTGATCCCTCGACATCTCAATTGCTTTGCCTCGGCGACAGAGCACTGCTCGGCAATCTCCAGCATTTGCTACAATCAATGAACTGCCATCGGATACAAAAGATCAGCAAAATGAAGGGAAAATCTCTAAGTGAACGAACACAAACACCCTTATTGTTGTTCTTGTCCCACAGAATGAATACTTTTAAGCTGGGCATAGTTCGAGGATACGTAAACAGATTAGTAGAGGAATTCTCACACACAAAAAAAAAGAGAGAGAGAACAGATTAGTAGGGGGGAAGGGGAGAAAAGTATTATCACCGAATGGAAAAAGATATTCAAACACAACCAAAAGAGTTTATTTTGTTTTCCCTCCACAAATCCAAAAAAATTCTCCGGCTTCTAGCAGCAACTCACATACTGCAGAGATGCTAAATCAGACAAGGACGCGGCTGTTGCTCTGGCAATACGCACTGGACCTGCTCCTACCCACCCCGGGCCACCATCAACTGCTATTGGGTAACTGAATACAGCTATTGGTGTTAAAAGTTTGGATTATGTCCCCCTTTCATTCCTTTGTTCCTTTATTTCAGCTCGAGCAACTAATCCGCAGATACAGTAAACAATAACATTTCTCTCTCTAGGCAGTAGCACACCAAGCCCTTTTGGGCATGGTTTTGTTAATTACCAACATTTGTCGCATTGGACTCACTGCTATAAACGAACTTGTGGATTTGAACTGATGAGCACAATTTGTGTTGATATGCGGGCCCCTCTGTCCATGTCTATCTGTGTAGAGCTATGCATTAGGGTGCTCACAGATGCAGGATACATCAAATAAAATAGACAATATCCCTTGAACATGTTTGTTCGGAGCTCAATAACGGCATGCAAGATCTGATGGGTGAATCCAGCTCATAAACATCCTCCCGCGCTCCGAAGTCAGAATATCCTAGGAACCTTGCTCCCAGCAAAAGGAGCTCGCTATTAACTAGGACAGAACCACTCAAGCATATAAGCCCAAAGAAACAAGACAAAAAGTTTTTTTTTTTGTAAGTAATTATATAAAAGAGAAGGCATTAAGGGAATGTCACCCTATACAAAAGAGACCACGAGACAAAAAAAAGCCCTACACACTTCTAAGAAAAAACAAAAGCTCAAACCAATCTAGAATTGGTAAAGAGAAGGATCACATTCTCTCTTGTCCCAACTATACAAAACTACTCACCAAAATACTTTTAATTCTGAACAACGATTCGATCCCTTCATCTCGAATTTCTTTCTCGCCAAATGATCCACATTAAACAAAGAGAGATCAAAAACCAAACTTAGGCCCTGTTCCAGAACACCTTCTTAAAAAATAAGCACTTATTTCATATTTTCAAACTCAAAAATAATGTTAACGAAAAATAATTTTTCAATTTTTTTTGCACCGTACTAAAGATCTCAATGAGATCTATCAAATAAGATCCATATTGATAGGAAAATTATTTGCGTAAGCACATGATTTTTGAGCTTGAAATTGCCTTCTTAAAAAATAAGTACTTATATATCATTCTGGAACGGAGCTTCACTTCCACCTCTTTCCAACTTTAGCACATATCCAAGCAATTAAGAGTTCCATCACATTACCCGACATGGCCCACCGCATACCAAACCAAGAGATCACCTAAGTCCAAGCTCCCAAGCCACCGGACAATGAATGAGGAGGTGGTCAACCGTCTCTGCATCCCTTTTGCAAATATTAAATACTGATAAGATACTTGACAAATAGTAACTCAAATTTGCTGAAGTACTAAGTATAAAAAATAGTAATTTTTTTTTTGGACAAGGCAAAAAAAATAGTATTTATTTATATTCAGTAAAACAAATTTTTCACTTGACAGGAATTACGAATTGACGTGTACAAGGACTGACAACAAAAAGATATTTTTAGAAAAAATCTATATTTTGTTACACACACACAAGCGCTTGTTCCTATAAATGCTCCCAACCATAGATTCTTCAGTATCCTCTAGCTCCCCCGCACCTACTCCCGCTTCGTGCAACCAAGGGTTTGGAGGCACACTTGGACAAGCCGAAGAAAAAGAAAGAAATGACAAGATAGCACCGGTTTGTTCCCCTCCTTTTGTTTCCTATTTCTGGAGAATCATGAAGTGCTCATTCATGAAACAAAATAAATGAAAATATATACCACAGAATAAGCCATATCCCAGTCCTCTACCAACTCCAATTAGGACTGTGTTCTAACGAAAAGAGAATAACTCAAGCTAACAGCCCAAGATTACATGAATAAATGAAGTTATCAAAGCAAGAAACGAATCAGAGCTAGTCCCACCGAACAGATTAGTTTATTTATAATCTAAGTCATTTAGGTTATTTGCTTTAAAAATGTTGACAAATGGTGTTTGGCATCAACTATGAATAATCATTTATTTAGGTTTTCTAGCTTCTTTGACCCAAAAAAGTGAGATTATTTTAAGCTCCAATTTGCAGCTTTTGTTGCTTATTTGAGGTTAGAAAAATATGTTTCAAGGAAAAACACTTAATTCAAGAGTGTTTCTATAGAATAATTAAGGTTAATAAACAATTCTAAAACTTATTTAACAAAAAGTCTGAACTTATTTTTTTAGTTTATAAATAAAAAATGGCACCAAACACATCAACTTATTTCTTTTTAATTGAACAATCTAAATAATCACAATCCAGTTATCCGACTAACAAGTGATGAAAAACAGGGCCTAAAATATGTTCGTATCATTTACTTTTATGAGTGTGCATCACGATAATATATATAGAACATATACATACACGACAAGTAAAAAAGCTACTAACATAAACTCGACATATGTGGATATGGAGAACCCTGACCTTCCAACAACAAGAGCTGCCAATGCCGTAGTACCAGAAGCAAGGGCGGCATCCAACAAGCAAGCTTCTGCAAATGCAGTGTCTGTTTGTAGAAAGGCTGAAACAACAGCTCTCTCAATTTCCATTGGGAAGTCTTCATCCTCAACTATGAATCTTGGCAAATGGTTGCACGCAAAGTTGGCTGCATCTTTTCCTCCATGTCCATCAAAAACCTGCACCAACCAAGGACGTTTTACTGTTGCACCTCAATAGAATAAAGAGGCAGGTGCAAAGTATGTCAAACTACCACTCTATTATCAAATACCCTAATTCATTATCCTGCTCAATATCTGCATTCTGCACTAGGGCTGCCCAAGTTTCCCAACAGACAGACAACCCGACCAGAGAAAAACACAATGGACAGTTCTGATTGTGTAAATCGGACGGTTTCGGGCCCAGAAATTGAGATTATTGTATTTATCGGGCGGGTGTCGGGTGCAGCATATTATTCGCAAACCCTACCCGACCTGACCGATTATATATATAAGGAAAAAAAACCCCTAATTTCTATTCCTACCCTACCCTAGCCTCTCCCTCTCTCTCTCTCTCTCTCTCTCTCTCTCTCTCTCAGATGATCATGGATCGGCGCCTCCTCTCTCTCACTAGTTGACCGGCGACCTATGATGCACAGATACAAACACGGATACAAGGACACGGGAATTCTAAAAAAATGGAAACACGGACACAGCGGAGGACAGGCTACGTGCATATTAATTTATATATTTATGTAATAACAGTTTGACCCCAAAATATTTTTAAAATATTACCATTTGACCCCCAATTTTAAAAAAAAAATTACAGTTCCCCCAATTTTTTAAAGAAAAATAGAGTTTGACCCCTACCCTGACCCCATCGGTGTCCCCCTCAAAAATTTAAATTAAATTATTGAACACGCCACATGGCTTGTCCCCCGCGTGTCTCCATGGCCAAACACTGCGACACTCTGACCTCTAAAGGTGTCCGTGCTTCATAGTCAGCGAGCCTCCTTCTCTCTCTCTCTCTCTCTCTCTCTCTCTCTCTCAGACAATCAGCACCTCCTCTCTCTCTCTCACCAGACGATTAGTGATTTGGCCCCTCGTCTCTCCCTCAGACGATTAGTGATTTGGCCCCTCGTCTCTCTCTCAGACGATCATAACCCACATCTCTCTCAGTCGATCGGCGATTGGACCCCTCCTCTCTCACTCAATGTTCTAAAAATCGCTAGACACTAGTCGGGCGGTCAGCCACCTTCGAACGATTGATCAGATTAATCGATGCATATTAATTAGTAATTTGCGATTAATCGTTAGTCGGACCTAATCGGATATGCCTTTCCAGTGATTAATCACTGATTAATGCCTTGCTTTAGAACACTGCTCACTAGTCACCAGTCAACCCCCTCCTCTCTCTCTCCGTCTCAGACCTCCTCTCTTTCTCAGTCTCAAACGCTCAAACCTCAACTCAATGACTTTGGCGAATCGGCAATCTCTCTCTCTCTCCTAGTCTCCGTTGACGATGGCTCCATCAATCCGTCTATGTGTAATGTGTATGTAGGTTTTCTAATGTTCAATTTCTGTTCGTTGACGACTGTGTAATGGGTTTTATCATGTGCGTGAACAGTGAATGATTGTTCCACGACTGCATGTGGTTTTGTGGACAGCCCTAGTAATGGGTTTTGTGGGATTGACTGATTGTGGATCTCTCTCTCTATCTCCCCATTTTTTTTGTTTGTGAACTGTGTATTTTCTAATCCGGGAACGCGACCCGACCAACCCAAAATACCCTTTCGGTCGAAACCGACCACCCATTCGGTTGGTCTTGGGTCCCCCTTTTGACAATCCTGATGGAAATTTGGTCAGGTCAAACCCGACCCGACCCCAACAAAATCCGACCAGTGGACAACCCTAATCTGCACGTGCAATTCTCAGCATTTGACCAAGAAATAACAAACCATTTAGATGGTATCGTGGACGAACATTTCTTGCTTTAAGCGAACAAGGAAAAAAATTAGGTTTCCAGAACATATTCTAGAGGAAACTTTCTGAAATAAACAAAAAAAGCATCATTAAAATGGAAAAAACTTTCTTCCAGTACATCTGTTAGACTGACCTTCCCTTACATTACAAAAGAACAATTGTTGAAAGGCACAAAGCTTAAAGGATAGCCATAAACATCAACTGTGTGCAAGAATGCTGCAATAATTAGCTCGTGTGCCTTATGGTCATGCGAAAATTCAAATACGTTCTATCTATAAACTAGGTACAATATCTTGAATAGTTTTAAGATTTCCAAGCAATAAGCTAGCAAGCTTACTCCTTTTGAAAAGTGATACATCAAAAGAAAATAGCAACTAGGTGTTTTCTCATAAAGAAGAACAAACCAAACCAAACCAAGCCTTATGTCCCAATCACTTGGGGTTGGCTACATAAATCATTTTCCTCCATTGAGCTTGGTCAAGGGCCACTTGTTCACACAAACCCATTAGAGATGAAAGAGAACACCTTCAATTGACAAATTAAAGATAAACAAACCAAACAAAATTAGTCACCTGTTCACTGCCTACAACAACCATAAACGCTTACAAAATTCTAGTAAATGTGCACTAAAGACTGGTCCTGATCATTATACCAGCTATAGTTTCATCAATTCAAGACATTAAATTTTAAACATGACGAGCCACAAGTACAACAAGAGAAGAAAAGTGTACCCCATAGAAGGCATTGGGCCCATCGCTAACATTCTTGAGCCCATAATCATGTATAAAATCATCCACACAAACATAGGCATCCTCCATGCTTGAGCGAAATCCAATGTCCCCCCATGCACCAGAGCGAAGTATAGGAACGTAATCAGTTGCACGATCTGCTATGTTCAGTCTTGGCTCAATAGAAATGCTTGCCGTATTTGACTTCACCAGTTAAAGCTCAAGTTAGAACATCAGACAACAAGAATACCTAGGAAAAAACAAAAAGGGACCACATATGCATATGCAAAAAGATGACAAGCACCAAAAGTTCACAGGGAATCAAAATAACTTACGACAGAGAAACAGACATGTTATTGACGTAGTAGTACCAAAGTTTTTCCTTTTTCAATACAAAAAACAACTAAAGGTTAAATTGACAACATTAATTGCTATAGAGATGAAGGAAAGTGTTTAGGGTATTGAATTAACCCTCACACCCATAAGGTTAACACCCATGTATATAACATATGAAAGACTAGCTACCCTCACTCAATATTTATAAACTCAAATTCCTAACGAATATCATGAATGTACCCATACCTAGGTATTGTCTCATAAAGAATTCAAGTTATTCAACTCTCCATTGATGGGAAAAACATAAAGTGAAGTTTAAAAGGAAAAAAACATACAGTCTACTATTCCGAGAACTCAATGTTACCAACTTTAATCATCTAAAAGTACAATAAAAGGGAGCTCAAAAACTAGAAACCAGTATTCAACAAAAGAATACAATATCTAGTAACCACTCCCAAGATTATAAGGCATCAATGTTTACATAATCCTAGAATTGCAGTAGTTAAACAATAAAGGGACGGGAGGACATTTCACAAAGGGTGACTATGAGGCGATTTCTCAATGGTGTGTAAAAGGAATGCCAGTTCCTCGAAGTAGTGAACTGGCAATAGAGAGTTGTCTAATGCTAAACATTGGAATGTTCAGAGGTGGCAAATTTGTGTTATAATCTTTGTCTAATCCTCACCATGTGCCTACAAGATTAAGTAGACGAGATGGTAGGATTTTATCCATGATACCTAAAACAAGAGAAAAACCTCAACATATCAGTGGTCGTAAACAATAAAACAAAACATGTTAAACTCATGTAACTATCATTGCACATGGTGAGGATTGGATATCAAATAACCGCTCCAGTTGTGCTCACCCCAAATTAATCTCACAAGGCCAACCAGGGGCAAGACCAGGATTTTGTTTTGCACCAAGAGTAAAAGGCCTATCTAGAGCCATATACCAAGCTTTTTTCGTATAAATATGAGAATACACAAAGCTCAAGAAAGAAACGTGTAGCTTGCTTGAATTTCCACATCCACAGTGTTGTCTAGAAAGACTTGTAAGCTATGTTTTTGGACCAGCTTGAATTTCAGCATCCATTGTGTTGTCTAGAAAGACTTGTAAGAGCATCTCCAACCCATCCTCTATTCCTCCATTTCTTCCTCTATTTCTCTATTTTGGAGAAAATCTCCACTCCAACCCATCCTCCATTTCCTCCTCTATTTTGGAGGATAGAATTTGATACTCCATATATAGAGTATAGGAAAAAGAGATAGAGGATCCTCCAAAACCACTTCTTGAATATAAAATGCAAAAAGTATTAGACTTGCATTGAGATTGAATAATGATTGGAGAAAAAGTGGGAAAGTTTTTGAAATAGAGATGAATATAGAGATATAGAGGTTTGTGATTGGAGTTTGTATGAATAGTAAACTTCTCTATATCCACTTTTTGATTGAAAAATATTAATTTCATCCTCTCAAATGGAGCAATAGAGGATGTTGGGTTGGAGATGCTCTAAGCTATGTTTTTGGACCAAACATTTACGGACTCGAGAAACATGAGACCTAGACAATGCACTCATAGCTAGAAAAGATGTCAATGCTCGATTAACTAAAATCAATAAAACAGTAATTGACCAAAAAATCTGAGAAGACTTTAAATGGTCTCACACAGTTGCGAACCTACCACAATTCATTATTCATGAACTTCTTTCAACCCAAATTTTGGAGGAAAAACAACATGAAGATTAGATTAATTAAAAGCGAAATAAGACACCCACAACCTAACGCAGACCACATAATCACAAAGAATAAAAACCTCCAATTCATTGCCTCTGACCTATGTTACACAGATACGGGTGCGATTATTGGGTGCGGGTGCATATCTAGGTGTTGGATAGCTAAAGTTTAAAAATTGGGGATACGGGGAATCAGGGATATGGATCAAGATTTAGACACGGCTGCAGGGATACGTTAAATAATATTTTTTAAATATATGTTTATATATTTCTAAAATTTAATATGGTAAGGATTACTAAGACTTAAGAGCACATTGATTCTTTTGTTTTTGTCATAATGGATAATAAAAGCCTACAAAGACTATTTTGAAGCCTATAAAAAATTGTGAAATTCACTTTAATCATAATAGCCCAAATGTATAAGCCCATTAGTAGCCCAAAAAGAATGAATGTGCCCATTCCATCATACAAACCCAACTTGGACTGTAAAAATAAATAGGCCCATTACATCATACAAAGTATAAACCCAACAGCCAATAGAATAAAAACCATATGCTAAAAGGAGAACTCTGCTTCTTCTTCACGCAGCCTAACAGTTCAGATCTCGGCAGCAACAGCCAATAGCCTCCTTACAATGTGTCTGATTTTTTCCGACAAATCCTGCACCCACACCCCTGTCGTGTCGACACGGGTACTTCGCCCAAAAACGGGGATCCGTGTATCATAGCCTCTGACAAAACCAGAATTACGCTTAATCTAGAGCAATATTTCCAATCAATATTTTTTAGTCTTTTTTTTGTTAGTCTTTCTTTCTTCATCATTTTGTTGGGCGTCAACATGTCCCATTTCCTTGGTGCCTAGTTAACGATAGGCTCCTTATGAAAAAAATAACTATACACCTAACTAGCAACCACTTCAATCAAAAATATCAACCACTTGAAAGCATGATAGGCTCCTTATGAAAAAAATAACTATACACCTAACTAGCAACCACTTCAATCAAAAATATCAACCACTTGAAAGCTCACTTATAGCATCAAAACACAAGATCAATATTTGGCCTTTTTAGGAAAACTAATAATTAAACCTCCAAAGTTGGATTTTGATCAATTTCGCTTCCACTTGTGCTGTGCAAATCGACTTTGATACAGTTCCTCCTCCGAAGTGGCACTTTGACATAGGACAATAAAGTTAGTTTAGGGTTTTCATAAGTTGAGGGTTTTCGTGACTAATGGAAGGATTAGGGTTAGGGCATGGCTAAATAGGAGAAACATAATCAAAACAAGCCTGTTCTGGGTGCTGTGGACAGTACCCCGTGGACACTAATTCGAGTTTATGTAGAACGTACCAAGAAGAAGAAGAAGAAGAAAGCTCTAGAAATTACTCCTAGAAGGTTTAGGCATCAAACTAGGGCTTGATTCCATCACACAATCCGTAAAAGAGACTTCCTAAACCGACTATAACTATGACTTCCATGAAAAAGGAAACTACTAATTCTTTAGACGTCCAAATCTAAAACGGCTCACAATAAATAAATCAAATGAGTAAAAAATAACCGATGGGTGACCCCTACAACCCATGTACATAAGACTAAATTACCAATATACCCCAATCGGAAAAATTGCCCAACGACCTAATCAATATTAACATAAATAAGAATCTACTTTTGATTATTTGTTAGACTCTAAAATAGAACGGTAACTTTTGAGATATAATTCGCCCTAAATTTTGTGGAGGCTAGTACGGATGCTCACCAAAACACTCGAAAGGAACCCTCTAACAAACTCAATCTCAACGAATCTTGGTCAATGCCACAATGGTACTCCAATGATAGAATAATTGCATGAGAAACAACATTGACGAGGCTATTTCAAAACTCTCGGATCCATTGAATACTATGAACACCTACAAACCAGGCACAGATTGACCTACACATTGTGTTATGCCACCACAGTCCACAGGCTAGATACAATTGTAACAATTCTGGGGCAACCTAATATCCATCACACAAGGCAGGTTGTTTCAACGTTGTGAAAACTCTAATACATACATATATATACACACACACACACAATAAAGCAATAAACAGATGGATATCATCATAGTAATGATGCTAGAGTGATATAATCATTAGTCTGAACATTATCCAAAGTGCTGTATTCACAAACTAACAAAACAAAACACAATTCCTCGTAACATATACCACCAAAACATAGAAAACAACAATAAGGCTATGTTTCGAATGTCGACGAACCCCAGCAATCATTCGTAAATGTTTTCCAAATTCCACCTTTAGCGGACCATATTCTTTAGTGGGACCATATTTTCAACTTCTCCTCAAACGAAAGAAACTCGAAAACTGCTAAGAGCATATCTCAATAACTATTTGGCAAGAAATTATTGGACTAGTTAAGAGTGTAAGGATTACTGAGTTGGAAGGAGCCAAGATTGCTAGATTACTGCCGGAATGTTAGTTAGGATTAGCACTATAAGAGAGCGGCAATAGAGAAGCCCAAGGTGTCGAATGATATTTTTGTATCTCTCCTTTTGTAACTTGTTCTCTCTTTTTATTTACCTCAGTCAAACATTCCATTGGAACTCTGTTATATCAGTCTTCTCGTTTCCATTTCAGTACTTCACCAAAACCAAGGAATAAAGCTGAACAGAGAACAAATAAACAAAATCAAATTTCCTTTGGTGTGAACCTTTTATCAGATTCTCGTCAATAAAAATCTTATTTTTCCGGGCTATTAATCTTATTAGCCGTAGAAGTCGAGAAAACAAAACTTTTTTGAAGAAAAATTCAAATAAAATGAAGTTTTATATGCATCGCAACAACAGATCTTTCAACCAAAGAGATAATGGAGACTACTGACCAGAGATGCGTGCCGAACCAGGGACTTCTTCTTACATGGCGCCACAGCAGCGGCGACACGTGGACCGCTGAAACACTGGCGGTAGGAGGCGGCAAGAGGGTTGGGAGGCCGGCCCTCGGTCGAGCTCCCATTCTCCAAACCATTTACTACTTCACCACTTCCCTCCATTCTCACTCTCAACCATCACACACTCCTGCTTCCAAGCCCTAAAATTTCCAAAACAATGACATCCCCCCCCCCCCCCCCCCCCTACACGGAGAGAGAGATTACACAACTCACAGTAATAAAATAAAATAAAAAACTAGGGCTTCACGCGTTTAATACGGAGTTTATATGGGTTCGAATTATTCAGAGAGAAAGGAACTAGGGTTTTACGGGGCGGAAATAGTAGATGCTAGCAAAACATAAGCATACATGTTAATGTAGAGATTTTGAGAGAGAGAGAGAGAGAGAGAGAAATATCTATGGAAGTGGTTTAAGTTAGGATAAAAATTCGGGGTTCAAACGATTTAGATAAGCTCTAGGGTTCGATTTTGTGGTGCGAATGATTCTATATGGTTTTAGTTGGGCTAAAACAGCAGATGAAATAGAAACACAAGCGTGTATATTTGAATACGGAGTACAGTGTAGACTTAGAGAGAGAGAGAGAGAGAGAGAAGGGATGTTTGAGGAGATTTTGGAGTGTGATCTGTTTCTGAATGCGGTGGCCAGTGGGGTTTTCTATCGATCCAAGGTGTGAGGGACCCGAAAAACTGGTTGCCGTTTCGATTGTGATGATAAGAAGCGTATTCTTAACGGACAAAATAGAGAACGGCGTCCTGTCAAGACGGAAGCGTGGTATCTGGTCGCGTGGCCTCCCCTAGGGATAGAGAGAACTAAACCCTAAACCTTAAAATCCTTTAGAGACCGTTTGCATGCGGAATTAAGATTTTGGCTAGTATTATTTATGAAGGAAGGTTAAAATAAAGATTGTACTAGGTATTATTTAAGGAGAAATTTTTTAGTGTTAAGCGGGTATATCTTACGTGGTGCCCGCTCAGCACTCTCAAGTTGTCCGATGCATTTTTGGACGGCTCATATTAAAATATTCTCTCTCCCCTCCTCTTTCTCTCTTCTTTTCTCTCTCCAAATCTGAGCCGTCCAAAATTGCATCGGGCGGCTCGGATGTGTTGAGCGGACATCACGTGGTACCCACCAGGCACTGAAAAATTTCTCATTATTTAAAAAATATGAACCCACATTGATGTGACTTTTACAATATAAACGAGAGAGTAAAAAGTAATTGCTTTGGACGAAATATTAGAGAGGAAAGATAAAATAGTACTCCAATTGGTTTGGATCAGGAATAAAATGGGGATAAGAAAGGATGAATGATGTAAAAAGATGTTAAATGAGTCTTTTGCCTTTGTACAATAATAAATTAGATTATTCATTAAGCTAAATATAAAATTGCAAAAGTCAATAAAATTAATTACTTTTTTTATAATTAAGCAATAATTAATTAATTAATTTAATAAGTACAAAAGATTAAAATCCATTTTTAAAGTGTTTTTTTTATAATTTCATATTTTTATAAGTATGGATGAGTTGGTTTTTTTTGGCAAATGTATGAAACACATGATGACACATGCGCACAATAAATTTTGGAAATTGAATTTTGCACTCCTTTTTTTATCTTCTATCAAAAAAATTACATACACTTTCGTCACTAAAATTCAAAAAAAAGAGTGTAGATATCATAAAAGAGTGTAGAATTCAATTTCTTAAATTACTTAGTTCTTTTATTTTATTCTCTTTTGTTTTTTTCAATTTGCTTTTCTCTTTTGTTCGTATTGCCGTAAAAGAGAAAGAGAGAAAGAGAGCGAGAGAGAGAGAGAGAATGGCAGATGAAGAAGAAGAAATCCAGTTCACACACAAACAGAGCTTCACGTTCGTCGTCGATGTCAGCGGCTCCTCGCCGTCGTCAGGTACGCCCCCCGCTCTCTCTCTCTCTCTCTCTCTCCATTTTCCATTTTTCTCGATCTATCTGGGTGTGCATATGTGTGATGAAGATGGCGTTGAAGAGGGGTAGGGGGATAAGG
Organism: Rhododendron mucronatum var. ripense; assembly: GCA_019656295.1. Lineage (NCBI taxonomy): Eukaryota > Viridiplantae > Streptophyta > Magnoliopsida > Ericales > Ericaceae > Rhododendron > Rhododendron mucronatum. Next base: position 3,183,734 of record BPLT01000004.1, on the reverse strand, counting down.
AGGAGTGAAATTGTCCAATTTCTAGGAGGATTGGGGGGATAACTTATAGAAACTCTTCAGGGGAAAAAGTTCAAGGATCTCATGGGGGGTGCTGTTTCAGCTTATATCAAACTAGGTTTTGATGAGAAAATGGAAGAGTTGAAGAAGTTGAACATAGAAGCATATGATTGGTTAATGAAAGAGATGCTTGAGTATTGGGCAAGGCATTTGTATAAACCAAGGTGCAAATGCAATAAAATGGTCCTCAACATAAGTGAGGGATTCAATATATGGATCAAGGATTTGAGAGAGCAACCAATTCTAACTGTGATGGAGGGTCTTAGAAGACAATTAATGTTCAGATATCAGGATAAGATAAAATTTAGCCAAAAGTTCAAAGATGATATATGACCCAAAATTAAGAAAAAGTTGGAAAAAAAACTAAAGAATGGGTTAGAGATTCAGAAGTTATATACTTTGGGTGCACTATATTGAGGTAATTGGTGTAGAGAAAACTCATGTAATTGATCTTGGAGCCCACACATCCACTTGTAGAGTATGGGACTTGAAGGGAATACCATGCCATCATGCTTGTGTAGGTATCTATGCTGACAGAAGGAGGCCTGAGGAGTTTGTTCACAAATATTACCACACAGACATATGCTGATAATTGAGTCCATCCAATCCCTGATCAGACAGAAAACTGCAATTGCCACGCCCTCGATTTTCAACATAAATAATAATAACATTTGATAATGAGAATCCTTACCGGAGTTACAATTAATGGCCCAAAAGATAATTCAGTCCCCAATTTCACAAATTAGCCAAATAAATTACAGAGTTCCACAAATTAAAGTACAATACCATGAGTTTAGTTTACAAAGATAGACAAGTATTCTTCGAAAATATCTTTAATCGATAACAACCGCATGCACTCCAGGCATTCCATGACAGTGACCTACAATATACCTGAAAATGATAGGTTGAGCTACACTAGCCCAATAGAAAAATCTATACACAAGTTATAAGAAAATATAACGAGTTATGCGTCTAAAGTGAATGAATATAGACAGATATGCCCAAGGTTTATATGGCTATCAATAAGCAACTCATTATGGCCAAAGGATTTTAGACAATCCTATATGCAACACCTATCATCTCACATGCCATACCAGAGCGACAAACATTCCCACATCTACCACAAATAATCAACATTTGGTTTCTCAACCGATTCATCACATCATGAGTGTTTCCACATTCATTCCCATTTCACAATCTTTCACATTCCTCGATTTATCAACAAATCTCCTTTCTCATTCTCATCAGTCATCAAAACTCTTTTGTTTCCCAAATAGATGTAATGTATAGAAATACGTGACCAATAGTGGTCAAGCACCGCTGATTCGAGCTTGAATAGCCAGAATCCGTTGATTCTGTACACGAATACCGGAAATCGCTGATTCGCTCAAGAATAGCCGGAGGATTTTTAATAGAAAAATTATTTTCCCTTTTGAAAAATCCAATTTAGTAAAAACCAATCTTTCTTTCCTTTTTCGATAATCCCCTATCATAACATCCAAGGTTCTCGCATGTATCACTCGTTTTCGGTCACCTCACCGAATGTCCATGGTGATACCCGTTCATTTGCGTGTTCCGGTCGTCTCACCGAATGTACATGGTGATACCCGTAGTGTCAATTCCGGTCGTCTCACCACCTCGTGGTGATACCCGTAGTGTCAAGTTTTCGTTGTGTCTGTAACCTCAAACAGTCATTCATATCTCATTATGCTACAAACCATCAACCGTCACATACACCAACAAATAGATAAGCACATACATTTCCATTAAGTATATCACCATAACCTACACAACATACTGAACTCATAAGTAACTTTACGACTCACTAACCACTAGCCTCTTTACTAGAATCTCATAAAACGAGAGCTCAAGGAGTTTAGAGTAATCAACGAGATGACATCACAAGGATACGAGTTATTAAGTTACCTTTCGGATCACAAGCCAAACTCACGACTACCTATCACACTCACCATAATGCCTCATATAACCTACGGTACACCTGAACAACCCTAAGGTTCATTTTCCATTTACAACGGTACTACGATTACCTTTAACGAGTATCGAAAGGATTAGAACAATCATCGAATCATTGGAACCCAAGTAATCGAGTTTAAAGATGATTAGAATGTGCTTGGAGAGTGTTAGAAGTGATCGGGAGCCAATACAATTGATGAATGATCAACAAAGTTCAAAATAGTTTTCTGAGTCATTGGTATCAATACCTCAAAAAGTAGGTATTGGTAGCAAACCAATCCAGAGAGCAATCAGAGTTAAGGTACCAATACCTCAAAAAGTAGGTATTGGTACCAAACAAATCCAGTGAGTAATCCGAGTCAAGGTATCAATACCTCAAAAAGTAGGTATTGATACCAATGCAATACAGCGGACAATTTTGCTGGAAAACCAAAAACGAGCACAAACTCAAAATCCATCAAACTAAGGCACGATTTAGGCACATAATCATCAGATAAACTCATAACAAAAGTAAGAAATCCCTACCTCAAGTCAATGATCGAAACCCACGAAATTTCAAGCTCAACAACGCGATTGGATGAAGGATTGGAGGTTATTTGCCATGGGTTTTGAGTGAGGGTTAGAGTTTTGAGTGTTGGAGAGGGAGAGAGAGAGAGAGAGTGCCGAGAGAGAGGGAGAGCCGAGAGATAGATCGGGAGAAGAAAGAGAGAGATGGGAGAAATTTGTTCTCCTACACACACACCTACACTTATATACTAGCACCCACACAAATCACACTTGCACTCTCTCAAATAGCAATCCTAACACATTAACCCCAAATCAAATAAACCCAATAAATTTCATATTTCCCTCAATTTCTAACATTTATAAAACTTTTAAATAATATCTGAAAAATACAGGTCCTCACAACAATGATCCTATAATGGCTCCATATTTGAGAAGAGGAGGTATTGGAAGGCCAAAAAAGGCAAGGAGAAAGGGAGTGGAAGAACCTAAAACTTCAGGAGGTGTGAGGAAGCAATATCATCAACTAATGTGTAGAAATTGTGGACATCTTGGTCACAATTCAAGAACCTGTAAAGGTGTACCTGTGGGAAGTGGTAGAGGCAAGGGTGTTGGAAGTAGAAGTGGTGGTCAAGGTAGGGGAAGAGGAGGGAGTGGGAAGTGGTAGAGGCAAGGGTGTTGGAAGTAGAAGTGGTGGTCAAGGTAGGGGAAGGGGAGGGAGAGGTGGTGGTCAAGGCAAAGGAGGTGGTCAAGGCATGGATGGACAAGGCAAAAGGAAGCCAAGGCACTAGTGGCCAAGGAAAATGAAGGGCTACTACAATGGGTTCTAATTTTCAAGTATTTCATTATTCAATTCTTGTATTTCATTATCAATCATTATCAGTCTTATTATTCTACTTCATTATCAGCCAACTGGTATCCAAAGTAGATGTCAAGATTGGGGTACTCAAGGAAGAGGAGGTCAATGCATGGATGGACAAGGCAAAGGAAGCCAAGGCAGGGGTGGCCAAGGAAGGGGAAGGGCTACTAATTCTCGGGTATCCTCGTACTTCATTATTGAATTATTGGACATTATCAGTCACATTATTCATGCACTTACATTATAATTTGCTCATACTCTCAAATGGGTTGCTAATTCTCAGGGTTTTTTTACAAGTCAAGGGAGTACATCAACTGGTACCCAAGGTAGGGGTACTCATGGAAGGGGAGTTCAAGGGAGGGGTAGTCAAGGAAGGGTCAACGCCGGTACCTAAGGCTCTTCTACCTAGTCTATTTATATTAGCAATACTATGCCAATGTTTTGGACTCAATCAACCATTAACTTGTTAGTTTTTTTGTTTGGTTGAATAGCTAGTATGTTGGCTTTTGGTTTTAGACTTGCAAAGTTGCACCGTTAGTAGTTAGTATGTTGCATTTTGAAGGTGAAAACGTTGTTTGGAACTGTTTGGAATTTTTGGTTTCTGTGTTTGAAATTGTGCAATTTGCTACTTAGTTTTGGACTGCAGTTTGCTACTTGATTTTTGGATATTTATACTTGCTTTTTGCAGTTATGGAACTTAGTTTTGGACTGTAGTTTGCTATTTGGTTTCTGTAATTTACTAAGCTTGTTTTCTGCTATTTGGTTTCTATAGTTTTATGTGTTTACTATACACTTTGTATACTTGCTTTCTGTACTAAAGTTTGGTAATTAGTTTGAAAGTGCAGTTTTGGATTGCACGGTGCATAATTGAATACATGGATTGCAGTTTTGCTACTTAGTTTTGGAAATGCAGTTAAGTGGTTGGCTTCTATTTAGTTGAATACATGGGAAAAAAAATTCTGCCATTTCATTGCATAACTAAGAACATTTACGTATCATTAAATAGCACTCTCATGGGAGATATTTCAAGTTTCTTGCTGGTACATTACTCCATAGTCATCCACACAAAAATGCACAGTACACACATGATCATGCACAACATTTTGTAAGTATGCTGTAATATCCTGGAACCTTAATTATCTTATAATTGGTGCACGTAATGAGTTCAAGCTAATTGTGTGGCTTTAGACTTGATTTTATTTACTAATTAATCTTGCAAGAGAGAGGAGAAGAAGAGAAGAAATTGGGGAAAATCCTAATCCTTTCTTAGACGAGATTGAATCCCTAAAAGGTAAAACACATGAACCCTCCTCCTCAATCTCAAAGATTCCATATTTAATTTCATACTTCAACATAGGGTTTAGAATTTAGATGCCATGGGAACCCTTGTTCATTGAGTTTTGGAAAAATTCATGGTGAACTTTTGGGGAATTAGATGAATTTCAAAGTGATTACTTAGTTTTGAAAATCTGCAGAATTGTGATCTCATGTCTGACCTAATTTTAGGGAATTTTGTAGAGGTACTTCTAAAACTCATAAAATCGTGAGATTATTACTGGGAGTTCCTATATGTGTCTTTTGCACGTGGTAAAAATTTCAGAGCTTAACTCAAAGTATTGTGATCTTTAGAAATTCGTAACCTAGCAGCACTTGAATTCGTCACTTTGTAGTCAGCATCATCACACGTTGGGAAAACGGCCATATCTTTTAGCTAGAGTGATGAAATTGCGAACCATTTTCTGATTTTGAAACTAGACACATAGACCTCTAAAAAAATGTAAAGATTATTCCTTGATTATGGTTGAGAAAAATCAGTTTCCAGTCTGAATTTGTCAAAACTGCAGATCTTGTAATTGTTCTTTGGAGACTCCCTATCCTACTTAATATTTTGACCCTGGAGTCTTGGTTAGTGATACTTAGGACATCGAGACATTAGAGATATGATTGGAATATCTTGAATTGTATCTAATATATGTTCTTGATGCTTATTTGATATAGGGAGTTTGTGTGAAAGCTTGGAGTTAAGGTGAGTGACCTAATACCTAAATTACATGGTTTTATATAAGTTTTTTACTTCAATGTTTTATCGTACGATGATATGAACTCTATGGAATATCAATGAAAGGTGGATACGTTTTCCTATTTAACAAAGACATTCCCAATGGATGACACATAAAATGCTAGGGGTAATGCTAAGACATCTAAGATTATCCACCACCAGGGACGCCTGGTAGCTACACTTGACAAGGGGAATGTACTTTATAAATCAAGGTTATTTTCTATGACTTGAATCTCTATGAAATGTTTTATCAATGTCCATGGAGAGCATGTAAATTATATATTGGTCACTCATACGAGTGTTAGCTTATGTGTTTTCTCCACCTTTCAGGAATTAAAAAGTTAGATGGCGTGGCACTTGTGTTGTGGAGTTGGATCGTATGATTATTTCATGGATAGGAGTTGTATTCTGATTAGTTGTTTAATTATGAAATCATTGTAAGTAGTTTGCTAAATCTTATTATTAGCACAGCTCTGAGGCGTTTGGGGATCTTAGCTCGTTTGAAAGTGAAGTTGTTTATTAGATTGCACATGATAAGCTTTTGTTGGTTACGCACTCTTGTCCCTTCTTAGTATATGATTATGAGAAGTTGTGTATTAGATATGGCCTTGGTGATGGTTTCACCGGCGCTTTGTGATGGCTAAGACGTACAGGGACGGGTTAGGGTCGTTCATATGCACTTTCCCTCCAATTGCATCCATTTTTTTCTTCAAATTCTTATTCTCCTAAGTCAACTTCTTGATATTTTCCATTTCTTTATGCTTCAATAACAGCTCCTCCTTCTCCCGTTGGAGGATCTCATTTGTAGCCTCTAACTCTTTTTCCCTGCTTGGTAATAGAAGTAGGAGCATTTCTTTTCCGTCTGCAACAAAAATTTGCAACATTATATAGCAGCATACAATGGTAGAAAATAGTTAGAAGACAGTTTTTTCAAATTACCTTGCAGTTAACACACCAATAAATCTCCTTCTGGAATTTGTAGCAGTGTTAGATGTGTTCCGTTAATGCAAATAAGTACTTATTTTTTGAAATAAAAGTAATGTATTATGAGAGAATGACATGTCTCGTAAAAAGAAAAATAAGTACTTAAAATAAGAATCTCAGCAGAACAGGGTTGCGCGCAACAAAAAAAATTATTTCACAACTTCCAACCAATTACTAATAGGTATTGTTTAATCAGCGGTGCTAAAGGCACAGCAAAAGATGTACATACAGCTTGCACAGATCCATTTTGGACCTGATTTGGGTCCCACAAAGATGATTGGAGCCGCTCATTTTGTTCAAAATTTGTATTTTAGGCTAAATTCTGAAGCAAAGTTGGATGATTCATAAACATCCTTACCGATATCGGATTGAGATGATTTTTTACAGGGGCACTAAAAAACAAATTTTGAACAAAATGAGCAGTTTCGATCATCTTGTGGGACCCGAATCGAGTCCAAAATGGATCTGTGCAAGCTGTATGTACAGCTTGTGCTGTGCTCATATCATTTCTTCTGTTTAATTATTGTTGCTAAATGATTAAGGGAAATGATTTTGCCACTCCCTTTTTTGTTAACGTCACTCTCCTGCAAGTATATTTTTGGTGCAAAAATACACTTGCAGGGGAGTGGCGTTAACAAAAAAGAGAGTGACAAAATCAGCAGCCATGATTAATCTACGAAGATAGGTATTTGTGAGGTATTATGTAGGATTAATCTTAGAATAAGTGTACTTTTTGGTATTAAATACTTTCTATGTTCCAATTAAATAGTGTTCATAATATTAATATGATACTTAAAAGATGCATTTTGATTCAAAAACTTGCAAATATTTTCCCTCATGATACTAGTAGATTTTAACGAGTTTTTTTTTTAACTTTTTGAAAAAAGTTTGAATTTGTGCCTAATTAAAATATTTTTTTAAGTTCTTAGTTTGCGTATCGAATATTATTTTTGGGAGGAGGTGTGAAAGCCCTTTGGGCAAGCTTAGGGGTTGTTCAGCGGGAAATGCTAGGGACACATTAATTTGTCACATCCCAATCGCACCTCTCTCACATGCATGTGTGGGAATTTCACAATAAATGCTAGGGACTTACATGTATGTGAGAGGGGTATGGTTAAGATGTGACAAATTGATGTGTCCCTAGCATCTTCCGTTGTTCGACTAAATAATCCATCATAGATTTTTTTTGTTCTTATTCAAAAAAATCGCATTTGTTAGTTTTTCGTCAATTTTTTAAGAATTATTGTTTTGTCATGACGAAAGGAATCTAAAAAATAAAAAACTACGATCAAAATTCAGATTTTTTTTGAATAAAGACGAAAAAATTGACTTATTGGCTTATTTTATCTTTATTAAAAAAAATGAGTTCCGGTCATAATTTTTTGGAGTACTTGTTAGATTTTTTTTGTTATGACGAAACAATAATTCTCAAAAAATTGATGAAAAACTAACAAATGCAAAAAAAAAAAATTGAATAAGGACAAAATATTCCAGGACGGATTATTTAGCCAGACAAGGCCTTAGTTATACATCGGTGGGATATGTACTCCCTCCGTCCCCTTTTTAAAGTTCAGTATTCCATTTTGGGCTGTCCCTTAATAAATGTCTATTTTATAAAGTTAGCGGGTAAAAATTGGTACATTTTTCATTTTGCCTTGAAAGTATATTCTATTTTAAAAAGTTAGTGAGTAAAAGTGTAATGATAATTTCTCCATAAAGGGTAAATAGAGAAAGTGAATGTGAAAGGTGTAATGATGATATTTTCTTAATAAGTTGGAGTTATGAAGCGGGATACTTAAAAAGGGACGAAGGGAGTATAATGATGCAATATATATAAGGATTCAAGGTCAGCTACTGTATAATCCGATGTTAACCTTCTAAGCCACGTGGTCAGGCTAAAAGTTAGCAGGTCAGCTGGCACGGGTCATCACGGTTGGTATCAAAGCACAATCTGGTCGACATGGTGGGGGCTACCTCTAGAATTTGGTACGAGTACACTGATGTGTTGTACAGAAGTAAGTGTCACATTATGACCACCAAGAGAAGTTTGTTGGGCCAATGAGACGAGAACGTTGCATCATAAGGTGAAAAAATTGTGAAAGCCCATCCTTGGACAAGTTAGTCCAACATTGGTGGGATATGTATAATAGATGCAATATATATATATATATAGAGTCCCCTTTTTATAAGGACTACCTTATTTTAATAAAATGCGGACCTCCCTTTTCCGATCGAATTTCAATGATCTGAGCCGCTCAATGTGTTTAGAACGTGATTTTAAGGGTACTTGCGAGAAATCAGCAAAAAAAAAAGTCCGGGAGGGCTTCATCTGAGCAGTTTTTGTTTGTTTTTTTATCTAACGGTTTAAATAAAAACTGCTCAAATCAAGCCCTTCCCGGTCATTTTTTTATCGATTTCTCGCGGGTACCCTTAAAATCACGATCTGAACACATTGAGCGGCTCAGATTATCGAAATCCAATCGGGAAAGGCGAGAAATGGGAGGTCCACATATAAAGTCCTCATTTTAAGGTTCTTATCTGAAGATTTCTGTATATATATATATAATTCGTTGATCTGAGCAGTTTTTAGCTTAGATTTAATGAGCGGTTCAATTAAAAACTGATCAAAACAAGCACTTTTTGATCATTTTTTTTGCTGATTTCTCGCGGGTGCCCTTAAAATCACGTTCTAATGACATTGAGTAGCTCGGATCATCAATATTTGATCGGAGTTTTTCTTTAAGATGTCCTCGGAATAGTCCCGATATATATATATATATATATATATATATATATATATATATATACACAGTCATTTTCAAATAAGGAGGTCCTTATTTTAGTTAAAATAAGGACTTCCCCATTTCTCCCATTTTCCATTCGAATTTCGATAATCTGAACCGCTCAATGTGTTCAGAACATGATTTTAAAGGTACCCGCGTGAAATCGGCAAAAAAAATGACCGATAAGTGCTTCGTCTGAGCAGTTTTTATTTGAACCGCTTGATAAAAAATAAACAAAAACTGCTCGAATAAAGCCCTTTCCGGTCTTTTTTTTGCTGATTTCTCGCAGATACCCTTAAAATCACGTTCTGAACACATTGAGCGGCTCGAATCATCGAAATTCGATCAGGAAAGGGAGGTCCTTATTTTATTAAGTTAAGGTGGTTCTTAGGAGAAGGGGACTCATATATATATATATATATATACATATACACGTATATATATATATATATATATATATAAATCGAGGCGGTTTCGCGGACAACTAACTAAATACATAAAAAAAACACCCCAAATCACAATCTTATAGTTCCCGATCAAACTTTTACGAACCATTCAATGTGTGTAGAATGTGATTTTAAAGGTGCCCACGAGAAATTAGCAAAAAATATGACCATAGGAATGGAGGTGTGTCAGTCTGCCAATATCTGTTGGCTACTCCTGAGGTTGTTCTTGTCTGTCGTCATGACTCCTTATATAAATAGAATATGTCTAAGTCACTCTCGAATATCATTGCTTATGTCTTAAAGACTCGTTGTTTGATCTTGTCTCTTGGCACTCATTAGAGTATAATATTAGTGTCGTTGGGTAGGAAATGTACCATAAGATTGATAGGAGTACCATGGGCTATAAGGGGTAATGTGGTGAGAGTTATGGGTAGACATGAGCTTGTCTAATGATTTGATGGGTAGTATTGTGATTCGTATCCTCGTGATTTGTCTTGTTGAGCTCATTAGGTTCCTTTGGCACTCATTCTATAAAATTCTCGTCTAGAACCTAGTGGGTGGTGTGTCATGGAGTCATAGTGGGTCGGTGTGTGACGAAGAACGTCATGATAGACTTTGAGGAATAACGTGAACCTAAGGTATTTATCAATGTACAATGGAACATGTTTAGGAGTTTGTAATACGTTGTGAAGTGGCGGAACCAAGATTTGATCTCACTAAGGTCAAAACCGTCAAGCATAAACAACACATATATAAGGGCGAAATGTTTGGAGGACATATCTTATGGAGAAAGTTTACAGAAATACCCCCAAAACTATTACACCCCACAGAAATTTTCCATTGAGTGGATGATGAGCACCTAATATTGTAGATATTTGGTGCAACTAGTCCCGTTTATATTGTTTTAACTTGTGTTTATTTAGCTCTTATAGCGATATTGCACGTAAGGTATGTTTTTGTGTGTTTTAGGTAATTCGTATAAATAAGGCACGTTTGAATGCCAATGAATGCTCCGGATGCAACCAAGTACTCAAAGCCTCGTACCACCCCGTTGTGGTGCCCGAAGAGTCATGAAGAGATGGTTTGGTAGTTGCTTGGGTCGCCCAAGAGTCAAGGAAATTGAAGGAAATGTGAGGATTTTCCCAAAATTATTCATTTTCCGATCAGCTGAGGGTAGAATTGTCATATTTTTTGATGTACAAATTACTTTTGATCTAAACCACTTGGGTTAGAAAGTAAACTTGACGAGCTTTCCAACGGATCAAGGAACACCCAAATTCAAATTCGAGAGTGTCCGGAGCGAGCTCAAGAAGTTCAGCAAAAATCTGTCATAACAGCGTGGTATCGATACAAGCATTTTTGTTGTATCGATACCATAAGGAAAAAGAGAGATTGGAAGAAGTGTCGTAGCAGCACGGTATCGATACAAGCATTTTGGCCGTATCGAATGGGGACCTTTTTGTGCAGATTTTTGCTACTTTTTGGACTTTTCACTTATGAAATACTTTCTACTTTTAGTATGTTCTAGATATTCGTGGAGAGAGAAGTGGACATGTATGAATACCCTTCTATCCACTTTATCTCATTATGTAGATTTTTATGCTTTTAGTCTTTCAATTTCCTAAAACTCCATAGTTGTTTCTCTCAAGATTTCTAGTCATTTTCTTCAAGAATTCCTTAAGCTAATCGTCGTATGTCATTTTCTCATTTGTTAATGTTGTAGCTACGGACTATATCCTTATTAATATCAAGTTTATTTCCGTTTTTATCAGTTAAATTTAATGTCTCAATTTCCTACCATGTTTTACTCTTGCTTAATGGTTGAGTAGTCATTTAGGCTTAGTCATGGGGTGATATATTCCTCATGGCTTAGTTGATTTAATGGTTCTTCTTGAACTTGATCATGATTTTAGTAAGGAGAAGGCTTAATCTCTAATTTTCGGCCAAACCAAAGGGTTAATACCTTCTTTGATCGTGTATTGCCCGGTAGTGATGTTCAAGAAAATCGCCCCGAACCGTAAAACCGATCCGATCTGGACCGAACCGTCCTATTTGGTCTGATTCTATAGTTCTGTGGTCAGGTTATGGTTCCAAAAAAATAAGAACCGTTAATTGTGGTTCGGTTACTGGTTCTCAATTAAAGAACCGTGGTTAGAACCGAACCGGACCGTTTAAAACTAATATATATGTAATTATATAAAAATAAATATATGTGTGTAATTTGGTAGGTTAATCTCTTTCTTGCTAAACTTACTTTATTTAGAGATGAAATCTCATTTGTTAGGAAAGTTTTTATTTTCTTCCTTCTTTTTCTATTCTAATAGATTACCTTCCTATTCTTTTAATTCTTTACAACCTTATTTAATGGATTAGTCTTTATAATTTCAATCTCACACACCAGAGATAGATTTGGATGCTAATTGGATAGAATCGGAACCGGAACCGAACCAAAACCAGACTGATTTTGCGGTTTGGTTCTGGTTAGGTTCCACTCATATATTGGTTAGGTTCTGGTTCCCAATTTTCTAGAACCGTTTGAAATGGTCTGGTTACTGGTTTTCTAAAGAACCGGACCAATCTGAACCTTGTACACCCCTATTGCCCGGAGTTTTAAACTTCGGCTTGCACCCAGGGCTTGGGCTTTCAACGCTCCCTGCGTTTGATTTAAATGTCTTCCAAAAAGAGATTAAGTCCTATCCAAGTTAAAATCATAGTTATGCTCGGCTTTTAACGTTGAGTGCTTTGATTTAAGGTTGTCTATGTCTTGAACTTAAGTTGTTAAGAATGATCAAATTGGCTAAGTCATCGGGCGGTTTAATCCCCTGGACCTTGCCGCTTGTTTAACTAAGTACAAATTGCTTTTCTAGTCTTTTTACGTAGCTTTTCCATCGTTAAAAGCAAAACCAAGTTGGTCGTCTTAAACGCCGGAATCCCACCATATAAACTCTACAATCCGATTAAGCTATCCTTTGATTCCTTGTAGTATGATCCCAGTCTTACCGGTTTATTATGTTATTGACGATCTAGCTCTACGCTTGGGGTTTCCAACCTTATATTTGAAGGAGAGGTTATTGGTGCTAAGCAGTGGGGTCAGTGGACCCCTTTGCCCAAGTGTAAGTTTGCCCCTAACGTTGTGTGATGTTGAATGAAAGAATGTGAACTTGGTAAACATTGTCTCCTTGTATACGAATTGATAATGCATGTGTGTATGTGTGTGTTGTGAATTTTGAATGGAGGGTTCTGCAACGCAAGGTGTGGTAATGTAGAGACCCTAGAGGGCCCGCAACGCAAGGTGTGGTAATGCTTAAACCCAAGTGGAAAGAGAGTTCACTGTAACGCAAAGTGTGGTAATACAGTTGAACTTCTCATAAAATGAAGAATGTTGTAGTCGATGTCGAAAGTATATGTTGTTTTTGAATTGTTTGCTGCTTGAAATGGTGATTGTTAAAGAAAAAGATAAACGATTGATTCTACCGAAGCTTTTGAAAAGAAAGGAATTTGATTTTGGAAAAAGGATTTTAGTGAAAAATCCTTTGGTATTCCTGAGCGAATCAACGGTTGCGGTATTTGGGCATAAATTAACGAATTCCGGTGTTCAAGCTCGAATCAACGGAATTTGACCGTAAAGGTCGAAAGTTTCCTCGAAATTATTTTGGCCACAATAAAAGAAATGTGTTTATGAAAAGGGGCTTAATGATGAATGGTAGGAAATGAGCAAAGTGTGGTGTTCATTGAGTAGTCTTAAAATGGTTTGAGAAACTATTGTGGGTTATTATTATTTTTTTTTTTTGATAATCAAAAGGGTGGGAGGGGGCGACCAGCGTAGTAACTCCTCCTTGGGCGTGACCATAAGGGCTCCCGACCCGTCAATGAAATGTCCGGTTCGAGCCATAGCTAACGTCCGGGAGGACAGGCCGTCACCACGGCACCACCTGGTGCACAGCGGCGAGAAATCCCTCTCTTCGATCCAACTACGGGTTCGAATCAAAGCCTAATAATGGCACCACAGGGTACCAGCACAAATGTGCCTCCAGGGGCTCGAACCGATACAGTTGCTAACGAGAGGTGGTGACTCCCACCAACTGGACTACCACCTAGGTGGTCTGTCGTGGGTTATTTGATTGATGTGTGTTTAATGCTGCCCCTAATTTGATATACGAATGGTTAGGGTTATCTTTAAGACGTATAAAATCCCATAGTCGTAGTCCTTTGGTTCATTGTGGTGCCCCTTTGTATCTCATGTCCGTTTGTTGGAATTCATTCACTCTTATTGCATGTTTCATCACATTTGCTTATATCTTAAACATAGAATTCTTTACTAGGTTAGTGTAGCTCAACCTATCATAATTTCAAGTGCATCCTAAGGATCTTGACACGGAGTGCATGCTTAACGTCATATCTTTTGATAGCCGTCATTGAGAAGTGGTTCTATCATCTTTTGTATGATCTCTTGAAAAGATGAAATTGTAAATTCTTTTGAACTCTTTCAACTTTGACTAACTATGGAATTTGGGTCGTAGTGGCAATGTTGTAAATTCTTGAACTCGGGGACTTGGTTTGTAAGTTAAATTGGTGGGAACTCTTTTGGGCTATTATTTATGCTATGCGAAGGTCTTATTTCCGAAAAGGATTATCTATCTATGTTGAAAATCGAGGGCGTGACACTTCTAAACTGTCTAACATCTAATTAGGAGTCTCAAACGATAAAAAGTGCGAAGTTAAGGATAAAAGACACCAAATATCCAGATGATTAGATGCACTCCAACCAAGGATGAACGAACCAATGAACTCCCAAGAACTACAGATCTGCCAAGCCGTCAAAAGTCGCCTCACCGAAGACATTGTGTAGGGATAGAACGTTGAAGCACAGATATCGTTGTGAAGCAACCTCGATTGAGAGAACCCAAAGTAGACAAAATTTGTCCAAAGATGAAACCAACAACTCTCATAAACGAGAGACAAAACTCTCACAGATCAGACGACAAGTCGTTGATTTAGAGAGACGGAAGAAAAAAGTAAAAAAAAGAAAGAAAGGGAGTCGGAATAGTACCTTAGCCATCCCCTCCCGCCGCCGCACACTGGTATGGAACCCATGGGGGGAGGAGAAGAGGCGTTGTGGTGGCTGGAGTTGAGAGAGAGAACCAAAAAACTGTCTACAAAATCATTACATTAGCATTGTTATTTTTTGACTGATTGATACTAGCTATAACAAGTTTAAGGGTGCGTTCCCGAACTCAAAAAAAGTCCTTATTTTTTAAGAAGGCAATTTTAAGCTCAAAAATAAGGGGTTTATTGAAATCTAAAAATATGCACTATGGATCTTGTTTGAAAGATCTCGTTGAGATCTTTTATACAATGCAAAAAAAATTAAAAAATTATTTTTCATTTACATTATTTTTGAGTTTGAAAATGAGAAATAAGCTGCTTATTTTTTAAGAAGGTTTCTGGAACGGAGCCTAAGAAAATACTAACTTCATCAATGTCATGTTTGCACATAGAGTTGTATTTTCTTTTGCGAAACGTTATGCTCAAGCTCAAATTTCACCATAGTAAATTGCAATTTTTCTTTTCTTTACTCACTTTTTCTAAATGTGGATAAAATCAAGCATGAAAACCTCTATAGCATTTGGGGAGAAACTGTCCAGTTTTGAATATCCAGTTCGGGTCCAGTTTGGGTTTTTGTGGGCAATGTTAGAAATTGTTCATTTTGTGGAGCTCGTCAAATTTATCATTTCATCAACAAATTAGCTTGATAGAAAATTGGTAGATGTATGATCGAAACAGATTAGTAAAAAAACAAAAGAGTGGGAAAAAAAACTCCAATTTGAAGCTAATATTCAATCAAGCTCTCCCTCCGTCCCAATTTGTTTATAAATAATAAGGTTGAACATATAGATTTTAAAAGGATTTGCCGAATAACTTTTGTGATGACCGATCTAAACCGTTAAGATTGCACATTTTATCGATTCTATATTTGTCGCCAAATTCAATGATAATCGGACGTTGGCAACCACATGTTCGAAACACATTCGATGCTTACGTTGGTATTAAAGTTCTATAGTTCACCACTGGATGACTGGTTTAGCTATTTTTTCAAAATCAAAACCGTCTATCTTTTAGGTAAGAGAGATTACATTATTCCTACCAAGAATTTAGTAATTGCTTATCGTTACAAACTTTATCGAATATAAGTTATCATTTCTTATAACAAATTTTGGTTGTAATCAAAGAGCTTTATAAACCGGATGGAGCCCAAATTTTACCGGATGGAGCCTAAGATTTCCGAACTTAACAAAATCAACATTTACAACCAAATCAATGGCCTCGATTATTAAAATAATTTTTTTTACAATGGTCGGTTACATTTTACTCTTTGAACATAATTGTATAACACATACATTTTAATATTTTCGCACTTAATCACGGTTAAACATTTTAAAATAAATAAAGAAAACAAAATAAGACAGGTTGGATATCGTTATTCTTTTAGAGGTTATTGTTATGCCTTCTACAGGTTATTGTTATGCTTATATGTGGTCGTATTATGCTTCTTTTACTTTTTGCTTTTTGTTATGCCTCTTATTCTTTCTGTTATGCCTAAATTGGTTTTGGTTATGCTTCTGAATGGTTTCCATTATGCCTGTTTTGTTATGTCTCACATGTTATGCCTATTTTGAATGACTGTTATACCTATTTAGGATATATTATACTCATGTTATGCTATTAAATTAAAATGTTATGTCTTTTTCGTATAACTTGTTATGCCATTAGTGGTTTTGTTATACCGAATTTTGTTACATGTTGGGATGACCGGTTTTACCGGTCATCATTGGTCAAAATTGCTTTGGTGGCCTCATTTTTGTCCGTTGGATGAGAGTTATGGTGTCCCGATTGGCGGGTGGACACCATAGTTTTTCCCTTTTTGTAATTTTAATATTTCAGTTCGGTTCGGGTAACAGTTAAACCATAATCGAACCGATACCCGTTCGGTTATCCAAGGCCTCAATCATACCCATATCCACGGGAAAAATTCGGTTATGGTTCGAAAAAAAACTTCGGATATCCATCAGTTGAGTACAAATTGACATCCCTACAAAATTGGCATTTGACCCAAAGGCCCAAACTACTACCCAGAAAAAAAAAAAAACGTCCCTTATCAAAAGCTGCCGCCAAATCTTTAATTACACGGTTATGAATTCCCCACAGCCAACACCCCTATTCCCTTGTGCCATTTTAGCTTGAAATGAACATGAAACTCATCAACCAGAGCCCGTGATTGACACGCACTCTAATGTGGAGGAAACTAAAAGTATTACTAATTTGGGGCGTGGTTTTACTGCCGAGAGTTGCGAGTGGGGATTCCAAATCCTCCGGTTTGAATACTTTCGCATCCAAACTTCATGTGTATTTTCTGTAGTGTTTGGTTGGGAGTTTAATTTAATTTTGGTAGTGGGTGAAGAGAGAAATAGAATAATAATTGCAGATAGAGGTAACGATTAAAGAGAGATAGAAAGAGATGAAAAAATAATAATTGAAGAAATAGAGTAATAATTGAAGAAAGAAATAAGGTAATGATTAAAAACAAAATTAAAACTAAATCCTTAACCCAACAAAAGAATTTTCTCTTTACCCATTTGCCCAAAATCTGCAGGGAGGAAATAATTTTCCCAATAGCCTTGAGAAGGAAACCCAAATCATTTCCTTCACCTTTATTACGCAGTCGGAGAAAACTGCCCACCTACAGTAAGTTGAGAGGATAGCATAAGCTAAGCAACCAAAGCATAGTAGGCAGCGAAGGAAGCCGTCTCCTTATTCACTAGACTTTCAGTAAAAAAATGACTATTGGTGCCCGGGTTATAAGGAAAAGACTCTATCAACAGATGACAGAGATAACTTGGACAGCTTGAAGGTTGATCTGTGTGCCGGGAGCGAGCCGGATTTGGAATGGAAAGAAAAGTGAAAGAGTAAGCCAAAAAATGTGAGCGCTCCTGCACTATACGGCTTTTTGGCGTCGCCCTATCTTTCTGGTGGCAGATTTTTCTAAAAAAAGCGGTGGATTACTCGGATTGTCACACTCTCTCTCTCTCTCTCTCAAGTGTCTTATCTTCGCCAGTCGCCACCTCTCACTCCAGTCCCCATGAAACCAATGTTTGTTTACTTTCACTCTATATCTCCACTTGGCTTGTCAAATTTTTACCCTTAAATATTTCCTCTCCTTTAAATTAACAACGCCCTTCCTCAGTAAATCTGAAGAGCCGAACAGAGTTGGAGTTTTTCATGCAGTACAGAGTTTAGAAGCAGAGGAATTCCTTGTCTCTTAGTAAATTTCTTCGCATTTACTGTATTTCTCTTCTTAATCGAGCTTTTCTCAAATGGGTTCTTGAAACCAGAAAAACAAGTGGGTGAACTATCCATTTTCTCAAGTTACTACAAAAGAAATAGAGGACTCCATTACTCTTAAGTATTTCTTTCCTTTTCTCGGTGATTTTCCGCATGGGTTCTTAATTTCAAAAATCAAATGGATAATCAACCAAATTTCTTGATTGTTCAAGGACCAATCATAGTAGGAGCTTGACCATCTGGACTAGCAGTTTCAGCTTGCCTAAAAAGCAATGGAATACCCTCATTGATTCTAGAAAGAAGTGATTGTTTGGCTTTTCTGTGGCAACAAAGAACATATGATCGTCTCAAACTCCACAACCCCAAACACTTCTGTCAACTACCATTGTTTGGGTTCCCAACACATTTCCCCAAATATCCAACCAAACGCCAGTTCATATCTTACCTTGAGTCATATGCAGAGCATTTCTCCATTGAGCCAAGGTTCAAGCAAGCAGAGGAAAAGGCAGAGTTTGATTCTAGAATTGGATTTTGGAGGGTTCGAACTCAAGACTGTGAGTATTTTTCACAATGGCTTATAGTTGCTACCGGCGAAAATGCGGAGCCTTTTGAGCCAGATATTCAAGGATTGAGAAGTTTGAAGGGATTAAGGTGCATGCAAGAGGGTATATCTCTGGATGTGAGTATAGAAATCAGAGGGTTTTGGTCGTTGGATGTGGGAATTCTGGTATGGAGGTTAGTTTGGACCTATGCAGGCACAATGCTACCCCTCATTTGGTTGTTAGAAGCACTGTAAGTCATTTCAATTTTTGAAGTACATTTGGCTTTTTGTATTTTTAGTCTCATTGTCCTGATCAATTTTTCTTCATATGGGTATGCATTCAAATCATGCTTGGGCTAAGTTAAAAACAAGTAAAATCTATTTTCTTCATCACTTTTTCTAAGGGCAATGCTTTACAAACAAGATGCTTTCAACACAAAACATGTTATGTGGTTAATCACAAAACATCTACAGTAACATCTATGGAGGGCGGTAGTATTTTTTGCACTCATCTTTTTACCATTTGAATTCTCCTTTTTAGTTCTTAGTCATGTGAATTTATACTGACACCCTTCCATTGGTTCACTTTTTCACATATGAAACGGTAATGTAGATTCACATGTTTATTGACAAAAGAGAGTGTGAAAATCAATTTCCCTCTGATCGAAACTGGATAAGATTTCACCTGTCTTCCTCTCTTTTAAGACTCTACTTTAGCTAGAGTCTCGGGCATTGAGTAGCCATTTTCATCATGCATTAGATGTAGGTAAATTGACATATGTAGATAATCCCTTTTGATTGATGTATATGACTAATAAAATTTGGATCCTGTCGAGTACATATCCTCCCTAGGGAAATGTTTGGCTTCTCAACTTTTGGATCCTACCACTAAGACTAGTTGACAAGCTCCTATTACTCATGGCCAGCTTCACCTTAGGCAACACAGACAAATTAGGCCTCTGGAGGCCGAAAACTGGCCCCATTGAGCTGGAAAATGCTACTGGAAAGACCCCGGTGCTAGACGTCGGAGCATTGTCACGAATAAAATCTGGTAAAATAAAGGTAATCACCAACCAAACAAACTCCTGTATGGGCTCATATTATACTTCTTTTAAGTTCCATATTTGCAGTTTTAAAAACACTCGCTGGTTAATTTTGTTAAGGCTTTTAGGTGGTGGAAGGTGTGAGGGAGATAACCAAAAAAGGCGCCAAGTTCAGGGATGTACAAGAAAAAGAGTATGATTCTATAATCTTAGCAACAGGGTATAGGAGCAATGTGCCTTGTGGCTCAAGGTAATATTTGTTTCTTTTGGTTAGACTAGTACCATTCTTATGTCACTTTCTCTCTGTCACGCATGCATATCCTACAAAACCTTACTTGTCATCATATACGAAAGAGCAAATCTGATGGCATTTGGTTCGACTATTTCCCCAGTTTTTGGGAAAACCTGGAAAAAAAAAAATTGTTTGGTGTCATGAAAGATAGCTACCATTATATATTCTATTTTCAGAGGATGGTTTTTGTTTCTTTCAAGAAAGAAACCTAGAAAGTGCTCTTTTTGCTTTTGCCTATAGATCCAACATGTAGTTCATTTTTTTATGACTCAGGGTGTCAAATTCAACTTACACAGACAATGATTATCTCTAGAAGATCAATCCTTCTGTCTACTAGTAGGGAGACCGACAAAGTTTCATTTGTACTAGCCCCACAAGAGTCTGATAGCTTGTAGGAGGTTTTGTTTTACCGGCCTCCTAGGAGGTTTTTGAGAACTTGTAATGAGCAAACCCCTTTAAGAGCATCTCCAGCCCAACTCTCTGTTTTGAAGAATCAAAATAATTTATTTTGATCGAAGAAGGTAGTGACTATTCATGCACACACACCCCAATCACTAATTCTTCATTTCTATCCTTACTCTTCAAATTTTCATTCAATTTTTCTCCAAAACTCAACTTTCCCTCCAAAATTTTAATTTTTAGGTTTCTAAATATATGTGTATTCATTCAAATCCTAGTCTTCAACCACCAGGTTTTGCAAGTTTATGGAACGAGTAGTTCAAGCAAATGCTTATCTTCAAACTACTACTCAAGGCTCAAGCCATCCTACTCCTTGAAAAAAGCTATGGGTACATATGTGCTAGCTAATTAAGGTCTTCTTTACTGTTGGAGACTAGCTAAGGTCCTCTTCCTAGTATTCTATTCTATCCATGTACTATTACACTTTTAATTACCATATGTGCTACGAATCTTATCTTAAAGGAAAAATGTGAATCTCAATGTCTAATTGCGGGGCTGAGAGTGCATCGGAATGCAAAACTTTGGGACAAAGAATTATTATGGAATTTGGCACAAAAAAGTAGTATCATATTAAGAAAATGAATGTTGGAACTCAATTACTTTTGTACGGGCGAGGCAATTGAAGATATTAAATTTGAACATAAATATGTTTATAACCTCATTTGATAAAGACCAAGAAGAATGTATGTGAAAAGAAAATTAGTGTGTGAAATCATTACCCTTGCATCTTTGAATGAAAGTATAAATAGAGGGATATATGTAAATATATGCATTTTGGATGAACTACTTGAAATATGATATGACTTTAACCTTTATTATCCTTCTCTTTGGAAATGAAATGCAGTGTAGTGACTTCTTTACAGAAGATGGAATGCCCAAAACACCCTTCCCTAACAGTTGGAAAGGGGAGAAGGAATTATATACAGTTAGCTTCACAAAAAGAGGCCTTCTTGGCACAACATCAACTCTATCAATATTGCTAGAGACATTGCTGGTCAGTGGAGGTTTACTCTCCAAAGATAGTTATGGAAAATTTGTAGGAGATCAAAGAGACCCTGGGTATTTAGGGATATTTGGATCATATGGAGTTTTTTTTAACTCTTCTTCACTAAGCACTAAGCAGGCCCTCTATTTTTCCTTTTTGTTTTCTGGTTCTTTCCTTTTTGTAAATCGACCGATTTTGCAAGGCTCTGCTTTTTCCTTTCCTTATTTGGTTCTATGTATGTGCTATTTAGCCATGTACTCTGAATGCAATTCTGCAAGATATAGAATGCTCTCTTAGTATTTTGCGACAAATTAATGCTACAATCCACCAGTTGCAAGAAATATTGAGAACAAATTAGATGAATACCTATCCTGTTGAGCTGAACACGAAATTGAGGATATAACAAATCAACAAGCGATAAACAAAAACACAAAGATATACGTGGTTCCGTTCAAGCACAAAGCAAGAACGTACTCCACGGGGAAAAGAGCAAAATGATTCACTATAAACGGGGAGAAACAAAGAGCCGGATATACCCGTAACTCTACTTGAAGCACCAAACAGATATCTAGGGATAAATCTCTGGTGGAACCCAAAAGGGAAACACAAACCCTTGGTGTAACCCTAAGAGATAAACAAAACCTTTATATCTAAGCCCTTGAACAAAAAACCATAACCCTAGGAATTCCCAAGGACCCTATTTATAGGAATACACTAAATAAACCTAAACCTAATAGGAAAACAAATCCTAGTCAATTTAGGAATTCTAGTCAATTTCCAACAAATCTCCACCTTGACTTGAATTCCATCGAACTCAACATTATAGGCAATCCTCTCCTTCAATCGCTCATCTCCCCCAAAAGCCCCCCACGGGGCAATCACCAACGGCATAAACAAGCAAGGCTCAAGCACGCCTGCTTGACCTTGTAAACACTACTCAAGAAACCCAATCGCACATGCCTCCAAATTGAGCCTCTATCTTCCAACGGGCACCTCCCACCCAACGCATCCCTCCCGGATACAAACGAAGATCTGCTCAAACTCCACACAGAGTTAAAAACCCAATATTGAGTCAACCTCAAATTCACCGATGAAGAACCCAAAGATGTAGCTCCCACAATCATACTACCATTAAGCACATAGAGGTTATTCGATTTCCGACCCTTCATTAAAACACGGGCACCCTTCAAAACCCTCAAGACTCCACCTTTAGCGGTATGCTGCCAGCCCAAAGAGTCAAGAGTACCCAAAGAGATAAGGTTCCTCTTCAAATCTGGTATATGTCGAACACCAAACAATGTCCTCACAATCCCATCATGCATTCTGACTTTTACTGTTCCAATCCCAACAATTCTACAGGACATATTATTCCCCATAAGAACTGTACCACAGCTAACCGATTCATAAGTATCGAACCAATTCTCATTCGGACACATGTGGTAAGAACATCCGGAGTCCAGAATCCATTCGGTTTTCGAACAGACATCATCGACACTCACAGAAAGAACCATAAGTGAATCGTCAGAATCCTCTTCAACTATACCAGCAACAACCTTCTCTTCAAAATTGTCCTTTTTTTTCAACCTAGGACAATTTCTCACCATGTGCCCGTATTTCCTACAGTCTAAACACTTTACTTCCTGATTTGTGGAACGAGAGCCAGAAACCCCTCTACTGCCATTATCCCTCTCAGAAGTTCTACCTTGCACCATCAAACCCTGAGCATCAAAATCACCACCCTCACCGGATACTTTTTTCCTCAATTCTTTTGAATACAAACTAGACTTAATGTCCTCCATGGAAATCGTATCTCTTCCGTAAAGTAGGGTAGTAACAAAATGCTCATAAGACGCAGACAAATAACATAACACAATAAGGGCTTGATCTTCATCATCAATCACAACATCAATATTTTTTAAATCCATAATAATTTGATTTAACTCATCTAGATGGTCTTTTACGGGCGTACCTTCCCTCATACGAAACGTATAAAGGCGCTGCTTCAAATATAACCGGTTGGTAAGAGACTTTGTCATATAGATGCTTTCCAACTTCAACCAAATACCTGCAGTCGTATCCTCCTCCCCAACCTTGCGAAGCACATCATCGGCCAAACACAACTTAATCAAACTGAGTGCCTTCGCATCAAGATCCTCAAACACACTATCCTGCATATCAGCAAGCTTCTTCGATTTTCCTAACAAAGTCTTGTGCAATCCTTGTTGAACAAGCAAAGCCTTCATCTTAATACGCCATAAACTGAAGCTAGTGCTCTGCCCATCGAACTTCGCAATTTTGAAACGAGTCATCATTGAAACGACCACCAATTGCACAATACACAGCGGAAAACAAAAGCCTCGGATTAAAACCTAGAGCTCTGATACCAATTTGTTGTGCCGAACACGAAATTGAGAATATAACAAATTAACAAGCGATAAACAAGAATACAAAGATATACGTGGTTCCGTTCAAGCACAAAGCAAGAACGTACTCCACGGGGAAAAGAGCAAGAGGATTCACTATAAACAGGGAGAGAAACATAGAGCCGGCTATACCCCTAACTCTACTTGAAGCACCAAACAGATATCTAGGGACAAATCTCTGGTGGAACCCAAAAGGGAGATACAAACCCTTGGTGGAACCCTAAGAGATTAACAAAACCCTAATATCTAAGCCCTTGAACAAAAGACCATAACCCTAAGAATCCCCAATGTCCCTATTTATAGGAAAACACTAAATAAACCTAAACCGAATAGGAAAACGAATCCTAGTCAATTTAGGAATTCTAGTCGATTTCGAACATATCCTACTAACCCTGATTTTTACATTGAGACAATGGACACAGAAATTTTAAAATTGAACAGGTTCAAATTATCAAAATGAGACCAGGATCGGAGGTGGACAATCGATATATAATTTTTGGCATAATTAGCGTCCTCAACGAGATCTAAACTGTGAACAACTAATGTGCAGAGGTCAACCAAGAAGAATCAATGGTTAGATCATGATCTCCAACGTTGAGAAAAGCTTGGCCCCTCTATTGCTAACTGCCGTGCCAACACCATCAACAAGATTTTTTATCTAATATATAAGACTTCGGAGATAACTAGTAATTAGTAATTGATTCATATTCACATTCATTTCTGGTTGTTTTTCTTTCATAGGAAGGTGCGTGATTCGATTAGGTAGTTAATTACCATCCAATCAATTTCCATTTTTTTTGTTTGACAATCTACACATAGTGTGACATAGAGACAGGCCCGAACCTGAGATTTTCGAAGCCCTAGGCGAGTTCTAAAAATGGGGCCTCTTGTTTCTTTCTATATATAACATAGTTTTCCAACATCAGAAGAAAGACACCCATGTAGCTCACTGGAATGTTTGTTCCCAAGGCCGATCATGGGATCAAATCCCATTGGCCTTATTTTCAAAACATTATTTTGCCCAAGTTGCTCGTATAAAAATTTGAACAGAGCAGGTCTCGAACACACAACGTTGTGATTAAAGCACAGAAGACTTACCACTTTAACTAGCTCACCTGATTGTAAGAAATTTGACATACATAATATTTAATATAACCTCTATATTTGGGGGCTCTATAATTGGGCCGAGATGAGGAGGCCCTCAGCGGCCGCCTGGTGGGCCTATGCCTAGGGCTGGCCCTGCATAGAGACTTGGAAAACTGTTCTGTTTGCCTTTAGTTCTAGCAACCGTCAGGCGGACGGGATTCACGACCATTCAGACAGCCCTATTAACAAGAACTGGGTTGTTGTTTTTTTGTCCGGACGGTGTGTCATGTTTTTTGCCCTTCTTTAAGTCGGTTTGACCATTGTCGGGATTTTTTTCGTAAATAGATATCTTGGGTTTCCCGAAAAAAAAAGAACCAGCTAAAGGCATTCGAGTATATATGCTACCTTCTTCCTCGCCATGCTAGATTTCAGCAAATTCATTCAAACCCCGACGTTGATGTGGCGGTGGGCCCACGTCAGCCAATGCTGAGCCCGGGCGATTTTCACTGTTGGTGGTGGTCAGAGGTGGAACTGGAGGGTGAGGCTGGTGGTCGTCGATGCTAGTGCTAGTCGCCCTCGTCTCTGTTCAGAAGCTTCGTTCGTCGACCTCCTTGATACGATTGTTTTCCTTTTTGGTATTTTCTTGATTAGCTGATTTTTAGGGATTAATTCGCCCTATGTTTCTGCACTTTAATTTATCTAAGAAATTTCGTTATTTCCTATCATGGCAATTGCTATAGCTATTTAATGTAGATGCCGTATGGAAATCTATAAGAATTTGCCTTTGGGTTTGGAGGATTGATCCCCTCGAAGTGATCTACTTCTTCTTTTCTTCTTTTCCAACCACAAAATATACGCGATAGAGCCCTGGTTCTATCCTCCTCCTCCTCCTCCTCTCTCTCTCCAGGGTTTTGCTGATGTGGGGCCTACGCCACATCAGCATCAAAGGTCGGGGTAGGGTTGAGTTTGGGTACCGTAGACTTATTGCGTTTGGTTATTGTTGCGGAGTTGTTCCCTTCGGGTTTCACCATTGGTTTTGGCAGCCAATTATTCAATACTACTGGAGTACCATGTGGTACTTTCTACAAATAAAAGATCGTCCGCACACAATGTGGGACATTTTTTGTCTCCCAACCACCTAACAAAGTGAATGATAATGTCCATAACCGAAAAATTTTAGCAATGTACGTAAATAATTGAGAGTACCACATAACGTAGGCAACGCCGTTCGGTATTCCTAGAGCGCTGAATAATTACTTGGTTTAATTTTGTCCCCTTCGAGTTCTACTGGAGTTTGTGATTTTTGATCTTGGGTGGCTGGGTACCTTATGAGTGACGGATATGGCTCTTTGTAATATCCCATCGTCATAGTGAATTATCTCTCGGTCTTGTATGATCGATTACTTATTGGTTTATTTTTGTCTTCTAGATAATTATCATAACAAAAACAAAATCTAGGCTAGGCTAGGCTAGGCATCACCAAAGTACGTAGGACCAAAGTGGATTCTACGTGTCTGCAAATTGGAATGGGCCATCTAAGTACGTTGTACTCGATCATTGTACGAGAAATTTGTTTGTCGATCTTTTTTTTTTTTAATCAACAAAAGATGAAATTTTATTAAAAACGGGGAAAGGGAATCCAACAAAAAATTTGAATACACCTCAAAAGGGCAAAGGCCCAACCACCGAAGGGTCTACATAGGTCCACAAAAACAGAAACAATAGAGCCCAACCTAACACCCAAATAAAACAAATAAAGCGCAAACACCCAAATACCGGCCCAACTTGGACCAGTTCACCCAAGCCAACCCTTAAAACCCTAACCACAGCGGCAACCCCTACCGAACAAACCACTAGAAAAAGCCCAACCTCGCCATTAAGCCGATCCGACCACTCCTAGAAGTAGCAACCGGCGGCTAGAATCTGGCCTACGAAAGAGACCGCCGAAGCAGCCAGCAAGGGCACCCAAATGACCACCAACATCAGCAACGAAAACCCAACAAACGCCCTCCAAACTTCACGATCTTCAATAGCAGCAACATCAGACTAGAGAAGATGAATTGCTGGTCCCTCGCCCTAATGAGATCTCAAAAAGGCCGCCAGTCGGATTTCGGCACACAAAGACGACCAAGAGCAACCCATCCATGGGGACCACAACCACCTCGTCACCGCCGGAGAGAAACTGAACCAAATCTGACCGCCATCTTTGCCAATCGTTTTTTGGAAAAACCTGCAAAAAACAGAGATTAGAAAGCACTAGCTACACCTCCACCACACCATCACCCGTCGCCTCCACCCAAAACAAACCGGATCAAAACCCCACCACACAGCCGCCCACGACCACCGATCAACCGAAACACCCACTGCCGCTAGGCCTCCGGAGGTAGCCAATGAAATCTTCAATCGGTGGCGAAGTACATCACACACAACCACCACACCCTCCCCGCAAGAGAGGGCAGTGCCCGAGAAACCATCGACAGAAAGAGGGAAAAATGAGAGGAGGTCTCGATCAGGAGAGGAAGGAGAGAGAGAGATAGCAGGAGAGAGAGAGGAGAAAAAGAAGTCCGGGGTGAGGAGGGAGGGAGGGAGGCGGCGACGGCGCCGAATTAGGAAAACCCTAACTCAGGAGAAGTTTAGAGAGAGGGAGAGAAGAGGCGGTATATTTTTCTGTTTGAGGACGAGTTCTTTTTCTGTGTTGGGGAAAATGATGCGGATTATAATTGGCTTAGTCGCCAGAGGAAGATTTTTGTCCAAGAAATATTATTAGTAGTAGTAGTAGTAATAGGAGGCATTTAATATTTAATTAGGTTATTTTTAATGTTTCCTTTTATTTCCATTAGGGTTTTGAATCTATAAATTAGATGTTCAACGATGTAATCGTCAGACTTTGATTAATTAGAATTTGAGAATTAGGGTTTGGACGCTTGTGTGTGCCTCTCTCCTCTCTCTCTTTTCCCTCTTCCTTGTTCAACGTCACCAAAGTCTCTGAAGTCAAGTTCTGTAAGCCACTAACCAAATGGTATCGATACCGAATAAAATGA
The DNA here is from genome assembly GCA_019656295.1 of Rhododendron mucronatum var. ripense. NCBI lineage: Eukaryota > Viridiplantae > Streptophyta > Magnoliopsida > Ericales > Ericaceae > Rhododendron > Rhododendron mucronatum. Next base: position 3,155,858 of record BPLT01000004.1, on the reverse strand, counting down.
AGTACCGGTACCTCCTGGAAATGTTTTTAAAATTTTCCCCTTGCATCGATTCAAACCCCAATCAATCCTAACACATCCACAACACTTATTTTCATTTTTAAAGTTAAGTAAAGACTAGATTTTAAACATTTCTTTTATCTTTTTTACTTTAATTTATTTTATGAAAATACAAAAGTGCCCTCCATTTAAAACTAATGGCAATGACAAAAACTCCAAATTCCAAATGTATAAAAATCTAGAGTTTCAGTTTTAGTAAAAAGTTTAAAATTGCATATTTTTCTGCAAAGAAAAAGAAAAAGGGACGAAACTCCACCTTGTCCCTCACATATGACTATGAAAACTTACAATTTTGCTAAGGAAAAAAAAAATTTCAATTTCTCTTAGAATTGACCAAGGAACAATTACCGGGACTTCTTATTCCGTGATTCGATATTTTTGAAAAATAAATTTTTTTTCTATACTTAGCCAGATTTTTGAAGGACAAACAACCGATTTGGACCCCGACCAACACTAACACATTCACCATACTCCAAAACACTATCACAACATCGAAACACATAATCCAATTATTCTCCGAACATCCAATACACGTATATCTATACCATGTATTCAAGAAATTTCAACTTGGCTCAAAAAACAATTATCCTCAGTCAAAATATTTAACAAAAAAGAATGTAAAATTGCAGGTCTCTTCAGTGCAGACCAGAGACACACACCCTACCCATTCTTGGCATACATGGATTGCCGGCTCTTTTTTTTTGAATGGCAAAAAAATTTCATTAATCATGAAGATATTAAAAGACTAATAGGAGCAAGAAAATAACATCATGTTCAGGGAACAAATCTGCACAATCTGAGACCCAAACCAACGATTGGCAAAAAACCAATCAAAGGACACCCGTTTGGGACAAAGCCCACCTGAAAGCCGAAGCCCAACACCCTGAATGAGTCTAAAATATCCAGATCAATACATATTAAGCACATAAGGACAAAAGGCCTAAAAGCCCAAATCAAAAAAAAAAAATCAGCTCAATAAATGGGCTAAGCCCAGCCCGAAAAAACTGCGTTTAGTCCAAACACCACTTCCAAACCCTAACCCATCCACAGATCTACCCCATGCCGCCACCCTAACTTGCAGCCAACCTTCAAACTCAGGCACAACACCACCACCAGAACAACCCTAACGGACCACAAAACCAAAACCACCGGAGACCAAAGACGATGATGTACACCGTCGACTGCCTACGCCGCCAAAACCCCATGAACCCCACCAAGAAGCCGCCACTTCGACCCTTACAAATACAAACGGTCGGATGGCCGGCTCTGTTACATGGTCTTGAGTAGAACTCAACCCCCAAAAGCTAGCAATTGAAGTGAGAGTCCTCGCACTAGCGATGTGAGGCTTCGCTTCACAATATACACACACGTGGTGTGTCCCCCGCCGTATCCGTATCCCCATTTTTTAAAAATTCTCGTGTCCCATGCCCGTGTCCGTGTCCACATTCGTATATGTGCTACATAGCTGTAGATACTGCCAGTTTAAGACTAACTATAATCTGCTTACAGTTTGATAGATCATGCAGATAAGTTCTCATTACAGACGATAGTATATGCAAGAACAGGATCAACAATACAATGTGCTTACAATTTGATAGGTCATGTAGACAAGTTTTCATTACAGATGCTACTATATGCTTGAACAGAAAGGACTAAGAAGCAATATAGGCATCAGATGCAGAGACCAAGGTTCTGATTCAAGAAGCAAGCTCTTACAAAATGAAAGTTTATAGCACATTGAGCAAAACATATTCAGCACGAAATACCAAGTGAACAAGGGACAATATATCATTTACACTTTAACCTTCTCTGTTACACTACAGGAGCCAAAGGAAATATATAATAGGCGTGTATTCACAACCCTTGTTAATTACAGTTCTGTGAAATAAAACTGTACCACAAGTATTATGCAGCAGGGTGCATAGAACCTTTTCAATGCATGGTAGTGTTGCTGTATCCAACTCAGCTGACACAAAATTGAAGTGGATTCATCATTTTGCAACCAAAATGGTAAAGGACAATCAGTCTAGAGAATCCCTGAAAAAATAATTTTAAGAGGAAGGTTATATTACAACAACATAACATAACATAACCCATCTAGTCCCCAATCATTGGGAGTATGGGCGGGGGATGATTGGAGACAGACCTAACCTTTGGCAATATATGCACAAAGTGGCTGCTCTCAGAAAACCACTGAAACAGTGGCCCCCCTAAACCTCCAAGAACCGAGGAGCTACAGGGACATTTTGTTGTAGAACCATGCCTCCAAATCAAAGCCAAATGGCATCAGAGAGGGCAGGTTATATTAAACTACTAATAAAAAAGGCCCTATTTTTCAGACTGGAATAAATCCTATCGGATTAATCATGAGGGGATTAATAAGACCTTATCCCCTGAGGTACTTTATATCCTATGTTTTTCAATACTCATTTCTAATTGCAAAAGTTTCAACCAAATGTAGGATTTTTAACCCCTAGGATTTATAGTCAAACTTGATGCGTCAGTCCAGACAAACAAATGGGCCTAAAGGGATCATGTCACGAATCTTAAGGTTAGTGGAAGAATATATCCTGCAACAACTATAGAAGATGTACCATAAATATACGTAGAATGAATACCTATTGAGTAGCAATTTAATTAGGTAGCTGTGCAAAAGTCCAAGGGTTCGGGCTGCAGCCTCCAAGCATCATCTTCTCATAGACTGCATATGCACGATCCGGATTCCCAGCCATTGTATATCCCCGAATGAGAGCATTATATGTAAAGACAGTAGGCTCAATGCCTTTAACTAGGAGTTCTTCAAACATCTTCCCGGCTTCCTCTATCATTCCAGTGACCCCAAGATGGAGTATTAAGCAATTATATGTATAAAGGTTAGGAGTAATCCCTCTATTCTTCATTTCATTGAACAGAGAAAGAGCTTCTTCCATTCTTCTCTCTCTCCCAAGGCCGTTAATCATTTGGTTGTAAAAAATCAAGTCAGGGTCAATGCCAGTTGACTTTAATTCCGCATAGTAGCGCAAAGCATCTTCTGACTTACCTACCATGCAAAGACAATCTACAAGAATGGTATACGACTTCAAATCCGGCCTTATACCCTCTTTTCTCATTCTATCAAACAACTCACAAGCAGTTTCCACATCTCCCGCTTTACCGTATCCATTTATAAGAATATTGTAGATAGCACGATTAGGTTTGCATCCATAATCCGTCATCTCCTTTAACAAATTCTTGGCTTCATCCAAATTTCCCATTTTTAAGAGACCATCTATGAGAGGACCATATGTACAAGGAGTAGGGACGAAATCTCCACTAATAAGGTCATAATACATCTCTATGGCTTTCTGTAACTTATTAGACTTTACAAGACCGGCAATGACTATATTGTGAGTTATGGTGTTAGGCTTACATCTTCTACATAGCATCTCCTCACACATTTCAAAAATTTCATCAACTTTCCCAGACTTCCCAAGATTATCAAGCAACAAGTTGTAAGTGAAAACATCTGGAGCACAACCAGAAGCCTTCATTTCCTTAAAGACATCCCAAGCCATTTCATTGAGATCAACGTCTAAAAACCCCTCAATCAGGATATAGTATGCTTCTAGCGATGGTTTAATTCCAAAACTTGTGATGAACTTCACAAAAAGTTGATGAGCATCGAGGGTTTTCTTACGCTTGCACATAACCTTCATTAGAGGTATCAACACTAAGTCATATCCGCAAATCCCTTCAAAAACTAGTCTCTCAACTATTAAAATGGATCGATCTAATTCAGCAACCCTGAGAATTCCTCGCATTAAGTATCCCCAAAAAGAGCTGTATTTCTGATTTCTAACCTGGTTAGCAAAACACTTAGTTATTTTGAAAGCATCCTCAATCCGTCCATCCTTCACAAGACCGGGGATAAGGGTGAGCAAAGTCACATCATCGGGATATAGCATCTTTCTCATCTGATGGAAGAACAAGAATGCATCATTAACCCTGTCCTCACTAATTAAGCCATAAATGATAGTATTGTAAGTAAATACATCAGGGGTGCAATTCATATTTGCCATCTCATTGAGCAATTTCAAGGCCATATCAATCTCATCATTCTTACAAAGGCAATCCAAAAGCGTATTGAAAGTAATTGTGTTTGGATTGCACCCTTGTGAAGTTATGCTCTTAAATAATTCCACAGCCTCCTGAACTTTCCCCTCTCTCCTTAATCCGGCCAATAGCGTATTGTAAGTCACGACAGTAGGAGAAAGTCCCATCTCCTTCAATTTGCAAAACAGTGCCCAAGCCTCATCTACCCGGCCTTCCTTGTAAAGAACGTCAATTAAGTAATTAATGTTAACCACATCTGGATCACACCCATTTTCCATCATCTGAGAGACTAACTGAATGGCGTCATCTATTTTCCCTGCCTTACTGTAGCACTTCATCATCATGCTATAGGTTATAGAATCTGGAGAAAGTCCACTCTTTAGAAGCTCGCAAAATACATCTTTCGCCTCCCCGAGCCTCCCCATTGCTGCTAAACTATACAAAAATGCATTAGAAGCAACAATATTAGGAGTAATCCCGCGAATTTTCATCTCCTCATAGGCCTCAACTGCTTTTTCAGGCTCTCCCGACTTTCCGTAGTAGTCGATGAAAAGGATGTACGTGTAAGCAGTCTGTTTAATTCCCAAAGATTCCATGCTGTCAAAAAGGGTCAAGGCTTCATTCAATCTATTGACTCTTAAAAGCCCACCAATTAATGTGTTATAAGTATGGAGATTTGGAGACATTGCCTTATTTCTCATGTTATCTAAGGTGTCAAATGCTTCATCAACCTTCCCTATTTTGCACAAACAATCAACAAGTATTGTGAAGGTAACAACATCTGCAGCATATCCATCGGCTTCCATCTGGCTCCAAAGTTGTCTTACAGCATTCAAATCTCCACGTTCACTGAACTTATTCAACAAAGTAATGTAAGTTACTCGATCAGGTTTATGACGGCTGGATTTCATCTTGGTTAACACATCTTTAGCCTTGTCAAGTTTTCCTGCATTACACAGAGCCTCAATCAGAACCGTATAGGTAATTACATCAGGTTCGCAGCCTACTTCATCCATTCTCTTCAAAATACCGAAAGCCTCGACAATTTTTCCGGTCGTTCCAAGAACTCTAATGCATATATTAAATGTATACGCATTCGGCTGCAACCCCAAGTTCCCCATCTCTTTAAGTAGTCCCATTACTGAATCAGTATCCCTTCTTTTCCCGAAAGCACCCATAAGCGCGGAGTAGGCTTTCAGACTAGGCTTGATTCCTTCAGAGATGGCTCTTCTGTAAACCTCTAGAGCCTCTTTACAATACCCAGACTGAAGAATGAAATGGATTAGCCCATTGTAGGAATAAGCATTCAAAACAAACCCTGCTACTCTCATCCGTTGAAGAGCAAACGGGGCTTTCCGAATCCCTCCTCTCACATGAAGACTCTTAAATATGGTCAAATAAGTATCCAAACTCCTATATATAATTTGCTTTTGCATCAAGCCAAACACAACTGCCATATCACCTATCCTCCCGTGAGCCTTCAATAACTCAAGCATGTAATTACAAGTGTCTGTTGTGTGAACAACATAGGGAAGCTCGGCAACTGATTTGAAGAATGCAAATCCCTCATCTGGGTCTGAAATTGACTTTAAAACCCTAATTACTTCCTCTGAAGACAAGGCATTCCCATTCGTTATATTCCCCACCTTTACCCCAAGTGAGCTTTTCATCACAAACCCACAAAAACCCACCTTTTCTCTCGTATGTTTCTTCCAATTTACCGCAGAACCACATGGGACAAACTTCTGATGTCCTAAAGTTGTCCCTCCAATTAACCCAGTGGTTTTCGAAATGGACTGTTTACTATCTGTTACGGCAGTGCAGTTGACATGACTACAACAAATTCTTGAGAAGCACAATACAGAAACAGCCATTTACAAAATAAACTCGAAAAATTAATGCAATTCAACGATCACAAAAGGAAGCTCAGCAAGTAGAAGTGAAAGAGTTTTTGCATGACAAGTATTCGTCGAATTGCCTAAGAGAATGCAAAATACAGAAGTACAAAAAATTGGCTCCGTTGCTTACCTCATAATTCACTTTACACAAAGCGAGAGAGCGAGAGAGGTGGGGTGAAGGGGGTTGGTGTTGTTATCGGGTTGGATGTGAACTTCGTGGCTGTGGGTTGGCTTGGCTGCTTTCCCGACACTCTTCACCGGGTGAGCTTTCAAGAGTATCTCAAATGTATTTGGGTTGAAAAAAAAGGGAAATATTAGCCATTAGTACAGTAAAATACTGAATAGTTTTTAGGGAAAATTATATTTAACCCCCTTCAACTATCACCCGGTGGCACTTTGCCCCCTTAATTTTAAATTTCAACACTTAACCTCCTTGAACTATTATTTGACTTCGATCTAAACCTTCCGTTTGCCATCCGTTAGGGTTTAGGATGGGAAATTCGTAAATGCAGTGAAATTTGAAACCAAAGTACAATATTGCCCTCTTTTTCTCTTTTGTGCGAAAACCTTCCATACATAACCCATACTCCCCGCAATACCACCGCGACTGCCGGCGGGACGACCCTTGCCACATCCACCTCTTGTTCTACCTGTCGCCAAATTAGGTTCATGTGGTAGCTGCACGTACAGATGGACCCTTATTCCCACGGACTCATAACAAAACTCTCATCTACTTCCGGCTTATCGGATTCTCTCTCTGGCGACGGTATAATAGTTGAAACAATTGAAATCGAACACTGGAGGCTTCTGCGTACTCAATTTCTTATTCTTCTTCTTTTCTTTGATAATCAAAAATGGGTTTGCCAATTTCATGGATCTAAGTGTGACGTTTGTATGACTGGCACGGCGAAGATGAGTGAGAGAGACAGAAGAATGAAAATGGAAGGGAGCAATTAGAAGAACTACTGGTACGAAAATGGAACAAAAATGGCTACTTTGATCCTCAGAAAGAGTATACCAGATTGCTCGAGTTCGAGAATGGCGATCTCCGGATCCGAGAGGTTAAGCACTCATGTTTTCCACAATTTCAGCAACTGCTTTCTGAGAATCCGACCGTCACAAGCATTCCGATCTCTAAAATGCCACTCATCATCATGTAGGTAGTATTTTCATCGAAGTATTTTGGTTGGTATTATTCTTTCGGCAACCAAAGAGAGATGCCACTACCTCCCAATATTGAAACCCAAGAATTTCAAAATCTTTTCTGGAAATTGAACTCTATGTTGGCTACTATCTTTGGCAGATGCCATTGCCATATTCCTGTTGTTGTTCACGTGGTACCCCCCCCCCCCCCCCCCCCCCCCCCCCGGCTCTCTCTCTCTCTCTCTCCAATGGGGCTGCCAATGGAAGGAAGTTGGGTAAAGGTAACAATGTAATTTCATTCAAATCAGTTAACAGAGTTAAGAGGATTTCAATTATGAATAGTTTAAGGAGGTTAAGTGTTGAAATTTAAAGTTAAAGGGGCAAAGTGCCACCGGATGATAGTTTAAGGGGGTTTAATATAATTTTCCCTAGTTTTTATTTGGGGAAGGATGGCAGGAGAATAATTTTCAGTGAAGGTCTTTTAATTTTTTTGTCGCCAAAATATGTTTAGGCATTTTTATAAAGTTTTAGGGTGCATTTCTTATCATAAGGTTTTAGTGGTTTAGACACTTTCATAGGGTACCTAGAGTTTTAAACACTTTCATGTATATGGTACTCTAGAGTTTGTTTTAGGCACTTTCATTGGGTACTCTAGGGTTTTAGACACTTTCATAGACACATTTGTTTTTATGTTTGATTGCAAAAAAAAAGTTTGTCATTTAGTTCAAAAAATGTAAATATAAAGATTTTTGGCTAAGTCTCAAAAAAAAAAAAAAAAAAACCTATGACTAACACTTTCAACAAAAAAAAAAAAAAAGAGGTAGATTTTTACATTAAAGTGCCCTAAGAAAGATTGAGATTCTAAAAGATCATCTTGCGAAATTCCATCACCTCTCCTCTTTTATTTTTAGAGAATTTTTACTTACACCTTGTACTTTCACCGTTTTCATGATATTGCGTTGTGCCCTCTTTGTAAAGAGGATAGAGAATCGTCACTTCATTTATTTGTTAGATGCTCCTTTGCGCAAATCTTGTGGCAGTTATCTCCCTTGGGTTCTAACATGAATACTATCTTAGGCGATCGAATAATATGCTAGAAAGATGGAAGGGATGGAAAAAGAAGAATTAAACCACTCTCCCCTCTCTTCTCTCTCCCTAAAAATCAAATCCTCCCCCTCCTTTCTCTCTTTCTTTTTCTTCATCTTCCTCTCTGCTCCTCCTCTTGCCTCTATCTATATTTTCTCCCACCCCCTTTTTCCTTTGCCGTTTTGCCTTCCCAGTTTCGTCTTCCCCTGCCTCGCCATTTCTCCCATCGGATCTTTCTCTTGGGTGGATTCGGGTGGGGGGCCTAAAGGCTAACTGGAGTTTCGGCGGCAAGTGGTGGTGTTTCGCTTGGATTTTGGTCCCCTATCAGTTTCGTTTCTTGGGAGGAACTAGTTCTTACTTAATGGTGTACGGTGGTCCTCGCGATGGCTGATGTTGCTTCTTTCTTCTCTAGCTTGAGTTCATCCATTGCTTTGGTTGGTTCGGTGGAGGTGTGTGCGACTGCATCTAGGTTTTGCCCAAATCGACGTTGGTGGCGATTGATGGTGGAGGTTGGTGGTTTGTTCGTTCTCGGACGACGATGATTTGTTGATTATCGGCGGTCGGGACAATACCGCTAAAGGGTACTATTACCGGCATTTATTACAATCGCTGGTAATAATATCGGCTTTACCGACATTAAACAAATGCAGGTAAAAGATACTATTACCAGCAATAACTAGAAAACACCGATAATGGTTCTATATAGTATAAAACAAAAAAAAAAAAATCATGATTTTAAACACAAAATTCATGCTAGCCCAACGGTTAAGTTGGGGGGGGGGGGGGGGAGGTGTTCCAAGAGTTAGGGGTTCGATTCTTGGCAACAACACAACTCAAAATATTAGCAAGCGACCACGTGGCATATCTTCTCCCTAATGATGTGGCATTATTACCGATAGTGGCACTAGTCGTTAATATTGTCATACATTTACCGGCATTTTTTTTTTATCTTTACCGGCAGTTTTTCGGCATTACCGACACTTTTGTAGATGGCGTTTCGAAAAATGCCGGCAAAGGTTGCACTAACGTGGGTAAAACTATTACCGACATTTTTTACCACTTTTTTCGGCATTTGTTAAGTGCAGCTAATGATCATATTTGGCGTAGTGGGTTGGCGGCTTGGGCGCGGCTGTTGGCATTTGGGAGTTATTGGAATGGTGTTGCCAGCGTCTAGGGTATGTTCTTTTTGGGTTTGAGTTGTTTTGGGTTGCTATAGGTTTTGATTCTGGTGTTTGGGCCCAGCCTACTTGTTTGAGCTAGGTTCCTTTTGAGAGTTTTTGTTAGTGCCTTACCAACCTTTGGGTGTTTTTTTCTTTTTTCTTTTAAGAAAAATATGTGAGATGTAATGATAGGTAATATACTATAATTTGTACATGACCATCCATAACACTACAAATTTTTTGTTTTGTATCATTTTTATTAATGATATGGAACCTTTCTTTGCTAATTAAAAAACAAGATGGAAGGGGTGAAGGAAAACAAAGAGGTTTGAGGAGCCATGGGTTCAACCATTTGGAGAATTTGGAAGTGTAGAAATGATGTTGTGTTCAACAACAAATCTTGGAGACCAGATGTGGCTTGTACGTCGGTGATTTTGGAGGCTAGTGAATTTTTACGGGCGAACGAGAGGCCAAGATGACCTATAACAGAGGTTAGCATAGGGCAAGAGAACAACTAAAACAAGTGGGAGAAACCTCTTGATGGTTGGGTAAAAATAAATTTTGATGATGGCCTGGACAATCATAATAAGTCAACTAGCTTGGGAACTGTGGTGAGGAATTTTGGTGGTTCATTTAGAACGACATGAGCCATCCATTTGGATTATTTGATGAGCCCATTGGTGCTAGAGGCAATGGCGGTGAGAGAAATCTTGATTTTTGCAGAAGAACTCGGGGTTTGAAAAGTTCATAATGAAGGTGACTCCCAGCAGATGATTCGGATAATTCAAGATCATGGAGATGTTGTGTCAAGGGTTGGAGTTCTTCTTGCAAATGTCAACCAAGTTTGACAATCTACAGATCAGCTCTCTTATGGTCGGGGGAACTCCATGGGTAAACCCCATATCTTGCACCCAGAGATCAATAAAAGGAAAAGTGATAAGAACCAACCCTGGTTCCCACTTACGAGAAACCAGTAGGTGGTTATCAAAATTCCATGGTCCCCCATTTAGCACCTTAGTAACTTGACTCTCTGTATCAAATTTGAAATGAAACAGATTTGAGTCAACCTCCACAATCCGCAGATCTTTGGGCCAACCCCACGCCCTCCTTAGGGACTCCTTCATTGCATAGGTGTTGTACCGCTTGTTGGTAAGAAGTTTTCCAAAGAAATTGAAACGACAAGCAAAAACTGCATCCTGGATCAACCCCTCCTCAATTACTGTTTCATTGTCCTCCTCATCTGAAGGATGAACAATGCCAAGTTTTTCCACCACTTCATCCGCCATACCACCTTACGCTTATAAGACCACCAAAGATAGGGAAAAGAGAAGAAAGAGAGAATGGAGAAAGAAAAGATAGGTAAAACTAGCGGGGGATAGAACAACCTAGGCTAGAGAGAGAGAAACTCTCACAATGAGAGAGAGGAAGTAGGCCCCGTCCTGAAACTCAATATAAGTACTTATTTTTTAAGAAGACAATTGCAAGTTCAAAAATAATGTGTTTACGCAAATAAATTTTCTACCAATATAAATCTTGTTTGATAGATCTTATCGCAATCTTTTATACTGTGCAAAAAAAAATCAAAAAATTATTTTTTATTTACATTATTTTTTTAGATTGAAAATGTGAGATAAGTACTTATTTTTTAAGAAGATATTCTGGAATGGAGCCGTAGTCACCTGTTTGGGGAAACCGAGAAAGTGAACATTTCACATCAACTGTATGTTTGCCCTGGTCATGTCTTTATTTGATTTGAATTTTGAGAGAGATTTTTGGAGTACCAAGGTCTTGTTTCATAACACATTCTTAAAAAATAAATACTTATTTCATATTTTTAAACTCAAAAATAATATAAATGAAAAATAAATTTTCAAATTTTTTTGTATTGTTCAAAAGATCTCAATGAGATCTATCAAATAAGATGCATATTGTTAGAAAAATTACTTGCATAAATACATTATTTTTGTGCATAAACACATTATTCTTATTTCAAGTTTTGAAACGGGCTCTAAGTAAGGGAAAATATTTAGAGAAATTAAGAAAAATAAAATTTTTTAAAATAAAAATAAGAGTAATAATTAATTACGGAGTAATTTTTTTTATTAGAAAACCGAGATTGATGTTAGATCTGTAGTCCTAAACCAAACACGGTTTTCAGTCGGCTGTAGTCGCCTGTAGACAAGCCGAGTCCTCCAAATGAGTACATAGAGATACATACTCCACATGTGAGTAATATTTCTGCTTTGGCTAATTCCCCCAAATATATATTTTCTCTGCCCTATTCTCCCCCTCCCCCCCCCCCCCCCTCCCCTCTCTCTCTCTCTCTCTCTCTCTCTCTCTGTGTTTGTATTTCTGTACGGTATCTTCGTTTTTGTGTCTTTGTGCCTGTAGTTGTTTAGAAGATCTTCGTTAATAGTCGTATTACGAAAGCCTCCGGGTATGCCATCTTCAGCAGTAGCTGCAGAAGAAGAAACTGTTTGATGGGAATCTCACATTCGTAACGTATTATCCACTTGTATTTTGATTCAACAATATGTCTCAAACCAACTGGGAAGCTGATAAAATGTAAGCTTTTCAATTTCATTTCACCCTTTGTTTCCCTCCCTCCAAGGGTATGCTTTTGTTGTCTTCTGTTAGATTTCAGTTTCGCTATTTGATTTTATGGGGTTTGTCTTTTTAATTTCCTGAACCAATTTTCTTTTCTAAAGGAGTTTCCGTTGGATTATGATGTTAAACAGGGAAAAAAAACGAGCTTCCGTTGTTCAAGTCATTGGGGAGTTCTAGGGTTTCGGCTTCGAACAGTTTTCTTGGCCTATATTTTTTGTGGGTTTTGTGTTGGGGTTATATATTTGAGTTATGAATGTTTCTGGGTTGGATTCTGCCAGTTATGCACCTTCCCTTCTTTGTCTCTTTCTGGGTCTTGTAGTTTTGAGTTTGGATTTCTCCTGTACCAGTTTTCATTACTAGGTTCGAGAAGATTTTTGTTTTTTATATTTCCTTTCCTGGGATTGTTTGAAGTGTTCTTTTTTATTTTTTTTGTTGTTGTTCTTCTCATTTTCTGATGAAGTTTCTAGTTTTTCTCATAATATCTGGTGCACCGTGTTTATTCTTGGAAAACAGGCTCGATGTGTATATCCACGACTACTTAGTGAAAAGGGATCTAAAGGCTTCTGCACAGGCTTTCCAAGCTGAAGGGAAAGTATCCTCTGACCCCGTTGGTAAGATTATTTGATATTTTTCAAGTGGGACCGTAACCCTTACCCCGACCCAGCAAAAGAATGTATTTTTTTTTATATTTTTTAATTATGGGGACATGGGTATTTCAGCTATTGATGCTCCTGGTGGCTTTCTCTTCGAATGGTGGTCAGTGTTTTGGGACATATTCATTGCTAGGACTAATGAGAAGCACTCGGAGGTTGCTGCATCTTACATTGAGGTTGGTCTGAGTCTCTGGGAATTATATTTTGTCAGCATTTTATGTCTTGCTAGTTTCCTGGGCTTTGTTAAGTGGATTGAATCTTTCTTTAGTTGTAACAGTCGTCATAAAGTTGTATATGGAAGACCTGAGTACCCTTTTTTCCTTTCACTCTTGCCCCTAATCAATCATATGATTTTCCCCAAAAAGCACTTATCATCATTATCAAGCAGACAAAAAAATTGTAGTTCCACATGTTCTTTGTCTAAATTTTGTCTTTTCGAGTAAGTAATATTGTGTGAAGCAATTATAACCTCAACACTTAGCTTTATTTACCATTTAACGATTCTATTTGCCCGAATGTATTTTAGTTGTCAACTCATTGTAAATGTACGAGTGAAGAATACATTTTAAATGTTTTGTTGTTCCCTAGAATTTCTGTACTTGCTCTTTTTGATGTTTAAAGTAGAATTATGGGACTTTTTCATGTAATGTATTTCTCGCACAGTATTTTTTGACTGATCTGGAATGCTTCCAGCCTGAAAAGCATGGTTTCAAAGTGCGATGTGGGATGCATTGTGAAAGGTTACTGGAATTAGTTGTCTGACTATCAGCTGATTATGGGGCCATTAGACGTTAGGGTAGTACGGTAGTATCTTTACCTTTTGGTGTAGATATCTGTATTAGTGTAGTTGTTTTTCATGAGTCTGATGCAGAAACCTGGAAGTATCTGTGACCTAGTAAGGCACTCCCCTTCTAGCTCAACCCCCCCTTTTGTGTGATAGGTCTACGAGGCTTTCAAGTGGAACAAAGGCATGGTTAATGAATTTTCCGTTGATTGTAGAGTTGTGCTTGAATCTGGATTGAGACCTTACTTATTGGATGCAGGCCATGAAGCGAAAGGCAGAGAGAGCTTACACCTTAAGTTATGTCAGTGTTTTGAAATTAGGAGTGCTTTACTTAATTTAGAAAGGATGCAGTGTTAACATGCCATGAACTGTCAAGAATTGCTATAATCGTTTTGCTTTTTTGGCTGTGGCATGAAAACCGGGTCCAATGAACTGCACGCTGGGGTTTCCTATTTGGTTGAGAGCTAGCTCTGTCCTTGATGGCAGAATCTGTTCCTTCTAGTGAACAGATTCAGAAGGTTTCGATGCTGGATAAAGTTCCATCTTGTATATCTTGGCAATTTTTGGGAACTTTTTACGGGGGACATGTATATTGCGGTCAAGTTCAAATAGAAACACATTAATTTTCACTATTCTCCCCTTATTCCACGGCTATGAATATAGTCACAGTAGGTATAGTCTTGGGAAACAAAAATTTAGACTTGGACCTTTTAGAAAGAACTAACGATTTGGGATATCCCAAAATGGAAAGATGGTCCAGCAATATGGGATGGAGGGACTAATATGTTTCTATGTTTGAAAAAGTTTCCCTTTGATTAAATGATGGGGGTACCTGGAATTTATGCTTGGAAGTTTGTGGAATTATTTGTAAATATTGGATTTCAAAACATGCTTACCTGGAAATTGCAGACTCAATTAATTAAAGCTAGGGAACAGCAGCAGCAGCAGCAGCAACAGCAACAACCTCAACAACCACAGCACACGCAACAGCAACAGCAGCAGCATCAAATGCAGATGCAGCAGCTCTTATTGCAGAGGCATGCTCAACAGCAGCAGCAGCAGCAACAACAGCAGCAACAGGTGCAGCAGCAGCAGCAACAGCAACAACAACAGCAGCAGCAGCAGCAACAACAACAACAACAACAACAACAACAACAACAACATCAGGCACAACAGCAGCAGCAGCAGCGAAGAGACGGGGCCCACCTTCTAAACGGAACTGCTAATGGGCTTGCTGGCAATGACCCTCTTATGAGACAGAATACTGGTACAGCTAATGCTTTGGCTACGAAGATGTATGAGGAAAGATTAAAACTACCATTGAGGGATTCTTTGGATGATGCAGCAATGAAGGTATCTGTGTGATTTGGCTTTTTCTTGAAACATAAAAGTATGTGTTTGACTGCATTGTTCTTTTCTTACAGCAAAAGTTTGGTGAGAATGTGGGCCAGCTTTTGGATCCAAACCCTGCATCAATTCTAAAGTCAGCTGCTGCAGCTGGCCAGCCTTCAGGGTACTTTCTGTGCAACATGATTACTTTTATCTGTTGTTGAAATGATCTTGGTCCACATGGTGTCGCATACCAAAAAGAAGTCAAGAAATGTGGGTTCTCCATGGCATCTGCATTCATTCTAGTTCCTCTTGAATTGGTACATGTCTATACATAAGTAGACATTGGATCCCTAGAGACAAGAGATGACTATTCCCTTTGTCAGTATGACTTGGCAATGACTATATGTGCGCTACTACTGCTGCTAATAATTTTTATGCATTAGTTTGGCATGGAGAGTAAAATGAATCGCTTTGTATCTGAGTTGTTGCGGTGCGTACTTATGGCGTCTGATCTGTTGTTTGACAATTGACACTTTGACTTTGCAATGACTTATGTGTGCAACTACTGTCTGCTAATGACTATTATACAATGGAGTTATGGGGAGAGCAAAATGAACTGCTTTGCATCTGATGCACATTTTGTTGTTGCTGTGTGCACTTTTTTTCAGGCAAGTGCTGCATGGTACAGCAGGTGCTATGTCGCCACAAGTTCAATCTCGGAATCAGCAACTTCCTGGGTCTACACCGGTTAGTACTTTACCCAAACAGCAACTTTTTTATCTCTATTTCCCTATATTGGAGTATTAATAAATGTGTGTATGCAGGAAATAAAGACTGAGATGAATCCAGTATTAAATCCCAGATCTGCAGGTCCTGAAGGGTCATTAATTGGAATTCCTGGTATAAATCAATTGATCTCATCTCCCCTTTTTCTAGTATCAAGATAGGATTTCTCATTTTGTGATCTAGATCAAATTCAATGATTGATTTATTGTCATCATAAAGGTGCTTTTTGATAAGTTTGTTATGTTTTAGGATCAAACCAAGGTGGTAACAACTTGACTTTGAAAGGATGGCCTCTCACAGTAAGTATTTTTTGGCTCCTGCTGTATTATCTCTATGTCCGCAACAATATTCAATGAACCTGCTTAAATTCATAAATGGCTGGAAGCATCACAATGTGTTCTACTTGAAATTCGCATACCAAAAGGCGACTATTTGGTAATCATGTTTTCGGTGACATTACTTGTAATGGGAATAATTGATATGCTGTTTTAATTTTGAATGTGTGTGCTCAACAATGACAATAAACGGGGAGTCAGATTTAGTTAGCACTATTGCCTTGGTAGACATATGTGTTAGATAGCTTGATATATATTGTTGGGCCCATTTTCTAACAGCTTTAGCATTTGGGACAATTGGTAACTTAACATGGCATCAGAGCTTTGGTTGCAAGAGGTCTTGGGTTCAATTCTACTTCTCCCCTTCATATTCTACTTGGCTCTATCTATGAAAAATTTGCATCTCCACGTGCAAGCTGGGGTTGCACGTGAGGGAGAGTGTTAGATAGCTTGATATACATTGTTGGGCCCATTTTCTAGCTGCTTAAGCTTTTGGGACAATTGTTAACAAAATGTACAAGGATGAAGTGTTGGTCACATTCAAAACTGAAGCAGGAATTCGAAGCCACAATTTGGTTACTCATATGGACTGTGTTTGTTGGCTTGAAACCCATGACCATGTCATTGAATGTCGCTTACCATTAAACTGTTGGGGTTTTACATCACCTTGACTTGATATCTGAAGGCAGAGAAATTACCGGAGCAGAAGTTCTGTGCGAACTTGTAAGGTTGTCATTGACTGAAGGCTTAATAACGCAAGATGGAATAGTTTTATCATTCTTCATTTGCTGTTTATAAACTCGATTATCTTCTAAATTTAGGATTATTGTGTGGAAATAGAGTTTGTAATCACAGTATTCTAACATTTTATGAGGAGCAAAGTTTGGGGTTGAAGAAAAGAGATAGTATCTTATAAAAGGTTTCCTTGGAGAACCCCTTGACCTATTGTTTCACAACTAATATGATTGAGCACTGCATCACAATTCCAAACCTGAACTCCTATTTATTGTGGAAATGAAATGGTTTTCCTTCAAGGTTTCCCAGTTTTTTGTTCTCAATATAGGAGCTTACTTAGGTTACATGAATACCTGTACGATTGTCAGGATGTGCAAAATTGCTCTGACAAATCCGTAGATCTTAGCATATACACCGTTGACTTTCTAGGGTAAACTTGTGGTTTCAAGGTTTCTTATTGACCATTTCATGCTTTATGGTGTCTTATACATAGTGATACTATAGATGCTTCTTGGTTAATATCAATGTTCTAAAATTTGCTAGGCGCTAGTCGGGCGGTTGGCCACCTTCAAGCGATTAATCGGCGCATATTAATTAGAAATCGGCGATTAATCGTTAGTCGGACCTAATCGGATAGGCACCGTCAACAATTAATGGCCGATTAATTCCTTGTTTTAGAACACTGGTTAATATCATACTACACATGCCGGGCATATGTCCCAGTCCCAATACCCTTGGGCCTCTTCCATGTGTCTAGTGTCAGACACAAGTACATAGAAAGGCCATGTAATGTAGGCAGCCTGGTCTTTTAGAGAGACTCTTTAAAATTGCACTATATTGGCTAAAACACTCACACAAATGCAATTTGATGTTCTAGGTGTGCATTATCTTTTACTTGCTATGTTATAGTCAAATGTAGCCTTTACATCAACCATAATCACTTTCATGAACTGTAGATAACACGTTATGTGTGATTTTCTGGGGGAGTCATTTCGACCCTGAAACTGCTGAATTCGGCAATAAAATGTGTGGTGTTCTGAACGGAGTTCTATGCTTAATTTTTGATGGTATCTTTTCAGTATTTTCTTTGAACGTCTTAGAGAATATGCAATTCTGCATTTATGTAAACCGTCCATTTTTGATCACTTCATTGTTTGCATTTGTTGCAAATAGCATATAACAGGATTCCTGTCTGTGGTCACTTTATCATTTCTCTCTGCTGAATCTGTGATAAGTATATGCCATTACTTTGCAAGGTGATGTCGTATATTAACCAATTTCCATCACATCCTGTTTTTCTGTCATTGAATACGTGATGAAAGTTTTGTTTGGTCGTTTTGACTTTATATCATGCGTCTGAAGTAAAATTGCCCTCCTTTATTCCTTTGTGTTTTTGCTGTGACTGCATGAATTACCTCTATGACCTCACAACTGTTCTTTGCCAGTTCTCAAATATGCATTTTCACAGTCCCTATTTCCCCCACGCCAGTTTGCATATTTTGTGCTGCTGCCACTTTTTCACTTTTTTCCTATTATTTAGGGTCTGGATCAGCTTCGCTCTGGGCTCCTCCAGCAACAAAAATCGTTTATGCAGGGACCTCACCCCTATAATCAACTTCAGATGTTGACACCACAGCACCAGCAACAGCTTATGCTTGCGCAGCAAAATTTGACTTCTCCATCTGCCAATGATGAGAGCAGAAGGTTGAGAATGCTCCTGAACCGAAACATGAGCCTAGGGAAGGATGGACTTACAAATCCCGTTGGTGATGTAGTTCCAAATATTGGGTCACCTCTACAAGCTGGTTGCCCTGTGTTGCCTCGTGGAGATCAAGATATGTTACTTAAGGTGCTTTTTCCCCTGATGATATTCCCGAAAATTAAAATTCTGTTCCGGCCATGTTTATTTGCAAGCATATGGACTGCAATATTTCAGTATCTTATAAGAGTCCTCACCTTAGTCCCACTTCGTTGGGCTAAGGAAAGTTCAAGGCAAATATATAATTATAACACAACGTAATGGCCATGTTGGTTGGCTCAACAAGTTCTTGGACTAGTAGGAGGTGGGTCATTACGGTAACAGTTTGCAAATCCTTCAGGAGCGTTTCAAAAGAGGCGGAAGCTGGGTTCTAGATATACGCTCTGCATCGGTCAATACCCAAGGGATTTTGGACTTCAATATCGAAGTCTGCCAATGCATCACCCGATACAGTTCTATATCGATCGGTATATGGTTGTATTGTCTATGCAGATATGGGTACCCGATACTGTGATTTAGAAACCTAGATTGAAGGGTATTGAAGATGCGAGAAATGTCTAGAAACATGAATTAAAACTCACCAAAGTGCATGGAAGTATTATTATTGAATAAACACTGATCTTAGTGCATAAAGGTCTAATAATCAATTTTCGTTGAAAGAAGAAGGTATAATCAAACAGTAAACATAGATATTGTATAATTCTCTATATTCTTCTCTGCTGTCTTTTGTTGGCAACACTGGAATTTTTTATTCCACTTTTGGTTGGTTTTGGTATCTTAGGAAACAGAGACGTTTCGACCTTTTAGATGGAAACAAATGAAGATATAATTAATCACTAATTCGTCAAAAGGAGAAGGTATAACAAGAAAGTAAACGTTATCGTTCTATTACGTATTTGCTATATTCTGTGTCTTTTGTTGGAAACACTGGAATGTTTTTATTCCACTAGTGGTTCGTTTTGGTATCTTAGTAAAAGGAAAAGTTTCAGGCGTTTCGATGGAAACATATGGAAATTCTGCTCCTAGGATATTCCCTTTTCTCTGCAATTGGAGAAGTCGCATCTCTGGATCTTCTCCTTTTTCCTGCATTACCATTTAAGTTAATAAATTTGAGTTTCCAAGGACCTTCTGAGTCCTGAAAGTTATTCATTATGTGTAGTTGAGAATGGCTCAGTTTCAGCAGCAGCAGCACCAACAGCAGCACCAACAGAACAGCAATCAACAGCAGCAGCAACAACTTCAGCAGCATGCCCTCTCTGGTCAACATTCTCAGTCCTCAAGTCACAATCTTCATCAGCAGGATAAAATTGTTGGTGCTGGCAGTGTAACTGCAGATGGTAGCATGTCAAACTCCTTTCGGGGAAATGAGCAGGTCTGTCCTTTTCTGGCTACAGGCTACTTCATTTTGTTCTCTCTGTCTATTTATCTGGCTTTGGAAACCTTTTCTACCTTGAGAAATAGGGTGAAAGTAGTGTTCATTGTCCATATACCCTCGCATTATCTCAACTCCGTTTTGGGCCTGGCAGCTTAATTATTTTTCATTTAGCAGCAAGTGGATTCAAAATTCCAAACATTTCATGTATTGACTTAAATTGTTGGCTCTCTTGGGCTGTTTCTTGCACTCCTATTTTACCCCTTCTAAACCATCTTCCGTTTTTGTTCATTTGGGTACTTTTGAACTTGGTTTATATCTCTTAGTCATTATTATATTTAAAATAGGCAAATATATGTGCGTAGTGACTTTACTTATCTTCTTCTGACAAGCTCAGTCTCATCATTACTTGGGTATGTCCATGGGCTCAAGCTGGCATGTTGACTGTATCAACAGGATCAATAGGATAGGTGTTAACTATTTTGAGTTGGCTTCCATAATTTCATGGGATTTGACAAAGAATTTTGGGGTTAAAAGTAATACGTTTTTCCCTGGTAGGTCCTGCTCCTCCTGGGTTTTCACCTCTCTTTTTGTGGTATTAACTATTAACTGTTTATACATGGATGTCTATAGAGGTACAGTTTTAATAGTTAGAGCCCTTCATTTTGTAGTTTTACTGTTCTTATGTTTCTTTGACGTAGGCTCAGTTTGTTTCGATGGAAAATGTATTTTCAGAAAACGAACTTCAAACTTTTATTTTTCGGTGTTTGGTTGGCACATAGAAAATATTTGCAGAAATCGACAAAAATAGTGTGTGTGTGTGTGTATATATATATATATATAGAGAGAGAGAGAGAGAGAGAGAGAGAGAGAGAGAGAGAGAGAGAGGATTGAAACGTGGGTACTGACGATCAAGAAAACTGAGCGGTGAGAATTGCAGTAGAAGGCAGCGGGTTCATTTCGGAAAATAACGTACGGAAGATTTAAGGGCAAGTCATTTTCATTAAATTAGTGGAAAATGTTTTACATGTAAAATGTTTTCCTCATTTTTTATACAACCAAACACCGGAAAATAGGTAAAACATTTTACCAGAAAACATTTTACATCTAGACAAACGGGGCCGTAGTGTCGAAGAATATACAGTCTCCTTAGATGCTAAACTTTAAAATTCTTTGATTCTGATAGTTTTGTTTCCGTAAGTATTAAGAATAGCAGATCAAGGGAGATGAATAATTGTATCCCAACTTTAGGATTTGGGCAATGATAACTTCACAATAGTTCTGGTGAAGCCCTCCTATATATTTGTTTCTCAGATTCCTAACATGGTTTTTAATACATTTTTAGCCGTCAAAAAACCAGACTGGGAGAAAGAGAAAGCAGCCTGTGACATCCTCGGGTCCAGCCAATAGCTCAGGAACAGCAAACACAGCAGGACCCTCCCCAAGTTCAGCACCATCAACGCCTTCAACTCATACACCCGGAGACGTGATGTCAATGCCTGTTTTGCCACACAGTGGTACTTCAAAGCCTTTGATGATGTTTGGCACTGATGGTGCTGGCACTCTTACATCTCCGTCGAATCAATTGGTGAGCAAAACCTTATATTTCTGTATCCTAAGAAGCGGCACATAAACGTCTACCAGGCATCCAAATGCGTGCCGTATCTATATCATGTTTTTTAGTTGTACACAAGGGACGCACCAAGGACATGTTAGGAGGTCAAAAAATGCCCATTTAAAAAGTTTGGGGAGGGTAAAAATTGCCATATATGTTTGCTTCTGAATCCTTATTGAGTAAATGTTGGGAACCGAATCCCAGAACCCAATGATGACGAGTACAAATTAGACAACAAAAAATCCCAAAAACCCTACGAGGCGGAACTTAGGGTTTACCTCAACTCCTGCAACACAAACATTGGTTGACTTGTTTCTTTATTGAACTTGACTGCTACAACACCCCAATTGCTGTATATTTTGAACTCTGCTCGACAGCACCTTGTGATCTTCTGCCGTATTCCCTTGCACCTCTATCACATACTAGAATGTGGACTCCTATGTGACCCCTGTGTTCTCTCTCACACAGCCCCCCTTTCTAAGTTATGAAAAACATGTGAGACCCGAGAACATAACGATATATTTATTGGGCTAAGGCAGGGACTTAAGGAGGAATAACTCTGGCCTCCTTGTGCAAATGAAAAACCCTAATCCCACCAGAATTATGTTTCTTATTTCACCAATTATAATTCACACCACAAAAGAATTATAATTGCTATCCCTTCCTTATCTTAGTTATATTTTGAGCTCCATGTTATTAAATACTTATTAATCTCCGCTCGTTAAGATTACAGATACTCGTTGATTAAAGTAAATTATCGACAATTATATTTAATCCACATCTATAAAATTCCTTGAGATTGTCCACTTAACTTACTTGATATGTTGGACACAAATATCCACCTGTAGGGTTTGATCGGAACTTATAAGCTTACTAAGGGCGTATCATAAATCCCTACCGAGGCGTGGATTCCATTAATGCTAAATAGCTATCATGCATGTAATGTTTCATAATAACCATGATGTCATAATCGTCTTATAAACAATTACCTCAAGGCGGTCCTGGTCAATATATACAAAATGTACTAGTACAATAAGTTGGAACATGTACCGTTCCCTGTAGTCAAGACAGACCTGCTAAAATATTTTACTACAGTCCTGCCGATAGTGAGTAAGCTGAACTGTACACATCGAATGATATACTATGTAAAATAAGAGACACATATGCACAACATACAAAAATAATATGCAAACGTTGCCCATAGAGATTCTCATCAGAAAGGGATAGACTGATTTATAAACAATGAGATAAATATGAATCCATTACATAAAAGTATGGCTTTTAGTATAAATTCCTAACAGTAACTACTAACCTTTGTTATGACTTTGTATGGTTATTAATGCTTGTGTCTTTTGTCCTTAATTTGATAAATAAGTTTTGTATTCAAGGATGTTGTAATAGAAGCCCATATTTGTGTTTGTCTTATATTCAACGTGTTCCCAACATTCTCGTGTTTTAAATAAAATTATTGTTTTACCTAGCCATTCCGTGTTGTATACTTGTATCCTGATTCATATCTATGCTTCCTAGCTTTCGATTGCTTGAATACAATTATGTTCAGTTTTTTTTATTTTTTATTTTATTTTTATCCATCTGAACTTGCATCAACTCTTATGGAATTTCATTTGTGCAGTGGGATGATAAAGATCTTGTGCAAGCTGATATGGATCGTTTTGTGGAGGATGGATCTCTTGATGATAACGTTGAGTCTTTTTTATCTCATGATGATACAGATCCCAGAGATCCAATTGGTCGTTGTATGGATGTTAGCAAAGGTGAGTCACCTGCAAATTTCTTACTTGGCATTAGTGTGGGGACAAAGTTTTGGAAATGAAATTCCCTGATTAAATTGCAGTTCCTTAATCTCTGCCTCTGGTGGTTAAAATGTAATTCATCCCGGGGACAATTCCAGCTAAGGCCATGTCCATTATAGGAATGAGTAGGAGAAACTTCTTTGTCTCTATTTGAAAGTTCTCATGTTTCGTTGTCAAAACTGCTTGAGTTGGGTTCTTTCCTCTTTCAGTTCAGTTTCCTGTTATTCGTTGTTGTCTTTTATGTTTTCTGCTCGTGCAATATAAATCTCTAATTTGTTGGAAATATAGTTTTATATTCCTTTCTCTATTTAATATTTATAATTGGGTTAGCCTATTCTTTTTGAACTTTGACGAATGAGCTGCTTTGGGAGTAGTATGTATGTTTTGGCTCTCACAAGAAGGGTTTGAAGCCCTAGGTTAATCCTGGCGTGTACCTTTTGATTGAGATCCAGAACTCAATAGAGAACACCTAGATGGTCTGAAGATTGTCTCAATCTCGCAGAGGAAAGAAAAAGAACTCTGATTTTATCCACCTAGGGGAGTTCAGCTAGGACCTCATTACCAAATTTACGCATCTTTGAAAACATTTTGGGATGGTAACCCACAAGTGGATAAGGGATGATATATTTTGAAGTATGAACTGATTGGAATCAGTGTTCTAAAACTCGCTACTCGGTACTCGCTCGACCAGGCACCTTGGAGCGAGTACTCTGCATTAGTCGGCGAGTAATGCTCACCGAGTAGGGATTAGTCCCCTCGGCCAGACACCTTGGAAGGAGTACTCGGCGAGGAATACCTTATTTTAGCACACTGATTGGAATGCATTATGTTAGTAGATGTTCAGTCTTCTCATAAATTTTCTTAGATGTTTTTGAGTTTGATTAGTATATATTAGATCTAAGGCTGTATATTATGCACGTTAAAAGTTTTAGGCTGACTACATGTCCTTTGTGAGGGCTTGTTACTGGGTCATGAGAAGTGAAATTGAGGTACTTCTAGATGGATAACTATAGCTTATATTCTCATTGAGACTTTACTTTCCGTCTCCTCTCATGCTGCTATCTTGATCCTTTTTTTTCCTTTTTTTTTGTGCGGATAAATACAGTATGCAAACTAATACTTACCATTTCAGAGCAATAAAACATACAGTTGTTTTTTTAGTGCAATAGGACCCTACAAAACCAACTCCCCAAAGGTCAGAAATGTCTTTCCTTCAGAACCCAAGATGCTTTGGATTCGGATGGGTAACGGACTTGCAGTAGTTTTCCTGGAAGTTTGTAGGCCCTAGTTTTGTTTTTCCATAACTTGCCACGTTGCAGACCCCAGATGCTTCGAATACGGATGGGCAAGTTTGTGAAAATTCTAACTTGACAGAGCAGCCATGCTGCTTTCTTGACATTTAAAAT
This sequence comes from Rhododendron mucronatum var. ripense, assembly GCA_019656295.1. Lineage (NCBI taxonomy): Eukaryota > Viridiplantae > Streptophyta > Magnoliopsida > Ericales > Ericaceae > Rhododendron > Rhododendron mucronatum. The sequence continues at coordinate 3,131,224 of BPLT01000004.1, read as the reverse complement.
TCTAAGGGGCAATGATGTTGGTGTAGATCTCTCTCTCTCTCTCTGGGTTAATCATCTGTATAATGTGTAGATATACCTCATGTATTATATTACCCCAATGCCCTACTGAAGACAGTTGGGTAGGGAAGAAGTTTATTTCCAGCAGCTCGTCCACTGACTCTGTCCCACCTTGGTGGGTTAGAAGAAGTTTCAATGGAATGCAATGGACCACCCCTTATTATCAAATAACTAGGGCTTAAGCATTTTTGGACCATGTTGTTAGTCTCCAACAAGTTATTGGCTAGTGACGGATGGGTTGTTACATGTATATATTTTATGTTGCAGTAGAAATTCATAAATTTGTCTTACATGGAACTCTGAATTATCTGCTGATTTCTAGTTTCATTCCACATTCATAGCATGTGCTCCGAAAGCTTCGTGTTCTTTCTCTTCATTGCTTTTCCTTTATCCATGTTCTTAAATCATTTGTGAAAGCTAATGAGATATCTCTGATTGGAAATGACTTTGATTTTGTTTCCATTGGTTTCTAATGAGTTTCGGAATAAACCGAATATATGTAAAGTTGCAGTAAAGATCACTCTCCATCTACGAAGCACAATTATATGTACTGGCTCCACGTACCCTGTCGCACACGTGTTAGACACACTTTGTGCATGCGTCTGACACATGTCAGACAAACCCAAATGTGTCACGTTATAGTTTTTTAAGTGGAAATAGTGGAGACCCGTTAGGAGGTCAAAATGCAGTTTTAAAAAGTTGAGTTCCAGTCGAAATTGCCATGGATGCTAAGTTTTTGTGTACTTTATTTATTGACTATTTTCTTAAATGTTCTTAAGCTTGAGTTATTTCTGGTTTTGATAATTATTTTGATAGAAATAATGTTTTTTTCTGTGAATTCATTCCCTATACTTGCTATCAATGTTTTAAATGTCGCTCGGCACTTGTCAGGAGGAAGAGGGGTGCCTAGCGCCTAGGCGGGGTTCAGGGGTTGACTAGTTGGCCTAGGTGGCCGACTTTTAGAACACTGCTTGCTATATATATATGGGGCCGGTTCTAGAGACATAATTTTTAACACTACTTTTGACACCACATCTCAGCCATTGATTTCAATGGCTGAGATTAGAACTTAAAATGGTACACCCCCTCTTCTTTCTCCATCTCACCTGATCTCTCTCCCCCCCTCCCGTCTCTTTCTCTCTCACACACACCACCACCACCACCACCATCCGAGTGCCGCCGCTCTCCTCCACCGTCGCTGCCGCACTCTCGAACTCCCCATGGTTTGGCAAATAATCCTCCCCTCACCTTTTCGATTACTTAGAAAACTCATGTTCTTTTTCTACTGAAATTTTCCATACATGAATCTTCACATATATCTGTCCAATTAACAATGTCTTTGCTATGAAAGCTTCAGCCGACTCCGAAGCACTCACGAGTCAGACTGCCCCATCATTCTCAACCCAGACCCCATGTTCCTCACTTTAATACCTAAATGTGATTTAATTTTGTAATTACATAATAAGATGGTAGAATTTTGTTGACTGTAAATGAATATGAGGAGCAGTGTATTGCTGAATTTGGGTTTATGCTAAGTGATTGACTTATTTGTTTGGAAAGAGGTTGGGCCAGCAGTGGTGATGGTGGAGGATGAAATCCGCGACGGTAATGGCGGGAGGCTGGTCGGAAGGTGAATTTGGGACTGTGGTGGTGGCAGTGGTTAGGGTTAGGATTTGGTGGTAGTCGTGTGGGATTATTTTGGGGAAGAAGATGAGGAATTTTAGAGTGCGGTGAAGAGAAGTTGTCTTTGACAAGTTTTAATCTCAGCCAATCATTTCAATTGCTGAGATATTGTGTCAAAAGTTGTTTCTCTAGAACCGGCCCTTATATGTACACACACACACACATAAATTCAAGCAAGAGATACCTGATTTTGTTTACGGTCCGGACCTTGTGCGGAATCCACTTTCCCGATCAAATTTTGATGATCCGAACTGTTCAATGTGTTTAAAACGTGTTTTTAAGGGTACTCAGGAGAAATTGGCAAAAAATATGACCGGGAAGGGCTTGATTTGAGTAGTTTTTCATAAAAACGCATTTTATAAAAAACTGCTCAGATCAAGCTCTTTCCGGTCATATTTTTTGCCGATTTCTTGCGGGTATCCATAAAAACACGTTTTAAACACATTGGATTGTTCGGATCATCAAAATTTGATAGGGAACAATGAGGTGCAGACATAACAAAATTAGGGATCCCTGACTTGAACCAGACTTATATATATGTATGTGTGTGGATATAATTATAAATAATAAATATATATAATAAAAAATATTATAGATGTATAGTAAATCGGGGCGGTTCAAGGGATACCCAAAAAAACACCTAAAAAAACACCTCATATTTCCCGATCAGATTTTGATGATCCGAGTCGTTGAATGTGATCAGAACATGATTTTAAGTGTACTCGCGAGAAATTAGCGAAAAAAATGATCGGTAAGTGCTTGATCTGAGCAGTTTTTAGCTTAGATTTAATGAACGGTTCAGTTAAAAACTGCTCAAAATAAGCACTTTTTGGTCTCTTTTTTTTTTTTTTGGGCTAATTTCTTGCAGGCACCCTTAAAATCACATTCTGCACCCATTGAACAGTTCGGATCATAAAAATTTGATCGGGAATTATGAGATTGAGATTTTGGGTGTCCGCATAACCGCCCTGGTAATAAATATATATAATAAATATGTACATATATATATGTATATGTGTGTGTGTAAGTACTGTATGTGTACTTATAAATATAGATTTTTATACCTATTGTCCATTTGTCCCTAATTTGTTTGTGTCCTATTTTTGACATAAATGGCTTGTCTTATTCCATGTCAGTGCTCATTACCTCTTCATGTATGAAGTTCTAACCAAACCAAACCAAACCAAACCAAACCGAGCCTTAAGACCCAATCACTTGGGGTCGGCTACAAGAATCCTTTTCCTCCATTGAGCTCTGTCAAGGGCAACTTGTTCACACAAACCTACTATACTCATATCGTTGCGCACCACAGCATCTAATGTCAATTTAGGTCTACCCCTCCCCGTGCATTGCTATCCAAAACTATCCTATCCGCTCTCTTAACTACTGCATCTCCTGTAGTCAATAGAGGAAAATGATTCATGTAGCCGACCCCAAGTGATTGGGACGTAAGGCTCGGTTTGGTTTGGTTAGAACTTCATACATGAAGAGGTAATGAGCACTGGCATGGAATAAGACAAGTCATTTATGTCAAAATTAGGACACAAACAAATTAGGGACAAATGGACAATAGGTATAAAAATCCCATGTATGAAGTTCTATTCAATTTAAATTGGTTAGTCTATTTTGTTTTGTGACTTCCCTACACGATACGTTCCTTTTAGTGTTCATATGTAGTAAATCCCTTTGTTATTTGAACTTGGATTGGCGCGGTACAAGGGATGGGAACAAGAGTGATGTACACTATTATAGTGCATTTCCTTTAAGAGAAACATCCAAGTAAATAGAGTTTTGTTGGTCCAATCATTCACACTGACCAATTTTCTTACAATTTGTCTGCATAAACCTCTAATCTCTCTAGTTTTTGTAGCAAAAGTTTTAGGATCGTTTGACCCTTTTGGAATGCAAGTATTGGAATGTGAGTTCCAAAATGTAATTCGCTAGGGTATTAGTGTTTCCTAGTAACATTACTAAATCCTGACTTTTGAATCTTACATTTTATGTGAAGATCAATAGAACTTGAGGAACTTATAAACCTGACCAAGTTGTTGGTGTAAATTTATCTTTGTTTGATGGGGACATTGGGTGTATTCTGAGGGCATTGCTTCGGATTCGATTACAGGGTTCACATTTACGGAAGTCAGTTCTGTTCGAGCTAGTGGAAGCAAAGTTGTGTGTTGCCACTTCTCATCGGATGGAAAACTGCTTGCAAGTGGTAGCCATGACAAAAAGGTATATAGGTGGATGGGATTTGAAAGTATTGAAAGAGTGATTGCTGAAAGTTGTTTATGCTGCAGGGAGACTTGATGCTAGTCTAATTCAATCTTGAAGATTCATAATAATATGTACTGTTTCAATGTGAATTTCTGATGCAGGCTGTATTGTGGTCTACGGATACTTTTAAGGCTAAAAGTACACTTGAAGAACATTCTAATTTGATCACTGATGTCCGTTTCAGTCCCAGCATGCCGCGTTTGGCAACATCTTCTTTTGACAAAACTGTGAGGGTTTGGGATGCTGACAATGTTAGTATTCATTTTCTCACCTTCCTAGTTTGTCCTATAGTCGGTTTTTCGACGGTATCTTTGCTCTTGGGATGAACTAGTTTGCTATGGAACGCTCTTTTAATCCAGTCTGATGATTTGTTGAAAACTGAATGTCAATCGTAATATTATGATCGCTGATACAATTGGCCTTTGTGCATTTTTTTAGGACTAAGGTGATCTCTGAATTCAAACTCTATATGGTATCTACATATATGTGTAAGCACTAGTAATTGCAATGACAGAAGATAAATGGAAAAAGGACATTTCAACTTTATGTCCCTCCAAGCATGGATAAGTTGAGATTTTAGCAACGCTGGCAAGTAAAACTATGGAGTACTGATGGTGCTAACTGCTAAGCACAGAGATACCTTAAATGACAGATGCATTTGGATGAGAAGTTGGAAAAAATATGCTACCTCGTGTTACTTAGTATGCTTTGATCCAAATCTGAAAATCAATTTATTATTTTTTACAGTTTTTGTTTTATTTGTACTCATTATATCATTTTACTGATTTACAATTTTTGTTTTATTTGTCTTCTTGTCAGACCATTTTGGGGCAGATTTAGGTGCTGATTGATAAAACTAAAACTGAAAAATTAAGAACGGAAAATTGAATGCAGAATTTTGGAAGCTGAAAAGCTGTTGGTAAACATATTAAGCCCTAAAATGAAACAAATAATGAATTAATTTTAGATCCATTTGTTATAGTGATTCTCTTTTAACTTTACTAGTGGTCACCATGTATTTGTGGTAGCGGTGGAGTGGTGAATGGTGATTGCGGTGGTGGTGGCTGCGGCAGCGCAGTGGTTGTGGTAGTGTTGGAGTGGTGATGTAGTGGCGACGGCAGTGGGAGTGATGGTGGTGGTAATAGTAGTGGTAATGGTGGAGTAGTGGTGGTGGTTGTGGTGACAGCAATGTTAGTGGCAGCGATATGGAGGTTAGCGATGGAGGAGGAAACGGTTGAATGCAAGCTCGTGTGAATTCAATCAGAATTATTAATTTTTATCTACTTTTTAGCCTAAATTTTAAGAGGCATTTAATCTTTTCAGTAGGGTTATCAACCCTACTTCATCTCTTATCACTTAATTCATTCAGTTTTAAGTGCTGAACTTGGGTTATCAAACAAGAAAATCAAGTTTTTAATTGAAGTGCCTGAATAGGTTTTAGTTCACCAAACTGACACGAATCTTCACTCTTATAGATTTAGTGCCAATCTTTTCAATGCTGTCTAACCCACTCTTCAGTATGCTTTGCCGAACTTACTCACCACGTTAATCCGCACGAACACTGGCTCTAAGTTGCAAGCAACGATCGTGCACATGCTTATAATTTTCTGAGGGGTTACTTCGCTAGGGGTACTTTGATGTTTTTTTTTTTTTTTTTTCATTTCGATTTCTGTGGGAAGATACATCTTTTTTTTATTTATTTATAGCAATCTTGGTACTCTTTTGGGGTAAATTTATTGTTATATCCGCTGAAACTTGATTTAACTCCAACTGCAGCCTGGTTATTCACTCCGTACTTTTACTGGACATTCTGCTTCCGTTTTCTCTTTGGACTTCCATCCGAATAAAGATGACCTCATCTGTTCTTGTGACGAGGATGGTGAGATAAGATACTGGAGTATTAACAATGGTAGCTGTGCAAGAGTTTTTAAGGTGAAACCTACTGAACTTCTTGCCTTTTTTACAAGATTATGTATCATTTTTGGTTTGTCAGTATTTCATTATCTTATTAGTTTTCGTTCTCCCAACGAATTGCATGTAAGTTCTTTTTTGTTGATTAGGGTGGCACGACCCAGATGAGATTTCAACCCCGTTTAGGAAGATATCTTGCTGCAGCTGCTGAGAATGTTGTGTCCATACTTGATGTGGAGACACAAGCCTTACGGCATTCATTACAGGTCAGTTCTTATCTCAGGTTATCCCATATCCAGGGGATCGTTGCCTTTGCCAGAGCAAATTTCAATTCTTTGGAGAGTCGTGCCTTGCTATAGCAACAGTCAAAGTTTCTCTGGTAACGATAGATTCTAAACAAGCAATTAGTATGGGAATTGACTTCCATGAGTGGAGTAATTGCTAGTTGCTACAAAAGGTCTAGGCATATACACCTATAATCGTTTTTCGTTTCTAAGTGAAGCCAATTGAATATTTCTTTGATAGCAAGGGAAATTCTGGGCTCCCTGCCAAATTGCGTTGCCTACGTTTTGAGGATCGTAAAGTTTTTCTCTATACAGTGGGCGTGGTTATTTAGCAAAAGACTGAAGAATGAATATATGGTTTAGAGGTAGCAAATGGGCGGGTGGAAACAAGTTGAGGGTTGAATATGGGTGGGTCGAATACGGGTCAATGATAGACGGGTTGGGACGGGTTGGGTCAAATATGGGTCAAGCCATACTCAAACCCGACCCGTTTCCCTTCATTTTCTCCATTTTTTTTTAAAAAAAACTGCAAAAACTTCTCCATTTTTCTTAATTGGAAAACCCTATCCGACGCTGAAAATATATGTAGCAAAAAATATAAAACCACAACTCCATACAACAACAAACGTACTACTAAAGATCAACCTAGATCAAACCCCATTTCTGCAAGAATTGAAGGGGATATTCCACCTCAAAACAGAATTGCTTCTAAAAATCTGAGCTTAGTCTTTGAAACACTGGCTTGAGCTTTTACTGCAGGGGAAAAAAAAAAAGGAATTGCAAAAAAAAAAAAAAAAAACTAGCTCGAGCTCTTTATATAGAAGCAGTTTTTGAGATCAAAATAATCATATCCCAAGCTCGAGCTCTTATATAGAAGCAGTTTTGACAATGTCAAATTGTCAATCTTCCTCTCAATCCAAATGTGATACATGGTTGCAACAAAAGAAAAACGAAGGCCCAATGCAAATGTCGCAGAGGGGGAAGTGGGTGGGGGAAGGGGGGTGGAGGAGAGAGAAGCGGTGGTTTTGATTGGAGGCGTGGAGAGGAGTGAAAGAGGGATGAGTAGACGAGAGGTGGTGGGTTTAGTAAGGGCTTCTTTGAACCAGTGGGTTTTGGGTTAATGGCAGAGGTGGTGGGTGCAAATTAAAAGAAACGGGCCAGTTTAAGTCTTTTAACTTCAAACCCATATTGAACTCATTTTTAACCCATCTAAATATGGGTTGATATGGGTTCATTATACAATATGGGCGGTTTGGGTTGTGTTATAAGTGGAGTGGGTGGATTTGGACGGGTTAAAAAATATGGATTGAGATTGCCACCTTTAATATGGTTTAATACATAGACATGATATAAGTCAATTTGTCCTCTTTCTTTTTGCATTACAAAACATAGATAGATCTTTTCATTGAATGAGAATTATAAAATTTCTTCCCTTTCATTATATCATATCGTAAGGAATAATTTCCATATTCTTACCACCAAAAAAGTGTGAACCAAAGTCCTAATATCTTTCTGGGATTCTGAGGTATCACATAGTACGGAATAGTTTTCCACATTTTTACTACAGAAGAAGGGTGAACCAAAGTCCTAATATCTATTTGAGATTTTGAGGAAACCATGTTCATGTACAACTTGGGGGTTATACATTTTTATTGAGAAGTTTAAATGCCTAAATGAGAAGGGATTTTCAAAATAAATGGATGTTATCCGTTGTTCAGACTTGTTATGTGTTTTATGTATTTCTACACGGTGGGCATGTTTGCATTCGACATGTCTAAATTTGTACGTTCCAGAAATTAGTTGCATTACTAACATGTGGTAGGAAGTGTTGGAAATTGTCCCACACCGGTTAATTGTCTCATCGAAAACTAGTATAGGAGCTTGGCGATCTCTCCGCTCATTGCCAATTGGTTTTGAATTGGACCCTTTAACAGGGTATCAGAGTTAGGTTTTTGGAGGCTTTTCCCCTTTGATTGTGCCATAGTTGCTCTTTGTTTCATTGTGATCCATGGATCTATGTGTTCTAAATCCTTTGTTGAACTCTTCACATGCAAGTCGAGGGTCGCACGTGAGGGGGAGTGGAAATTGTCCCACATAGGTTAATTAGCTCATCCAAAACTAGTATATGGGCCTGGGCGGCCTCTACTCTCATTGCCAATTGGTTTGAGTTGGACGCTTTAACAGGAAGTTTCTGACAATTGTCGATATTTGAGATGTGTACATGACAATCGTCGATATTTGAGATGTGAACCTGATGATTATGCCATCTCCTTCAAAGCATATGTGGTTTGTGTCTGGAATCTATGCAAGATCGTTTATTGTTTAATATGTAATAATATTGGGTGCTCTTTGTTAAATTTTCCATTATTGCATTATTGAAGTAAATTTTTACATGTTTTTTTGAACTGGAAGAGTGATGTTGTTGGGCAAAGGCAATCTAATGAGATAGGGAATATAAGTATCATGGAGAAGAGAGTTGTCAAAATTCTGAGAGTTTGACCTAGCAAAAGAATTATAGATTATCAAAAAGATCCTGGTATTGGTTTTCTTAGTGGAAGGAAATATATTATTGATTGTTACGGCATAGTTACATTATTTTTCTAAGTGTATGAACTACTTATGTTACCCACAAGATACTTGGATAAAGGTCTGAGAATGCCTGATACTTAGTAGTTGGACATTGACTTAGCCTATTTAGTGATTCAGGTTTACCATATAACTATGCACAAAACTCTTGTCATGGAACACTAATGCACCTTCTCAAACACCATTTACCATAAAAAATTTGAAAAGATGTTAAATGAAAATTTTGAAACTTGTTGGGACACATGGAAGGACAAGGGCACAGAGTAACACATAGAAGTAAGCGTTTTAAGTATCTTGGCTCAATTTTTAACAAGGATGGAGAAATTACGGAGGATGTAACACAAATTACAAGTTGGATGGATGAAGTGGAGGAGTGCTTTGGGTGTGTTGTGTGACCGCAGGATTCCCACAAAGTTGAAAGGAAAATTCTACCATACTGCTATTAGGCCAGCAATGTTAAGTAGTCAATGTCCAAAATGTGAGGAAGATGTATGTAGCCGAAATGAGAATGTTGAGATGGATTTGTGGTAAGACTTTGCAAGATAGAATTAGAAACGAAAACATTCGTGGAATGGTAGGGGTAGCACCATTAGAAGTTATGATGACTAAGGTGGTTTGGTCATGTCTACCATAGACCTGCCGATGCAGTAGTTAGGAGGAGTGATATCATTGATATGGTTACAGTAGATGATAGCACTAAGGGGAGAGGTAAACTGAAATTGACCTTAGAAGCAGTAGTGCTCAAGGATCTGGGCTTACTGGATATTACAGAACATAATGCCCTCAACAAAGCTCAATGGAAAATACGGATTCATGTATTGTAGCCGACCTCAATTGATTAGAACTTAAAGGCTCAGTTTGGTTTGGTTTTCCGTGTGTCCTTGGACATAAGGGGCTATTTGATAAAACTGAAAGCTGAAAAATTAAGTATTGAAAGCTGAATATTGAAAATTTTAAGCTAAAAAACTGTTTGATAAACATATTAAGAACTGAATTTAAAAAAAAGGATGAATTAAATTTAGTTCCGACTTTCTCTTAATTTACTAATAGTCACAATGTGCTTATGGTAATGGTGGAGTGGTGATTGTGGTGGTGGTGATGCAGTGAGGGTGGGGATGTGATGGGAGTGGTGGTGGCGGTGTTGGAGTAGTTGTGGTGGTGGCGGTGGAGTGATGGTGGTGTAATGGTGGTAATGAGTGATAGCGATGGAGTGATGGTTGTGCAATGGTGGCGCTGGCGGCGGCATGGTTGTGGTGGTGGTGGTGGTATGGTGGTTGAATGCAAGTACACAAGAATTCAGCTAAAATTAGGTAGCTCAAAGCTACTTAATTTTTTTCAAATTTTTAGTCTACATTTTAAGTGGCACTTAATTTGTTAAGTGATGTAAAATGTGGTTATCAAACCTACTGAATCACTTATTACTTATTGATTCAGTTTTAAGTGCTGAATTTAGGTTATCAAACAACCCCATTGTAGTTAGATGAACCTTCCAAGTACATACATACAAACAACTGACTCCCGTATCCAAGTCTTACACCTTTGCTTCGCTTTCTAGTACTTCTAACCACACCCTCTCTCAAGGGCAGACCCACCTTGGGGCATGTGGGGTCATGTGCCCCATGCCCTTTTAATTTTTTTTTTTCAATTTTGTATATATTATATATGTCAAATATGTGCAAATAAGTAATGTTTGGTGCAGCGGTAAAGTGCTGGCTTTTATGAACAAGAGTGTGTTCGAGTCTCCCATCACTTCGTAAGTTTTTTTTCAAAATCCTGGCAGTAGAAAATAATGCACACCTTGGAGGAAAACGAAAAAATAGAAATCTCTCGTCCCATAGCCAGAACCAAGGTTTCCCCCCACTCTCCTAACATCTCTGATCATTTATGTAGTACTCTATGAACGCGCATATTGCATTTGTAGACTTTTGGTCTCTGAAACTTGTACTCGTAGAGTTAATAATATGAAAATAAATGATGAACATGTGATAGTTTTGTTTTAACACATATAGTTGAGATGCGCAAGTTTGTCCAAATACATATATACTTTAAAATATTTACTTTATCATGAATTAAAATTATTTTCGTGTGAATGTGCTTAACTGTAACTTATATATTACAGTTACAAAGAAAATTGGTGCCCCCACTATGTCAAATTTCTGGGTCTGCCATTGGCCTCTCTGCCCTATTTGTGCCTTGTGTGCGTCATTGTGCATCCTGTCAACGTGACATGAACGCTAACACTGAAATACCACTACCAACTTGAGAAAAAAAGGGCAATAAAAAGAGGAGAGAAGTAGGTACTATTTTTTAAAGGTAGCAAATAATTTGTGTAGCTCTGGAAAGATGAAGGTCTCTATAATATCCTTAGCAGTTTGAAATATATTTTTTCCATTGAAACTTATATATGACTTTAACCAACGAATGCCTTCTAGATTTCTGTATAGTTTATCATTTTTCTGGACAATATTGCCATTGCAACTTTAGCCGTTTCTCTCCCATTTCCACTTAAATTTTGTTTAGGAGCTCAGTTTTGATAAGCATTCCTTGCTACATGGTTTGTTGTCAAATTTTATTTTATTTTATTTTTGGTTTAAATGATTGTATTTTCATCAAGCATTGTGGAATTTGAATTGTGTTTTGAATGTTGGATTTTACTTTTGTTTTTTCTATTTATTGTAGGGCCATACGAAAAATATTCATTCTGTATGCTGGGATCCATCTGGAGAATTTTTGGCCTCTGTCAGTGAAGACTCTGTTAGAGTATGGACACTTGGATCAGGAAGTGAAGGGGATTGTGTTCATGAGTTAAGTTGTAACGGAAACAAATTCCAATCATGTGTTTTCCATCCCTCATATGCTTCATTGCTGGTCATTGGCTGTTATCAGGTAAGCCGTGTCTTCTTTCTTATGTGTCTGCTTAAATGTTTTGTGGTACTTGGTTGGTTGGTGCTGCGAGTAGTCAACTTGCCACTCGCCGTCATGGAAAAATCTTCGAAATCATGGTCATTTGTATGGAGAGTTTTCCAACAATAATGGTATAATATTTCTGAACCCAATACAGCTACACTACTACCTACCCAGTCGCAAATTAAAGATGGCCTTTAGAAAAATGTCAATAGAAATCAGCAGGGTTATACGGTCTCTTACCGAATGCTGTGCAATAGATCGATTGAGGTGGTTTACAATCTCTTGAATGCCTCCCCGCATCATGGGGGTTGGGATTTCTGTTTAAAAAGTTTAAGTTTTTGAATTTTCTTGGTGATAACCTGTTCTTACCTTTGTGTTTTTTTTTTTGTTTTGTTGAGAATTTTATTTATTTTCTAACCTCATGCCAGATTACTGTTTGGTGGGATGCAATAATGTAATCCATCTACCATACATGTTTTTGAAATAAGAAATATATGAACTAAGATATTCAGGTTTCCCGCGGCAGTTCCTTGTGAAAGATCAATGATAATATATTTCAAAGTTATCTTGCAAGTCAGAAGACTATTTTTGAATTCATGAATGTCACTTCCTAGTTGTCATCGATCTGGATCGAAAATGCAATACGACTGAAAACATTCAGATTACTCCTTTTGAAACCATAAATTGACATTAGTTTTTTTTCTGATGCATTTAACTGGTGGAAATTTTGAAGAGTCTTGAGCTATGGAACATGAGTGAGAACAAGACAATGACTCTCCCTGCACATGAAGGACTGATTGCCGGATTGGCTGTATCACCAATGACGGGTTTGGTTGCCTCAGCCAGCCACGACAAGTTTGTTAAGCTCTGGAAGTAATGCCATCGTTCCTCCTCTCCCATTGGAAAATCTGCTTTTGTTTTCATTGAAATGGTTGTAGCTTGTGTCTACCTTTTTGTGTGTGTGTGTGTGTGTGTGTGTGTGTTTTGTTTAATTTAACCATATACTGAGAAAGTAACTCCGCTTATTGCTAATGATGTTTCTTTGTCTATGAATGCTGATCTTCTTGAACTGTCTGTATTGTTTTGTTATGTACTCTGTGAAAATGACATTTTGGATTTTGGTAAAACCATACTCGTGTAAGCTTGATTTTGTTTAATTCTACCCGTACCATTAGTGAAGTTCTAATTCTTTGCGGTGATGGTTAGAGCATTTCCAGCAGCCTCTGCAGATGAGGCATTTGGGGGTTTTGCCGAGGAAAACCACTCAAATCACAGACCCAGCTACCTCGCCTTTGTCCTCGGCACTTTCTCCTTTGCTACAGTGACTCCCCATCCCCAGCGAGTCACTCACTCACTCACTCTCACTCTCACGCTCACTCTCTCTCTCTCTCTCTCTCTCTCTCTTTCTACCCATTTGTTGCAATGACTCGCCTGAATCTTTTGGTGTTTTCTCCTCCATTTGCTGCTACAGAGGGTTGCGATTTTTGGAAAACACGATTCTTGGGGTAAAAATTTGGAGAGGGGAAATGAGTTGTAAGCATTTTTGTTGATTTTGGGAGGTGGGTTTTCGGAGAATTTGATTTTGGGGGGGACATTTGGGTTTTGGGTCTTCCAGTTTGGACAAAGTGATTTGTTGTAAGGTGACTGAAAATCTGGGTCTCCTTCAACTCATAGAGATAGTGTTTGCTAGAGCAGTTCGCCCATTGCAAGGGCTCCAATCCGTTTCTGTATTTCTTTTTGGCATTTTTGCGTGTTGACTAGTCATTTTTTTTAGGCTGTTGGGGTGTTCATATTTTACGTGGATAAGATAAAATAGAATTTGGGGTTTTGAATAGGCTTTTTGGTTAGGAACTGCTGGAGATGCTCTTAACAAATCATTATTGGATACTCCGTATTTACAAAGTAGCTTATGAAAACTCATGCTTTGTTAGGATAACAATTTCGGAAAATTTGGAAAGAATTTTTGGGATAATGAGTGGAGAGAGAAATTAAGGTAATAATTGAAGATATAGATAATGAGTAGAGAAAGTAATGATTGAAGATATGGGTAATAAGTGAATTTGGAATTGGAATTTTTTTTCCAAATTTTGCACCGAACAAGGCATTAGTTACCAGAATTGTAGTTGTGTGTGGATAGTAGTTTTAGTAGTGTGTGGATAATAAGGCCGCAAATAAATTTTTGTTTGACCAAAAAAAAAAAAAAAAGGGTTGCAAATGAAGCAATCTATTCGTGAACTGTTCGAGACTCGATTTAGAAATGGTTCTTTTGGCTTCGATTCGTCTACTAAATGAATAGAATCTTAGTCTCAATGTTAGGCTCGTTTAGTAAATTAGAAACTTGAACATGACATTATTTAACTCGATTAGGCTCGTGAATTTGGAATTACACGACAACTAAATTTGATTTCACAATTCTACCCTTAAGTGGGCACGAACACTCTCTCTCTTCCTCCTCCTCCTTTTCACTCTCATAGCAGCGACAAAATCCATTTGTCTTCCCTCTCGTCAACGGGAACTCTTTTTTATTTGGGCCACCATCAGTGACTAAATCAGCACGCCATTGCCAATTCCACCTCCTTCCTCAAAAACTGCAAGAGCCTGCAACTATTTCCTGTATCACAGTGACTGTACCACCCCAAACCCAAATCTATACGTAACATGATCAACAAAGTACTGCGAAGAGCAATTAATTGATTTGTCTCTGACATTGAGGAAACCATTCCTCAGTCACCAAGCGAAGAAGAAAGATTCGACAACTGAATCAACCTATTTTCTGATAACTCCCACTCTCTCTCTCTCTCTCTCTCTCTCTCTCTCTCTTGTCTTCTTTTACAAATTGCTGTGAAACTCGTACTCTTATCTATTACACAAACTCAAAATTAAGAAAGAATTTGAGTGATGGTACAACAGTATTTGTTAATTTGAAGATCACCAACAGTGATACGAAGGAGCCGACGATGAAATAAACTTCCTTCAATTCAAATAGGTTCGGTTCAGAGTCCAGGAATTGGAATGGACGTGAAGCAGATGAGAGTGAATGTCTGAATCCTTGTCTCGTGGCTGTGGTCACAAATAGAGAATTAATGAGGAGAGAGAAAATGTTAGAGCTTGAGGGTAAACTTGTCACAAGGCTTTAAAATGTCGTGGCTCTAAAAAAGGCCCTTGTGGAATTAGCGCCACCTTATGTAATTTATGATGGAAATTTTAGGCAACATACAACAACGGCTTAATTGCAAAAACTTTCTAAACTATCAATTTTTGACAACTTCACCCCTTAAGTTTAAATTCGAGCAACTTCACCCCCCTAACTATCAAATTCGAGCAAGTTGACCCCCTCCCCCATTTTCCGTTCAAAAAATGGATGGGACAAAAGTAAAAAGACCAACATACCCTTTTTTAAAAAAAAAAACGATATACTCCTTGACATACTGAAGAACCGACATTCTTACTCCCATCTCTCTCTCTCTCTCTCTCTCTTACTCTCTTCCGACCAAGCTCTTCTGACCAAAATACCAGAACCCACCCAACCCATCTCCCATCTCATCTCCATCTCCCACCTCTCATCCAATTGGCACGAACAACAAACAGCAAAAACCCCTAGGTTCTAGGGTTCATTACGAATCGACAGGCTTCGTTCATCATTTTGAAGTCATTTTCAAGTACGAGTTCTACCTGTCTGTAAGTTCTTTATAGCCTTCTTTATATGATTTTGTACGAGGTTATTACGACAAAAAATCTGGAAAATCTGAGGGTATTTTTTAAATTGTTTATCCTAAAAATCCGAACCCATGGCTTAAAAATTACGGGGGTTTAGGGATGTTTGAATTATGTAACATTTTTGTAAGTCCCAGATCCAAGATTAGGGTTTTAAAATTTAAAAATTTAGGGGTTTGGGGGTTTTTATTTTTTTTAAAATTGTTTAACCTAAAAATACGAGATTAGGGTTTTAAAATTTGGGAATTTTTTAACTTTTTATATATTTAACCTGTAACGCCCCGAATTTTGGGAACGTTAAATAGACATTTTTATTGAAAACTTAAATAGAGTCTGGCTCATTATTACATCATAACTCTCACAAGAATATTTTTATTACACAAGAGAGGGAAACTAAGGTTCCTAGCTACAGTTCCGCCTGCTCCTCCATCCTTGCCAGCTCTTCGGCTCCGAAAGCTCCAAAGTGTACAGCTTACTCTGATCATCTGCAAAAGTCTGACACATTATACTAGCGTCGCCATCGATATAATATGGTAGGGTCACCAAAGGTAACACCATGAGCTACAAGAGCTCAGCAGAATAATCTTATACCCATTAACCCATAACTTACAAACAATATAGTACATGCATATTTAACAAAACATCTAACAATGACACATCCACATTCACTATCTAAACTAACGTTGGTGTCTATGATTTTCTGTATTTCTCCTACGCGACTCATCGTAGACCGTGTCATCGTTTTTACCAAATCAACATTTGTAAAATCTCTTTTTAACACACCCAATCTCGGTTCCGCCGCTCCGGGTTCCCATTGGCACATAATACATTGAATTTGGCATTGGTTCCTCTCCACAAATAACCAATCCACAATTCAAAACCCTCGGTTCCGCTGTTTCGGGTTCCCGAGTATCCCACAATGGTTCCACCGGTCCGGGTTCCCATTTGGGTTTTCGCAAATCATTAAAACAATTGCATTGGCTCCTCTCCGCGGATAACCAAATCACAATTCATTCCTCGGTTCCGCCGGTTTGGGTTCTCGAGTATCCCCACAATGATTCCGCCGGTCCGGGTTCTCATTGGGTTTTTCGAAAACGTTTTCACACACACACACACCACACAATGCGCTGCCAAGTCTGGCCCCATTGTGGTTTCAAAACTTTTCTTGCCTTTAACACACCCTAGGTGTCATGTTTCTACTTTCTCAGTATTTGTGTCACGTTTTCATGGAATGACTCCGCTGTAGGACTTTTCACATACCTAGTCATAAATCATTCATTTTAATCTTGAAACTAAACTAGCAAGATCATCTAACTCTATATTATCTAACATGCTCAAATCACAACCTTAAAGCATAATGCCACATTTACGGACGCCCTTAGAGTGGAGGCCACTTATACTTTATTTACACAACCACAAGTAATGCAAGAAGTCATAGTAAACATGTATACGTTCTCGTAACTATTCTTAAGATAAAAAATACGAATACTTACAATCAAGCGTAAACTTTTATCTTTTAAAACTCGTTCTCTCTTCTTTTGTGGGAAGTTTAGAACAACATATGTTTTTTCGAAAAATAAAGTCGATATATTCAACATACTCCCCTTCCTTTTCATCTTTTTAAGAAAAATACCTTTCAAGTTTCTCATGCATTTCTCAACATACAAGCATCAAAGAAAGTATTTAGAACTTAACGGAAAACTTTACATATACTTAAGGAAGGTAAGTAGAGATAGTTTACGTATACTTGGAGTTAGGGAGTAAGGATATTCTACATAATTATACAACTTTTATACTTAGAATTAGAGAGTAAGGAAAAATCTACCGTTCTTCTTGGCGGTAGGACGGCTACGGAGAATGAGTTGACGATCGGGCGGAGTGACTTTCTACGGTAACCTTCCGGTAGCTTCGAAAGAGAAAGGTTTCTCTCGAAACTAGATTGTGACTAAAACTACTAAACTTTATGGATCGAAAGGGTGGTTTAAGATGAGTTTTTTTGAAGAACTTAGGAAGAACTCCAAGAACAATTCAAGAATAAAAAGAACGAGAACAAACTTAAGAATTCTGGAGAGAGAAGTTGGAAGGTGTGAAGGTGTGAGTTAAATGGCAAGCTATTTATAGCAAAAGTCTTGGCTATTACCGAATGAATAAAATTTTCTCTAGCAATTATAGTCCAATGGACAAAGAAATATTGGTGATAATTAGAGCTTGAAATGACTAGTTATGAGAATCTATTGTCCAAGGAATAATATTTTTCCAAACATTTATTGTCCAATAGACAAAGGAATATTGGTGATAATTAGGGTTTGAAATGACTAGTCATGAGAATCTATTGTCCAAGGGATAATATATTCCCTAACATTTATTGTCCAATGGACAAAGGAATATTGGTGATAATTAGGGTTTGAAATGACTAGTCATGGGAATCTATTGTCCAAGGGATAATATTTTCCCTAACATTTATTATCCAATGGACAATGGAATATTGGTGATAATTAGGGTTTAAAATGACTAGTCATGGGAATCTATTGTCTAAGGGATAATATTTTTCTTAACATTTATTGTTCAATGAACAAAGAAATATTAATGGTAAGTAAGGTTGACAAGACTAAACTTACTTATTTTGGAAGTAAAGTAATGACATGGTCCATGATTCCTACTTGACTTGTCAAATCAATACTTCATTGGCAAACCAATTTCTATTATCCAAGGGTTACAAATTCCCTACTATTCTTTATCCAATGGTCAAAGTGGTAAATGTGAGGAATATTGACAGTTACTATTCTTGATAAGACATAAAGGTGTCATGATTACTAGTACTATGCTCACATGTGCAAGCCTTATTTCTATGGACCATCGGACAATAACTACCCTCCAAATTACTAACCAATGGGTAAAATGTGATGGTGATGTCAAGATTATTCTAGAAAAGACAACACATAGATTTGAGAGAGTATATTGTCCTATAAGTTGAGGAAAGTACACTGGCACATAGATTGGGATAAGTACAATGATACATATACTTCTAATCACCTTATGAACTAATGGGTAATAATTTTTCTAATTTCTATTACCCAATGGACAAGCAATCATGTCATACTATTCATGACATGACAAGTCAAAGGTACTATGATGGCATGACTTTAACTAATGGTCACTAACTTTCCTAGATTTTATTATCCACTGGATATGTAATCATGTCGCACTATTCATGACATGATAAGTCTAAAGTACAATGATGAGTAGTCAAGTCATGCTATTATCCAATGGACAGTAGTTTTTCTTAGTTTCTATTATCCAATGGATATATACATGGGTTTAAAAGGTTTAACTAGGTTTCTAGGAAGGTTCATAAAATTCACCAGGTTTAACTAGGATTGAGAGGGGTTCATAAGGCTTAAAGATGGTCAAAAAGGTCCATCTAAGGTTAGAAAAATATAACTAGGTGAAATGGTTATTAAGTATCTCTAACTAATTTGTTGGAAGCTAATTCTACTTGTCAAGTAGGATTTCTAGCCAAGAAACATAATTTAAGAATTTATTTTACTCACCAGGAAGATATACAAGTGCTTCTACAAGCATACTTGTCTTTTAGAAAATGACTAGATTGCCCGGTGCGAAAAGATATAATTTATAAGTCAAAAATCTAAAGATGACGAATTATTAGGAATTAAAGAGGAATTTTTAAAGAAATCTAAGTAATTAAAAAAATTCAAATATTTAACAAAATTTTTAGTTACCAAAAATCAGGGTCGTTACATAACCCTAAAGTACGAGATGAGGGTTATGAAATTGAGATTAGGGCTTAAAGAAATTGGGTATTATATTGGGATTTTAAAAAATTAGACTGAAACCCAAAAAAGTTGGGAAATTTTGATTTATTTAATTTACCTAGGGTATAAAATACTTGTTCATTGACTTGGATGTGCATTAATTAAGTTAGGGTATAAAATTACGGCTTTAAAATATTGGGGATTAGGGATTACGGCTGGTGCTTAAAAAATTATGATTTAGGCCTTAGAATATTGTTGTTAATATAGTAAAGTAAGGCTTCATAAAGTTCAGGGATTTAAAAAATTCTTGTCATTTAAGAGTAGAGTAAAATATTGTTCTTCTCCAGTTATTAATATAAGTTATTTGTCGCACACAAATCATAGTTGACCTCAGGTATACATTACTCATGTGCGTAGGTGGTAGACTTGTCAGGGGTTTGCAGTCAGAATACTTGAATGAGGTTATTGCCGAAATAAAGGTAGACCCAGATTCGTTCAGTTTTTATGAGTTGATGGATATAATTAGGCAAATGGGGTACGGACTACCAGATAGTAATGGAGTAACGGAACACGTAACTGTGTATTATAAACTTTCAATGCATGACATGAATGATGGATTAGTTAACTTGACATCTCATTATGACATGCTTGAAATGTTTGCAGTGCATTCTTCTGGTAAGAAGTATATGGTTATTGATCCATATGTTGATTGTCCCAATGTGGTAGAGTCTGACGAGGATCGTGAGCTAGAGGTGGAGGTGATAGGTAGAGATAGAAATACTACTGCAGACCCTAGCTCCTTAACTGAATTCGGAGGTGGTTTTGAACCCATGAGACAAAATGTCTCCCCACGGTCTTTAGGTGTTCTAAACGTCTGCTCTGATACCAAGTTGTCACGCTCTCAATTTTCAGCATATGTATAAATGATTTCCATAAATAAACCTCGCCATAATCCATACGATAACCAAAATAATGTAGCATTTCCAAGATATTACATCTTTAGCTCCGAGGCCCAAATTAACATAAGTACTGAATATTCGAGAGTTAAAGATTACAATATTCCGTGGTCAAAAGAGCTACAAATAAAGTTACAAATACATCTTCAAAAGAGATTTACAAATATGCCTAAGTAACTCTTCAATATTAGCTTTCAAAATAATGATTATGTCTCAACACTCTAAGCATGCATGCTATTGCACTGCGTTGGTACCTGAAAATGATAATAGGCTTGAGCTACACTAACCCAGCAGGAAATTCTAATCTAACATTATATGCAAAAGAAATGCAAAGAGGATCAAAGGATATAAACATAAACAAGGGCAACATTGTAATCAACACACTTGGCTTATTAACCTCGAAACAACAACTTAACGATCACCGTCTAACTCAGACTAGAGCCATTCCCACCCTTTATGTGTCCAACGCCATCTCATCGTATGTGTCTCCTGCCGGGCTAATTATGGGACCCCGATATCCCCTCACAAGCACCGACCTAAAAGGTTGGGTCTTGATTGTTCAATATGAGCATTAGCTCTTGCCGGGCTAATTATGGGACCCCGATATCCCCTGCCAGGCACCCATCTGTCGATGGGCCCCGAATGATCTCATTGTGTCGATAAGTGTCCAAGAATCTTGTACTCACATAAGGAGTCATTTTGTTTCAATTAAAGTCCATATGGAAATCAACGTCCAATTATACCAAACAAGGGCGAGGGATGCAAAGATACACCATGAACTCAACGGATACGATTTACAACATTATGGAGTGATTTGGAAGTATTTAGAACAAGTTAGAAATGATCGGGGGTCAAAACAAAGAAGTATGGAACAAAAGCTGAAAGACTGTCCATTATGATCTGGTATCGATACAGCAAAACGCCGTATGGATACGGAATGCAAATTAGAAATTCTAAACTTTTGTTTTGAAATGGTATCGATACAGCAAACATCGTATCGATACAGGGATGTTACGAGCAGATTTTTTGCAAATTTACGAGGATTCAACTACCACAATCACAACAACAACCATAGGCATGATTACAAGGCAAGAAAATACATCTTTTACATATATTGAGAGGTAGAATCCCTACCTTAAAGTCGAAGCACGAAACCCAAGAACATATGAGCCCTAGCTTTCGAAAACCTTGATTCAACCGGAATGCGCCACACCAAGCTCTAATCAACGAAAAGCAAGCCCAAAATCACGCATAGAACGAGGAATGGAGGTTAGTTTGTGAAGGTTTTGAGATATTTTGGTGAGATTTTGGAGACAGAGCAAGAGTGAGAGAGAGAGAGAGAGACGCGGGTGAGAGGAGGGGGGAGAAAATGATCCCCTACTCTTTCACCCTCCTATATATACCCACACATATGTAAAACACACTTTACACCCTTCCACAATCAATTTCATCATTTTAGCCCCAATTCACATAAATACCATTATTTCACTTTTTTTCCCAATATTCATGCATTTATAAAATATATTAACATTGATAAAATAAATACGGGTCTCCACATGGCATGGGATGGGGAAGAGGAGCGGCTGCCATGGGAAGGGATGCTAGAATGGAAGGGGGGCAAACTAAGTAATCATTTAATTTCAATTAAATACCAATTAGGTAACATTTAATTAGCTTTTTGCAGTTAAGTGCCAATTAAGTAAGACACATTATGTTGTATGATTATAGGGATGCAGTGCATGGTTCAATTGCAGCCAAGGATCCAATGCACAAGCTTCATCTACTGCACAACCTACCGTCAACACTATTAAATGGTTTGGAGCTAGAAACATCAGCCCAATTGGCACATAGGGGTCTTCCACTTAAGGAGTGTAATATGCTGTTGCACTATTTTTTGGGATCCACAAAGTGACTATGTCAGTTTTTTTTTTTGGATGGCTGCAAATTCTAATAGGTTTGGATAAGGTTATTGTTGGTCTAATATTGGTTTTTGGGATGTTAAAACAATGCTAGTGCAATTTATTGTAATTTGAACTTTGAATGTTGAGAGATTTCTAAAATTTTAATGGGTTTGAATGCATCTTTCAGCTTATGTGCCGTCATTCTGTATGTTCTTTCAATGATTGGCTCACACTTTTTTGAGAAAGCCTTGTATGTGTAGAAGTGTCACGCCCTCGATTTTCAACATAAATAAAGAATACTTTTTTGATAAATAAAGTCATCGCAATAATACAATTAATACCCAAAAGATCTTCCTTTCTCCTGTTCTCAAATAAAATTCAGATATTACATTTTTGGCTCGATGGCCCCAAGTTATCGAAATGTCAATGACGAAAGAAAATAATATTACAGTTGTAACAAATGTCTTTCCAAAATACTTCTTTCAAATCAAATGCAATTAATTGCCTCTTTTATACCTTTGAAAGTCATGATCAACAAGCACGATATGCACGCCATGCCAACTTTCTTGTTTTTGCACCTGAAAATGATAGGGTTGAGCATACACGCGCCCAGTAGAGAAATCTTTACGCAAGTTATAGGAAATATGATGAGTTATGCATCTAGAGTGGGAGAGTAACGACTGATAAACCCAAGTACACAAGACTATCAATGGCAGCACACTATGATCAGAGATACTAGGCAACCTATATGAAGGATCTATCTGCTCAAATGTCAAACAAGGACCATCAATATTCCTACATCATTCTAAATAAATAAACAAGAGCTTTAGTACCGTTCATTACATCTCGTACAATTTCACAATCTTTCACATTTCACATTTCATCACTAAATCCCATTTCTCATTATCATCAGCTATCAGAATCTCTTTCATCAGCTTCATAAACCAATTTCGTGTCATGTGTCTGAGCCTAAGCTCTTGCCAGGCATTTACTCATTTAAGAGCCCTGAAATTATACGATTTGAGCATATAGCTCCCAGGCATTTACTCATTTTACTCATTTAAGAGCCCTGAAATTATACGATTTGAGCATTTAGCTCCCAGGCATTTACTCATTTAAGAGCCCTGAATGTTCTCGTTGTGTCCGATTGTTATTCACATGTCAATTTGCGTTTCCAATTTACAAGCACCAAACCATCTCTTTGTGACCAATTGTCATCCACATTCATTCCACATTCCACAAACATCAAATCATTCAATCGAATCCAAAAGTGATTTAATCAAACAAGTATTTCTCTACGAATTACGCACGTCACAATATTTTTTATAGTTTACGATGTTCACGGACTCTTTTATACTACTATAGCCTTTACGGCAATACTCCAATTATGCTAACGAAAAACCAATGGCACAGATACGTTCGACGAGTTGTGCGATACGATCTTTCAAACTTAGGAATGATTTTCAAATATTCTGATTTTCAGCAGAGCAGTCCGTGTTCAAAAGTTTATTAAAAATAGCATACTCAATATTTTTCAATGATTCTAACACCAAAACATCCCCAACTTACCCATCCTTAAAACCTATAAGGACTCATAACCAATAGGGTCATTTAACCATAGCTAAACAATGAAAAACGCTGCTCAGTGAGCTGCCCAGATTTTCAGATTACAAGGCAATCTTCTAAAAATCACTATAGATCGAGTTCTTAATATTTTTGAGCGATTCTAGTCCCAAAAGTTGCGCGATTGAATGAAGCTTAAAGGTCACGAAGGAACCCTTGTCAAATTTGCACTCCAACGGTGGTTAAACAGGGGTTTACCGAGGCTACATGAATCTGTCATGCAACATGACAGATTGATACTCACTCAAACAATCATAACTTTCTGAGTACTAAGAGTTTTAAGACGATTCTGGTGGCAAATGAAAGCTAACTTCAAGACCTTCGAACCGATATAAATTTTGCATAAAACGGACATCGGATAAGAAAGTTATGGCCATTCGAAGTGGGTTGAAACCCAGAAAACGAGACAGATTGCAGACCAGAATTCTAAAATCCACCATTAATTCATTTCTCAACGGTTTCGGGTGATTCGAGCGGCATTAGAACAGGCTCTAAGTCTACCGTATTTCATATGAAGGAACCAAAATTCAATCATGAGTTTAAGAAGGCGTAAAATCCTAAAAATAAAGACCCTGTTCTGCAGATTTTCGAAAATGGAACAAACGACCTCAAACAACGAAACAAAGCACGATCTAGGTACATAAACACCGTATAAACGCATAACAAGAGTAAGAGATCCCTACCTCATGGGTTTTGAGCAAAACCCGACTGTTTGACCAAGTCAACCGACTTCCCACGTGGCCCGATCATAATTTTTCTTGGATGGATAGGAAGGGTTTGTTTAATAACCTAAATTCAGTACTTAATACTGAATTAATTAAGTAATAAGTGATTCAGTAGGTTTGATAACCACATGTCATATTACTTAACAAATTAAGTACCACTTAAAATATAGGCTAAAAAGTTGAAAAAAATTAAGTAGCTTTGAGCTACTTAATTCTGGCTGAATTTTTGTGTACTTACATTCAACTGTTATACCACCACCGCAACCACTTCCACCAACACCTCCACCACTCTACCACCACCACCACTACCACCACCTCCACCACTCCACCACCACCACCTCCACTACCACCATTCCTCCTCCACCACATCACCATCACTCCCTCCACTACCACCACCACCACCACATCACCACCACCAATTCCACCATCACCACTTCCTCCATTACCACCAGCTCCACCACCACGACGTCACCACCACCAGCTCCACCACTCCACCACCACCACAACCACCACCACTACCATCACTACACCACCACCACCACTACCGCTCCTACCACCACCTCCACCACTCCACCACCATCACCACCACCGCCACTCCCCCACCACTACCATCACTACACCACCACCACTACCACCACCGCCACCACCATCAGCTCCACCACTCCACCACCACCACCACCACCACATCATCATCACCACCACCACTACCACCACCACTCCATCACTACCATCATTACACCACCACACACCACCGCTCCTACCACCACCTCCACCACTCCACCACCATCATCACAACCATCACCACCACCGCCATTCCACCACCACCACTACCAGCACTCCTACTACCTCCACCACTCCCCCACCACCACTCCACCACCATTACCAAAAGTATATTGTGACCGTTAGTAAATTAAGATAGAATTTGAACAAAATTAATTCATCATTTTTTTAATTCAGTACTTAATATATTTATCAAATAGCTTTTCAGCTTAAAAATTTTAGCATTCAGTTTCCAGTACTTAATTTTTCAACTTTCAGTTTCAGTTTTCAGTTTTATCAAACAGCCGCGAAGCCTGCGCTCCGTATAACAACTTTAATTCTTGGGCTTTGTTCGGAATCACGCCCTAAGTAGATGAAATCGAGGAGAGAAGTGGAGGAGGGGTGTTTTCGGAGGAGGAGCAGAGAGAGAGCCGAGAAAGAAGAAAAAAAGAAAGAAAGAAAAGGGAAGACAAAAATGATTTCCCTGTACATTCCAACATACATATACATATTCACTTATTGCACTTTCACCCCCACACTAATGATTCCTTCACATCAACCACCTAATCATATAACCATGACACTATTCATATTTCCATTTGCTAATAATCACAACACTTCTAAAAAAAAATACGGGCCAAAATTACGGGTCTCTACAAGAAGTGACAGCAAAATGCTCAAAGAATACTTTTTGGTTTGTGAATAGGAATGGTATTATAGCTTTTTGGTTTAATCGCATTGCTTCTGTACTAGGTTATTTAAGATGATATGCCTTTGTGATTACATTAGCAATAGATGTATTTAGAACCTTATAATGCATAGCTACCTCCTCCTCCTCCTCTTCTTCTTCTTCTTTTTACGACTCATAGTTATGCTTTGTTTTTAGAAATATTTTGGATTTGGCTCATGTCTAGTATTGTTAACAAGTTTCAAAACTTTTGCAATAAAAATACGTGTTTATGGAATTAGTGTACAAGTAAGAAGATTTAGGTTGGATAGTTTATAATTTTCTCAATTACTCTTCCGAATAGGAATCCTGTTAAACAACATGAATAAAAAAATAGCAAAACACGAATAGAATTTTTTCTATGCTCACATGGTCAAAATAACAATACAATTTCGAACAATTTTACTGAGCACGCGATTTGTACGAAGCACATCGTGTGACACTAGTATGGAGGAAGGGAAGGAGTTGGAGATGAAAATGCTTGGTACTTGTAAGTAGGTTTTGTTACTTTTGTAAGCTTTAGGAGGGAATTTTCCCTCCAAAATGGAGGGTAAAAATGACCACAAAAATTTAATTTGGATGGAACTTCCCAATTTCCATTCAAAATATAAACGGAAGGGTATTAAGTGATAAAGATCAATAGATAAGGGGGTGTATCTGATCAATTTTAAAGATGGAGGGAGTTAAGTGATAAAGAGTGATAGATGAGGGGGTCTGACTGATTTTTATCCAATGACATTCATGTACTTCGATCGCGTATAGTGGGGATAGTCGGCGTGTTTTTTTTTTAAAATTATATATATAGAATTTGGGTTTATTCAATGAAAATAGGTTTTAGTGGTCACTACTTTTTTTTCTTCTTAATATCGTGTTTTCAAAGTAAAGCATTTTCATATTTCTCTAATTTTTATCATAGAAGAAGTGTTGATTTTGGCTCAACTTTTTTTACCATTTTTTTTGAAAGGCAAAAAAATTTCATTAATCTTTGAAATTGTTACAAAGATTAATAGAAACAATTAGGGTTAAATACCTAGACACCCCTCGAACTATTCTCGTTTGTCTCGCTCAGCCCCTAATAGAATTTTGCCTACGGAGAGACCCTCTCATTAAAGTTTTATTGTCTCATACACCCCTTCCGTTAGGGTTCCGTCTAGAATTGTTACTCTTTTCACCTAAATTCTATCAAAAGTTGTATAATGTTCCAATATTGCCCCTAATATTTTCCCCAGTTTGGCTAAAAAAAAATTACTCCATCTCTCAATTCTCACCACCAACGACACCCACCTCCCACCTTTTTTGCGCCTCACCAAACGACACCCACCTCCACCTCCATCTCCACCACGCACCACCACCAAACGCCGCCAACATCGTTTCTCCTAACTCCCATTCTCTCTCTCTCTCTCTCTCAACAAACCCCAAATACCTTCCCAAAAAACAAGATCACAACGAAGAGGGGGGCTTCCTCGAGTTCGTTCGAAATCTCCAATTCGCTACAAGACTTGCTCCTCTGGCCCATGGTCTTCTCCTGGAATTAAGACGATCCCCTAATGGATTTAATGGGCTTCCGAAAATATTTCACAGGAGATTTCTCGACCTGGTAATGATTTGAGGGATCTAGAAGAGACCATGGTCACCTGAGGTCTACTATGCCCAATAGGAGGAGCCCACCTGACCAGGTTTTACCTTGAAGGAGGTTTGATATTCTAGATCCTCGAAGGAGGACAGATGGCGATGACAATGAATATTTTGGTTGATTTCATGAGCTTAGTGGTGACGAAAATGGTGATGAGAGGAGAAAGAGGTTGTCCTCCGCCCGATGTAATATCCGACGACGCTCTGCTCTCTCCGGAGGCCTACGACTTTGATTCCTTCGTCCTCCAGCCTTAGATTCTGTCGTCCTCCGTCATCTCCAACCTCGTCTTACCTAGTGTAATCGTGATTTGTGATTATGTATTGAGACATTTTTGTAGTGTTTGTGATTTCATAGTGGTTGGGTTTGTGATTTTCGTAATGTGATTGTTGCGATCGAGTTCGTTGTCGATCAGCAGGGTCGAGTTCGTCGTCGTCAGTTCTTTTTCTTTTTCTTCTCTCTGTGTGAGTGTGCTAGGGAGGGGGAGGAAGAACGTGGGGTATTTTGGTCTTTTCAGTCATTCCGTCCAATGGCGTTACCTCCTCCAAATGGAAACTTTGCTTAGGGGGTCTAGCCGTAGGCAAAATTCTATTAGGGGGTGAACGAGACAAACGGGAATAGTTCAAGGGTTGTCTCGGTATTTAATCCAAACAAGTAATGATGGCATCAAATCCCTAACCCAAGACCCAAACGATCTATAATGCTACGAGTAATTCTATGCCCATCCGAGACACAATCCCCAAGTTTGGCAAGAAACCAAACACGGAAAACCCATTAGGACGAACCCCACACCCGTTGGCCTAAAACTTAGATAAATAAATGAAAGACCATACACATACGGGCCTAAAAGCTCAAATAATGGGACAAGCACAACCATTACAGCTCAAATCAAACCCTAGCTACAACCATCAGACCCACCGCCAACACCTATGCCATCCGCCGCGGAAGAGGATAGCACCACCGCCAACCACCTGGAGAGACACCCGAAAGCCGTCGTCGCCCCACATGCCGTTAGGCCAAGAATCGAGTGATCTCAAGAGAAACACCGGCGGAGACTCGTGAACCTTGCATCCCACAATCCGTCGGATCGGCCTAGCCATTAGGCGAGATTGAAAACCCCGTAGACTGGCGGCCTGCTAGCCACAAGGAGGGGAGATGAGAAAAGAGGACGAAGAAGTCAGCGGAAGAGAGGAACAATAGCAGGGGAGGTGAGGATTTGAAAATGAACGCCAGAGTTAAAAACCGCCGCGAAGCACCGAAAGGACCGCCGGGAACCTGCTGACTCGCAGGTCCCAAAAATGATCTGCTGCCAAAAACGCTGTCGTCAAACACCACCACGCTAGATCCGCAAACCTCTCAGCACCTGTAAACCAAACCAAACCAAACCAAGCTGAGCCTTATGTCCCAATCACTTGGGGTCAGCTACATGAATCATTTTTCTCCATTGAGCTCTGTTAAGGGCTACTTGTTCACACAAACCTACTATACTTATATTGTTGCGCACCACAACATCTAATGTCAATTTAGGTCTATCCCTCCCCGTAACATTGCTACTCAAAGCTATCCATCTGCTTTCTTAACTACTGCATCTCCTGGTCTATGGTAGATATACCCAAACCACCTTTAGCCTATTTTCCCTCAACTTCTCTTCTATAGGTGCTACACCTACCGTCTCACGAACCATTTCATTTCTAATCCTATCTTGTCTAGTCTTACCACACATCCACCTCAACATTCTCATTTTCGCTACACTTATCTTGTTCACCTGTTGTTTCTTAATAGGCCAACATTCTGTCCTGTAAAGCATCGTTGGTCTAATGGTAGTTCCATAGAATTTTCCCTTCAATTTTATGGGTACCCTCTTGTCACACTATATACTAGTAGCGCTCCTCCACTTGAGCCACTCCACTTGGATCCTATGGGTCACATCATCAGCAATCTCTCCATCTCTACTAATAATTGAGCCTAAGTACCTAAAATGATCACTCTTAGGTATCTCATGGTCTTGGATCATCACTCTTTCTTCGTGCGCACTGCTGGTACCACTAAACTTGCACACCATATACTCAATTTTACTCCTACTTATCCGAAAACCGTACCCTTGGACTCTAATGCTTCCCGCCAAATTTCTAGTTTCGCATTAACACCTCTAGCAGTTTCATCTACGAGGACAATGTCATCTGCAAATATCATACACCATGGGATATCCTCCTGAAATTGTCTAGTCAATTCATCCATAACTAAGGCAAAGAGGTTGGGCTCAAGGCTGACCCTTGATGCAATCCTATAGTGATTGAGAATTCACTCGTTTCCCCTACTGGTGATCGAATGGTAGTGACGGCACCTTCATACATGTCTCTAATCACATCAATAGGGTTTAGAGAGAGAGAGAGAGAGAGAGAGAGAGAGAGAGAGAGTAATTGTCGAGCAGAGTTATAGGAAGGGAAAGATCTTTTTTTACCATTGTAGAAGAATTTTCGTATATAAACTAACTACCAAATAGAGGTTATGTATACGCGATGGGTATGCAATACAGATGTGATATTCAGTTATGCCAATAAATTACTTGAGAAATAAATTTTAACACAACATAAATTCAACATATACTTTGGGCTCTCAATTGATGGTAAAGATATTTAGCTTTTAAGTATCATTTCCTCCGTCACATCACCATTGATATTCCATGGTGAATTCTTGTGGTATGCTTGCCGGCTTCCATGGGGTCAATAAACCAAACTATAGGAAGAAACAAGTGTGTACTGTGAAGTATTCAAACTTCGATAGCTGCCGCAAATCAATTTTGTTTAAACAATTCTTCTGTTTTGATGATAAATGTTACTTAGTAACTTCTTTACATTGTAGTTTTGAGTATTTGTGTTTGGGTATGTCTTCATGTTTGGATGTTGAGATTGGACAAATATTTGATTCAATTAGTTTGGCCCTTAAGTGCTTTAGATCGTAATTAATTCCAATGCTTCACTCCAATAAAAAATGTAATAAATGTAATTAAAAACTAAAGATGTTCTACCATGACAAATACACGCACTTGATCTACATTACATTATTTTGGGAGTAAATTTTTAGGAGACTTTCATTTTTGTCACATGATGACATATCTCCGGCTTTGGTAGAGTTCTTTTAGGTCTATTACAGACACTAAGTGGGTACAAACACAAAGTAGGTAAGGATCGAAAAGAGAACACAACAGGACACAAGATAATATATTGGATATATTGCTGAAGTTGATATATTGCTGAAGTCTGAACTTTACAATGAGGGGAACCCTCCCTTTTATAGGCGGGGGAGAGGTTATCAGTACAACGTTACACATCATTCATTACATCATTGTATATAATTGGTGGCATCCTAATAATCACTCCTGACAACTACAGTACTATACTATTATTACAAATTACTATTACTAGTCTACCTACGTAGACTTTGCTTTCCTGCAACATTTATTACAAAGGCTGAGAACCTATTATCACCAACAGTACAATAGTAAACAGTATTTACTAATAATTTCACCCTCTCTGGAAAAAGAGGATAACTACTACACTTTATATTACATTACAAAAGAGACAGCTGGCCTGAAAAGTTATTCAGGTTTATCCGATCCACTGCTTCCAGAATAGTCTTCAGTCAAATAATACTGTTCCAAAAGATAGCGGATATTTTGGCGCCATTCTTCCGGATAAGTATCATTGAATTTCCAATTTGCAGACTCATAATGGAGGAGAGATGAGGGAACATCTGCAGGTGTCAAGCCATTGAGTGAACACATCGTTTGAGTCATGACCAGATAATTTCCATTTTGAATCTCAATGCTTGAGGCCTCTGGAAATGCTGAAAGGAACATAGTGTGATACTCCTTTCGCCAAGTGAGAGAACCATCTGGATTAGGAAGACACCTGTTGTTGCGAGTTGACCAAAAAGTAAGAGAAATTTCAAAAAGAAATCCTCTGGGGGTTGAACTAGATTGAATGCTGCACGGGCAAGATATACCAAGACTGCTGATTTATTGAAACTGACACTTATAGTATACACATCAACTAAATACCATAAGAGGAGGTAGGCTTCTGGTTTGAAATAAAAGACATTATGGTAAGACACTTCAAACTGGGTGAGAAAAGGATAAACAGGATGGAAGGGTAGACCTTTTATGGGACCTTCATCAAGACCATATTTGAAAATACAGAGATGTTGAAGGTTTTGACACATTTGGACACACCTGGAAAGAAGGGTTAACTCAACAAGATGACACTGGAGGTGGATAGGAAGATTAACTGGGTGGAAACAGGAAATCATAGGAAAGCAACCAGGGACAAAAGAATATGGTTTTGTTTTGGAAAACTGGTTGATTTCTTTTTTAAGCCTTGACAGAAAATCAGGGAGGACATTTGTTTTTCCTTTTATGTGGACAGCATCAAAACTCCAATTAGAAAACCAATTTGCCCATCTGAGTAACTGAGCCTTTGGAAGGTGTTTCTGTTTGAACTTGAGCATGCTGGGGAAGCTCATCATATCAGTCTCAATTAGGAAATGATGACCGATTAGATGAAATTCAAACTTTTCAATACTCCTTTTGATTGCCAGAATTTCTTTGTAAGTAGAGTGGTAATGGAGTTCTGCTGGAGAGAATTCACTACTCTTATATCCACAAATTCTGCGCTTCTGTTCTGAATTTTCTTCCAAAAGAACTGCTCCCCAATAAAGATCAGAGGCATCTGTCTGAAGGATTCTTTTCCCATCTGAGGGTATGGTTAATGGAGGAAGGGTTTTGGATATGGCTTTGAGGTTGGTGACAGCTTTGGTACAATGAGTGGACCAAGGACGAGGAGTTTTCTTTAGTAGAGCTGAGAGAGGAGTACGGTATTGGGCAAGGTTAGGGATGAAATCAGCCATATAGTTAACAATTCCAAGGAACTGTTGAACTTGTTTGACTGTGAGGTTTTCATCTGGAAAATGGTCAAGTTGGGAGACTATATGAGGCTGGAGGGTATATTGACCTTTAGAGATATGCATCCCTAAAAAATCAATTTCTGGTTGAGCAAGAAGCATTTTTTTCTCTGAGAGCATTATACCATGGGTTTGGACAAGGGAATGAAAAGATTGTAGTAAGAGAGCATGAGACTCAATATCGGGGGAGAAGAGTAGAATATCATCAATATATACAAGGGCTGAGGATAGAAGAGGAGCAAATACCCGAATCATGGCCTTTTGAAATAAGGATGGAGCTGTTTTCAATCCAAAAGGCATGACTGACCACTGGAAATGGTGATCAGGAATGCAAAAGCCAGTTTTGGGACGATCATCTGGATGGATGCCCAGCTGCCAGAAACCTGCTTTCAAGTCAAACTTAGAGAAAATTTGAGCTTTAGGCAAGTTTGCAAAAAGAACACTTCTTCGAGGAAGAGGGAATTTGTTGTCCTGCAGAAAATGATTAAGAGGCTGGTAATTGATAACCAGGCGGAGCTTTCCTCTTATCTGTTCAGTTCTTTTGTTGACATAAAATGCTTCACAGGCCCACTGAGAGGTTGTGGGCTCAATTAAACCCTCTGACTGAAGTTGCTGGAGTTCCTGTAGGGCAAGCTGGTAGTGTTCTGGATTCATTCCATGATGTGTAGCTTTGGTGGGGTTGATGTCTTCATTTTTCTTAAAGGGAAGAGAAATGAAGAAGTCTGGATTTTTCCAAAGTGGGTTGGAACATTTAGTGAGGAACTGGGAATGGGATTCTGCACAAGAGGTTTGGATTATGGTTTCTTTGATGGTGGAAAAGTTTTCTATGGAAAAGAGATTGGGTTGAGTGGTCCAAGGTAACAGGTAGTTTTTGTATTTCAAGCCTTTTTTCAGCCAGGAGATTTTACTGAGATTTTGGAGAATATCAAAGCCTAACAATAAATCTTTTCCTGGAAGATCAGAACCATAAACTTGATGTTTAATGGTGTATCCAGGGAAGAGTTGGATGGTAATAGGCTTACTGAGCAAGGTGATAACAAATGTTTCTCCATTGGCTGCTGTAAAGGGTCTGAAACAGGATTGCCAATAGGACCTGGGGAGAATTGATGGGTTGAGGATGGAAGCTGCTGCACCAGTATCAAAGAAAGCGATAACTGGTATTGGCTTCTCATATTTGCCAAGCAAGATGTTGACCTTGGCTAAAGGTTGAGCCAACATGATATTGGAAAATCCAAAGGTTTGGATTTCATAAGGGAAAGAATCAGGCTCATCGGAAGAATCATCGGATTCTGAGGAAGAGTCATCAAAGGTGAATGCAAGGACTGCTTCATCTGTTGCTTCATCATCAATGGAAAATAGAGATTCAACATCAGCATTTTCAAGATCATCATTGATGAGAGCCAAAGAGTTCACCATTTTGTCTCTTGCTGCTTTATTAGGACACTGTTTTGCATAGTGCCCTTTCTTTCCACACATGTAACAGCGATCAGATTTTCGCTGTCCTCTGAACTGCTTCTTCTTGAAGAATTTCCATTTTCTCCGGCGTGAGAACTTGCCAGATTTATGAAACTTTGAAAATTTGCCAGGGGACCGGAACTTCCATTTCTGAAAGTGTTTGGTCTTCCGATACGAAGGACGGCAAGTGCACTTCTTGTCTTTGCACTTTATAGATAGATCTGGACGGTCACATGCTTTGCCAAGAAGTTTTCCCTGTTCTTCAAGAGTTCGGAGGAATTTCTGGTGATTGCAAAGTTTTTCCAGGGCAATCAAGGAGTGCTGATAAATACCACCAAGGGATGTGGCATTCAGTGTCAATCCTTTTGTCTGAAGGAGCCTTGTTGTCTCATTTCCCAATGGTTCAGGAAGGGAATTGAGAAAAGCTTGCTTAAGGTTGACATCATCCATGCCGTTGAGGAGATAAAATCGCTGAGACATGCGATTATAGTGGATCTCCAAGTCCTTTCTTTTGAATGAACAACACTTCATGCTGAGATATTCTTCTCGAATAAATTCTTTAGTGTTGTCATGGTCTCCAAGAAATTCAGTATGCAGGACTGAGATAAACTGATCAAGGGTCGGAAGTTGTTTCAGCTGCAGCTGTCGGTACTCACCAAGAGCTAAGTACCATTGACGGAGACGGCCAAGAAATTTTGCTGTACACTTAGTAAGAACGATACTTAGTGTAGCATTGGGAGAAAGCAAAGTGGCTGTGCACCAAGCATGGATCTCATAAAGTTTATCCAACCATTTTGATGGGGGAATGGTATCAAAGGAGAAACCTTGGGTATGGACATTGGAATGTGAGAAGGAATCAAAGGTTGGAATTTCTGGAGGCGTTTCAAACTCAGGTTCTTCTTCAATGATGGGATCATCAACATTTTCCTCTGGGTTTTCTGGGTTCATCATGAAAACATGAGGAAGTGGCACAGAGTTTGTAGATTCAGTATCTGAATCAAACTCAATGGTTGGTTCAGGAGATGGAGTTTCAGGTATAGTAGCTAAGGTATTTAGGAGAGTGGAAATTGGATTTTTGGAAGGGCTAGAAGTTGGTTGGACCATTAACTGTGGTGATTTAGAATTTGGGTCGGATGGTTGAGAATGAGTGGAGGTCACTGGGACAGTGGTAGAAGTAGAAGGTGAAGACAAAACTGGTGAAGGTTGAACAGGTTTTATCTGGGGCTTTGGAAAAGGAAGTTTTGGGGGAGATGGTCTTTTTGGTGGAGGTAGGAAAGCTGATGAGCTGCCAAAGATATTGGACTCACCAAATATTGAGGTAGGGTTTACAGGTAAAGGTTGAGACATTTGAGGATACCCAAACAAACTTTGTTGAGAGGAAGATGTGAACATGTCAAATGGGCTTTTTTGCTGAGAATTCTGCTGAGCTTGGAGAGAATGAAGCTGATTTTTCAAATGCTTCATTTCAGCATCTTTATGGTAAAAAGCTGCTGAAAATGCTTGGTTTGCATATGCCATCTGAAGGAGTTCTTGGTGAACACTCTGAATTTTTTGCTGCAAATCTCTGATAAGAAGTTCCAAGGTTGATAGCTTCTTGTGAACAGCATTCTCCAAATTTTGCTGAGAGTTAGCAATTCTCTGGAGAATTTTGTTTTGAGCAAGAGAATTGGCTGATTGCCAATTTATAGCTGCTTCTGCTGCTGATACTGTTTTGGTACTACCATCGGGGAGAATGGTAGTAGGGTCTGGAATTTTATGACGGTGGGTTGTCCTCTCTTGGGAACTATGGAAGTCCAAAGGAGGAAAATCTGCTTCAGTCCATGAGTACGAGGAGGTAAACATGAAACACCCACTGGGTTGACTCGAAGAGCCATCATCAGATGGAGGTTGAGGAGACAGTGGAGATTTACAAGGAGAGAGAGGTGGAGAAGTGTATGGTGGACAAGGGTCATCTTCAAAGTCTTCATCATCTTCTAAACGAAGACTTTCTTCGTAACAGTCATCACAATCACAGGCATCAAAGTAACAATGACCTGTTTCTGGATTTTTAAAGTAGTAGACTGGCTTGCCACTGGATTTAAAATATTGAATTGGAGGGCCAGGTCGAGAGCCATCAACAAACATGTTAATGCTCGAGGGAAAAATGACAGGATGGGTGGAAGATGAGGCAGAGGTGTCTTTTGGAAAAGAGATTTCCACGGTACCATCAGGTTTTGGGATGAAAGTTGGATTTGAGGATTGGACAGGAATAGGTTTGTTTTGATTTTTCTCGTAAGCTGTGACCCAAGATTCTGGGAGAAGCTTGAGAAGTTCAGGACGGGAGATTTGTCGTGGGACATGGACACACGAGGCTTGGTGAGGTGCATTTACGGTTAGGAAGAGGGCTTCATCTGTGGAGGAAGGTAAGGACATGTCAAAAGCATGATTTTGGAGACGGTAGGCCATTTGGTAGTGAAGAGTTGCTGCATATGTGGTAGGAATTTGGGAGGCACCACCAATTTGAACTTGGACTTTCAAGGCTGATAGCAGATGAGGATCTGCTAATGGCATGTTGAAATTGGGGTAAAAGGTGAAAATAACAGTTCCAGCATTTAGGGTGGTTTGGACTGTGGCTATGCATGCATTCTGGTACTGCATAAACCTGGTATCTACCAGAGCAAGTCTGGAAGTAACAGGTAAACCTTTTCTACCATGAAAAGTGACGGCCAATCTGATTGCACCAAAGTGGAAATGTGTAAATCCTTGTTGTTGCCAAAGACGAGGCAAATCAACTGGGATTTCCAGAGGTAAGAGCTGCTCAGCTTCTGTTGCTGCAATGAAACACTGGTCAAATTTAGAGGCTTGGACATACTCTTTTGCAGAAGTTGGACGTTTTGTAGAGAAAAGTTGGGTAACAGATTTTTTAACAGAGGTTTGGGGTCTGACAAAAGTATTATAAGGGTTTAGGAAAGGGAGGTCAGTAAGGGGAACCTTACTATCATCAGGTAGGTACTCAAACTCATACAAGTATTCAAGATTAGAAGAGGAAGAGGAAGAATTTCTACTGGCAGACGACATTGATGGAACTAAGGAAGACGTAGCAGAAGAGTAGGTGGTAAACAAGCGATTCATTCCGTTAAGAAAAAGTCTTTGAGAAAGAATCTGGGATTTTCTTTTCCGCAGTACAACAAACCTTTTTCTTTTTCTCAAAGTATGACCTTTAACTAAATTCTGATTAATAGAATTCTGTATATTAGGGAAGGTAAACCGAGATACACTGCCAACACATGGGCCAAAATCTCAAGGTACTTTTATCCCACTGATACAAAATTCTTTTAACCAAAATAGTTAGTGAAGTTTCTGATGTGGAGGATCCTGAGAAGGCAACCACAGAGCATACGCTTCAATTTTTCTTTTAGAAAAGATTTGAAGTAGTATTGGAAAAGAAGTTCCCAGAAGGGGTTTTAAGCTAGTATGGAAGACATGGCTCTGATACCACTATTACAGACACTAAGTGGGTACAAACACAAAGTAGGTAAGGATCGAAAAGAGAACACAACAGGACACAAGATAATATATTGGATATATTGCTGAAGTTGATATATTGCTGAAGTCTGAACTTTACAATGAGGGGAACCCTCCCTTTTATAGGCGGGGGAGAGGTTATCAGTACAACGTTACACATCATTCATTACATCATTGTATATAATTGGTGGCATCCTAATAATCACTCCTGACAACTACAGTACTATACTATTATTACAAATTACTATTACTAGTCTACCTACGTAGACTTTGCTTTCCTGCAACATTTATTACAAAGGCTGAGAACCTATTATCACCAACAGTACAACAGTAAACAGTATTTACTAATAATTTTAGAGTTGGTGAAGTTTGTGAGGTGCCGAGATAAGAGAGGGCCAAATTATGGGCCATAAAGAGATGGCACACTGTATTTATTCTAATCATCTCTGTTCAAAAAAACAATCGAACAAACGATTTTTTCTACCATAATTAATTAAGTAATCCAACCTTTTTCTTATTCCATTGCAGTTTTTGAATGTCCTTCCCCATTAATCTGCCCAAGAGTATTGGGGAGGGCGGACATTGTGTTCCATTTCCTATCTATGACAATAACTCGGTGCCCTTGGGATATCACCACGTGTTTGCTTCAGGCTCCTTGTCCACCACACATTAATGTATGGCCTATAATTAAGTGTATATGTGCTACATTATGTGTTGTGTGCCCTTGGCTTGAAGCACCGAGCCGAACAATCTCTCGCTATCCACGCTCATGCTGGGGATTCCTGCACTCTTGTCTCCAAATTTAGTGCAAGTAAAACCGAAGATGTGATAATAAAACAAGAACGAAGAGGGTTTTCCATGGGTTATAGACATTATTCATATACAACTTGATCAACATTAGACTTCTCTACATGATACATAATAATAAGAGTACAGTCATTTGAAACATCTCCGCTGAATAACTGTTTCATGAGCACCACTGATACCTCCTTATTCTTTGTGGCGATTAACCTTATTCCTTCGTCTAGCTGAAATAAGAAATGAATAGAAGAACATATGATCATTAGCAATGAAAACAAAACTACAATCAACGAGTGGAAGACATGGAAAATTGGAATCAGGAGGAAGATGGAATTGCTAACAACAGACATCATCAATCCTTTTTATTTGTAAATGCAAGGATATCAAAAGTTGTGTCTTCCATGTGTCCTCTAGATTCGAAAATGAGAATTGAAACGTAGAGGGATGACCTCCCAACACGACAATCAACGAGAGGAATGTATCCTTGTGTGAACCGGAACCTTTATCTCTCATGCGACTCCTGGACCCCAGGTATAAAATTTGGTGTTTTGTTGTGTTTTGGTCAAGTAACAAGTGACAGGAATACATATCTAATACAAATTTGGTGTTTTGTTGTGTTTTGGTCAAGTAACAAGTGACAGGAATACGTATCTAATACAGAACTTCTTTCACGTTAACATTCAGTAACTCTATTTGTCAAAATAACTATTTTAACCTTAGATCAATTGACTTCACGCAAAGGTAGGAATATTTTTCCCTACCCTCGGTATTTTAGTCAGTTCAGAACTCTTGATGAGATAAGTTTCTTTGATTTACCTTTCAGGTTTCAACAAAGTACCTTTCTTATATATGTATGGTGTTGAATTATGGATTGAGAAACTAACAGTGTCGCTGAATCAACATCAAGCTTAACAAGTTATCAAAGCTATTTAACAATTTAACTTGTTTGTTTTGGGTCTCAAAACCCAACCCCTCCCTCTACGCACGGTCTCCAATAAATTCTCTTCCTATCTCTCTCCACTCATTACCTCCAACAAAAAAAAAAAAACCCAAACCAAACATGCACGATAATCATGCACCCAATCATAAGCCAAGCAATAAGATAGAATCATTATTTGTTGCAAGCAGGAATTACCGTATCTGTTAGCTGTTGAACAGCATTATACTGTGCTCCTCCTCCTCCTCCTCATCTCCTTTGGAAGTTGAAGGATTTGATTGCATAAGCAAAAATCACAGAAAAGAGCAAACAGAAACCAACCACTACAATCGCAGTGATTCCTAAAAAATCATGTCGGTACCCAAACTGGTCCTCAAGTAACTTCTTTATTGGCACTGACTGAATTCCATCAGAGAGCTTGACCGATTCTTCCACGTCTCCATATTGGGATGTCAGAAGGCCATACAAACTCCAGGCTATTGGATTTGCCCAATAATACCATCTCCACCAAATAGGGATCCTCTGGAGAGTGGAAAATAGATTCATGTTCAAACAAAAACAGAGAAAGTTCAGTAACAAGTTTGTTTTCTGTTTTTGTTTCCAAAACGAAAGCAAACTGGAGAGGAAAACACCTTTGCCAGCTTTTTCTCCTTTCCAGAAAAATGGTAGAAAATATCAAAAACTTCAAAATTTTTACAGACACAAACAAAAATGTGTTTTATTGTGTCGAACACATTTTTGTTTATTTCTTCATCCACCACCACCTTTGGGCTCTGGCCTCAACTTCCCCCCTCGCCCTTCCTTACCTTATCAAATATATGTGTTTCCAGCAAACAAGTGATTTTTATTTCTTCTTTAAGAGAAATAAACCACAACATTTTCCCTCATCCTGTAAACACAAAGCTGATAATGTTACCAAACACAGCCTAAATTGTTTGATCTCAAACGCTATCATGTGGAGGGATGATCTGAAATTCAGTCTCGTATGTGGCTATTTTTCCTGTTAAAGACAACAACATAGCCCTTGCTTCAAGAATAGCGCCAATAAAAATGTTACTCCCTCTCTCCCATATACTTGGTCCTGTTTTCCATAGTTGTGCTTGCCCTTTAATAGGATCAATGAAAAACAAACTTTTGTGAAAATACAATCAAGAATTTTCCACCCATCAAATGATCTCAACTTGTTCTTGTAGCAAAATTGTCAAAATTATTGACCAAGGAATGTAATAGAGATGGACAATTTTTAAGATATCCAAGAGTAGAGAAAAAGGACCCAACTATGGGATGGAGGTCTTAAGATTCGAGGATGTACGTTAGCAGTATAGTAGTCTGATAAAAGGGAAATTTATCACCATATGCATTACCATGTGAGGAATCATGAATCCACTGAAGAGGTTCCACATCATATAAAATGGAGCAGCAAGGATTGCTGCGATGTTATGGTTGGGTGTGACGGCAATTGTCATCATTCCAAAGAAAGTGAAGTACAGCAAGGTGAAATACATGAAGTAGCAGTAGTACATAAACTTCAGCAGGGTCCACTCAAAAGAGGCCATGAAGTAGAAGATAGCGCTGTAAATAACTGACTGTACTAAGACGTAAGGGAACTCAATGATAACCTGCCCAAAAGAGTTGTACCAACATTTGAGTACTTTCCCTTTGAAAACCATTATGACTTTCCAAACAAAGAGAAAAAAACAAAAATATAAGGCAACAAGGCGGACCTGTGCAAATGCAAATGGTAGAGCTGAATACATCCCTGCTGCTCTCTCTCGATAAGAAACGAATCTTTCAACGTACACTACGGGTTGCACGGCAGTGGCGTTTGTAATCCCGATAAATAGAACTGCTGCATACATGGATCCCATAGCATTAAAGATATCCTGCTGGTTGTCCCTAAGGAAAGAAGAATGACAAAGAAGTAAGTGCAACTGAACATAATCTGTCTTTTCAGCTGGCATAAAGTTAATGCTCAGGGACCCAAATGTTTGTATCAGATGAGATTGTGATTTGGCTCCACCCAGATCATACATTGTTTAGTTTCTTTCTTTCCTTTCTATACTGCTAGCTATAATCAAACATGTACGGATCAATAATCTGAACCATGTCAAATTCAAAATTTGACCCTGTGAACTAGATTAGGAATTAGGAAGCGGCGGAGCTTGGAATTTACTTCAGTTGGGCAACTCAAACACAAACTCAATAAAGTTTCATTTTCTTTTGAAGCATTTCTCCATGGTTACTTGCAGACAATGCACAAATGACGTGTTACACAGTTTGTATGCTATGAAAAGATGATGTTTTTCTAGGGTTAACGGAAAAACTGGCAGGAAGAAAAGAAAAAAAGAAAATGCTCTCATACTAACAATACATCAAAATTGATAGGGTTTTTTTTGTGAAAGCCTACGAAAGGTTAGGATCTATAAATGTCTAAGCCTAACATGTAATAGAATCGTAATCCTATAGGGAAAATTTAGAAATCTTCAGTGGGTGTGGCAGCTGCCCCAGTGGTCGTAAACTCGAAGGGCACCTCGATTGGAGAAAACTTGTACTATGTCTTCAAGGGTTTTAAGCTCTCTTTATCACTAAAATCTTATAAATAATGACCACTTAAGGCAAGAAAGACAGAGTTGCATAAATAGGTAAGTATCATCAGAAATGAAAGCACTAAATAAAACGGGGGTATTGATAAAACGGTATATGAAAATTTTATGTATGATACCTTTTAGAACCAAATCTCCAGCATATTGTTCCAAACATCAATGATATGATGACCGTGTAGAAGAAGCGTACAGCAGTGTACTGAGGATTCCTCCAATACGACAGGTTTTGCTTCCAAAGACATGCTAGAAACTGGGCAAAAAATGACCGAGAATACTTTGACGGGAAGTGTAAATCCTTTGTTTCCCTATGTGGTATGCTTAACTGTTCGACAAGGTCTTTATTTTTCCTGAAACAAAAATAGCATAAGAAAGAAGCAAAAGCTAGTTGAAATAGTAATTCCTCTTCGAAAGAGGAAAATATCATACATACTGAAATAAGCTTGATTTCTTATAAACTTCTGCAAAATCCATGCCAAGTCGAATTTCTTCTGCTGGAGAAGAGACCTCTAGAATCCAAACCGCAGGGTTATAGCCAGATTTAATCTTTGGGACTCCTTGAATTGCCTACGAAAATGACAACATAAATTGGTTGATAAAGGGTCGTGGATATGATATATGGATGTCATCGAATTTCATAAAGATAGATAGGATTAATAAAGAACAGAACCCACCTCAAAATATTGAATAAGCTTACAAGACCTTGTCCCCAGTGGACCGGCATAGATCAGCTTCCCTCCGCGTTTCATTAGTAGAAGCTGAAACAGCAGAATAACAGATAAGGCGGATCAGGTGTCATAGTGCAATATCCACCTACGTAATATAGGTGTGATCACACAGAGGAGCTGAAATGACCACTCTTTTTATAATAGAACGTCTGTGGGCCAACATGAAGAAGCAGCAACATTGTCGAAAATTGATTCAAGGATAATTAACATACTAAGTTCTGGCATTAATACAAAATAGAAATTTATAACATTTCGTAGGCTTGGTACCAGAAGCTTCCTCCAATAATATGAATGAAAAGAACAGCATATGGAGAATCCGAAT
The DNA here is from genome assembly GCA_019656295.1 of Rhododendron mucronatum var. ripense. Taxonomy (NCBI): domain Eukaryota; kingdom Viridiplantae; phylum Streptophyta; class Magnoliopsida; order Ericales; family Ericaceae; genus Rhododendron; species Rhododendron mucronatum. Next base: position 3,088,408 of record BPLT01000004.1, on the reverse strand, counting down.
ATGACCACATGTTTCACTATGCGGTATCCTATATGTAGATGCATACTCTTCTTCATCCGAAATTTGCATCCTTGTCCTTCGGTACCATGGTTTATTCTTGTTTGTGCAAGTCCAAGATGTATAGTCACTCTATTTAGAAATATCTAACAGGAAAATGAGTTAAGGTAATTTACGAAAAAATTGCAGAAGAAAAGGATTTTGATACATAAATCCCTAATTTCATATACAGACATCTAGACGTGAACATTTACAGAAGTCAACTTTCACACACCAAGACATTTTTACGTTAAAGCATCTTTCGTTCTGTATACCAACAGAAATTTGTTCTTTAGCCTTTTTTTTTGAACGGCAAAAAAATTTCATTAACCCTTGAAATTGTTACAAAGATCAAAAGGAACTTGTTCTTTAGCCATATCGGTTGGTGTCCACAAATTTAGCTATCTTCAGCAAAAATTTGAATTTAGTCTTCCTAATAACTCAGATTTTTGTTCTTGACAAACATTTCTTGATGAGTACAGATATTTAAAACCAAATCTAGATACAAATTTGACCAATTTTGTGTCAGATGTGCTTAAATTAAGAAAAAAACAACGAACATTTTAGAATAGTTCCTACTTGTTTTCATATTCTTTGTCTAAATTTCAGGGGATTCAAACACTATACATCCAGAATGATGGACCTGCTTGGCTTCAATCTAATCAAGGACCAAGTTTCAGTTCATAGGTTTTTAAACAACTCATAGCACCGCCGGACTTTCAAAGTGTCTTCAGAGTTAAAAATAAAATGCTTATCCAACAGAATAAAACATAAATAAAATTCTTCTTTCAAAGATCTAATGGACTTAGAGAGAAAAACCTCATCAAAGGACTCAAAGATATCAATGCTGGGCTGGTGAATGGTGCAAACAATTGTCCGCCCCGTGTTGACAATATTTCTCACAGTTCTCATGACTATAGCAGCAGATCTGGCATCCAGCCCTGAAGTAGGTTCATCCATGAAGACAATAGAAGGATTGGCAACAAGTTCAATAGCAATGGTCAACCTTTTCCTTTGCTCAGTCGATAACCCATCCACACCTGGTAAACCAACTAAAGCTTTGCTTAGTGGACTGAGCTCGACAAGTTCCATTATTTCATCTACAAATGCCTGCAAAACAATGAGTGATGAAGGATCAATATTTCATTCGGTATGCTGAAAATGTTTTGGAAGCATTATGGAAATATTTTTGAAACAATTTGGAACCTTTCAGAAACATTTCACAAAACTAGCGGGAGCATGATGAAAATGAAAATCGAATTTGGAAATGAATGAAAATATCATTGTTGGATATCTTCAATAGGTGTCAAAACCACTCAATGTTTTTGTCTGTTTCTAACAATTTTGAAACGTTTTGGTGCACTTCGGTATGTGTTTGTGGACGCATAGGAATTCCAGGATCCCACTAATGTTCTGTCTCAGTCTTCTAGGAAACAGAACAGTTTCGGAAGGAATCGAAATTTCGTTCCTTGTAAGTAACAGTCAACTTATTTACCATAGAGCAGAAAGCTAAAAAGATCGAGTAGCTAGTAGCTAGTAATTCAATGGAAAAGAAACGGAATTTTGTTGCTTGTATGTAATAGGGCAAAAAGCTAAAAAGATCTAGTATTTTGTATCAGTAAATACCTTTTGTGTTGCCAAAGTCACATGTGAAGATAACCGCAGCCAAGAAGAAAACATTAGTGACTCGTGAATTGTCAAACAGGGTGAATGGATATCATTCTGCTCGCAATAGCCAGATATCCTTGCAAATGTTTCTTGCTTTTTAGGGTACCCGGAAATGTAAATGCTCCCTTCAATAATTCCACCAGTTTTTCTACCAGCTAAAACATCCATTAGAGTAGTTTTACCAGCACCGCTGATACCAACCAAAGCAGTGAGCACACCAGGCTGAAATGCTCCACTAACATTGACGAGTAACTGCAGCCTGTCTGCAACCACACCCTGCTTTTTCATTTCCTGCACCAATACAAATTCTTAGTTGCTATAAGTCGCCCACTTGGGGGACGATTCTGCTCCGATTTTGATTCCTCCTTTTAAAGCAAAAATCTTGTTCCTAAAGCCAAGAAAATTTGTTGCAGCCATTCAATGATTGCAATCTACATACTTGAGTTGACAGAATAAGAGGCTTAAATAAAAATATTAAATTCTATCTAGTGTAGTACATTACTACAACATCTTTACATAGTGCTTAACGGATAGAAAACAAAGCAGCATCAATGTCCACCATATAATCGTTTATGAACATATGCATTTCAACTACTTACTTGAAAATATCCTACAGTATTCTAAATTATTTTCCAGTAATACATTAATGGCTCCTCTAGGAACTCCTGACCTTGGAATTTTTTATGTTTCCTCACTCCCCCACCCTTGTTCCGCTTCTGCTGGGAGCTAATTATAAATTTCTGTTGAAATCAAGATTTGCCATTCAAGAATATACAATAGAAGAAAGCTGGCATACCATCGGGACATCAACATAATAACTAAGATTGCTGAATGCCATTGAAAGAGGTTGAAAAGGAAGCACCATGCCTCTCTGGTTTTTAACATCTCTTCCTGCAAAAAGAGAAGGAAAACCATCAAAACATCTAAGTTAACACCAAAAAATCAGCACACAAGCCAAAAAAAGATCAAAATGAGCTTCAGACAAACCAGTATATGAGTGTGAATGTTGTAAAAACTCTCCCAGCTCAATAATGGCATATTCACTCTCCACTCCCTTTGCTTTGTGTCCGGGCTTTTTCTTAGAAACAACAGCTTGATAACTTGCAAGGGCTGTATGAAAGAAAGAATGACTTAGTTTGTTTCCTTACAATTATCACTAAGCTCCCGTGAATGTAGAGTATATTAACTAGGTATTCAAGACTAAGTAACCAATGTTTTGAAATGGTTCTGCAGCCTAAAGTAGCAAAAGCTTTGGAATGACAATTTCCGTATATGGCATGAAATGGGCCTATGAAATGCTACAATCTGAAAGCGACATAAGACAATTAGGACTACAAGAGGAGTAGGAACTGCGGGAAAAAAAAGGAAGAAGAAAAAGGTCCCATGCTTTTTTAAGTAAATAGCCGCCAGAATTGCTACATCTTCCTAAGAAGGCTGTTCCCCGGTGCTGAACCATAATTTTGAAATGAATGTTCATTGTTCCATGCATGAAACAATCTGTAAAGAAATATTTCTGGAGAGAGCGCTTACGGTTCAGGTAAGTCAGAGCAAGTGTGAAGAGGATGTTGAATAAAATTGTATAACCAAACAAAGCACCCACACCAATCCAAAACCAATAGCCCTCAGGAAATAAGCTGCGGGCCTTTAGTAACATCTCGCCCAAAGACAAACTTGTGTAGTTTCCAGCTCTCTGCATATCGTAAAAGTCAAAACTAAGACTTTAAAGAAGAAGAAAGGAAGAACTCTTTATTGAGTTGCAATTTTCACATGACAAAATCACCAGGCATGTTCAAGATTTTCAACTACAGGCACTAATTTATGCAAGGCTGTGTCAAATTATGCCGAATTAACCCTACCAGGTAAGTTGCTGATCATCAGGACATATATGCCCCTGATACAGAGTGGAAGGATAGTGTTGTACCATAGAAGAATCAGCATTTTTTTGTTTCTACAATTGGCTTACTAGGGTCTACTAAGAGACAATAATACTAATCTGTAGAACTCTGCACCAGAACTCTCCCCTAAATTGCAGGAATTCTTGTGAGTCCAAAAACTGGAGAAGGAGTAAGATTGAGTGCAATCTGTTCCAATGACAATCCTGGACCTTATAGAAATAGATAGAATACATTACCTTGTCCCATGAATGCCCAAGAAATTCATTTATAGAAGCTGCATTTTGAGCATACATCAAAGGAGAAAACCAGTAACCCCAGATCCACCAAGATGGAATGCTATCTGCAAGAGAAATAAATAAAAGTTAAGTGCACAAATGAAGTGGGGTTGAATCAATAACTGGAGAATTTCTAAGGCTAACCACTTGAGAGCATAATGAAATGAACAACCTCTCGAGAGTATAAATCCTCCTAGAGCCATGACAACCAACAATGCAAATGATCCAAAGGTGTTGGCGACTATCATGTTGCGGCCAAGGGAAGCCATCACACGGAAAAGCCCTATTGACATCTGGTGCAGAAAGAAGTATACTATAAACTGCTGGAGGCATCTGCAGGTCAATAAATGCAATTATAACATCTCCGTTGCACTCTCATAAGATAAATCTAACGTACAGGCTAAGTGTGCATCATCGTAGTGGAGGAATCTACCAAGGAAACAGAAACTGGTAAAGAGAAGAAAAATTTTTAGTTTCTTCACTTTTATTGAATTCTTATGTCTTCCTTTACCCTCCTTTCCCCATTAATCCCTCCGCAAATCCATGATTCAAACAGACGAGGCTCCAGAAATTTCAGTCAGTGGTGACGATCATAAAACAGCACATCACACTTAAATGATGCCCATCATTTATTTTCAATAACCCAAAAAACTATAGACAAAACCCTCAAATAGTAAGTAGAAGATGACTTTGATATCGGGACACTATTATATCACTAAAAAGACATGCAAATACATAAATTTTAATAAGGTCTCCCTCTCCAAGTTCTTATACTTATGAAAATTTTGCATAATAGAATCAACCATGCTCTGATCTGTCATCCAATCAACCATGCTTTGATCTGTCTCTATCAATTTCAGAACTAAGGGCTACGGGTTCATAAAAATTTGGACCATTGCTGACAAAAAATTCCAAAAAAATTCACTATATCAGCCTGAATATAGTGTGAAGCCATTCCAGGATCCCAACACAGCCTAAGAGATAATGAACTGCCTTTTAAGGAAAAACTATTACCTAGTTATTTGAGGATCAAACCCGACTGTGTAGTATGTGGCTGCAACCCATATAAAAGACTCCACAAGTGAAGTTGGAATACTCAAAACCCAAGAAGGAAGGGTATAAACCCAGCACGGATAGAAACGCAAATCCCTGTGCTTGTAGATAACAGGAAGCTTCGCTATCAACATTGGGACTTCCATAAATCCATTGAAAAGTATCATAACCATTGCAAAGTAAAGTGCACCCAGGTAGACTCCTCCATCAACCAATGAATTATGATGCATCGTTGTTCGAAAAAATACAGTCATCATGATCACAATACTGAACAGAAGCTGCAAAATACAGTAGACTGCTCCTGAATCAGTGTTCATTACTTATTTCAATCAATTTGGCTAAAACCAATTTTAACCAAGTGATGTATTCCACACATGTTTAAGAAAATTGTTTTGTAACAAGAAATCATCACTTGAGGCACCCTTTTAGGCTGTGTTCAGATCATGGATTTCTGGAAATATTTATCAAGGGAAAGGGAATGAGGAGGAATCAATAAAATAAATCTAGCTTCTGCACGCCATTATCTTCCTATCTCTTCCTTTACTTTCTGTTTTCCCTCCACAAAATCCTTGATCCAAATACAGCCTTAGGGTTGCATATCTTAAATCACCACAGTCGTCCCAACAACTTAAGCCGCTAAAAATTACGGCAATCAAGCTATCTAATGGACTCCTTCGCATGCAAAATATGTATTATTATTTTTCCTTGGAGATGCAAATAGTGAAAGAAGCACAATGCAAATGGAGAACGAAATGTAGACAGAGATAGTTGATCGGTGACCTCCCAGAAAGCCAAACCTTTGATTTCATGATATTACCAATTAGCCCAAAAGCTTTAATTTGTTCGAAATTAAGTCCAACAATGTTACCTGTATGAATTTAAAGATATAGACAAATGAATTCCGTTTCATAAGCAGCATCTGCCATGAAAAGCTGATTTTGAGCAGCTCTGTCCTCTTCACACCATAGGTCGAAGTTGATAGGGCCGCTGGATGGTTATAACGTCTATCAAAGGGAACAGCCAAATCTTGCGACAAAGCATTGCCAACCCAAAACGATTTAAAAGCATCAGCGAACTTTGCCACAGGTACGTACTGGTAATAGATATCAGGGAACCAATATTGTTCTTGATCCTTCTCTGATAAAACCTGCCCAAAAAATAAAAGATGGAAAAAAACTTCTACATTGTAGATTGAGAAAAAACAAGTTCAAGTGTAAAATTCCACACACATACTTCTTGCAAGAAATCAGCCACATTTTTCCTATCTGGACACTGGAACCCCATATATGCAAAGAATTCAAGAGCCGCCTCACGTGGTCCCTGATATACAATCTGTCCCTCACTTAGAAGAATGATATCATCAAACAACTCGAATGTCTCAGGATCTGGCTGTAGAAGGGAGATGATAGTGGTCCCATCTAGGGCATGAGTTGCATATCTAAGATATTTGATTATTTCGCGGGTAGTTGAACTATCAAGTCCAGTTGATATCTCATCCATGAGGAGCACTCTAGATGCACCAACTAGCAATTCACCTGGCAAAGAACACAATTTGCACTTGTTGAAATTTAGGCGGAATACCCATGATTGTGACTTAAGGAGTATCAACAAAAGCAAGAGAAAGTGGTTACCGGTTGTAAGCCGCTTCTTTTGGCCCCCAGAGATTCCTTTAATCATTTCATCCCCCACCAATGTGTCAGCACAAATGTCTAATCCTAAAATCTTTGTAAAAATAGTTCAGGAGAGTTTCAAAATGAATTTAATATGCACATTGCAACTAGGTTTAATTCCCAAAGTTGCACAAGCTAATATTTTTTTTTGAAAGGGAAAAAAAAATATTCTATTACATTTTTATGAAGAGATTTATGACTGGAAAACAAAATAAATTGTACTTAAAATTAACATGAAGAGCTTTTTCTGTAGTCGGAATAACGAGAGGTCCAAGTACTTCGCCAGTTGTTTTGGTCTTCTGGGGTATGACAAGGACTTGGAAGTTCAAATAGAAGATAAGATTTAAGGAAATACTCCCAATGCGAGTTTAATGACTTTCAAGGTAGAATTATGCAGTAATATGCACGTTATTTCCTGCAACTGATGGACAATTCCTAAGAATCCAAACAATACCTTCATAATGTACTCCACAGCCAGACTTGTCTTTTGCTCTCCAAGAGCTAAAGCCTAAAGAGGGAAAACAATCATTTTCTTATCGCAATGAAGACCAACTCTTTAAACTCGCTTAAAGTGCACAACCGCATGACAAAAAGGACCACACCTTAATAAATATATCAAGATCTTCATCAGGTATCATCCTGTTTTCCTTCTCTCTTTTCAAAAGCTCCAAAAGCATATCTGTGATGGTATTTTCATGTTTCACATTTAACATTGCAATAACTGGTTGCAATATTAGCAACAAGTCAAACAAAAGGCACAGTTAAGAGAGCATGTTCAACAATAAGATCTTCCATTACGTACTGTGCTTAAATCCAACACCTTGACAACGTCCCGAGAAATCAAGAGTTTCCCTTACTGTCATCTCTGCCATATGCCAATCCTGCTGGCTAACATAAGCAGACGTCCTCTGGGGAACAAACTCCTTTAGATCATGTCCATTGTATGTTATGTTCCCTGCCATCTTAAAATAACCTCAATTTGATAGGCAACATATAAAAGAAATAATTTAAGATGACTATGTTAACATGACTTTTTGACAAATTACGCAAATATAGGTCTGAACCTTCAACCCTATCCAAAATTTTAAGAGATAATGGTGGAGATTGAAAGGTACAAATATCACTCATCAGATCATACTGGTTCGAACTTCTAATGTTGAGAAGACATTTCCACTTACGAATTGGTGAAGAATATGAAGGAACCTAATGTACAATCGCTGGATGAGCTAATGTACAATCGCTAGATGAGAGATAACATGGCAGGATATACAAGGATAGACATTTAACTGAATTGATCGAGAAATTATTATGCAAATCTTTCAAAACTTGAAAACTTGTTGCAGTCTATCGTTCTCCTTTTCAGTGCTATCTTGTCATTTTCTGTTATAAATAAAAATGTTGCGGTTGTGAATAATAGTTTCCCCAACTGATGTGAATTTCCGACTCCGGCAATGACCCCATTTGGCTTTATTCTTTTTGTATGTCATCCTAATCATAAAACTTCAACAACATCCCAATCAATCTATCAGCACTTTATTTGTACGGGATTATTATTTTTTTATATTTGTACATGTGAATGTGTCTGTTCACACTTCATACGATACAAAGTCCATTATTAAGATCTATTCCCTTTATGCACTTAACAAACTTAGCTCATTGCACTAAAAACTAGAAAGCTCGAAAGACAGCCTTCTTGTCGAGACTCTAGAGTATAGAAGCCTGACGCTCAAATTCAGGAATCATACAATCTATGCTCAATACCTGCAAACCAGGTTCAGGCCGTCCGGCAAGGGCCAAAAGCAATGTTGTCTTACCAGAGCTTGGAGGTCCCAAAAGTAACGTCAATCTACAAAACAAAAATGCACATTCGAAATAGTCTGTTCACATCTCAATTCAATTGCCCCCATAAAAGAGGCTGAAAGTTGAAACTCTACCTGGATGGCCTAATAATACCGTTGATGTTGTTTAAAATTGACAACTTCTTTCTTCTACCTGGAAAAATCCTCAATTGCCCCAAGAAAGCCTTATCAAATTTTGTCAGAAAATGACACACCGTTAGAAAATCATACTTATCATGAGGCCATAGCTGCAAAACAATGAAGCACGTAGAAGATATTACCTCAGTCATGTTAAAAATGAAGTTGGGTATAGTTGGCAATGCCCTGCTTCCAACATGGATGAAAGCATCCACTCTCAGGTCCTGAAATCGAACCTCAACTTTTGGGAATTCCAAATCAACTCTACAAAAGTACATAGAGAGAAAAGCAAGTCATTGCAGAAGCTCTAGCACAAAAGCTAATATAAACAAAGAGAAAAAAGAAACAAATGGCGTTAAACTAGGTATTAAATGTGGTTTTCAATTCCTGACCCATAATGCTTGCAACGCAAATATAGCTAACAAACCAAAGAAATAATGGCAAATTGGCAATGAACAGTAAAAGAAAGCATCCTGCACAAGCTATGTACGGAACACAAAAGATGCTATGCAGGATCTTGGTATACATTGTTTGGTCCGTTCCTAACCTCTCAAGTTTAATATAAGTAATACTTGTCTAAAACACAAGCATTTCTACGGCAACTAATAAGAACCGGGGGCGGACACATTGGGGTGCACGGGCCCATGCACAACTCCAAATATTCTTGCTAGTCGTACTAGTTTTTCAGGTTAATTTGCAAAATTATATGGGATTGGCCCCTGTAAGTCCCTTGAATGCATAAAAATTCTTAGAATTTTCCATTTATGTGTTGAAAAAAACCTCCCTAACATTTCAAGTTATCAACCATTTTTGGTCGCGTGTGCAAAATTAAAAGACTATTCCATATATACAAACACTTGTGGTCTATTTGTCAAACCTAGCAATTGATAACACACGCATACTAGAATATAAGTGTTGTTATATTGTAGAAATACATGCAATGTTCTAAAAGTTGGCAGGCAGTAGTCAGGCAGTCGGCCACCTTCGAGCGATTAATTGGTGCATATTAATTAGTAATAGGCGATTAATCGTTAGTCAGACCTAATCAGATAAGCCCCGCCACCTCGGTGTTTTAGAACACTAAATACATGTCCAAATCCAACGTCCTCCCTACCTGACACATATGTAGATATGTCGCTTTGTTCGGTTTAGGGTTTAGTTTTAGTTTTGTTTCCAATCATTATCCTACTTATTTCTTCAATCATTACCTTATTTCTCCAATTATTACTTTCTCATCTCTCTCTAATCATTACCTCTATCTTCAATCATTACTCTATTTCTCTCACTACCCACTACCAAAACTAAACTAAACTAAACTTTCAACTAAACACTACCAAACTATTGTTACATAAATCATCAAAATCCCTTGTTGAACCAACCCCATCTCTCGAAGCCATCATAATTTCGTATCATCTTATGCCAGAAAAAGCAATGGGGTCCCTCATGCCAATTACTAGTAATTGATGTACCTTGGATACACTTCCTCGAGCTCCAGAAAAAGACATTATTATACGAAATATATACTATTAAAAGGGAGGTCAGTCATCCAAATTTACCTCCATGTACAGAGAGGTAGGGTTATTTCCGTATGCCGGATAGTCTGCTCTGCACAGACTTTGCCAATTGCCACCACCACCTCAAATTTTCGACCACCTAAACCTCCATCCTTCATTGTCCTCCTCTCCCACGACTCCCTGCTGCTACCCAACGGCCATGACTGACTGTCACTACCCAAACCAAACGACGACTCGACTCGACTTGACGACTACTGTAGTAGTAGTGTACCCTCCAACCCGGCCAGTACCCAAGAATTAGTAGTAGTATATTATTAACCGCCGGACTTATTATTTGCTGTCACCGATATAGGAGTAGTCATTTTTTATGGTACTACCAACTGGGGTTGGTAACATTAAACTGTCTGGAGTCCACCTAATATCACCACCATCAAATAACCCTACTGGAAACAAATTGGAGAGAGAGAGCGCAGCAGCAGCAGCAGCAGCAGCAGCAGCAGCCAAGAGTTAGGGTAGCTTGGGGTAGGTTCAAGATTGGCATTTCCATTAAAATCAAATGCTGATGTCATGAAATGCGGGTCTCGACTCGAGTCCCATGACTCATGAGGTACCGGGGGACAACGCCCGGGACACGGTAGTCGGTAGATTATATACTCTGCTCCCTGTATCTTCGACTCTCATAATGATTTGTTTGGAGCGGATGAAAAAGAAAGAGAGAGGAGGCGACTATTTGCAGACCCGTATTTTCTCTTTTAACCCATTACATTTTGGTAAATAGTTGTTGAAAATCATACATAAAATTTCAGTAAATAACTGTTGAAAACAAGATTATATTTCAGTAACTACATGTAGAAAATATGTTCAACCTTCGGTAAATAACTGCCGAACATACATTTTTGGTAGATAGCTGTTAAAAAAATATTATATTTCGGTAATTGTATGCTGAAAATGTATTTCAATTTCGGTAACTAACTGTCGAGTATAATTGAAAATTTTTAATGGACTAAGGGGGAAAATACGGGGTTGCGAATAACCGCCCTCAAAGAAAAATGAAGGGAAAGTTAAAATATATTTTCTCTCCCATTGCTTGGTTTGGAGAGAAGGAAAAAAGAAAAATCTAAAATTGGGCAATATAATTTCTCTTTCATTTTCTCTAGTTTTCTTTTCTAGTAGGCGACTATTCGCAGCTCTGTATTTTCTCTCTTAACCTACTACATTTCGGTAAATAATTGTCGAAAATCATACATAACATTTGATAAATAGCTGTTGAAAACAAGATTATATTTCGGTAACAGCATGTTGAAAATATGTTCAACCTTCGGTAAACAACTGCCGAACATATATTTTCAGTAAATAGATGTTGAAAAAAATATTATATTTCCGTAATTGTATGCTAAAAATGTATTTCAATTTCAGTAACTAACTGTCGAGTATAATTGAAAATTTTTAACGAGCTAAGGGAGAAAATACGAGACTGCGAATAGTCGGTCCCATTTTCTATCACTACCTTTCCTGAAGTTCCAATTTTTATTTTATTCTCTATCTTAATCACAGTACCTGACCAAGAATTATATTTTTAACCCCCGCCCCCAAACAAGTACGGGGATCCCCAACTAGCGAACAAGGGTCCAAACTAAAATAAAGAAAAGTCCCTCTTTTTTTTACTATTCACACCACTCTTCTTTTCTTTTTCTTTCTTTTCTTTTTTATTTTTTATCTTCATCTACGTGAATTTACTATATTGTCATTAGATGTATAAAAACATGTACTGAAAAAAAAACAACACAGTAAGTTCACGTAGATAATGACAAAAAAAAGAGTGTGGACTGTGAAAAAGAGTGTTTGAAAATCATTTATCTAAATATAAATACGAATGTTTATAGTAATTAAAATGTACATCTATTTTTTCTAAAGTCTAAGAAAATATGAGTGTACATGTTGTTTAGGGGGCGTTCCCGTTAAACTAAATAGACTAAAGCCTATGTTTTCATAAATTTCTAGACAAGTCATTCTCGTTACATACATCAATTAAAATACAACCATTTAATAGAAATAACTTGATGTATTGTCATTAGCATGTAATTCAATAATATAGCGGAAACACACCTTAAAAATAAGTGTCATTAACATTCAACTCAATAATATAGCAAAAACGCACCTTAAAAAAAACGGGTGTGGACATCTAGAGCCGCCTCCAACTCAAGGGCAGATTTAAGTATGGGGAAGGGGGTCAGCTAACCCTACTCTGAAGAACATCTCCAACCCATCTTTAAAACTCCAAAATGGAGAATGGATATGACATATTAGAAGGAGATTTTGTAATTTATTATTATTATTTTTTTTGCACTTTTTGAGATAATCTAAGAGGGCCCATCATATTTTTTTAGGGATTTTGTCTCCAAAATGGGAGTAGGGTCTCTATATTTGAAGAACCAAAGGCATTTGGGGACCCAAATATCGAAAAAGTACGATAGGTTCTTGTGTTTGGTTCGATGGAATTAAAATTGGAATTGAATGGTCATTTCAATGTCATACTTATTCCTATATTTGGTTCACCATTAGATGATAAAATGATCATTTCAAATGAAATTACTATTCACCTTAGTAAATGAATCAACATTCCACTAAAACAACAAAGGAATTATCATTTCATTTATTGCCACAACAAAATTACGAGTGTCACTCCAAGATTCACTATCCCCACACCAAAATTTACTATTGTCACATCAAAATTTACTATTGCCACTGCAAAAATTAATATTGCCACACTATTTCATTGCGGATGAGAATGACTATTTCTAAGCACAGCCAAACTTGGAAATGAGAATGGATATTCCAATTTGATTTCATCCATTCCCATTCCAACTTCAATTCCATTCCATCGTCAATTCTATTCTATTGAACCAAACGTACCCTTATTTATGGGGTAGGGTCATTTGTTGAAAGGTGGCAAATTCTTGGTAAATTAAGAATTCAACAAACTCTTAATACATGTCAACATCCTTCTATACAATTCTTTTAATTTTTTTGTATAGACCTTTCGATTCTTCTTCTTCTTTTTTCTATTTTTTGATCTGACATATCTAAGATTCTTGATCTAATCTTTTTTGCAAAATCTCATAAAATACGGAAAATAGTGAAAGCAATATGCGAGTGTCCGTCTACGCACAAGATAATTGTGGGTTGCCAAAGCAGTAGTCCCACGTGTTCTCGTTCAACATATTACATACATATGTGGCTATGTGCGCATGCTTATACTATATGGGGGTTAGAGCATATCTTTTTTCTATAGGTGTCAAATAGGTTGGGTTGGCACGGACACGATTTTAGATGAGCATGACACGTTTAAATGTGGTACGGCACGACACAAGTACGGTTTTAGACGGACAACACAGCACAAGCACGGTTCTAGACTGGCCAATTTGTCATCATAGATGACGATATTTTCTATTCTTTATCTATTAGTACAAGATTGGTCAATTTGTTATTATTACTATTTGTAATAAGTTGCTTCGTTCTGTTTGTTACCATTTTTTCATTTAAAAAAAAAAACAAAAAAAACAAAAGATGAATACTTATACAGGGAAGACAATGAAACATGCACGGTGAAGGGGGTATGGACAGAACACTAGCCTGTCATAGGATTAGGATAGGAGAGAATTAATTTGAGACGGAGACGGAGACGGAGACGGGTTGATCAAAACCCGCCCCATTGCCATGCATGGTTTGTGTCATCCAATCCAAAGAGATCATATTAATCATGCATGCATCATGCATGACTCTAAGCCTAAAATATTACTACTACTCTACTAGTCTTTTAATCTTTCCTTCAAACTATATATGCGAGCAATTTGCTATTAAAATTAGCAAATAATAATGGCCATTTTGGCATCGATCATGATAGCAGCAAGCCAAGAAAAGGGCCAGACTTTTTGAGAAACCATTAGGGATATTACTCCTATATATACTCCTATGTCTATGGAAAAATAAAAATAAAAATGAGGCATCTCTAAGGTTTTACCCCCTCAGTATATATATATATATACTCCCTCCGTCCCAAATTCTTTGTCCGGTCCGCAAAACGGAGTGTAAAAAATAATACAATTTTTGCAAGAAAAAATCGAAAGTTTTTCAACTACTTACTAGATATCAATGAGTATTTTTAATTTGTGAAAAAATTTTGAATTTTTTCTTGAAAAAATTGTATTATTTTTAACACTCCGTTTTGCGGACCGGACAAAGAATTTGGGACGGAGGGAGTATATATATATATATATATATATATATATGTATATGTATTGTTTTTATCATCGTTGTCATCAACCAAACCAAGAAGATTCTATAACCATCAGATGACAAAATGGCAAATACCCACAAAAGGAAATACAAATAGGCAAACAATTTGATGATCAAACTTACGCATTGAATCTCTTTCTGATTCTATTGAAGAACAACTCTGTATCCTCATTAACAGCGTTGATCAACTTATCCAACACCTGGCCTTTCTCCTGGATTTCGAGATTACCGACATCAACCAGCGATACTTCTCCAGCAACGTTGCGAAAGAACGACGTTCGAGCTTGAATGTACGTCGGAGAGCGCTGCAGCGCCGCCCACCGGAGCGTCTCCTCTTCGTCCTCGGCTCTGTTTTCCCGTGTTCTTGCAAACATGTTTACAGAGGAGTTCCACATTGTAGAGACTAGAGAGAGAGAGAGAGAGAGAGATGATTAAGAAGGCGGAAAAATTGGGTGGGATTTAAAGACGGGATTTTTTTTTTAGAAAAAAGAATGATTTGGAGGGGCTACTTGTGAGTTGTGTGATGGGTGGGGTGTTGGATGTGTCCATTCAACAACTTTTGAAGGCTCACTGTGGTTGTTGAGCTCTCTCTATTAATTCTCTTTACCTCTCTGCTGTACGTGGATTGGGTGTATTACTGGGTTTACCACAGAAAGACTACGAAAGGGACTATAATTACAAGGTTTACTAGTAGTGGTCACAGACTGGGACTCTAGAAGGGAGAGAGAGAAAGAGAGAGGGAGCAGTTGGAAATTAAAGAAACTTAGGTGAGACTTTTGAAAAGATTGAAGGTAATAAAAGTGGTTAAAACAGTTGGGAAATTATGGTACTCGTATCTTTGTTTACTTTCCTAACTTTTTCCATTTTCAAGGACTTAGTCAAAGACCTATTCAACCACTGAAATGTTGTGTACTCCTACAATCAAAGTTCAAGTTTTTTAATTAATTTCTGGATCCTGATTTTTGTGCTCCACTTTTAAAGTAAAATTATTAGTAATTTCATGCATAAAGTGGAGCGTCTGCGTATAAAAGTGAAACCCGAAAAATAATTTCCTTAATTAATTTCTCTGCCCGTTTATGAACATGGGTGCAACCAAAACTTTTACTGCTTAACAGGTGACGAACACTTTTGAAATTAAAAATATTTTAATTTGAACGGTTCAAATTATGTACTACACCCGTGAACTATAAGATTCTCGGATCGGTACCACTTATGTGCTTGGAACAATTATAGAATGCTATATTATAAAGGTATGCGTACGGAATGAGCACGAAAAAAAAAATACTTCTATAAACATCAAAATATTTACTTGACCATATTTTTTGTTTCCACAAAGTACTTGACCATTGTTGGAATTATGCTTTAAACTTGTTCATGTCTGTAAACTATCAATAATGAATGTGGAAGTGGGTGGTTTGGGTTACTTCTCGCAAATTTTTACCGGATTGAATTTTTTGGTGGATGGATTACGTACTCTAGATCAAGTACTAGAACAACAACAATCTCCTGCGATGGAGAGATTCTACAAGCTTTGAGCATCATCTTCAATTCCACGGTGCAAAAGTTTCAAATCGCTCTTGAATGAGAGAGAGAGAGAGAGAGAGAGAGAGAGAGAGAGAGAGAGAGAGTTTTTTTTAGAACTCTATTATTGATATTCTTGTATCTTAATTTTTACGTATCTTTTTGTAAATATCCTGCATGAATTATATAAAGAGAGATAGCATTTGGATGCTTTAGAAGTCCTATGATTCTTAGATATTAGGATTTTTTAAAAGGGATTAGGATATATGTAACAACCCTAAATTTGGCCATAAATATTTTGAATAATAATTCATATTGTTATCCTAAATTTTATTTATTTAAATTAATTAGTTTAATAATTATATTGTCATAATAATTTGATTGATTACATGTTAGTATTATAAAAAATAACTTTAACCCTGTACATATTTGTAAATATACGTACGCATATGTGTACATATATAGATATTTGGGAGACTTAGTCAAAAAACTCTCATATTTATATTTTTTGAGCTCAATGACATGCACCTTTTGCAATCAAACACAATGACAAATGTGTTGCATGATTACTAAAATACTCTCTCCGTTCCTAATTAAGAGTCCCTTATTCTAGTTTGAAATGTTTCAAAATGATTGTCCCTTTCCAAAAATAGAAATAGAAATTTGATAAAATTTCAAAAGTGTCCCTCATATGTGAATACAAATGGTGCAAAATAGATAGAATATAGGGGTAATTGTAGAGACCTGTATAACATTTTAAATAACGTAATTATTTTGTGAAGACATAAATTGTGGAAATATGGATAGTGATATGGTTATATGACTTGGGGTTAATGCGAAAAGATTAATAGTAGACGGGTGCAAGTGCAATTTATGTTTGTGTTGGTATATGTGTGTGTGTGTGTAGGAGAGTAAAAACCCAAATCCCTTCTCTCTCCCTCTCCCGGCTCTCTTCTTCTCTCTTACTCTCCCATCCAAATTCCCACCTCTAACTTGAAACCAATGATGGTCAACCTTCAATCCGCCTTCTATTCGTGTTACTGAGCTCTATCTCAGTGGGTTGAGCTTGGAGTGGTGTATTTCGGTTGGTTCAAACTTTTGGAATTAGGGCTTGTTTGTGGATCTTGTGCATGAGCTTTTAAACCTTAAAATAGGGATTTCTCACTCCTATTATGTGTTTATGTGTTGATTTGGTGATTGAATTCGTGTTTGATCGCCCAGTTCAAGCCTTAGTGAGCTCTATCAAAAATCTGAAAATCACTGCTCGAAACCATCTGGTGTTGATACCATTTTGGCATGGTATTGATACCCTTGCGTCTGTATTCATGCTAGTTAATTGGTATTGATACCATTTTGGCATGGTATCGATACCCAGGGCCTTAAGACAGATTTTCTTATAATTTCAAATGGGCATAATCTTTTCGTCTGAACACCATTTGGCCGGGGCAAGTTATATATCAAAATTGATGTACGGAAAGTCTACTTTCTAATGGTGGTAGTCTTGTAGCCCCGTTCTAAACCAATAAGATGTTATAGCCAAAATGAGACGAATTTGTTGTAACGTTTTGCGTCAACTTTGGGGATTATATTGTGTTTGAACCTCACATATGATTTGGTACATTTCTAGGTCTTCAAGGCAGACATGTTTGTATACGTAGGACATTCCTTTAAGCTTGACAATGCTAGAGATGGACACGAGAGACATTTTCTTATGTTCGTTGCGTAATATATCGCTTGTGCAGGTTGTAAGATGTAATGAGTTAAAAGGTAGAAATCTACGAATCGTTGAGAGTGAGTTCACCTTGATATGAGATGTGTGGATGCATGTATGATAGTATAAGACACTAATAGTGTGATGACATTGAATTGATTGAATTAAATGAGGTTATTTTACTACTTCTATGTGATTGAATCTTATTTATGAATCCACTATTCGTGATTGAGATAAATGGCTAAGTTGTAAAGTATATTACGGGAAGGTGGTACAGTGATCTATGCTATTTGACTTGAGTTAGCTCCACCAGTGAGAAGGGTACTTGTGACGAGTAACGAGACTCTATGAATAGCCGGTAAGAGCATTCGCTCACGACATGCGATGTTGGTTACAATAACGATATACAAATGAATGATGGGTTCGCGGAATGAATCTATGAGATAAATGTTTGGTTGTTTGGGTATGATGTTATAGAGATATTCTTGTTTTCTTTTAAGCATGTGTTATTATGTCTATGGTGAAGGCGAGATATTGGATAGGGTATATGTAATAGGATGAGGAGTCAGGGTATTGGTGAGTAAGTCGTATGGATAGTAAATCTTCATGGTTAGGCTAAAATCTTATAGCATGGTCATTGTACTTAAACTCCGTAATAGACGATGGAATCACCACTAAACATGTTTTGTTTCACATTTGAGATACCGTGCCTACTTCTGTTATTCATTCTACTTGTCATCCCAATTTGCATAATATAGTTGTGTAGATTTTTCTATTGAGTTAGTGTAGCTCAACTCTTCATTTTCAGGTGTGATTTCAGGGTAGTAGCATGGAGTGGTGTGCATGCATCCAAGTGCATTCTTTTGAAAGCAAAAAAAGAGAAGATACTTAATTTTTCTTTGACAATGACTTTTTTGAAAGGTGTAATGAAACTTCTTTTTCATGCTTTTGACTATGTGGCAATGTAAACCTTCTTAAATCTTTTAACTCCGGTAATTATGGAATATTGGGCCGTAGTGCCTTATGATGTAATATTTTTAAACTCTTGGAGTTGGAACTGTAATGTAATGGTAAAGTTATTTTATTTATTTTGGCATGACAGTAATGGTGGAAAGTAGGTGAACTGATTACATGTCCTCTAAAAAAGTTAAATTTTTTAAAAGGAACTCTCATTTAGGAACGCAGGGAGTACCATTTCTGCAAAACTAAAGTGAAAGTTAGTGAAAGTGCTTAAAATCCTAGGAAATCCTATGAAAGTGCCTACAACCCTAAATCCTATGGTACCCTATGAAAGTGTTTAAAACTCTAGGGCACCCTATGAAAGTGTCTAAAATCCTTGAGTACACTATAAAAGTGCCTAAACTGTTAGATTTCGTAAGAAACCCTAAACCCAAGATCTCATGTCAAATCATTGAAGAAAATAATACCGGACGCGTACCTGTCGCCATGGAGGATGAAAACCTTAGTGCGTGGTTATTCGTCTTCCGCCTCCAGAACCTTACTCTTGATCTTGACTTTAGTCTCACACACGATGGGATGGTATGAGAAAAGAGGCTAGGGTTTGGAGTGGGGACCTTGACCACATACTTATAAGCCCCGGTTTCATCATAACCCATCATAATAGATGGAACCATATTGAGCCATTTAATTGGTCTCTACATATAATATAAGCCCGTACCACTTAACGCACGTGATATGACCCAAATACGTGCTAATAGAGACGTGTCCATTACCCGAGTCACATTAATTGAACGATCACAATCCTATGGGTAATACCGACATCACTCAAGCCTTATTCGACAACATACAATGTTTAATTTTATGATCTATGTAGGCCCACCAACAGAAAATTGCTAACAATCTCCCACTTGGGCTACATAGGTCATCCTAATATTAGACACTGTAAACTTTAGGAGCTCAAACTTTTATTGTCGAAATTTATGAGTGTCATCTCAAAACAATCTGGTCCATCGAAAACATAAATATAGGATCATGGCGGCCTTTGCCATATTTATCATGGCATGACCCATCCATAGTCACAAATACCTATGTATTCAACGACATAGATCAAGTACGGATATGTAGCATGGAAAACGCATGCAATGTGATCCTTTATCATGCCTATTTCCAACTAGTCCTACTTTATAACTCAATAGAGTTCCTGTATCATGCATATTTTCAAAACTTTATGCATAACCACAATTCGAAAAATACGCAACTTTATTTCAGAATCATCAATAAACTGAAAGTGATCACCACAAATGTCAAATAATCCATAATATGAGTAGCACAACTCCCACTAACAAAATACTTCATCAAAACTAACCACTCTTGCACGAGCAACATGCTCCTTAAACACTTTAGGTGGTAAGCCCTTACTAAGCGGATCCGCAATCAAGAGTTTTGTGCTAATGTACTCAATTGACATAAGATGATTCTGAACTCTTTCTTTAATGACAAGAAACTTGATGTTAACATCCTTTGATTTTGACGAACTCTTGTCATTCTTAGAATACAGTTCAACAGCTATATTATCACGATAAATCCTTAGTGGCTTCTCAATGTCACTTACTATATGAAGCCAGGTGATAAAATCCTGCAACCATATTGCTTACTTTGCTTTATAGTAAGCAATAACAAACTCGGAGTCCGAATATCCAACAATGTTCAAAAACTCGATTCTCCGATATGTGAGCATATCATTTGCAAATATCTGCAAAGCATTCCAGCTGCGCACGCTATATCCGAATGCGTACAAAATAGAGCATACACATGACTCCCTACTGCTAATGCATAAAGGATGTCTTCCATTGGTTTTCTATTCAAATCATTCTTTGGGCATTGGAGCAAACTCATTGTGTACAACTTTTGCATGCCAAATCTATAGAACACCTTATCGATATACGGCTTTTGTGATAAGCCAATATCGCTGCTTGTCAGTAAGATATCGACACATAATACTAGAAAAATGAATTTGCTCCCACTAATCTTATGATAAACACATTGATCCATAGCATTTTTCTTAAAATCAAAAGAGGAAATTACTTGATCAAACTTCCGATACCATTGACGAGATGCCTACTTTAAGCCATAAATGGAATTCTTTAGTTTGCAATCAGAAGTTCTGATCCTTTAGCACTTTCAAAATGAGTTTGTTAAGGTTCTTCCGTATTAGAAAGAGACAACTCAGGAATAGTCTAGTGGTTTGCATCGGCATCCTGTACTAAGACAGGTGTGACCACATCATCAGTCCCAACATGAATCATTTCAAATTCAAAATTTCTGGGTTGTACACTCCCACTACTTTCAACATCCTCAAAAAATTGGCATTATCCGTTTCAATTATGGTATATATGTATAGAAGAACAATAAAACTTAAAACCCATTAATCTTTTCGAGTATCCAACAAAATAGCAGCTAACAGTTCTTGAGTCCACCTTCCTTTGTTAGGCATATAAGGCCTAGCCTCAGTTGGACAACCCCAGACATGGAAGTGCCTAAGACTAAGCTTTTTTCCAATCCACAACTCGTATGGGGTTTTAGCTACTACTTTGTTAAGTGCTCAATAAAAGATATAAACTGCAATCTTTAAGGCTTCTCCCCAAAAAAGGTCTGGCAAAGATATAAAAATTAGATACCATACACCATAATGAGAATAGTCATCTGTAAAAAAGGATAAAATACCATTGACCATTCCAAGAAGCCGTAGGGAATGGACCACAAAAAATGGTATGTATTTCCTTATAAAATGTCTAAACTCCTTTTGACACCAAATTTCTTTATGTTTGTTTGCTTCCCCTTTATGCATTCCACACAGATTTTGAAATCTGAAAAATCAAGAGGATCAAGAATTTATTTGACACAGGCCTTTCAATTCTCTCTTTCGAGATATGTCCCAAATGCTTGTGCCATAATATAGGGGAGTCCTCATTAAATAATTTTCGCTTCATACCATATTTGTCAACATACAAAGTTTCATTTAAACTTTAAGTGAGAGGCATTCAAGTCTAACCTGTATAGACTATCAACTAGATATCCAGTATCAATAATATTTGAATTTTGAGAAAATACTAAAAAATGTCCGTTACCAAATGAACAAGTATAACCGGATTTGTCCAAATAGGAAACAGAAATCAAATTCCGTCTAAATGACGGTACATAAACAGTCTCATCCAAATCCAAATAAAAAACTAGATTCTAATTTAAGTCTATAGACTCTTATTGCCTCAACACAAACTTTATTGTCATCTCTCATATAAATGAAACTTTCAGCATCACTGGGTGTTCGCCTCTTTAAACAACCCTGCATGGACACACTTATGTGAATAGTTGCACCCGTATCTATCCACCAAGTGTTGAGTGGTACTTCAGCTAAATTAAATTCATAGCAAACAAAACTAAATTGATTACCTTTCTTTGCGAGCCATTTGTGATATTTGGGACAATCCTTCTTCACATAACCAACAACCTTTTTGCAAAAGAAACAGTGAACACCTTTATCCTGAATCTGTTGCAAAGTTGTCTTTGAAGTCCCAACATCTGCAGTTCCATTAGCCCTAGGGTTTAATTTTTGTTTCTTAGTGCCTGAATAGCCATGAGAATGAGTTGCCAAGTGAGCACTTTCTGTCCTTTCTTGTTTCATTCCTCTTGCACACATTGAGCAATGTTCATTAAGAGTCCATTGCTCCCTTTGAGTATTATAATTGATTTTGAAGGGACCAAATTGTGTAGGAAGTGAAATCAAAACGAGGAACACAAGGGTGTCTTCAGAAAATTCTAACTTCAGTGCCTTCATCTTGGCAACAATATTGGACATTTCCATAATGTACTCCCTTATATTTCCTTTGCCATTATATCGCATGGTGACAAGTTTGCTAAGAAGCGTACATGCCTCCACCTTTTCCGATGCAACAAATCGGTCTGCAATTTGGCGTAGGAATTTCTTGGCATTCTCTTCCTCAGGCATTGCACCTCGAATAGTCTCAAAGATAGAGTGCTTTATTATCATAAGACTCATACAGTTAGAGCGCTCCCACTTTTCATAGGTTAACCTTTCATCAGCTGTACTCTTATTAGTGAGTTTAGGAGGCTCATCAACACGTAGTGCATAATCCAAATCCATACACCCAAGAACGATTTTAACATGCTCTTTCCATTTTGCAAAATTGGAACCCGTAAAAACTGGAATGTTGTTCAAATTGGCAGATATAGAAGATGCATTCACTATAACATCATAAAAGAAAAGCTCACGGTTAATAAATATCCATCTACTTTAGTGCAATGATAAAAATAAGAAAACTTGAGTATAATTATTATGCAAAACTTGGTCTAATTGTAGGGGCAAACAATCAGACAAATAAAATAAAATTTGATATTTGTGTCTTTAATGGTGGGCCCTTTCGAGATACCTAACGCATCATTATAACCAAGTCTTTGGACAGTAATTACAACATGCAAGTGGTCTTCTCACCAATAAGACTAGTTAACATGAATAATATATACTGGGCCTGGCAAGTCAAAAGTCTTCCTTTGGGCCGACTATTGACGCATAGGCAAATTCTGGAACTATATTATTCAAAAAAATAACTACCTTATACCGTTTAAAATCTGGCCAAATAATAATCTTCCTTTGGGCCGATTACTATCCACCGGGATCTAAACATAACTTTATGTAATCCAAAACTTTTATCTTCAAATTTAAGAAAATCTCCATGATAGAGACCACTTTGGCGGCATATCACTTTAATTTTCCCAAATCCTAGATATGAACTACAAAATAATCTTTATGCCCCATTTTAATTCTTTAAGTTTCCTTATTGAAAATAGCAAAGCTTTTTTGGCCATGAACCACATCTCAATAGCAGCATATAAAATCAATACATCGAAACTAAATCCCGTAATTGATTTCCAGTAAACATCCTTATACCAAAGGAAAAAAAGGGTCAATTCTCAAACTATTAAACAATTTAAATACTTTAACTGTTATGTTGCTAATTGAGATCTATACTTTCACATGTGGGTTTGATTTCATGTCCTGCATAAATATTAGTATATTGCTAATATCATAGTACACCAACATGATCACCAGTACATGTCCAAACATAAAACCGAAGTGTTCGCAACATGACGGTGCTTTGAAAAACTTAAGCAAACTAGTTACATGTCACGGCCAGGTCTGTAATTTCTGCTCAACACTTAATAGGTGACGACACGATCATAGAGCAGAAAAAAAATTAACAGATTTAACTAGTTTCATGAATCACCAAGAGAAAAATTCATATTTTTCTCAATAATCTGACAAGAGGCTCTGATACCACTTGTTGGATTTCGTAAGAAACCCTAAACCCAAGATCTCATGTCAAATCATTGAAGAAAATAATACCGGATGCGTACCTGTCGCCAAGGAGGATGAAAACCTTAGTGCGTGGTTATTCGTCTTCCGCCTCCAGAACCCTCTCTTGATCTTGACCTTAGTCTCACACACGATGGGATGGTATGAGAAAAGAGGCTAGGGTTTGGAGTGGGGACCTTGACCACATAATTATAAGCCCCGGTTCCATCATAGCCCATCATAATAGATGGAACCATATTGGGCCATTTAATTGGTCTCTACATATAATATAAGCCCGTACCACTTAATGCACGTGATATGACCCAAATATGTGCTAACAGAGACGTGTCCATTACCCGGGTCACATTAATTGAACGATCACAATCCTATGGGTAATACCGATATCACTCAAGCCTTATTCGACAACATACAATGTTTAATTTTATGATCTATGCAATGTTATTAATACCATTCCGTACCGGCCGGTACGTACCGGATTATCAAGAAAACGGTACTCAGACTCCCTAATTTCGTTTCGCCCGTAATACCGGCCCTTACCGGACCTTACCGGCCATCTCGGACAATACCGGCCGAGATGGTGGTACCGGAAATTTCGGACGGTATTTTGCTAAACTGGTCCAAAATCCAGATGACAACCAGGGAGGGAGAGAGAGAGTCCAGATGACAACCAGGGAGGGAGGGAGGGAGGGAGAGAGAGAAAGAGAGCCGTACTTGTTTCCATGACTGTGCGAGCGGGAGAGACCGAGAGAGGTGAACTCAGCACTTGAATTGGATTATTGGAAGTCGGGGGCAGCAGCTGCAGTGCAGACATTGATAGGAGGAAGATGGCTTATAAAGGTGTGAAGCCCTAAAATACAAAAGTACTTAATTACCCCTTACTTTACTTTTGAAATGGTTGACCGGCCTTCTTCAAAAAAGGCAAAAGTGGTTAATTGAAAAAGGTTTTTTCTTCTTTTCTTTTTTTTCTATTTTTGTGAGCCCAAAATTGTTTAAGGGAATAAAATTTTAACTCTCAAGTTTTGATAGTTATGGGAGTGTTCAACCTCTTCTTCTTCTTTTTTGAATTTACAAGATGAGAGTTATATGACAATTTTTAAAAAAAATTATGTTATGATGAATTGAATGTCATGAGAAAAATAATGAATTTATAATTATATATTGGTAATTGCACTAAATCCGAAACGGTACCGGTATTTGACCGGTACCGGTACCGTACCGTACCAGTAAGAAAACCGGTACTCTTACCGGTACGGTATTCAGAACTTTGGATCTATGTAGGCCCACCAACAGAAAATTGCTAACATAAACTACTAAAATCCTATAATAGAAAAATGTACCCTAAAACCCTATGAAAGTATCTAAATCCTAGGGTACCCTACCCTACAACCGTAGGGTACTCTACCTCGGGTAGTTTGTCCGTAAAAACATATTTTGGCCTTATTGCTCAATAACTCAAAAAGTTGATGGACCTACACTAAAAACTATTTTGCTAGCTTCCTTCCCTTAAATGAAAACTATTTTACCGTACTTATGGCTAATTTTTCTTATAAATAAATGTATAGCAAGTGTACCAAAAAAAATTTCCTAAAAAATAAGGGATGTTCCCTCATAGCTGAAACCACAACCACCACCTTTGTCAAAGATTTTGGCCACCGCCGTACACCCCACGCTAGACGCCCCTACGCCTGCTTCACCGCCTCTATCATTGTCTGTCTCGGCGAATCAAGGTTTGTGGTCCACCACACCGTTTCCCACGTTGGATGCACCTCCAAATCGTGTGCCCACCGTCCGTTTTGGCAAATCGTGACCCAATTTGACGCCTATGTAAACCCCTTTCTCTCCATCAAAAATTCACAACAAAAATGCACCCACACACCACTGGAAATTCAGAGAAGAAAAGAAGAGAGATGAAACTTGGAAGCTCTATCCATGGAGGTTTACTCATCCGGACACCATTCAGATTCACACCTCATACACCATGATTGCGAGCGTCTCCAAGCCCAGTTCCAATCACCCCGAGCCATTCCCGACGTCCTGTGCTCCGTCGTCTTCTTCGATTTGCCGAAACTGTTTGTAGCCCGTTTTTCGCTTTCTCGACTGGACCCAAGGTAGATTAATCCCTCTCCTACTTCTCCCTAAGTATATTACGTGAGTACGTATTGATTTTTAATGTTCCGGAGAAGGGGCGGAGCTAGGATTTTGAGGGGGGAGGGGGCTTAGTAGACATATATTTTTTATTGGAACCTATACTCAATCATTTTTTTTTTTTTTTTACTTTTCAATACATTACATTTATACATTGGAATGATTCTAGCCTAAGAGCATCCACAGTGGTATAATCAAAACCAAAATGTTGCTAAGGTTAACAACATTTGCTCAAAAAAGAGTTCACATTGGAATAACCA
The DNA here is from genome assembly GCA_019656295.1 of Rhododendron mucronatum var. ripense. NCBI lineage: Eukaryota > Viridiplantae > Streptophyta > Magnoliopsida > Ericales > Ericaceae > Rhododendron > Rhododendron mucronatum. The sequence goes on along the minus strand of BPLT01000004.1, from coordinate 3,062,036 downwards.
AACTTAGTAACCTCTTAGCAACTCATTAAATTTTGGCTATTGATAATCAAAACTAGCAACTTTTTGCCAATAACGAAATTTAGTTGTTCTCACATTTTCTCAATCAAGTACATTATTATTACACAAAAACCTTCTCTCTTTCCATTTTCAACATGTTTCTAAGAAAAATACTTTTAAAAAAAGTTTTTTTTTTTTGGAAAAACTGTTTTTTTTTTTTTTGCAAAAATTGTTTTTTTTATTAAAACTATTTTTCCCAAAACCGTTTTTTTTTTGTTGCAAAAACAGTTTATTTAAAAACAGTTTTTATTAATTTTTTTGCCAAAAATTGTTCTTTTAAAAAAAATTCAAAACTATTTTTTTATTTGAAAACTGTTTTTTTTTAAACTTTTTTCCAAATTTTTTTTAAATCAAAGCTTTCAAAAAACTATTTTTCCTTTTTCTATTTACCTGTTTTTATTAGTTTGAAACCTATTTTTAAAAAATTATTTTCTACGTCACAATTTTTAGATTTTTATAATTTGAAAATATGATGTGGCAAGTTTTGGCTATTCAATTTTGACTGTACCATTGTGGATCTTTACATTGCTAACCTTAGCAACCCCTTAAATACATAACCAAAAGATAATGTGGCAACTTTTGGTTATTCCACTGTGGATAGTGGAAATGTAGTTATACCAATAATTTCATATTTTTTCTTTAGGATACTTTAACTGTTACATACTTATTTTTCATTTATGAAAGAAATTGAGAAATGAGAATATAAAATAACCAGTTTTTTATAAAATCAAACCAAAACTATTAAGATAATAAGTAGCTATACACGAATAATTATCAATAATATTAAAAATCAGGTATATACAAAATAAAAAATTTAAAACTCGAGAGCTCGGGGCTAACTTAAACTTTTGTTTTCTTCCAAAAACTGTTTAATAAACTATTAAACCATCAATAATAATTATCAATACTATTTTTAACTTAAACTATTTTTTTATTCCAAAAAGTGTTTAATAAACTATTATTTTCCAAAAACAGATTTTCTTTATTAAAAACTTTTTCTAACATAAACTATTTTTTAATTAAAAATTGTTTTTAGCATAAACTATTTTGTCAAAAACTAGTTTTTCAAAAAGCATACGTGAAATGAAGGGGAAAGTTTGGAGAAAACTCAGGGAAGGAACCAACGGGCCCATTGGTTTTAATTATGAGCAAAAAATAACAAATGTGGGACTTGATATTGCTAACTTTAACAGTCTCTAAATGGATAATCAAAATCTGATGTGACATGTTTTGATTATTCACATTTTCTTATTCTACTGTGGATGCTCTAATGCAGTTAAAGTATACCAATAATTTCATATTTTTTCTTTAGACTACTTTAACTGTTACATACTTATTTTTTATTTATGAAAGAAATTGATGAATGAGAATATAAAATAACCAGTTTTTTTTGGTAAAATCAAACCAAAATTGCTAAGATAATAAGTAGCTATACACAAATAATTATTAATAATATTAAAAATCAGGTATATACAAAATTAAAAAATTTAAAACTTGAGAGGTCGGGGTGCCGGGACCGGACACAAACATAGCTCCGCCACTGTTCCGGAGTGAGAGGAATCGATCCAACGTCGCACAATTGAAAACCCATTTTTCCCATGAGCAACACTATACATGAACGTTATTTTTGAAAAAGAAAGAAGCACTGAAATTACAGTTACCCTTGGAGTTGTTAAATGCTATGTTTCGGCCCCAAACAATAATTATAATAAGATGTACTCTTATTGCAGTCGCCCCCCTGGGTTTCCTAAATTCTTGATTTCGGCCCTAATAATAAACTTTGTCCTTTTGCTATTATACTTTACGTGCAATATTTCGAAATGTTAAAATAATCCCTGGCTTAGTATTAAAATCTATATAAAGTCTATTATAATTATTACCGGTCCTAATCCCTTAGGAAATAAATAACATATATAACCACTTTAAATAGTCATTAGATTATTTTTAAGAAAATGGGATATAGCTATTTGGATATAGCTATATACCTACCAGAGTGAAGTTATTTGGGTAAATTATAGTTAACCTCCTCAAACTATGCCTCAGAAACACTTTACCCTCTCAAGCTTTTATTTTTGGCACTTAACCGCCTTAAACTAATGGAAATACAGTACTGGTTAACTTCTGTAATGGAGATAATGTACGTTACTATTTTGCCCTCCATTAAAAACGCTAACGAGAAGGATCAAAACCCATTCGTTTGCCAAAACCCTAAAACGGAACAACTGTATGAGGAACCGATTGGGATTCCTCCACCACTTTGTATTTCCTCCTTGTTTCTCACATTTTTTGAGCAGCCAAAAAGGAATCTTACTAGGGTTCATACAACAGAACAATTGTATCCATACGTACACGCATTAACACTCAATGATCGGTCAAGTACTTGTCGGACATGTGGCAATGGTCTTGAATGCTAGTATGAAGGACTAATCGGAGTTTGCGCCGCGATTCTGCCACCAGCTGAGCAACGACGAGAGGAAGTCGGAGGTGAAGCCATTGGGCTTGGAGATGACGATGGACAGTTCGCCGTCGGTGATGAGGGGGTTGCAGGGTCTGGCAACGCATACCAGATCATTGTCGCCGGACTTGTCGATCGAGTGGGACTCCAGGACCAGGCTTTCCAATTCCGCATTTGCAGATTTACTTTCCATTTTCGCTTTGGGTTTTTCTTGTTTTCAAAAACAGATTTTGTCTTTTGTTTTCTGTTTCGGATGTAGATGTAGAGAAGAGAAAGGGCAATAATGTCTGTGATTTTAAGATGAGAGGACATGTGAGTTGCATGTGACATTTTTCATCCAATTTATAACGGAACGCAAACAAAAGTTGCATTTCCATTAGTTTGAGGTGGTTAAGTGCCAAAAATAAAAGTTTAAGGGAATAAAGTGTTCCCGAGGCATAGTTTGAGGGGGTTAACTATAATTTACCCTTAAACTATAGCACAAGACCTTGGTTTCTAACCAAGTAAGTTCAATGTATAGATTATAAAGGTAGTTGCCAACTAATTTTTCGAATGCTCGATCTAAACTGATAGGATTAAACATCTTGTTGATTTTATCATTCTTACCCAAAAGTGTTGATAATCGGATGTCGGCAACCACATAATCAAAACACATTTGGTGCTTCCAGAGGATTTAAAGTCCTATAGTGCACCACTCGAGGGCCACCTCAACTATTATTTTAAAATTGGGACCGTCTATATTTTACGTAAGAGAGATTAGAATATTTTTACCAAAAATGAATTAAATCTCTTATCACTACATACTTGATCGGATGTAAAATATCATTCTAATAATGAATCTGCGTCTCAATAAAGGGGCTTTCTAAACCTAGAAGACCCAAAAATTTACAAGAAATTATTGAAATTGTTCTATCCCCAGCTTACCGAGCGTCTGAGTTTTAAAATTTTTATTTTGTATACAACTTATTTTAAAAATTATTGAAAATTATTCGTGTATAGCTACTTATAATCTTAATAATTTTGGTTCGATTTGCTAAAAAATCAGTTATTTTACATTCTCATTTCTCAATTTCTTTTATAAATTAAAAGATAAGTATGTCACAGTTGAAGTAGCCTAAAAAATCATTTCAACGTACAAATGTAATGAACTGGAAAGCAAAAACCTTATGATATGATAAGTAAACATTCCGATAAAAAAATATATGTCTATTAAGCGCCCCCCCGAGTCAAGCTCCTGGCTCCACCACTGACAAGCTAGGCATTGTTTTTGTCACGACCCAAACCCATGGTTAAAGGTCTAATGACCGGCCAGTGAGTTTACGTCACCCTAGGCCTATCCTAATAAGATAAGTTTAGGGAATTTATAAAATCCTCCGATTAAAATAGTTTTCCTTAAGAAATTCAATAAACTGCAAAAGCACAATTTCAATAGTTCCAACATATTCCAGAGTTCTACGTGTAAAGATAAAAATAATTGCTTCACAATACCTGCAAATAATCATAGCATAACCTGACCAGAACAAGCCAGCTATCAAAATTCGTAAATCTTCAAATCAAGTCCTCGCGGCTCTATACTCACATCAGAACAATACTACTATATACACATAAGAACATATCACCAAAAGACTCCGGCTTGAGAGAAAAGCCAAGTCCAGCTATTGCTGCTAACCTGAAAAGTATGATTTTTGAAAAACTCCATAAGCTAAAGCTCGTGTGAAACATGGCATATCCAGTAGACACATTAAATCATGGATACAACTAACATCTTATAAAAAGCGTAGTCATACTCTTCAGTTCCAAACATATAAAATATACTTCCTTTCAAATATATTCAAATCTCAAGTCCATAATAAAATGAGTTCAAGTCTTTCAATAGACTTACGCTAAAAGCAATAATTCTCAGTCATCAGTCCATCAGTTCATTCACAGAATGAAATCCAACTTTTCAGGATAAAGTAGAAAACCATCATGATATTCACAATATCACATTTCATAATACTCGTCGATTTCGCACATCTTTCATGAACAAGTTTCAACCAGAATCTAGAGGAGCGACCTCTAAAGTATAAAGGGAATGACGTCAAACCATCAGGATACCTGGTTAATATCCCCCAACCTTATAACTCCAAATCCACTTTGTCTGTTTAAAGTCCTCAAGCACGGACACTTGTTCAGATGTATCGACAGGAAAAATATACATTTCATCAAATCATTTAGCAAGTTAATCAATATCCATGATTCTATAGAAAACATTTCTAAAATATTTCAACAATGAAATATTTAAACAACATATGTAAACAAGATACGCATGTTTCACCTTGATCCTGAAGATGCGGCTAATCTCTACTCAAGTCTTCGCGTATTTCATACTAACGATCTCATAGACCTAATGAGAATATCATAAACGTCCAAGTATGAGTACAATTAATGTACTAAATCCGAATAATCCAATTCTAGTCATCTAAGTCATGGCTTAGAGCCGATCTGTTACTAGGGGTAAAACGGTCATTTTACGTTCCAGGGTCAACCTATCCAAGCGCTATGAACTCAGATCTCTCATCTTATCAAATCTAATCCAAAAATCTTAAATTACTCAAAACTCAAGTATAAAACTCAGTTTTAAAACATTTATGACTAAAAAGGTCATTTTAGCACACATCAAATCCCAAGGGCAAAATAGTCATTTTAAATCTCTTAACTACAAAGTGTAAAATTTAAGTACCCTAATTATTCAAAAATTACAATCATGTAATTTTTACAAAAATCAATAAAATTTTATACAAAGTTCATTTTTGGCGTAGAAACGCAACACAATGGATTGGAGGTTCAACAACCTCTAATGGTAAAATGGTAAACACAATTCCACCTTAAGATCACATGAAATTTCTGGGTAAAAACTTAGTTTTGTCAAAAACTCTCAAAAACTTATGCATGCATGGTATTTTAAGAAATAAAAACAATACTTTGTTCATTTACCAAAATCTGTCACACTTTCTTTGAAAAATCATAACTTATTCATGTATAGTCCAAAAATACTAAAAGCAGTGCCCAAACTTGCGTAACATCCATGTGTATCTACTGTAAAAATTGAAAGATTAGTTATCAACTAAATATTCTCCAAATTTCAAAAGAACAAGCTGTTCTACAGGAAAACAGGGGAGCTAAACATGTTTTAGTAGAAAATTCATAACTAATTCATTTCAAATCCAAAAATGTTGAAACCAACGCTCAAAGTTGCAAAACGTAAATTATTATTCTCAGTAAAAATATCAGGTTGATAAATTGAAAGGATGTTTCCTCGGCAACAAAAGAAAACAGATTGATCATAATTTATGTCCCTGTCAGACAACTCTACTTTAAAAATTGACCAAATATTGAATATTTATCCAAATGATTTGATTCCAACGCCAAAATGTTTCCAAATTAAACCTCTAGTCCTTGAAAAAAAACCATAGCCATGCAAGTAGTGAAATTTCCCATAAATTTAAAAGAAGACAGACACAATCAAATTCGGACACACAGGAGACAGTCAGTATTCAAAAATTCATAACTAATTCTGTGTTGATCGGTTTTGCATGTTCTTGGTACCAAAATCTTCGTCTTTAGACGTAATTTAAAAGTTATGAAGACTTCAAAAATTGAATCATAGCAGAAGGGTTCTCAAAATACGAATTTGTGATGATCCAGAAAGCTGTCAGGAAGGTTTAAGAAGTTACCCTCAAGATTTGATGGAGAACCTTGGTGTCTAAGGGCTGGTCCAGAGCTTGAAGGAGCTAAAATGGCTTCTCTTCTTCTTCTTCTTCTTCTTCTTCTCTCTCTCTCTCTCTCTCTCTCTCTCTCTCTCCCTCTCTCTCCTGCCGTACTCTCCTCTCTCTCTTTTCTTTTCATTGTGTTTTTTTTTTGTAACAAATAACTAATATATGTATAATAATATATGTATTAGCTAATTGGGTGCCAAGTGTTGGCTTGGTCTTGACACCTAGCCATGCGCATGGTTAATTCCGGAGCGCGACTCGCGCGCGGTTCGAAAAACTGTACAGGTTTCGGACTCAGAAAAATATGAAATTTGCACAGTACCCTAAATAAATTATTTTAAGAATAACCCCATTCTCGAAATTTCAAAGAAAAATCCAGAACATAGAGATTTGAAATGCCCGGTCGATTGACTTGTAAAATGTGCTTGTGACCTCGTCCGTGATCAATAATTAAAGTTAGTGACGAATTATCATCGTACTAATTATTTTTAACGTGAGGGCTCTCACAGTTTTGCTTTTAGAGGTTATTGTTATGCCTTTTGGAGGTTATTGTTAGGAATAGCAACAGGGAGGGATAGGTTTTGCCTCACCCCAACCTGAAAATTTAACTTAGCCCCCAACCCGGACCAGATAATTTATGGGTACCCTCGTCCCGCCCCTATCGGGTATCGGGTTTACCCGCCCTTGCTTAATTTTTTTTTTCATTGAGAAAATATGTTCTAGATTTTAAAATAAGTGAGCACAAACAATAAAAGTGTATGAACTAACTATTAAAATTTAAACAAAATCTATTATCTAAAAGCAAAATGGAAGAAATAGTTAATATTTTATGTGGTATTTTAGTTGTGAGAGTAAAAATACAAGAATAAAAATAGTTTTTTATGCATAAAATAATTTTGAGGCAGGGCAAGTACCCGAACGAGGTAACACCAAACTAAACCCGACCGGGGTTCACCAATTCTCCCCTGACCTGACCCCAGAAAAATACAACAAAAACCCGCCCCGGTCGGGGCGGGGCGGGGCGGGATGGGTTGAATTGTCATCCCTAGTTATTGTTATGCTTTTATATGACAATATTATGCTTTTTTCTTCTTTTTTTTATGCCTATCATTGGTGCTGTGTTATGCTTCTCAATGGTTTTTGCTATACCCATTTTGTTATGACTCAATTGTAATGCCATTTAATTGTTTTGTTATGCCTATTTTGGATGAATGTTATACTTGTTTAGGAAATGTTATAATCATGTTATGTCATTAAATTCATGTGTTATGCCTTTTTTGGTATACTTGTTACGTTATTTAAAGTCAATGACCGGTTATTTTTTATTAAAATCGCATTGGTGGCATAATTTCGACTGTTGGATCGGAGTTTCGGTGTCTCCCTTTGGAGGGTAGACACCATAGTTTTTGCCCTGAATTTGGGTCCACCTTATAATTAGTATAAATAGTCCCGAGTTAAATAATAGGTTCTCAACTCTTAATTGCAATGTGCCAACGGGTTTGTAGCCCAATGACATTTCCTCACATCTTCCACATCGAAACATGAGGGTTTGATTCTCGTCAAGAGCGCGAGTGTTTGGTGTGGTGGTTGGTACCTTTTGTTGCCCCACCCATATACTATTTAGCGATACCCATCCCCTTAGATGTAGGGTAGACATCAATCGAGTGAAAAAAAAACCAAAAAATAACCTCTTAATTGCAATGCTGTCACAGACTCCATCATGTCTTTGCTTTTCAAAATAAAAACGCTAAGGCCCTTTTTGGAAAAAAAAATTTATTTCCAGTTTTTTGTTTATGTTTCGGATATTTTTAAAACATGGACCATAAACATGTTTGTGTTACTGTTTTTGTTTACAAAATACATAATCAATTCAACTAGTTTACGAAAATTTCTAAAAACACAAAAATTCCGTTTTCATTTATTTTGAAAACACTTTCGGCAGCCCAAAAATCAAATAAACAAAAACTATTAAAGTCACCAAATATGTTTTTTGTTTTTATTTTTTAATAAATAAACAAAAAACTGGCAACTATACAAAATAGGGCATAAACTTTTATATTTGAATTTTGGCATAGTTCTATAAAGAAAGAAGGGAAATCGACACACAAGTCTTGTTTCTGAAAATGAAAAAACATCAAAATAACGAGGCAAGTACTGCCAGCCAAGAAAACAAATACAGGAGTCAGGAAGTTGAGACCAGATGGATTTACGCAAACTTTTATTTACCCTGACCTGACATGTGAAGACGGGGTCAAATTTACATCCTCTTGTGCGGTGGCGCTTCGTGAATCAGATCTACATTTTTTTAATGCAACAAGTATTGCAATGACTTAGTACAGTATCTTTTATCCTTGTGTTGTGTCTACACCATCGAGGCATTGTTGACTTCGTCTATGTCCAATTTCATATTGTCTGCCTTCTTCCTTTTACCTGTTGTAATTGGGAAAAATCTGATAGCGATTATAGCAGCGCAGAGAACACAACGGCTCCTCAAGGTGTTTGATCGGAACCCTAGTATTGTCGTCGGAACCCTAATCCGCAAAACAGACAAGTGGTGAGCGCACGGCACCTTTGCCTCTAGTGGCAAAGGCTCTCGGATGCCAAAGTTAGTATCACGTACTGGACAGAAACCCTAATTAACAATAGGAAAGTGTGATTGAATGCAACGTATTGCATACCTTTTACCTCTAAGTTAACCTCGTTTATTTAGGCATATGGATACTTGCTGCCCAAGCGTCCTTGTTGTCCTAGGTTTCCTACCTCGTATGGAAAACCCAAGATATCGTGGATTCTCATTCCTTTATCAATTCATTAACTCAGTACTTTTTAGGACTCTTTTCCATAGCAAGCCGAACGAATACCGCTATTCTGGAACCTTCTAGAGTGCTCCTTCCGCTTTTGCACCCGAGGCTGCTTTCTCAAGAGTTCTTTCCCTGTTCAGCCTCCTCATTGCCGAACAGACCAATGACTTCTCATGTGTTTTGTCCTTTATCTGCCGAACAAACTGCCTGAACCAATGACTTCACATGTCACTGATCCATATCGCCGATCGCCGATCACCGCCCTCATCGGTAGTATGGCCTGTCTCTTCTACCACGTGCTCCTATGTACCACGTGTTTGGCCACTAATTGTGCCTGTTTGGAAATACTCCCTACACCTGTAAAAACAAGTAATGGATAAATAACCATTGCAATGTGCTTTTCATTTTCAACTCTCAATGCTATGCCCGAAATTTGGATGTCAAGAAATTAAACAAGAATTAAGATGACTTTCAGAGACTTTTTATGCGTTGCTAAACAAGAAAATGACAAGTATGAGGTAGTCCTTTCCTTCTTATTTTCATTGCCTGAAAACACCGATGGCTCCACCATCTGTCTCTGTTTCTCCTATATTCACTATTGCCTTTCTTTTCTCTCAATAGATATAAAACCAAGAAATTTCAAAGTCTCGACTTTCAGGAAATCAATCCAACCAAAAATTCAAAAAAAAAAAAAACAATTAGCCAAGAGAAAGGAAAATAGTATCAAGGGAGTAGAGCACCAGGACAGAAAATGACACGTCCAATCCAAGGTGTCTCTACTTGCAGGGGCCTGTTGATCACGAGTATATTAAATAGCAGTTGCACGGGGAAGAATAACCTGAGGGATGATCCCAGAGAGTACATAGACAACAGATAAATATATCAGCAGCGCCGGGAGAGTACCCAGGAAGCACATGACAATGACTCGTATGAATTTCCATTCAGTGAGTCCCTTGAAACTACTAAAAATAAGCTCATTCAGTTCTGAGCAAAGAATATTGACATAGCACCAATTCTGTAACTTACAAACAAAGCTCATTCATTCCCGAGCAGAGTAATGAGCTATATACGATATCCAATCCTACATTCCTATACCAACCTACATTCCTGTTCCTAGAGGTTAATTTTGTGATGTAGTAGAATATTCAAAAAGCAGGCGCTTAGACGGAGCAGATTGGAGAAGGACCCGCAAGCGGCTCGTAAGCTGGTAGATCAAGGTCCATTGAATGGCCATCTCTGAATCCTTAATCTGCCGCACTACCGAGGCCTGAAAAGAGCATAAAAAACGGTAAATGAGATGATTACGGATAACAAGCAGAAAGATAAATGATGTTATCAGCTTTCTTAAATACTTCAGCATTGACTAGCTTAATCTACTGTAGCCTGGCCACAGTTCTTAACGATCTTCATCCATTCATCTGCATACTGTTTATTTTCCTTAAAAGGCATCACTCCCAAATACCAGTAAAGCACTAATGATTATCTATTATTAACAGTAATACTGGCAGTTCACACCATTTATCAAACCCAAGTCTTGGGCCGTAGGGGCAAAATATGTAGTAGATGCTATAAAGTTGAACTCTGTTGTTTGCCTATCAGAGAACAGAAAGCGATCGTTAAGTCGTAGCATCGCGATATTTCTTTTGGAAAAAAGCAATTAAGTTACCCTCAATAGGAGCAATACTATGACTATTGATTAAAGTTGATCATAATCCACTGACAATATCTCTCCAATTCAAATCTCAGACCCTATTGTTCTACGTCAATGAGACTTGATCCATTATTAGTTTAAGAAATAAGCATTTCAGTTATTTTCATATTCCAGTACGGTTAAATTTGCAAGTGTGATCACAATCGACGCAAAAATGAAACTATTTCACCTCTTTGTTAACATATAAACTCAACCAGAAACCATAACAGCAGCTATAATTCGTTTATGCCAGCTTCTCCACAGCAAAATTGCTCAGAATGTGGAACATTTATTTTAGCCCTTTTCAAAGTATCAGATGCAATATATGAACATGGTGACGTACGATAGATCAATTTGAAACACAAAATGCAGCAGCCAGATTTTTGAGACACTTTTTCTGTGGACTGGACATGCATCCTACGATAGAGGATACATATGCTACCAAAAACTATGTGTATCCCACCCCGTATCCTTCTTGTATAGGAATCCTATGATACGATGACATATCCTATTATATACGTGCGTATCCCGATTTAGTACATATCATACTATTACTTATTGTAAAAGAAAGTCATACCATATTCTAATCTAAATCGTTTGATCTAATTATGACAACATTCAAACCATTTGGATAAAAAACAGAAAATCCATCCATTAGAGCTCCAGTAGAAGAAAGAACATATTTTGATCATTGTTTGCCTAAATCAGGCTCTTCTTCTACCTGAATAAGGCACCAGAAATTCTCAATGTGATAGACCCCACTACAGGTAGGAGAAAACCAAAACTCAATCCATTAGAATTTGAATGGAAGAAAGAACATATTTCAATCATGTTTTGCCTAAATCAAATAAGGCTCTTCTCCTATCTTGACCAAGGCACGAAAAAGCCTCAACGTGATAGACACGACAACGGGTGCCTGGAATTCATTATTAAAAGCCTATATTTTGTATATAAAACACTTATTTTTCATTTACACAGCAGATTTTCATATTGAAATTAGGTATACTTTCAATTGTATATTACCTTTTATTTTATTTTATTTTGGTCAGAATATTACCTTTTATTAACGCATCTTACGATAAGCAATACGTATCTTGATATGATTTATAAAATGAAAAAGATACATGATACGTATCCCCCAATCAATATTCAACATTAGCTCTTCGCCCAAGCTTTTAAGTAAAAAAAATTGACCCCAATTTCCTTTTTACATTTTTGCTTCCAGAATCAATCACCTTTCATCAATAATGTTCTCTAAAAAGCATCATACAACAAAACAACGCCAGATAAATCAAGAAATGAAACAATCAGATAAAACACGAATCAAATTTAACCTGCAAGCGTTTCCCGAGTTGAACTTCAAATTCTGTTCCAAATGAAATATTGCTGGCCAGCGATTTAAGAGGATCAACAGTGGGGTCAACAGAAAGCAAACTGGGGATCTGAGGCGCATGAACTAGCCTCCACCTTGCCTGTCCAAACTCTCCCTTACCTTCAATTCTTGGCATTAATGTCTCAAGTGTGGCAGTAGCAAGCTTCTTAAATGCAAGTTGGCCATCACCTTCTAAGATGGACTCTGCCAGTTGACTCCCAAAGACTCTAGCAGCCTGTGCAATCAGGAACAACTGATAATGTTAGACCGCCTCAAGTTCATGCCTAGGAAACAGAACAAAGCATTGTACAGATATGTGATCTAGTAGACAATATGCCAAACAAAGAGTGCAAGATGGGCCAAAACACTCTCAATAATATCTTCGGAAAACTCAATTTATTTGTGTAGATTTAATCTCTACTTTAACACCTAACTTGAATAAAATAACTATTTTACTTGTTCGTAAATTCCAATAAACAGCTAAAGTATGACCTGTTTCCAAGTTGCCCCCATAAGGGCCAAAACACTCTAAATAATATCTTTGGAAAGCTCAATTTATTTGTGTAGATTTAATCTCTACTTTAACACCTAACTTGAATTAAAGAACTATTTTACTTGTTCTTAAATTCCAATAAACAGCTAAAGTATGACCTGTTTTCAAGTTGCCCCCATAAGTGCAAACTCGGGCCCTAAACCCCCTCAATACATTTGGTTTTAGCATTTAACCCTTCTTCTATTAGCAATCTATTAGGGTTTTGGATAGAAATGTGCATGTGACCAGCACATGATTGACAAAATGAGTTTCTAGAACCAATATGCCCTTTAGCTATTGTCTATTACTCCCAGCGTTCGTAATTGTTACTTGTTAGTCACTTTTGGGGATTCCAACTATTTAAGAGTACATGCAATGATTACACTTTAATTCAAATTTCAAAGTGTTATTTCCATTATTGCCCCTTATTCTGACTAAATTTAAGAACATTGATTTATGAGCGTTACAAAAAAAAAAGAAGATATTTATGAGGATAGTTTTGGAAAATAGCATTTTTAAGATTCTTGACTTTTAAAGAGGGACAAATATTTTGGAACATCTCAAAATGGAATAGTGGACTAACAATTAGGAAGGGAGGGAGTATTTGTTTACCCTCCCTAGGAAAACATAAAAGCTCGCAAAACGCTTACCACAAGTGCCGTTAGCATTCTCGCACTAGCATCACTGATCACACCGACCTATCGGCTCTCTCTCTCCAGAGCACGAGCATGACCACCAATGCCAAAAATACTGACCTTTCACATTTTCACCCTAAATCCCCAAGGACAACCACATGCCCCTCTATGTCGTTTACTTTAAGGAATATTAATCAAATTGCGATGTATTGTGATAAAATTGGGGCGGCTCCAGGATGAATGTGTTGATGATATTTCTAAAGAGAGGGAGTGATGTAAACGAAATGAAGGGATAGATTCACAAGAGAGATAAATCCCAAAATGGGATACAAGAAGCAAAAGCTCTCTATATTCTTTTATCAATACATCAAAAAACTAACTAATGAAGGCACAATAAACCTATTTATAGACTTAAAACCCTATACACACTAAAGACACTAAAATGACAACAATACCCCTAAATCCTACTGCATCATACACCCCCTCTAAAGAAAACAACTTGTCCTCAAGTTGGACGACAAGACACGAGACAACTAAATGAAGAAAACATAGAACTATAGAGTTGGACGACAAGACACAAGACAATTAAATGAAGAAAACATAGAACTATAGAAGTATTTATTATGCAGCTTCGAAATAGGCATGTGGCTGCATTTCCTTGATCCACATCATCCTCATGCAGTAACCCATCTTCAATATGAGCTTCCGTTTGTGTACATCCACCACATCCATACTTTGGTGAAATGAGATCACCCATTTCCCATGTCTCTTGAGAATCAAAATATATTTGAAGTAGCTCATCATAAACACCCCCAAGTCGGGCCAAAACCTATCCACCTTAGCATGTTAAAAAGTCACCACGCAATGTTCAAAACTTGCTTGCTTGAAGACAAAACCCAAAGGGTCAACAAGCTGTCCTAACATCTTTTCCCTCTTTCGGTAATACCGAATGGAGTGTACTAGGAAAAGGAACCAATTTGATCACCCCTTGCACCATGTGCAACTCGGAAGGCAAATAATGGAAGCAATCATCAAGTTTTGGCTCTCCAAAATCTCCAACCATTGGTGGATGATCTAAAACGACTTCATCCATCTTTGGTGACAAAGCCAAAGCATAAGAAACTTCTTCAATCACTTCCTTGCTTTCTTGCCAAGTCATAAGGAAGCTTTCCTCGATCATATTAACAAGCGTTCCCTCTTCATTGTCAACACTATACTCTTCTTCAAACTCGTCATAGATGGGAACATCTTCCGGTTCACCACTCTTAAAGACGAGATCATCTTCAAAATTACTTCTAGCGTTCCCTCTTCATTGTCAACACAATACTCTTCTTCAAACTCGTCATAGATGGGAACATCTTCCGGTTCACCACTCTCAAAGATGAGATCATCTTCAAAATTACTTCTAACCTCGTAGGCATTATCAACCTTAAGATCTTCTCTAATCTCCAATATGGAGTCACCTTCAAGATCATTTCCAAATTCTTCATTTGGGAACTCATCAAAGATGGGGAGAACTTCGAAACCATCATCTTTAAAATCAGCTCCAAGCTCTTCACGTGAGAGCTCATCAAAGATAGGAATATCATGTGAGAACTCATCACAATAACATTGCTCCTCGTCCTTTTCAATTGCATTCGGGTTGAGGCTCGTCTCTCCTTCTGGCACATCCTGTTTGAGATTTTCATAAGACTTGGAATCATAGTAACCATCAATATTCTTAAATGAAATAGACAAACGTTGCAACTTTTCTCTAAAGTAGCAACTTCTCTTTTGCAATAACATTAGCTGCACCTTATCATACAAGGTAGCAACTTGTTCACCCAACTCTTTAATCTCATTCCTATTTTCATTTGAATTGCAATCATTTTGCCTTCCACATTGTAGAATAATGTTCAATCCTTAACCATTGTTCACCAAAAATCCTCTACCTCCACCTTCCATTCTTCCTTTAACTCTATCCCTAAATGTACGAGTCATTCCAATGTTAAAATCAGCCAACTCAATCACAATCCCAGTCAACTCAGTCTCAAACCCAGTCAACTCAGCAAATACACCAAAACTTCAGCAAAATCAAACCCAGTAGCAATAGACCACAACAAATTGCAACAAATCGAAGCAAACAAGGTAAACCCAAAGCAAATCGAACCAGGAATCGAGATTTCAAGGCTGGAAACACTAGGTTGAGCTCAAAAATCACCAATCAAGCTCCAAAAATGGCAATCAAAGACCCCAAATCTTGATTTGAAGCAACGCTTTGAATCAAGTAATGTAGAGCAAGTTTCGAACCCTGAATCACGCCTTTGAACCTTACTCCGACCTCGTTTCGTCCATTTCAGACCAAATCGAACCTGTACGACCCTAGACGAACCTCTATGAGTGTATTTCAAGGGCCATAATGGTGTTTGGTAGGCTCGAATAACAGATTCAAGGTCTGAAAATGGCAAATCAGAGCAAGAATCACTGTTTTGACTGCCGGAACAGTGTTCAAACAGCAAAACGAGCACTGAAAGGGGCTGGAACAGGCTGGGTCGAGTCTGAAACAAGCAGATCGAGCCCTGTTGAGCGCCGAAATGGCTGGAAATGTATGGGTTGAGCTTCGATAACGATTTTGGTTGTCCGAAATAGGGATAACAGCTCCAAAAACTGTCGATCTGTGGATTTTAAGGGTCGAAATCAATGTTTAAAGCCTTGGTTGGGTAGATCTGTGGATTTTGAGTGGATTAGGGGCTCTGGCGATGTTTTCCGGTGCCATTTTAAGGTTCCGGCAAGATTTTCCGGCAAGGTTAGGTTTCCGGCGAAGTCTCCGGCGAGATGGAGGGCTAGGATCGAGCTAAAAGCTCTAATACCAAATAATGCAAACGAAATCAAGGGATAGATTCATGAGAGATAAATCCCAAAATAGGATACAAGGAGCAAAAGCCCTCTATATTCTTTTATCAATATATAAAAAAACTAATTAATGAGGGCACAAGACACCTATTTATAGACTCGAAACCCTACACACACTAAAGACACTAAAATGACAACAATACCCCTAAATACTACTGCATCAGGGGGTGCGGTTCGATCAGGGGCGGCTCCAGGATTTTAGCTCAGTAGTGACAAAAACGTAGAGAATATATTTGTATACAAATCTCTATTGGAAAAAGAAACAGATTTATTTTGGTTAAAATTTTATTGGGTTGTTTTGTTGAGCTATATTGTCTAGTTACTCACAAATTTAAGTGAATTTACAATAACTTTGACTACATATGAATGACTTAGTGCCGAAAATATTGAAGACAAATCAAATTATACATGAAAACATACAAATTTCAGAGCATTTTTTTGAACCCAGGGGGTTCGCTTGAAATCTCTTGAGATATATTGGAGCCGGCCCTAGGTTCGATGATCAAATGGGCGGAGAGAGGGCATAGATTTCAGAGATGACATCAGGAGAGAGAAAGATGATGAAATCACGTCTCGTCCAATCCGTCTTGCCTTCCTTGGTAACTGTACTCTTGCCGACCATAACAATTCCTCTGGTGACGATGTAGTGGCTGGTGACAACATTTGAAGGGCTTGGTTTTGTTTCATGATCATTACGGAGACAGGTTATTTCATTATGGACATGCGCAAGAAACAAGGTGAATGCAAGTGACAATAATTGAAGGGCAACAAAGTAAGTTTCTATCTTCTGTTTACTCCGTTTGACTGCAATGAGATACATAAACTTGAAAGGGCGTGTTTAGTTTTAAATTTTCGGGAGGCAAAGTGAAAAAGGGTTATAGTTGAGGGTTTATTTTGAAATTTAAACTAGATGGTATTACAACATTTATTACAGACATCTATAAACATTCGTAATATCTACGTAATACATGTCACACTGAAAGTCACAGTTGTTACCCTATTATGTAAGACTCCTAGAACTAAACAACCGGAGACAGGATTAATATGCCTAGTTCAGATTTAGTTTGTTGCTTGGTGATAATAGAAGAAAGTAGGATATTAGCGACCATAACTACAACATTACCTCAGTAGGTGAGAGGACATCCTGTTCCACAGAACGTGTCGAAGTTACAACCAATTTTTCCTGCCAATTACTAGCTCGACCTTGAATCCTGAATTGCCACTCTGATCCGACAAGAGCCAAATCTAACATTGGATCAAGTCCATAATCTGGTTCAAATTTGGCTACATTCAGATGATCACGCTTTAGCCTGACCTGAATTTGGAAATATCACTGTGAGCATAATCCATAGGGATCACAGGCCATGCCAGAATGGGCAAACACACACACACACAAAAAAGGAAAAGAACACGCCATACAACTGAGAGACTGAACTACTCAAGTTACATAAGAATAAAACGGACTTGCCTGAGTTGCAACAAGATTTACATCTCCATTTTCAAAAGCTAGAACGCCTTTAGGTCTTATCCATTTGGGATGAGCCATGCCATCTAACTCAAGCTCTCCACTAACAGCAAAATTGAGAATCAAAGGGTAAACTATCCTCAACTCTGGCCCAAGAACAAGCATTAAGTCAGTAAGGCAAATATCCACATTGGGCTTGCTATTTACTTTCCCCATGTCCTTTTCACCTTCACCATGTTTACCTGTAAATAATAAAGAATTTGCGTCCTGAGTGCTGAAGTTCTTTACAGAAGTGACCTTTAAGTCTAGAATAGTAACATGCCCCTTCGGCAACTCGTAAGCTACCTTGCAAAAATGTAATTACAATTTGAAGGCATATTTTACATGGACACGAATGCTTTGGCTAGTGACCCTGTTTAGTGCAATATCACGACAAATTTCAGCTTAACCACCTACTACTTCTATCAAAAAAAGATAATTACTATTTTACTGAAGGTCTATCCCAAGTACGGAAAAAAGAAGGATGATAAGAATCAATGACAAGGGAAGTCCAGAAGACATTTTCAGGAAACACTGCAACACTAGACAGGAAACAATACATAATAGGTTGAAAACTTGACCAGAGAATCGGAGACCAAAATTGAGCATCAAAACATCCAATCTCAAATGACATGGAATACAACAGACCAAAACATATCAGGTGTAATTCAACCTACAAGTGCACAGCGAATAACCTAAGTTAGAGCTGCATTAAAATTTGCTGTTGTAGTCTGTTCTAATTACTGTGCAGAACAGCATATGTTGCTCTCAATAGTTGTCTATAGGGAGCAATAGTGAGGGTAGTAACCTTACAATTCTAGATGCATCCATGGATTTCGACCAAGGAGGCCAATTCGATCCTCAAAAGGACTTATGTGAAAGTTCATAAATGCTTTTGTGTTCACTTCATTAATGACACCTACCAAACAGATTTAGATGTTAAAAACAATGACGACTAAATTTGGATCTTCTATAATAGGAACAGACTTTGTAGTGGGCCAAATCAGGAGGCTCCATTTGGGCCTAGCAGATCACCGGCTAGGCTAAGCGCTTGGGCCAAACCAGGTATGACAAGCCAGCACCAGACTGCCCCCGATTATACCGCCTGAATGTTTGATCCGAGTCATTTCATTCCAGATTGGGTTCAGACCGACTGGAACAGCAGTTATGCAACCCCCGTACATCGCGGGGTCGTGGACAGCATCCACGCCAGCATACCTAAGAGTTCTGTATTTCACCTTCTCGAACAAGGACTTAACCATTGGAGTGGCTTCCCGATCATCACCTGCCGGTTAGGAGCCAACGGTGATTCTCTGCCTTGCAGGACTAGATCTGAAGGTGCTCAGGCCAGACCCGAACCAGACGACCGACTAAGGGATTCCAGAGGAACACCACCCATAGACTTTTTTTTGGGTTGTGTAATTGGGATATTACACGGTTGAGTTGAGTCGTGTATAATAAGTCTATGGGTACAGTTGAGTTGATTGTGTATAATAAGTCTATGGGTGGTGCACGACTCAACGCAACCGTGTAATGTCTCAATTGCACAACCCAACAAATAAACGTCCTCAAAAAGATTAAGAAAAAAATAGAAATGCTCTCATCCTCTCTAAATACAAGGACATTCCATTTGGGTCGTGTAATTTTTTCCCTTTTAGGTGGTTGGTCGCTAATAGTTGGAAGGTCAAATGGATCAAAGACTAAGAGATGTAGGAAAACATGAATGACAAATTGAAAATTAACACATTCTAGGTGGCCCAAATAAATACCGAAGAAAGGCACCAAGTATTGTAAATACTACTCCACAAACTTTTTAAGGAGACATGGAGTGATTACACTTAAATAATTTTCTAAGTGTCATTTCCTTTAGTGCCCCTAACTGTAATTTAATTGGAATACAACATAGATATTTACGAGGATTGTTTTAGAAACTTATTACCTTTCATTTTTTGACTTTTCAAGAGGATCACACATTTTGGAACATTCCAAAAATGGAATAGTGGACCAACAATTAGGAACGAAGGGAGTATTAGTCAAATCCCCTCAGAAGTTATTTGTTAGTTAACCTATTCTTTTTGTAGAAGCACGACCACCACAGTATTAACCTTTAACTAGACATCAACAGTTAAGAGCTTCTATAAATTTTGCTATTACTGGGATTGTGTAAGTTATGGAATTAGAAATTGTAAAGAATAACAAGATCGAAATAAGCTTCAGTTCCTGCAACGGGTAAGAGGTTCTTTTCAAATAGTCAAAAGCAAAAAAGGTCGTGTTTGACAAACTATCCTAGTCTTATCATTTAACTCCAGTTGAGTCACATTATGGAACACTCCAAGAGCTTTTTGGGTAATATATTTACAGAGGTTCAAACCACAAATTACATCAAACGGATCAAAACTAAATTCCAATTTTCTTGGAGCAATGTGCCCAATTATGAACTAAAAGGTTCCCATTACACAGCCAACTTACCAGGAGGTTCAGGGAATGGGGCTCTCAAAGCAGCAGGCCTAAAACTGAAAAACCTCGAAACATATTTTGACGCTACCACCCGATTGTAACCACCACTTGAAATCTTTGACGGGTTGGATGCCGTTTTATTTGAAGGAGCCGCTCCGCTACCCTTATCATGCGGTAAATATGCCTCTCCATGACTCAATTTAATCTTGCCAGAAATGTTGGGTTGCAATATGGAACCTGATACTTGCAACTGAGAATCAACTTGACCACTGTGATTCTAAGAAGTGTTAGTTTTCCATCCACAATAACTAAATGCAAAAAGGAATGGAAGATAAAAGTTATACAGTGTACAATTTTCGATTATGATTCAAGAGACAACCTTATCACAGGCAACAGCAAAGTTTTTTATTTTGGAGAACATGGGTAAAATAAGAACCCAAATGTAGAGGTTTCTTTCTTTTTTTGAACAATCCCAACTGTACAATCAAAAAAAAAAAGAAAAGAAAAGCTGTATAAAAAGACATGCATAACCCTATTTCACTTAAAAAGTAAAGTTCAGAAAGATGAAAAAGACACCTTAAAATATTCTTTGCCCGAACTTCAAAGACTTCACATTTCAAGTCAATTTTATCACCAAGAGATGCTTCACTAGTCCTGAGAGGAAGGTTTCCTTTTACTGACAGCTTCCCTCTTCTGCTTACCCTACTCTCCAGCAAAACGATGCACAACCTATTTGAATTCACATGAACCGTCCCACCTAAGTTTGTGAGAGGTTTCCGGAGGACTGGTGAAGATACAGTTGCCCTGTGAAAAGATGCTGATCCATCGAGCACTGGTTGTTCAACAGTACCTCTGACCTATTTATTTAAGACAGATGTACTTGCATCAGTAATGCTATTACCTAATCAGCTGTACAAGAAACACTATCACCCTTCTTTTCATTTTAAAATCCATTAAAGCATGATATTGTGAATATATATTTAGCTGTTATTTTATACTATTCCTAAGGGGTAGCTTAGTCATAACATTAATTAGGGTTGAATTATTTTCTATTTAATCTAGTTTAGCTTGTACTCATTGTATTCATCATATGTATTTACGTATTATGCAATAGAATGTAACCTTCTCTTTGCATGTTATTATGGTATCAGAGCAGGTTATCGCTTAGCACCGGCAGCCGCCGGAATCTGCACTCCCTCTCTCTCAGATGCAACCTCTCTCTCTGATGCAATCTCCCTCTCTCTTGTCGACGTTAGCAGCAACAACAGCCACCGCCAACCACCAACCGTAGTCACCGACCTCCGGCAACACCATTCTGACCCTTGCCTACCACCAACAGTAGTCGCCAACCTCCTGCGACACCATTCTGACCCTCGCCGACCACCGGCAACCTCCATCTCTCCTCAAAACTTTGCTTTTTGAACGTCCAGGTATTCCGACCCCTGCTTTGAAGTTTTTGTGATATCTATTGGTATTTTTTTTCGATTTTAACAAGCTAGGACTTTGTGATATCTATTCTCCAACTTGAGGGGGACTGTTAGAATATTGAGTAGTTATTATGAATCTTGTCCCATATTGGTTAGATGAGTCTTGTATCAGGTTATCACTTAATATAAATAATAAGACCTTGTGTTAGGGTTAATCAACACCCTAAACACTTTTTCCTTTCTTTGACAACACTTAATTCTTCTTCTTCGGACTTGACACTTCAGGCTTATGCATATGCTGATTAGGCAAGTGATATCTCTAATCAAAAGCCTACCTCTGGCTTCTGTGTTTTTCTGGCTGATTCTCTTATCTCATGGAAAAGCAAGAAGCAACCTGTTATTGCTCGATCTACTGAGTACTGCCTAAGCTGAGTATCCTGCTATGGCCCATGCCACCTCTGAAGTTGTTTGGCTTTGCTGGCTTATCGTATATGGGTGTTACTCTCTCTTCCCCCTACGCCTCTTTATTGTGACAATAAGAGTACTATTCAAATTTCCCATAATTCGGTTTTTCATGAGCGCACCAAGCATATTGAAATTGATTGTCATTTCATTCGTCATCATCTTCAGTTGAGTACTATTGCTCTTCCCTTCGGTTGGTCGGCTCCTGAGCAAACTCTCGATGCCCTCCGGCCTCGCATCATGAGTTTGAATATATATTAACTGTTAGTTTATATTATTCCTAAGGGTAGTTTAGTCAAAATGTTAATTAGGGTTTCCTAGACTTTTTCTATTTAATCTAGTTTTAGCTTGTACTCATTGATTCATCATATGTATTCATGCATTATGCAATAGAACGTAACTTTCTTTTTGCAAGTGATCAGATATGTCTATTAAAAAATCGATATTGACTTGATCTACCTGGAGTGTTATGTCTGCATTGCCCTGAAGCCAGTTGACATAGGGAGATAAAGCTGTTAACAACATCATGCCCCCATCTTTGATGTCAGCATCAACCCTAACTTCACCTGCATCCAAAATGTTCCAGTTTAAGCCTTTGAGAGTTTCTGCCAATTGAGTGTCCCAACCTTCTTCATTTCTATCTCTAGCTGCTTTCTTATCAGTCACTTCATCCGTTGAACCTCGACTCCTTTCCTTGGACCAATCAGGAATCCAAGTTGCTTCATTGTTCTCCCTTTCGATCTTTTCTTCCTCCAAAATGTTAGTTTGGACCAAAGTTAATGGAATACTTCCTTGAATGTGTACATGACCACTCTGGATAACGGGTTCAAATTTAGCATTAAACAGAAAACGGCTGGTTGAGGTTAGGGAAGCAACAACTTCAGCTCGTCCAAGATCAATTCCGCCAATAGCACCGTCCAAGAGCCTTACTTGCACATCACATTCTGGTTTAGCAAGACTTCCTCTGAGATCCCCCTCCATGTGTAATATACCTCTTATAGGTGCCAACAAGTGCCGCAAAGAATGAATCGCATCAGCAGCGGAAGATTCAATAACCTGAACCAGTGTAGGGACCAGACTAACAGGAAAATTCAAAACAGCAAAATGCAAATTAGATTTTGGCCCTAACAAGGTTCCATCTGCATGAACTGTGGCATTGTCCTTTTGAATAAACATTTTCTCAAGGCGCAAACCATCATCATTGCTGTATGCACCAACTGCCAGAAGACGCTGAGTTTTGTAGGTCCCCCACTCCCAGTCTTCCCCATGAAAGTCAAATTCTGCCTGCAAAAATATATCACGTCAAATGGGAGAAGTTCAGAACAAATCAAATTCCCTTTTGCTTCTAAACATGAATTTCATTAAGTTTTTTCTTTTACATTACGATTTCAACTAAAGGAGATTCAATATTACTACTCTTCCTTTTTCTAACCAAATATTACTACCCCTTACAGTTGATTTTAATTTGGCAAAGAAAAAGAAATAAACAAGAAAATTTCATAAATGTTGTATCAATGAGATCAAGAAATAGGTAACCAACAAGTCCATCTGGCCGAGCAAAAAAACACAAACAAGTCCATCTCGATCAGCTAACAAAGACCATAATGGCCAACTACCTCAACTTTCAATGTACGATGTAAGGAGAATCAAAAGTCAAAGCATAGTTAATTTATTACAACCATTGTTTGCACAAATAAACAATGCTTTGCTTGACTATGGGATATGGAGATCTGAGTTTATAGGTGTTCAAATTTCAGCGTTGGGTTATTTATACAGTCGTATGCATTAAACCCTCTTTATACAGCATTATGAAGAACTTCAAAGATATCTACCACTGTGTCCCCATTGCCTCCACCACTTGCATCAAGATTGCCATTCCAGCAACCTTTAAGCTCAGCTAAACCCGGAAGACTCAACTCTTCAATAATTACTTCATTTGGTGCAGTACAATAACCCCGAATTTCCTGGAAATCCACAAGGTAACAACAAAGTTAAAAGAGAACATAAAAAGGTGATTTTGAGATAAGTTCCAAGCACTTATCTCTTTGAGCACATCAAAAAAACAACCAATTGGGCACTAAAATCCAGTTTCTCTAGCTCTAATTGTGAAATTTATTATTTATCTCACCCTCTTATTATTTATTTTCTTTATCTTTTTTATTCAAAGGGTAGTGCAGTCTTTCCATCACATTAGGCTTTGCCTAAGGTATAATAGGGTTAGCCTATCTTTGCGTTACTTTAATCTTTTGCATTTCAATTATTCTTTAGTTTTCCCTAACTGTTATGGGAGTCTCTCCCTCCTCGAGTGACCTCCGGCGACACTTTCCTGAGCAGCAGCAAATCCGGCAACTGGGTTTGAAGCAGATCTGTGCTTCGTCTGCAATTCTCGATCCTCTAATACATTCAGAACTGCACCCCAGTCAACTCCCAGCTAGCATCCAACGTCCGATAGACATTGCCAGACTTCCTATCCACCCCGGCAACACTCGCCCTGCAGACTCCAGCCACCTCCATAGCATCACTCATAACTATTTTTGAAGCAGATTTGTGCTAAGTTCACAACTCCAAACCCTCTGAACCTCCAGACTCTATGTATATATGCCCTCCTTTGGGCCTTTCTCACCCTCTTTGTCTTGTTCGTCATCTCCATCATGTTCTCCATAGTCTTGAACAATCTCCTCATGCTTAGTATGAGCGGTCTTATTCCATTGCTCAACAAATTGCTCTTTTTATTTGCCAGACTTTCTTCTCTTGTTATATGTGGATGGCATGATAATAGGGGATCTGATTCTGCTGCCATCAATGAGGTGAAATCCCATCTCTTTCACGAATTAGAAATGAGAGGATTTAGGTCATCTTCGTCATTTTTGTAGGTATTGACGGGGCTTCATGATACTTTACAGGAAAGACAATCACTGAATATTTTCTATTCCAAAAGTTAAGTATGTTACAAGACTAATAATGGGGTTACATAGGCTAAACCCTAATAAGCTTAGACAAACCCTAATAGTACAAAAGGACTAAACTACCCTTAAATATAAAGACTAATCTCCTCCCCCCCCCCCCCCCCCCCCCCCCACACACACACACACACACTCAGGGTGAGCACAGAGAGCACTGTGAGTTTGCCAAGTAGAAAGCAGAAACGAGCAGTAGTGTGCGTCTTGGTAAGAAAATCAGCCAACTGCAGAGGGGATGGAACAAACACCAATCAATAGTGCTTGATTGAAGATGCTGACGAATAAAATGACAATCAATATCGTTATGCTTTGTACGCTCATGAAAGACAGAATTGTGTGCAATCTGGATGGCCTTATTGTCACAATAACGAGGCATGGAGGACTCAAGAGAAACAATCATATCAGACAAAAGTCAACGGAGCCAAACTATTTCGGCGGTAGCAGAAGCCAGAAGCCATAGCATGGTATTCAGCTTCAGCAGTAGATCAAGCAATAACAAATTGTTTCTCGCTTTTCCAGGAGACAAGTGAATCACCAAGAAAACCACAGAAACCCGATGTGGACTTCTTATTAGAAACATCACCAGCCCGATCAGCATATGCCCGAAGAGTCATACCCGATGTGGACTTCCTATTAGAAACATCACCAGCCCAATCAGCATATGCCCGAAGAGTCAAACTGGAGGTGGAAGAGAGCAATAAACGCCGATAGATAGTGCAACAAACATAGAGAAAAATACAAAGGAGAGCAACCCAATGGATAGACCAAGGAGTAGACACAAACAGGCTAATAATATGAACTGCATAGGCGATATCCGGGCGAATCACTGTAAGATAAACCAAACAACCAACTCGCGATACTGTGTAGGATCATCCAAAGCAACACCATCGGAAGGATTGAAGTTCGCATGCAATTCAAGAGGAGTATCAACAACCTTAGCATCAGTAACATTAGCACATTGAAGAATATCAGTGACGTATTTGGTCTTGGTCTGCAATAACAAGTACCCTTGGAGAGGAAGCCACCTCTATACCAAGAAAACAGCGAAGATGAACCAAATCCTTCATTTCAAATTTGTGAAATAGATGAGACTTAACCTCAATAATAGCGGCAGAACTAGAGCCCGTAATAACCATGTCATCCACATATATTTAAAGAAGAAATATCCCTGCAGAAGTCTAGAAAAAATAAAAAGGGCGGATTCGTGAGCGCTAGGCTAAAAACCAATTTGCAGCACAACGGAATGAAACCGGGCATACTAAGTACGGGGAGACTGTTTAAGACCATAAAGAGCACAGCGGACACGACAAACCAGACCAGAGAGTGAAAAAGGCCCGAAAGAGGGCACATATGTACTTTTTTAGATAGATAACCATTAAGAAAGGCATTCTTGACATCCAACTGAAATAGAGGCCACTAACGCACAGCAGCAACAGAGATCAAGGTGCGACCTGTGGTCATCTTAGCGACAGGAGCAAAAGTCTCATAATCAATCCCATTTTCTTGAGCAAAACCCTTTGCAACGAGCCGGGCGTTATACCGCTCTAAAGAACCATCAGAACGAGTTTTGACTTTACTAACCCACTTGCAGCCAATGATATTTTTACCATCCGGAAGTTTGAGTGTTAGCAAGAGCAGTAAGTTCATCATTCATAGCATGAAGCCATGAACCCATTTGGGATCATTACAAACTTCTTTATATGACTTGGGTTCAACATACGTATGGATACGAAAGAGAAAAGAGCTGTAGGTAGATGAGAAACAAGTAATAGTAAAGCCAAGTCTTAACGGTGGGTGACGTCCACGAGTAGGACACCGAGGTTCAGATGGACCGGGATCCAAAGAGGTAGCGCAAGGATCGGTAGAACTAGGAGGCGGAGTTGGGGAGATTGCATGTGAGAACCCACTAGCAAGAAAAGTCCCACATTGGGAAAAATGGAAAGTTAAAGGTATTATTATATAATGAAATGCGAAGAGCTATTGTATAACCTGAGGTTAACCTTTTGAGCCTCGTAGTTAGGCAAAAGGTAAGCAGGTCAAAGCTTGCACCAATCAGAAGTGTGGGGCAGGTCTCGCAAGGAGACATGCTTAGGTGGGCCCGACAAGTGAGGAGCTTAAGGTGCTTGTTGTGCTTGGGCTGGTCCCACATGAGATGAGATTGAGGAGCTTGACGGGCTTAAGCGGGTACTTATCTCACATTGCTTGGTGGGTGGAAGTGACGGACTATTGGGCGCAACAAGGACCTTGCTATCCTAAGTGGGGGAGATTGTGAGAACGCACAAGGAAGAAAAGTCCCACATCGGGGAAAATGGGAAGTTAAAAGTATTATATAATGAAACGCGACGAGCTTCTGTATAACCGGGGTTAACCTTTGGAGCCACGCGATTAGGCAAAGGGTAAGTAGGTCAGCTAGCGCAGGTCGTTACACTGCACTATGACGAGAGTATGCATGCAGAAAGGGCAGAAGAAGAGTAGACCGAGAGGGAGCAGAAGACACCACTGGAAGATGGGATACTTTGATAGTAGAAATGTACTCTAAAGGTACATCAGAAGGAAATGGCTCAATATGAACCAAGTCTTCTATTGACTGTATTTAATGTATTGCATGTGATTAGGAAGATACTCAATTAGGTAGAATCAATTAGGGATTTGATTAGGTAGAATCAATTAGGGATCAATTAGGAATTTGATTTGATTTTATTTTCTTTCCTTATTTTACCTTGTATCCAGTCTATATATTGTACCTCATTGTGAGAAGAATAAATCAATGAAGTATTTCGACATGGTATCAAAGCTAGGCTTTCGGAGGCTTTTCCCCTTTGTTTGTGCCATAGTTGCACTTTATTTCATTGTGATCCGTATGTTCCGGATCCTTTGTTTACCTCTCCACGTGCGAGTCAGGGGTCGCACGTGCGGGGGAGTGTTGGGATTTGTCCCACATTGGTTAATTATCTCCTCCAAAACTAGTATATGAGCCTGGACAGCCTCTCCACTCTTTGCCAATTGGTTTGGAGTTGGATGGTTTAACATGGTATCAGAGCGGGTTCCAAGAACCTGATTTCTTCTTTCTCTTCTTTTCTTGGTCTCTCGACCAAGTATCGTCTTCAAGAGCCAAGGAGCCTGTCTCTATTATCTCTCGAACGATCTCTGTTTCTCAGACCTATCTGAGAAACCTATCTTTTCTGACGAAGTACTCTCAGTTCTCAGCAACACTGAGACCTATCTGAGAAACCTATCTTTTCTGACGAAGTACTCTCAGTTCTCAGCAACACTGAGACTGCCTTTTCCGACCTTCTACAGACTCCGCTGGCCACTCAGTCGGACTCCGGGTACCTCTGTTGCATCCCCACCAGATCTGGTAATATTTGGTTTATTCCTATTTTTGGTTTGCTCTCATACTATGGGTGATAAGGATAAGAAAATCGAAACATCAGGCTCTAAGGACACTGTTAGGGATCCATTTCATCGTCGTTCTCTCACCTCAATTAAATTAAATGGGGCCAATTATTTGCCATGGTCACGTGCTATGACTGTTTCTTTGCGAGCAAGTGGTGAGATTTCCTATATCACTAATGCCCCATCTGCAGATTCTGTTTGGATTCAAAATGATTCGTATATAATGACTTTGCTTTGGAATAGTCTTGAACCTAATATTTTTAATAATGTTGCATGCCTTGACACATCCAAAGAAGTATGGGATACTTTACATGAATTATATTCATCCGAACAGAATCTCTCTCGCATTTATCAGATTTATCAGAATATTTTCTCTTTCCAACAAGGAGATCGATCGGTTGATGAGTACTTTTCCACCTTAAAAGGGATGTGGGATGAGTTAAATGTTTATCAACCTTTAACCACAGATTTAAAGGTTCAGCAGAAGTACAGAGATGAATTTCGAGTTACCAAATTCTTGTCCGGGCTGAATACGGAACTTGCTCCTCTCAGTCCCCAAATTCTTTCCGGCAAGGAAGTTCCTACTATTGGTGAGGCTTTTGCTCGTGTTCGAAGGGCTGCTCCTCAGCATTCTATTTTAGAGCATCCAACTCCATCTGCCCTAGCTGCTCCTGCTACTAGTCCTATTCCATCTTCTGGGAATTTTAGCCACTCTAATCCTCCCCACAGTCGTAATGGTTCTTATGAACGTGGTGGTCGACGTGGTGGCCGTGGGGGGCGTGGTGGTCGCGGCACCAAGAAGTGTACACATTGCAATGCAACCAATCACACTGTTGAGTTCTGTTGGAAGCTTCATGGCAAGCCGGCTTGGGCTAATCAGGCTACATTTGAGGGGGAGCAATCTGGGCTGGCTCCTCCGGATCAGATTACTATCTCTAGGTCTGAGTATGATTCCATGTTTCACAAGGCTAATGCATCTTCGACTTCCATTGCGACTCATGTCTCATCAGGTAATACTTGCCTTCACTCATCTTCTCGTACTGGCAGTACTCCATGGATTCTCGATTATGGCGCATCTGATCATATGACAGGTGATTTGTCTCTTCTTATTGATGTCGTTACACCTTCTGTTCCTTCTTATGTTACTATTGCAGATGGTACTAAAATTCGTGTTCATGGCATTGGTACTTATCGTGCCTCTGGCCTTATTTTTACTTCTGTCTTGTACTTACCACAATTTCCTTTTAATCTACTTTCCATTCATAAACTTTCTCAAACTCACAATTGTTCTGTACTCTTCTATCCCTCTCATTGTGAATTTCAGGATCTCAAGACGCAGAGGATGATTGGTGGGGGGTATGAGAAGAATGGTCTGTACTATCTTCAACCGTCCAATCCTTCCAAGTTATCTGCCTTCCACTCCACTACCACACCTTACCAGTGGCATTGTCGTCTTGGACACCCATCTTCTGTCAATCTTCGCAAGATAGTCCCTGATTTACCTAGTTTTTCTCCTTTTAATTGTGACACTTGTGAACTCAGTAAACATCGTAGGGTGTCTTTTCCTTTACGAGTTGAGTCACCTAGTATAGAACCGTTTGCTTTAGTTCATTCGGATATTTGGGGACCATCTCGTACCACAAGTTTATGTGGTGCTCGCTATTTTGTTACGTTTATTGATGATTTTTCTCGTTTAACTTGGGTATATCTTCTCAAAGATCGGTCTCAATTATTTTCTGTGTTTTCTAATTTTTATGCTGAAATTGTCACTCAATTTAATGCCGAAATACGTATTTTGCGGACTGATAATGCCCAAGAATATATATCTCATCAATTTACGCATTTTACTGAAACTCATGGCATTATTCATCAAACTACTTGTGTAACCACCCCTCAACAAAATGGGGTTGCTGAGCGGAAAAATGGACCGATTTTAGCAGTTCCCGAGCTCTTAGGCTTCACATGCATGTTCCAAAATATTTTTGGGGGTATGCAGTTCTTACAGCTAATTATCTTATAAATAGAATGCCATCTCGGGCTTTGAACGGCAAAACTCCTTATCAGATTCTCTTTCCTGACAAGGATCTTTTCTCTCTCCCTCCAAAACTTTTTGGTTGTGTTTCATTCGTACATAATTTCTCTCCAGGTCGTGATAAGCTTGATCCGCGTTCTTATAAATGTATATTTCTTGGTTACTCTCGGACACAGAAAGGATACAGGTGTTATAGTCCCTTGCTACGTAAGCACTTTGTAAGTGCCGACGTGACATTCTTTGAGACCGTCCCATATTATTCCCCAGCAGGTGCACGGTTACAGCCACCCATGTTGGCTGATCTTGGTCTATCACCTTGTCTTCCTGAGATTGCTCTTCGACCACCCATTACATCGGTCCGTCCTCCTGAGACTGCTCCTCGACCACCCATAAAACAGGTCTATGTTCGTCTTCGTCGCTCTTCCGCTGCCGCACCACCTATTGCTCCTGCAGACCCACCTTCTTTACCCACATCATCTCCTTCACCGTCTGAGGATCCGGATCTTGACTTGCCTATTGCCGTTCGTAAGGGTACGCGTTCTTGCACTTTCCATCCTATTTCTCAGTTTGTGTCCTATAATCGTTTATCTCCATCTTTTCGCGCTTTTTCTGTGTCTCTATCTTCTGCTGTTGTTCCTAAGTCTTATTTGGAGGCTCTTTCTCATCCTGGATGGCGCTCCGCTATGGAAGAAGAGATGCGTGCCTTGTCCATAAATCATACTTGGACCCTTGTTCCCAAGCCTATTGGAGCACATATTGTTGGTTGTCGTTGGGTGTTTACTGTCAAACAAAATCCTGATGGTACTCTTGATCGACTAAAAGCTCGTCTTGTGGCCAAAGGTTTCACCCAAACCTATGGGCTTGATTATACTGAGACTTTTTCTCCAGTGGCCAAACTTAATTCTGTACGGATTGTTATCTCTCTTGCGGCAAATCTTGATTGGCCTCTCCACCAACTTGATGTCAAGAATGCCTTTCTACATGGGGATCTGTCTGAGACTGTCTATATGGCACAACCACCCGGTTTTGAGTCCAAGGGGGAGAGTGTGTGTCGTCTTCACAAATCTATATATGGCCTCAAACAGTCTCCCCGGGCTTGGTTCGATAAATTCAGCAATACTATAATTTCTCATGGTATGACTCGGAGTCACGCTGATCACTCCGTGTTCTTTAAAAAGACCACTCGTGGTATTGTGATTCTCGTGGTTTATGTGGATGATATCATCATCACTGGTAGTGATAGTATTGGGATTCAAACACTAATTCGCCATCTTGGTTCTAGCTTTCTTACCAAAGATCTAGGCAAGCTTCGATATTTCCTTGGAATTGAGGTGGCTCGTTCCAAAGCGGGTATCAGTTTATCACAAAGGAAATACACTCTCGATCTCTTGAAAGATACAGGTTATGTTGGGTCTAAACCTGTAGCTACTCCTATGGAGACTAATCTTAAGTTAATGCCAGAAGATGGTGAGCTGATTGACGACCCTGAGATGTATCAGAGACTTGTGGGAAAACTTATTTATCTAACTATTACTCGACCCGATATCTCCTATGCAGTTAGAGTTGTTAGTCAATTTATGACTCGTCCTCGAGTTCCTCATACGGAGGCAGTTGTTCGTATCTTGAAGTATCTCAAAAATGCTCCCGGACGTGGACTTCTCTACAAATCATCTGGACATCTTCGTATTGAAGGATATACAGATGCTGACTGGGCAGGATCTCCTGCTGATCATCGTTCTACTACTGGTTATTGCACCTTTATAGGAGGCAATCTTGTGACATGGAGAAGTAAGAAACAATCAGTTGTAGCACGTTCTAGTGCTAAGGCAGAGTATAGAGCAATGGCTCATACCGCTGGTGAGTTGACTTGGTTGCGCACAATTCTACAAGAGTTTGGGATCCTGGTCCATGGTCCTACTCCTCTATATTGTGATAATCAAGCTGCTATCCACATTGCTAATAATCCAGTATTCCATGAGAGGACCAAACACATTGAAGTTGATTGTCATTTCATTCGGTCAAAGGTGGAATCTAAAGATATTAGCACTCCTTTTGTTCCTTCAGGTTCTCAACTGGCTGATATTTTCACCAAGGCACTTCCCAAGACTTCCATTGATACTATTTGTCACAAGCTAGGAGTACACGATGTTTATGCTCCAGCTTGAGGGGGAGTGTTGACTGTATTTAATGTATTGCATGTAATTAGGAAGATACTCAATTAGGTAGAATCAATTAGGGATTTGATTAGGTAGAATCAATTAGGGATCAATTAGGGATTTGATTTTATTTTATTTTCTTTCCTTATTTTACCTTGTATCCAGTCTATATATTGTATCTCATTGTGAGAAGAATAAATCAATGAAGTATTTCGACATCTTCCTTAGCTATAGGAGCACTTTTAGGAGGAAGGAAGAAATAAGGCAGATGCTCAAGAAAGGTAACATGCCTCAACACATATTGCTTCTTTGTCACAGGGTCATAACAGCGATAGCTTTATTGATACCATACCCCAAGAAAACACATAGGACTCAAAGGACACATCGAGCACTGTGTTTAGTGCGATCCTTTTTAAGAAAGACAAAACAAGCAGAGCCAAACACGAAGAAGGGAGTAGTTGGGACCTTGGCCATAGAGACGCTTGTAAGGACAAGTACGGGGTAGGCATCCAATTCAAAAGATAAGCCATAGTGAGGACAACGTCTCCCCAAAGTATAATCGAAACAAAAGAAGAAAGAAGAAAAGACCTAGCAGTGTTAAGGAGATGGCGATGCTTTCGTTCAGCACTAAAAAAATCTTTAAACTCTCTAAGAAAGTACTCCCCACCCAAGACAGAACGAAGGATTTTAATCATGGTAGAAAATTGAGTTTGAATCATCATATGAAAAGTGTGATAGACTTGATAAAAATCAGATTTATGTGGAAGCAAATAAACCATGTATACCGACTGTAATCATCTACAAAGGAGACATAATACATAGAACCACCCTTTGTTGCAAGGCCCCCACAAATATGTGTGAACAACTTGGAAAGGAGAAGTGGAAAAAGTACTTTTATGAAACAATAAAGTAGACATCTTTGCGAACTTACAACCACTGCACTCAGAAATGTCACTAATAGAAATGTTACCTAAGAGACCAGAACTAGAAGTTTCAATCGCTCACTAGACAAATGTCCTAATTTACAATAGCAAAGATAAAAAGGAGAGGATTTTTCATCCAAACTAAAAGATGAAAATGTAGTGGAAGTAGATTCCATAGGAACATGCAAGCTCTCTAGCACAGATAGATCACCAACTCTACGGCCGGTCCCAATCTGCTTCTTGGACACCTGATTTTGCACAAAACAACCAAAGGAGGAGAACAAGACGGCAAAACCGGAATCAAACAATCGATTTATCGAAAGGCTTAAAGACAAATGAGGCACATAAAAGACATTAGAGAGTGACCATGAGGAAGAAGCAGCAGGAAACATAGAACCATTCTAAGTGGAGATAGAATTACAAAGTAACGACAAATCAGGAGTCATGATGGGAACAACCGGGAAAAAAAAATCCATGTGACGAACGGTGCAAACCTGGCAAGGTAGTGGTCATAGCAGAAGGCTATGAATCCCTTTGGTAAAAATGCCTGAAACTGCTGAAACTGATCAAATAAGGGAGAAGGAGGGACTACGCCAGCGATAGGAGCTGCAAAGGCTGCTGGAGGTAGAGGAGCCTGTGGTTGTGGCCGAGAAGATGATGGTGCAGTTGAATGAGGAGAATTACATCCTTTTGGCTGCACAAGCTTAGGGCATGCATTCTTCCAATGTCCCTTCTAACGGCAAAAACTGCACTCAATCATGGCAACCAGAGGTTTAGGCTTGCCTGTAAGCTGTATTAGATGTGAGGCTGGAGTGGGGAAGAGAGGTGCCAAATGTTGACCAGATGGAGCAATTGAGTGTCAAAAACAGATTGACCAGGAGGGGCAACATTGGAAACTTTGAACCTGGTTTCCTATGCAATAAGTTCATGAACAGCACCATCCACTTTAGGTAAGGGAGACCTATGTAAGATAGCCCCACAAAGAGGCTCAAACCGAGTCCGAAGGGCCATGAGAAATTGCACAAGTCAGCTCTCCTCACGACACTGCACATAAATAGCAAGTGACTGCAAATCTGATGGTTCCATAAGACCTAACTGATCCCAATAAGTAGTCATTTTATTATAAAATTCATGAACTGTTTTATCTCTTTAAGTGGCATTCCGGACAGACGTCGTGGAAACTTTATATTCAACTCAAAACCAATTGGCAATGAGTGGAGAGACCACCCAGGCTCATGGAGGAGATAATTAACCAACGTGGGACAAACTCCAACACCCCCCCCCCCCCCCCCCCCGTCTCGCACGTGGAGAGGTAAACAAACGATCCGTAATACTTGGATCACCACAAACAACGGTGCACTTATGGTACAAACAAGGAGAATAAATTCTCCGAAACTCTAGCTCTAATACCATGTGAAAACTTTATATCCAACTCAAACCAATTGGCAATGAGTGAAGAGGCCACCCAGGCTCATATACTCGTTAGTTTTGGAGATAATTAACTAGTGTGGGACAAACTCCAACAAACATTTCAAGCTCATACCATTTAACAAACTTCGATTCAAGATACATAGACTTCAAACAGTCCCACACTTTCTTGGATGTGACATATTTCGAAAAAGTCATACCAATGCTTTAGTTCTACGGAGTTGTGAAACCACGTAAGAATCTACACATTTTCTATATTCCATTTCGATAATGCAGTGGCATACCCTTCATCTTTTGGATCAGTAGGTGGTCTTGTAGTACCATCTACATGTCCCCACATCTCCTACTCCTTGCCGACAACAAAAAATTTCATTACATGTGACCAATAAGAATAGTTGCTACCAGTCAAACGAACACTAATAGCCTGATTTTTATGCTCAACCATGATGAATAGAAAAGAAAAAATCTGAGATAAATCCAATACAGTAAGTAGAAACCAATAAATACTGAGTACCGACGTAGAACTAGTGCAGCTAGCAGATGCAAAATGTAGGATAAGACCAGTGTCATCGGAGAGAACCAAGGGTTGAGAGTCACCGACGAGGGTTGAAAAGCGCCTTGAGAGTCGCCGAACATGACAGATCTGGTTCACCGTACAGTAACTAAGACCAAAGAGGGTTCGTCTGAGGTCGGGAAGGTCAGCCGAAGGCTGGAGAAGGCTCATCGGAGGTCAGTGAGGGTCACCAGTGGTTGGAGAAAGTTCATCGAACGTCGGCGAGGCTCGCCGGTAACTGGGTTGTCAGTAACAGTTGTTTGAGAAGAGGAAACAACATTCATTGTACTTTATGGGAGAGAGAATGAGAGAGAGAATGCTGTACGGAAGGGAGAAAAAGGTGTAAGGGCTATTCACGGTTGCTACATGTATGCGCACACTCACTCGAGACATGAGTACGTGCACACAGGGGGTATAACGTGGGATGTAGGTTGCTACATGTATGCACACACTCACTCGAGACATGAGTACGTGCACACAGGGGGTATAACGTGGGATGTAGGAGTGGGAAGAGTACCTGAGGTTGCCCTCTGGGAGTATAGTGGTTACTATAGTGACTTAGGACCACCGGAGGTGGAGAAGGAGAGAGCTCGGGCAGCCTTAGAGAGAGAGGGAGGGATGGCAGTGGAGAGAAGGTCTGGTAGGTGTGTATTGAATGCTTGCCTTTAATGAGAGTTAACTCCTCTTTATATAGGAGCTCGAGAACCTTGGAGGGGAAGGAACGTCCCTCTCAGCATTAATGAGGCATTAATGGTAGCAGAGTACCACATTCCCCTTTGGTTGTTATATCAAAGCTGAAGTTCTGCCGTAAGGATATCCCAGAGACAAGTTGTGATATATGGAGGCATGTGTCATACCAGACAGTAGGTATGATACAGGCTTTTATGTACTAGCATGTCAGACGGGATACGCAGAGATCTTCATACGTCGGGAGACATTGGCAATCTTCACATGTTAGATGACGTTGGTGAACCCCTCTCTCTCTATAACCGGTCAAGTGGAGCTCACCTCGAAGGTGAGCCGGGCCTTGACAATCCCTTCACTCTAGCCTCCAATCCACATTCCTCCAAAGGTCCCGAATACGTACTTAGGCCCTGCTCCCGGCCTAGGGTGTTGTGCAAAGTCGCCATGAGTGTGGAGCTTTAGAGGCAGGCAACATAGGTCGTTGGGTAAGCTCGCCTCCATATGTGGCATGCGAGCCTTGGAGTTAGAGTAACGCCTTAGTAGTTTAATGGATGGAGGAGACTTAGTAGTTTAGTGGATGGAGGAGCCTCTCATGGCCTCTTAGGGGTGGAGGAGCTCCATATACCCACACTATAATGCTAATCCGGTAGCGGCGGCCGGAGCGTGAACCAGCTCTGATACCATGATACTTTGCAGGAAAGACAAATAATAATGGGGTAATAGTTAAGTATGTTACAAGAGTTAAGTATGTTACAAGACTAATAATGGGGCAATATAGCTAACCGTAATAACCTTAGACAAACCCTAATAGTACGAAAGGACTAAACTACCCTTAAATATAAATGATAAATAACAATAAACCAAAAAACGCTAGACTACTTCACAATTCAACCCCTAAAGGTGATATCGTAGACGAAATATGCTACTGACATTCTTCATCATGTTCATCTCATTGACGACAAGGTAGTTAATGCTCCTATTGAATAGCATCCCAAGTTCTCTCCTTCCGTCCCACACCTCTTTATTGTGGTAACAAGAGTGTTATTCAGATTGCCCATAATTCCATCTTCCATCAGCATACCAAGCATATTGAGATTGTTTGACACTTCGTTTGCCACCATCTCCATCCTCGCTTCAGTTGGCTGACTTCTTCACGAAGAGACTCACACTATTGCTCGATTTTGCTTTATCCTCGGCAAACTTACGATGCTCTATGCGCTCACCTCCTGATTTCAGGGGGTGTGTTTGAAATGTGTTATTCATTGTAAGGATAGTGTAGTCTTTCCATTGCATTAGTGTTTTCCTAAGGTTAATACGGTTAGTCTATATGAACTTTCTTATCTTTGTATTACTTCAATCTTTTTCCATACAATTATTCTTTAGTTTTCCCTCTCCATATTGTATCTCGCTAATATCTGGAAAGTCAAAGTGACAAAAAGATACATGAGATAGAAGTACCTCAAGCAGGTTCTGAAGGCTTTCAGTATACAGTCCCACTGACTGCAAACTTTGTATAAAAAGGTCCTGCAAGAATTGTAAGACAAACGTGAGGCTCAAATTTACAGCAAAAAGGACTGTCTATGTCTGTCTTCAATTTTTTATAAAGAGTATATGTAGAAAAATATGCACCTCGAAAAGAGACAAGACAAGGGATTAGTTATTTGTACTGCTATTAGTATGCAAGTGTGTTAGCAAGACATTGCACATAACTGTAACAGTAGGCTCATGGATGTTGATTATATATCAGTAAAACAAAGGCTCACATTGAGTTTTTATCTTCATGTAATTATAGATGTCCCTACCAGGTGTAGGCACCATGTTTCAGTTCTCTCCTCACAAAATTGAAGCAGGGGAAATCTGGGTGCAACTATGATTAGCTAGATACAACTTGGGCTCATAATCATGAGAGGTACACATGGTGCACGACATTGATATCTTACTTGGCCTACACAATAGCCAAGTCCTACTTCTAATGTTATCTAGGCCATTTGATTGGTACATATTTGTCTAATAGTTCCTTATCTCTTCCCACCAATACAATTAGTTGAGTTGTTCCAGGAGTTTAGGAGTTTAATTTGCTTGAACCCTAGAATGAAAATTAAATTATGTAGTTTTCCATTATTACTCTGCCTACGAGTCACTGAGTTAAGATTAGTTTTCCAAGTCATTCAATTTATATTGCTATTTTTGTATTCCATCCATCCCCATTCTTTTGTCCCTCGTCCTATCCCAACCGGATAAAAAACTAATTATAACTTTTAATTGGTAATACTGTTTATATGCTATACGGATCTTGTTTGATAGATCACAATGAGCTCTTTTAAACGATATTTTCAAAATCACCTAAAAGATTATAGATTGCAAGATATAATCAATTGAAAAGCGGCAGACTCCCAAAAGGGACTAAAGAATTGGGACAGAGAGAGTACTAACTATCCTCTTTGATGCTCTTGTTGCAATCTAGCTCACTTTAATACCTTATATGGGGTTGCATTTGGGTAGTTTGGGATATGTATACAGCCCACAGGCAAAAATATGTTAATAACCTTGGGTACATGAAGCAACTGGTGTATCAAAGCATCTAAAGATTCATACGCGTAATCCCAAGATTAATTCGAGTCTCCGCTAACTCAACCAAACAATGCAGGGAATTAAGCATAACAGTCCACTTACATAGTTACATTAAAAAAAGCATAATAGCCCACATATTTTCTGTGAATGGAATTAACTCATATTTGGTCATGCCATTATAGCAACAAGTAAAGCAATGCATTTCCTGAGTGCTGACTGGCATCTTCAGAAAGACACCCTTGGTCTAAAACAAAATTTACCCTAAATTAAGCCTTATTTTTTTATAACTGGTTTTGAAATCTCCAAGTAGAACACCCATTGAGGACAAGGTCTTTCTCTCTTTATGGCCATCCTCTTTGATGATTCTAATGACACTGTTAAAAGAATTCTGCAGTCCAGTACAAAACAGAGTCCGAACCGAATTTCCATTACCTTTGATTTGCAAAACTAATAATGTTAGCCATATATAAATTCAACCCAACGATATTTTGACTCGCAGTTCAAACTCAAAACCTGCTTTGGGTTGTCTGGCATCAAAGAAACACTTGTTTTATTAGTAAATAATTTATTTGAAGAGAGGAATTAAGGGAATGCCATACATATTAAAAAACAATTTCTTGTATCAAAGGTTCGCTATAAACTAATATGTTTCATCCAGCAACACTATGAAGTTGAGGGTAATATGGAAGCAACAGGTGACCAATTAACACCAGAATTTACCGTGTTGGCTATCATAGGTTAGTAAACACAGGGACAGTTTAAAGAGATAACAGAACATTGCGCATACAACACTAAATTATGATGGTATGTGGAAAAAATCTAGACCAATTGTTATATAATTAATCACAAACAATGACATTTTTATCCACTACACAAAGCTACTCAGATTGGAAAAATTCAACACACAGCCATTTTGCTTCAGTGTAAGGGGGTAGAAGGAATATCGGATTCTATTCAACTAAAAACAAAAAAGGCTGGTTGTGATCTTTTATCATTGCAACATCAATTCTGTGATAGGAAGACAGGCTACCACTCGGCACCTGCTAAACTGTGCATCTGTGATATATTTAATGAGCAACATGAGAAAGACAGGCATACAGTTAACTACCATAACTACTAGTTCCATCACCCTAACCTTTGATCTAGATTGAGCTGCAGGATCTGTACTTCGAGAAAGAAGTCTTGCAAGTGGAAGCATCTCAGCAATCTCAGCTCGAGGAACTATGAGCCGCATTCTCCATCGACCCATAGAAGATATCACACTACCCAGATGCCCAGCCATGGCTCTTTCAAATAAGCTACCTCTTTCCTTACCCATGGAGTTCCGATCTCGGGTGCCAGGCAACACATATTCACCTTGTAGCTCGTACTGGCTGTTGCATTGTTCCAAAACAGCTTTTTCTACAGTGAGCTAGACATAGTAAAGGAAGTCAGCACATTATTCGCAAGGTGTAAGTTATAATCAACAGCAGCTAAAAGGAGCACGAGGAGGCACTGGCCCTGTATAAAAGTGGTCATGTGGTTGAAACGTTAAGCTTTGTTATGCGTCAGCATTCAGCAATAAAATCTTAAACAGCACTAATAAACAATAGACCACTAAAGGGATTAAGGTTTTAATGTCTACTCTGAAAGAATGAAGAATAATTTAACAAGAAGGATAAGAAACTAAAATGATTCTGCATTCCTTTCGTTTGGTTCTAAAAGTTCCTCTGCCCATAACCAACCAAGGAGTCATACACTACAGAAACCAAAAGGGTTTTTACTTTTCTCTTCTTCTTGTCTTCCTGTGTACCCTTTATACATTTCTGTTGGTATCTGTAGCACCTCTGTATTGCCAATCAGAAGAGAAAGACCAAGACTGGATGCTTCCTACCGCACAACTGAAATTTTTTAGTGCACCACATACTTTGATGCTCAAGAGATTAGCCAAGATAAAATTTTCTAGTGCACCACAACTGAAATTTTCTAACATACTGAACTTCAAAACAAATAGAGTTTGCTAAAACTCCGAGTCAAAGATGCTCAAAATATCGGCCACCAAAGTCATGGTTTCAGAACAAAAACTCTGGTTTAGTTACTCACAACATCACCACTCCATCTGGCAGCTACATCGAGAGCTTCGCCCAACACGCCACTGAATTTCGGTCGAAGTACAGATAACACTCCATGGCCCCTTCTTTTCTGAAAATTAAGCTGAAGTTCTGCCTGAAAATAAAGAGAATAAAAATCCGAGTATGACAAAAAAATTAAACTGACAATGACAAGTGGATATATAACAGAAATCATCACTGAGCTTCGATAGATTAGGATTTTGTGGCCTACAGAAGCATTCAAGGACTGAAATAACTTTTCACATTCGTCACTATTTGCAGAGGCATGAAACTGCTTTTGAGGGGATAGCCCTCTCAAATGGAAGCAATTTAACAGTAATTAATACCATCTTAAAATAAAAAAGTCAAGCAGGCCGAACTGACAGCTTACTCTCTGTAATGTTCCTCGAAGTGAAGCCAGCTCCAATTCATCAAGTGGCAAATGGCGCACCTGAACACATGGTGGAACAATGAAAATATCAGATAATTCAAGACCCCAAAATGCTTGCAAGGAGAAACTCAAAAAATAGAAACAAAGACTGTTAATTATTCAATCAGGGGATGATATGGTAAGAACCTCCAAGTTAGCTGAATGAAGTGGTCGGTAGCAAATATTAGCCCTTAGGTGCCCCTTTTGAAGAGCAAAAGACAACACTTTCCCAATTAAGTTTTCTCCAACACTAGGCTGCAATGGTCCTATAACCTCCACAGCAAGACTTTCATCTGGCCTGCCTGTGGCATCCAACTGCATCACCAAAAAGAGTTATATATTGAGATTGCCCGGTGTAACAGGGAAAATCACAGCTCAAGAAATAAAAGAAAGTAGATGCAACACAAATGGTAGGGTACCCCTCCATACAAAACTAAACTTCGCAATATAAGAAAACATGTATCATGGAATACCAGGTGCACTAGGCACCCCGTGCATTAAATGGTCCTTAGAAGTTGTTGCTTGATGATACAAACAAAATTTTATCTTTGCTGACTTTCTAAGGTATAACCTCCGCCAAGACATAAGTGGCTTAATGCTTCATCCCGCCAAGAAACAATATTTCATTTTACGTTTCACCAAAACAGCCGCAACTATCTGTTCCTCCATGAGACCAAAACGAAACATTAGTTGAATCAAGGGGTCAGGGCTGTAAATGAACTAAGCCATTCGCGAACTATTTGAGGCTCGGTTCGGTAAGAGCTCATTCGAGTTCAATTCGTCTATTAGACGACCGAACCTAAACCTCAATTTTAGGCTCGTTCAATGAATGAGCCAAACCTGAGCCTAACAATATTCGGCTTCTTTCAAAATGTAGTTAATAATACTTGGGGCTGTCCATAAATATTGTATGTTTAGGGGTGCGTATATAATTTAAGAACTGTTTTTATCCATAACTAGTATACTGTCCTATACAATATACGATCAGTTTACACTCCAAAAAAATATGTCTACATATTTCTAGCCGTTCCTCTACATCGCCTCCTCCAGTCCACATCGCCTCTCTCTCCAAAATTCGGATGTCTGTCTTTTATTCAAAGCTACCTTATTATGGGAGTAGAAGCTGTGAGTTCATGATGTTAGCCATGACCTAATTGACTATCAGTGAACTTTTGAGATTTTGGTGTAATCTGTAATGGAATCAGACCGCTTTGTTGGCTGAATTTCATACCTGTTTATTGGTATATTGCAGATTCTAATGCCCTTCTGGTATAAATAGATTGACCTGCTACAGACCCAATTTGCTTAGGTTATTTAATAATGAATCTCATATTTTGGTGTTTTTTCTTCTTTCTTTTTCAATAGATGAGTGAATATTGATCTGGTACTTGCAAAAGAAATTAGTCGAGCCTAAATTCAGCCCAGCTCGGCTCGTTTGAGTTTAACGAGCCTTGACGAGTCAAGCCCGAGTTTCAAAATGTTATTATGAGCTGAACTCGAGCTCACCTGTGCGGGTTGGAATCAAACTGAAGCCGAACTTGAGCCTGACTTATACTTTACCAAACAGATCCCGAATCTATCAGGATTTGGCTCAGTACAACTTGTTTACACTCCTAGGGGAATCCAAGATCCGAATGTTTGCAGAGACGCATACCAAACGAACCGACACATGTCGCTATGCAGCAAAGTCCCACATCACCTTGATACCAAAGTAATATGAAGTATATAAGCGTGAGGACACCCTCACTTCAATAGCTAGCTTTTGGGGTTGAGTTCTACCCAAGACCGGGTAAGAGTCGCAACTCCACAAAACATACTAAAACAATGAGTACTTTCAGCACCTATTAGCATCAAACAATGACATTTTAATAGTTCTCCAATTCTTCTGACAAAAACATAAGTGTTCCCTTTACATTTCCGAAATGTTTTTTTTTTTCTAGCTATGCAAAACAACATACCAAGACGAAATTTCAATCCTTGCTTCCAACAGGCGCCAAAGGTTGGAGCCAACAGGCGCCAAAGGTTGGAGCTAAGCTAAAAAGGCCAAAATATTGCACGTAACTAAGACAACCCTGGAATTTTACTAGCACGCGACCTTCAGCAACACATACATATGTTGATACAGCTGATGCAAGAGTTCCAGCTCAAGCTCTGTTGGCCCTAATTAATTCCATAGCACAAACTGGTCCCGTTTAGATGGTTAGGGTCTCTTCTTGCAGCCCTTGAATTGTCTTTTGAGCTAGTGGCACCGATGGAGTTGTGAAGCGAACTCCCACATGGCCTCCCACATGGCCTGGGTACCAAAGTAATATGAAACATACCAACGTGAGGGGACCATTACTTCAATAGCTAGTTTTGGGATTGAGTTCAACCCAAGACCATGTAAATACATTGTTGGGCCATTTCCTAACAGCTTAAGCTTTCAAGACTACTAGTAACTTAACAATAACAAGGCCTCATAGCAAGGTACCAGGAATGGGTAGACCGTGCGTCCTTGCACACGACAGGTGCCACCAAGTGAGCATGTTGTGCGTGAAGAGGGTGTCAAGTGAAATCCCACATCGGCAGGGTACTGTAGTAATATTTTAAGTACATAAGTATGAGGGCACCTTATGTCAATAGTTAGTTGTTCGGGTTGACTCCTCCCAAGATTGTGTAACATGACTTATAACCAATGGAAGCTTTAAAGGATTGGTAATCTTTCTTGGAAAAAGGGTTTGCCGCACCCCGAGGGGGGGTGGTGGTATCACCAAAAAGGGGCTCAAAACCTCACTCAGCTTCCTAAAGCATAGAAACCCAGTTTGTAGGCAAGACCAATGATCGCAAACATTACGACCTACATCTCCCATGGTACCGAAATCCACAAAAGTAAGAAATCATAAAAAAGAACCCTCGTTTGTCCCAGTCACTTGAGTCCCTTTCTCTTGGTTTGACTTAGTCTAGAAAATTCAATAGCAAGCTAGAAAACACATATCAAATAAGAAAGGAAAAGATTGATATCTCAAGAACTTTTTGAAAAGCCATCTGTTTACAGACACAAGGTTTAATAAGGCAAACCTTGACACATTGGCGTGAAATGCTCAATGCCCCAACCAACTGAGGTGCAAGAATCAACTGATTCAGTTTAAGACCAGAGATTGAAACCTCCCCGACAAGACTATGTGTATCTTCATCATCTTTCAATTGCATATCCTCTATGTTTGCCTCAGAATAGCAAACTTGCACATCAGGAATGTCGAGAGGCTTAATGACCTTCCCTTGAAACTTGATTCTTCCAGTTGCTTTCAAATGCATTGGCCTCAGAGAATCAAAAGAATAAGAAGATACTA
Organism: Rhododendron mucronatum var. ripense; assembly: GCA_019656295.1. Lineage (NCBI taxonomy): Eukaryota > Viridiplantae > Streptophyta > Magnoliopsida > Ericales > Ericaceae > Rhododendron > Rhododendron mucronatum. The sequence goes on along the minus strand of BPLT01000004.1, from coordinate 3,017,445 downwards.
AGCTGAAAAATTCAAAACCGCGCATCCGTAAATCCAATTCAAGTCCTTCCACAGTGATTGGCATGGCAGCTTTCATATCATTCTCTTTCCTATTTAACCAGTATTCATCAGGATAAGATGTTAGAACTTTCGAAGACAATTCAAATGCGACTGATGAAGCATTGACGGCAACGCAATCATGAGAGATGATGACATCTCCTCGAGCATCAGTGAATGACCCTTCAGCTTTTGGTGCAGTCCATTTAATATCAAATCTCCTGCAATTGAAAAATGGAGCATAACTATTTATGAACAGCCACCATCCATATTCAAACAACCTTAAAATTCTGAACATAGCAAATAAATCAGAGATTTTACGGGCAGTTAGAGAAAGAGACCTAGAAATCTTACGGTCTCAATAGGGATCCAGAAACTTTTGTTTCTCCAATTAAATCTCCCAATTTGAATGGCATTGCCTGGAGATAACCAGGTAAATATCGTTGCATAATATTATCGAACCATAAGTTCCCTGAAAAGTTCACATCTATTGCTGTGTCATCCACTTCACCCTACAAAAATGAAGAAGTTAACGATTAGGACTGAGAAAGACGACCAATTTGCCAAATTTGAGTCACTATTAACGGGGTCTGGGAGGCATAACTTACGTACAAACAGAACCTTTGGCACTGTTTGAACAAAAATAGCAAATAATTGTAAACATAAGAGCGTATTAGATAGATAATAAAAAAATTACAAAAAAAGAAGTTACGAACGCAGTGTTAGCTCAATAAACAATTTTTAAGACTGGTCCAAGTCCACAATTACTAACCGGTGCACCTGGCCCAACGATTGCCTAGCTGCACTTAGGTGCAGTGAGGTTGTGGGTTCAACCCCGACGGAGAGGAAGTTGACACCCTTGTTAATGGATTGGTAGGGTATGTGGGTAGTATAAATGATTCTGACATAAAACAAAAAAAGTTTCACAATTACTGACCAAAAGAAAAAACAAAGCTAACACACTACGGTTTTGTCAACGTATGGGCCAGCATCCAGAAAAGACATTGCAGGCACAGCAATAGTATCATAGAATCTTTCCTCTATCTATAATGTTGTAGTCAATTCAGATGGTTACTGATAAGGTAATCATCACCTCTACTAATAAAGATCAAACTGTATGGAAAGAAGAGGAAAATTTGATTACCTACAATTACCCCACTACGATACACGGAACAATAATTCAAAGAAGGGTGGACAACAAAACCTCGAGTCATGTTGTATCTCATATAACTGACAAGCACAAGAACATGCTTGAGTTTGAAATTACGAATTAACAATTCCAAAATAATGGCACATTTGAACAATGAAATATAGCATTTGGGTCGGTGGTGGGTACGGGGTTTTGTGAACATGTTCAAAACTGAAACTAGTTCTGACTTTCTTCAGAATTGGAAAACATGAATGAGTGAGACAACAACTCGGTATCAATGGCCTCAATCCAGCTACCTGCTCCAGCATCCTGAACAGATCGAGTTACAGAATAAATGCTAGTAATGGCTGTCTACATCTAATAACATGCAATTATTTGCAAAAGAGGTATATATCCTTAACCTCAACTGCGAAACAGTATGCGTTAAGTAATCACTAGTTAGTGGGCAAAGTACTCCAACTGATGAAACGAAGTGGCGATAAATCAATCTTGTGTGTACTTTGTGCAGACCAAGAAACAAGGAATATTTCACATGCAAAATTACCTCCGGGCAAACCCATGCATTCCCTGCCCCGCGAATTTCTCCACCATCAATGAGACTAGCTCTGATCCCATACAAGTCAGCAACCTGTCACAAGCAGAGTGAACTCAAAAGGAAATCTTTACAAACTGTGAATGAAACAATAAAAATCACCATAATAACATGCACAAAATGTTTGATATTGATTAAATGTGCACAGAATATATCTACTAGAACTGCTTACACAATTATCAGTATTGAAAGTGAAATTGGCTGAAATATATGAGAATGGGATACGATCAAGTGCCGCCACTGCACCAGCATCTTTATTCTTCACCATTGCCTCAGATGCAGATGATGCAGGAAATTCAGAAACTGAATGAGCTATCTTCCGTGAAACCAATCCACTTCCGACAAATACAGGAGCGTCCAAGGGTCCTTGACAATTGAATACTGCAGTTATTGATCCAGCCAACTGCAGTGAATGAAGAAAGAAAACTGCGTTAAAGGTAAATAAAAAGAATGACTAAAACCCCAGGTCAACAGTCTTTGAAAAACAAAAGGTAGGAGTATGTCAAATAGTACAACTACAACACATCCCCACATAGCATCCCTTCTCTAATAAAAGTGTAGGTGTTCTTTGAACCGACGGAAACTTGGCCTTTGCATTCTACTACCATTATTCGCGTAATTCAAACGAAATGCAATCAATTTTTTATCTACTCTATATTTGCTTACTGAGGATGCAGGACTTCTTTAACAGAGTTAGACTCGGACTCCTTGGTTTAGGGATTAGGATAAATAAACTCTTGTAGTGTATTGAGATGTTACCAACTGGGCACAACCTTTAGAAATGCAATTTATCAAAGGTTGAGGAAGAATAGGGCACTATCCAAGTACCTATAGCCATTAACCTATCTACACAAAGGGAAAGTCTCCAAATACACAAAACAAAAAGGAAAAAGGAGAATGCTAAGAAACGACCTGTAGGCAGAGGATTAGGGGGCCCATTTTCATTGCTATCAATGCAGTTGCAGACTCATGTAGAATAAAGGATATTTATTTGACAAGACAATTTTAACCCTAGCCTTTTTCTACTATAACTAGTTAACATCAAAATGCCAATTTCACATGTGGCAGACCATTTCCTCCCAATCTGACCTTTTCCTTTTCAAATACACTTACAAAAAGACCTTCCGTGTTTCACTTTTCACTACTTTCCATTTTTAAATACTTCAAATTTTTAAGCACTCCTCTACGATCAGAAAGTGCCAGTTGGTGGGTGAGTTTTGTCTTGAATATTTTACCATTCCGATTTCTACCTTGTTCGCATTCTGAGCAACAATTTCTTGTTTATGCAGATTTTTCTATTGATTTAAATCTGGAACATCTCAAATGTGATATGCAAGGCTTCTTTCTTTGACTCTTGGCATTATGGTTTCATTATTTGACCTGATACAAATTCTTTTCTATCTACTTAAAATTTGTATTCCTTAATTTTTACAATTCGATTTTGATATGCATTCTTTCAAATATGTTCTAATCCCAAATCCTGAATTTCAGTTGCTAAATGTTTGATGCATTTATTAGTTTTTTGGTGACATTATGTCTTTAATTGTTGGACAATGGATGAACCATTATTTGACATTGACTTAAATCAGCTTCCTAATGATGAAGAAAGGGAGATACAATTTGAACAAAATGCATCAAAGTTGGATGAGTACCCAAAAGAAATTGGTGTTTCAGTGCACTTTAATATATATTGAACTTAATGAACTTGGGAAAAGAAAGATGATCTGGGAAAAAATAAATTTGATCCTTTCATTGGTCAATGCTTTCTTAGTGAAGAAGAAGCTTTCATTGGCTATAAGAAATAAACGTGTAGGAATTTTCATTTGGAAAGATAGCACTGACAAGGGAAATGGAGGGGGAAAAAAGGCGTTATTTTTGTTGTCAATGTAAAGAGAAAGCGCCATTGAAAACTTTTGATCCATCCAAGGAACAACGAAATAGGAAATCCCTAAAATGTGGATGCAAAGCTTGAATGCATCACTTTAAGAAAATCTTTTGTAATCTTTTTTGAACAGCTTGATATACATTGTTGGGCCCATTTCCTAAAAGTTTAAGCTTTTGGGACTACTGGTAACTTAACATGGTATCAGAGCTCTAACTGGGAGAGGTCTTCATTTCAAGTCTCTCTGATTGCATTTGATTCCAGTTTGCATTCTGTTTCTCCTCTTCATATTTATGTTTCGCTCTATCTTTAAGAAATTTCATCACAACGTGCAAAAGGTGGTTACACATGAGAGATGATGTTGAATAGCTTGATATACATTGTTGAGCCATTTTCTAAAAGCTTAATCTTTTGGGACTACTTAACCATCTTTCCTGGAGAATGGCAAGTTAATTTGTTAAAGAACACAATCATGAGTTGTTGACTCCATTGGAAGTTCGGTTTCCTCCGGCAAATAAAAGAACTGTTAAGGAGGATGTGTATTGTGGAAATGGAAAATGATATCAGTCACAGTTACTTCCATTCTTTGAGAAAGATGTTAGATACCTTTTTACTAGAATTGGAAAGAAGCATGGGGCCAATGATGCAGAAGATCTTTACAATATTGTAGAATTGCAAAAGAAGAGAATGCAAGGTTCCAATACGCTTTTATGGTTGATGAGCACAGAAAGTTAGAGCATGTTTTTTGGTCTCCATCCCATTTTTCCGATTGGTACCGAAAATACGAAGATGTGTTTGACACGGGAAGACAATACTATTTGAGTGTGCTCTGCCTCTAAATGAGAAAACAAGGTCTTTTTGATGGTTGATGACTTCTATCTTTTCTAAAGCGTATCTTTTATATTTTTTTCTTCTATCTTTTTAATTAATCGTTTATTTTTTATTGTAGACTTTTGTATCTTTAACAAAGAAACATCCCAAGACCATCCTAATTGATCAAGATTCATGGATAACTAAAGCAATTGCCGAATAATTTCAAACCATGAAACATAGCTTTTGCATATAGCACATTACTAGCAAGTTTAGCGGTTGGTTTACGGCTATTCTTTAAGGTCAATATCAAGGTTGTGCTGATCTTTACAAGTTATATCTCGTAGACAAACCTACAGAGTTTGAACATCAGTAGTCTCATGTGGTTGTGAAGTACCATTTGCATAACAAGCATGTCGTTCGGTTGTATGAAATTAAGCATTTTGGGTGCCAGCTTACCTTCGCAATTATTTCTTTGGAGGAATAATTGCATAAGTAAAACGATTCATTAGCTCTCATACACAATTAGAACTTTTAGTTACGCAGGTTAGTAATATTTATTTCTTGAATTTCTTTTTAGTTCTTGTGATATTGTTTAGGTTGATCTTGCTAATGAAAATATTCAACAACAATTGCATGACGCAATGTTGCAAATAGGGCTGCAAACAAGCCGAGTCGAGCCGAGCTTTGCGTTGCTCGGGCTCGGCTGTCCTAAATTTGGTGGGCTCAAGCTCGACTCGTCCAGTTTTATCAAAACTCGATCTCGACTTGCGAAGCTCAACGGCTGTAGAGTGGACCTAGCGCGTAGAGGGAATAAGTGTTTGAGTTCTTAATTTATGAGGGAACCATTTGGTGAGAGTTCCCTAACTAGGCGATGTGGGACAAACAAACACAAGCAATCCAATCAAGGGCCTTCATCCCACATCGGAAGAAGAAGTGAAGAGGCAAGTATTCCACTTTTCTTTAATGGTAGAATGCTTCAATCTCCTATTGGCGCTCGTGCTTGCCTAGTGCTAGCACAACGCACGAAGTTCAACTGCCTTTGGATACGTATTAAGTTTGTATATTTTCAATATACCTACCCGTAGGTCAGCTCTCAAGCTCATTCAAGCCGAGCATGTCATGGCTTGGGCTTGGCTCATTTTATAAACAAGCTGAGAATTTTGGCTCAAGCTCGTTCGTTAACTTATCGAACAAAGTTTCAAACGAGCTCATATCGAGCCCAGCCATGAGCTGAGCAGCTCGGCTCATTTGCAGCCCTAGTTGCAAAAACCAAAAATATAGAGGTTCTACTTTAAGAACAATGTTTGCCGTTGGAAGAGCAAGCTTGTGGTGTTTTCAGCTCGGCTCATTTGCAGCCCTAGTTGCAAAAACCAAAAATATAGAGGTTCTACTTTAAGAACAATGTTTGCCGTTGGAAGAGCAAGCTTGTGGTGTTTTGACAAGTTTTAAGAGGAATTTGGAAGTGTAACTTTATATTCATTAGCACATGAGTTCGGTAATGAATTCGTAGTCAAACATCACGACGATACAAAGGGAAAAACTCATATTGTGTTTTGGGATGGTGAGACGACTACATGTAGTTACAAGCATTTTGAATGTATTTCTTAGTAAGGATTGCTATAGAATTCCATCTATCTATATACCTTCGTGACTGGTGTCGTGAAGTATCCCAAAGGGAGAACGTAACAAAAAATGTGGAAGGATCACCAAGGTTGGACGGGGAAATTTTAGTGGATAAAGCAATTGGCGATGTCCATTGTCCTCCGATTTCGATAACCAAAGTGTATCCCAAGTCAAAGCAATTGAAAGGTGGAAAAGGAGGAGGAAAAGTAACTAAGGCCCTGTTTGATAAAAGTGATGGAATTTGTAAGGAGATGGGATTAGGATTGGGAATGGTAATGAGAAAGGATTGGTAATCAGAAGGGATTGATAATGAGTATGTTTGTTTGGGATGGGATTGGATTGATAGAAAAAAAATTGGTAATGAGAAGGGATTGGTAATGAGAAGGGGTTGGGATTGAACTATGAATACCAAGTCCCACGAGGTATTGCTAATACCCCTAAAGTCCGGCTTCCTCATCCCATGGGATTCACAATCCAGAGCCATTTGTGTTACCACACAAGGAATTAATAGTCCGAAGGGACTATTAGTCCAATCCCATGGCCGAATCAAGTTATCCAACGGGGCCTAAGAGTTGGAAATGGTGCAAGAAGGTTGGCCAAAATATACTCAAAGGAAGAAAAAGAAGATATTCACAAGAAAGTTGGCCATAAGCCTAGAGAAGCAAAATATACCATGCCACCGATTCACAAAGGAAGAAAAAGAAGATATTCTCAAATGATATTGGCTTGTATCATGTGTTCTCTTAGAAGTATTAGGTAACAACAATAATTTTTTATTTTTTTATTATATTTCAGGTTCTATTGGCGAGATAAATGTGCGTCTTATATTGCCTTCTTATTTGTGGCAATGGTAAATTAGGAAGTTGGTGGACTTCTTTTGCCTTTTGCGATTAGAAGATTTATTTATGCGCAAATCAACACCTAAAGCTATTGGTGGAGTTCTTTTGCCTTCGACTTTGTTTCCGTAGAAGTATTTTGGAATTTACATAGTTTGCTTCGAGTTACTCCCTCCATCCCAAAATGTTTGCTCGGTTTGCAAAACCAGAATCTAAAAATGATACAATTTTTCCAAGGAAAATCCAAAAATAAAAATATTCAACAATTTAATAGGTATCAATGAGTTCTTTCGATTTATGAAATTTTTTTTTGAAATTTTGGTTTTAAAAAAAGTAACATTTTTAAGTCCTTGTTTTGCGGATCATGCAAACAATTTGGGGAGGAAGGAGTATTTTGCCGCATGAAATCTCTGATAGGTACTGAAGAAGGTGGACATTTGTATTGTACATGAAACTGGACAAAATTTTGTATATGTAAGATGGAAATTATATTTTACATGTTCACCTAAAATTTAACTTTGTTTTGAGCGGTGCTTCTGGCTAAGTGGAAGACTTAACTGAGCAAGAAATGTATATATTTATTAATTTATGTTCAACCTTGCTCAGTTAAGTGGAAGACAGCAAGAAATGTATATATTTATTAATTTATGTTCAACCTGGAAATGATTCCGGTTGGGGTAGTTGATGATATTGATGCACTGGCTCAGATTTTGGGGTGTCGGGTGGCGTCATTTCCGGCGTATCTGGGCATGCCGTTGGGCTCCTCTTTTAAATCAAAGGCGGTGTGGGACTCTATTATAGAAAGATTTCAGAAGAGGTTAGCGGGATGGAAGCGTCAATATATTTCAAAAGGTGATAGACTGACACTTATCAAAAGTATGCTTTCTAGCTTGCCCACTTATTTTATGTCTTTGTTTGTTATTCCAGTTTCGATTGCTAAGCAGTTAGAGAAGATACAAAGGGATAGTTTCGATTGCTAAGCGGTTAGAGAAGATGCAAAGGGATTTTCTGTGGGGAGGAGTGGGGAAGAGTTTAAGTATCATTTAGTTGATTGGGATACGGTGCGTACTCCCATGCAAGGAGGATTAAGAGTGAGAAGTTTAAAGCTGTTTAATCAAGTTCTTTTGGGAAAATGGCTTTGGAGGTTTGCATGTGAAAGAGAGAGATGGTGGAGGAAAGTGGTTGTAGCGAAGTATGGATGTGAGTAGGGTGGATGGCCTTCCCAAAATGCGAAGTTGCCTTATGGCGTGGGGTTGTGAAGGGGTATCATGAATGGATGGGATCATCGGATGCCTTTGTAAATTATACTCATGTGGCAATTGGCGAGGGGAGAAGGGTGAAGTTTTGGGACCATGTGTGATGTGGGGAAGTCAACTTGCGGGTGGCTTTCCTGAGTATTTATCGACTGGCTTGAAAGGGATGCAATAGTCTCAGATCATCTTCTTCTCTATGATGGGGCTACGGTTTGGAATATTCGCCTGCGTAGACATGTTCGAGATCACAAGGAGGAAGCATTGATGGCTCTATTCTCTAGAGTGTTCAGTATGCAAGGAATAGGTGAAGGAGAGGATGAGATGCGTTGGAATCTTTCTAAATCAGGTTTTTTCCAAGTGAGTTCTTATTATCAAGCGCTATGGGGGAGTGGTATCTCTAGCCTTCTGTGGCAAGCAATTTGGGAAACAAAAGCGCCGTTGAAAGTGGATTTTTTTGTTTGGTGCGCAGCTCAAGGCAAAAAAATTTGAAAGTGGATTTTTTTCTATGTGTAAAAGGGATGCCGAGACGGTGAATCATCTACTCATCCATTGCTCAGTGGCATGGGAACTTTGGTCCGTGGTGTTATCCCGATTTGGGTTACAATGGGTTATGTCGAGGAATGTCATGGAGCTTTTAATCACTTGGAGGGGTGCTAGAGTGGGTAAGAAGAAGAAGCACGTATAGGCTACGATTCTTCTTTGTTTGATGTGGACTATTTGGCATGAGAGAAATTCGAGGTGCTTCGAAGGGGTTGAAAAGTCTTTCTTTAAAATTAAAAGTTTTGTGGTTGGTAGTTTGTATAGTTGGGACAAGGGAGAATGTAATCCATCTCATGATCATTTTCTAGATTGGTTTGAGTAGTTCAATTCTCAAGGTGGTGTATAGGGCCTTTTTGTCTTGGTGGCTTCTTTTTGTATACGGGTGGCATTCCCTTAATGCCTTCTTTAATATAGTTATTTACTTGTCAAAAACAAAAAGTGTTGCAGTGGGGTTTTTTTCTTTTGGGAATGGTGATTTTGCCCTACCATTTTGTTCATCAATTACATATCTTATATCCTAAAATTATGTGACATTATACAAAATCCATTATGCCAGAATAAAATGAGGAATTTTTGTATAACATAGATGTAATTTTAGGTAATTTTTAAACACAAAAATAAGAGAGTGTATTTAGACATTAGGGGAGTGGCAAAATCAAAGGGCCTATCAATGTGTACTGTGTAGTAAATATGTTGTTCTTCAGTTCTAAGAAAATGATTGTTCTTTAGCCAAGAGGACACAAAGAAGTAATAAAATATTCGTCACACTTTAAAATTGCCATTTAAATTTAAACAAAAGTGTTTCCTGATTAGCATTCCAATAAAAATTAAAAGTTTGTAATGTGTGCAGAGAAAGAAGAAATAAGTAGAGGAATTAAATAATGAAATATACTATTTTGACATTCTCAAAGGGTACCTAATGGCCACCTGTTAGCAGGACTGAAGGAAAAGTACAACCACTAAGATAAAATAAAATAAAATAAACTACAGTATCACACTCCACAAACTGCAAATAGGAGCTACAATCATTTAAAAAGCAGCATGTTCCTCAAATATGTTTCCTTCAACCCAAAAGTCCTCATGTTAGACATGGGGGCCAGCAACTATGTTCTCCATCACTCCTTTCCTTTAATAACCCAACTTCCAACAATCTATGAGTCATTGATGTCCCCACCCCAGAAGTGCCCAGCAGAAACCAAGCAATGACGGAAAGACACTAGAAGACGCCACAACTCCGTGGGAAACTTTCAGGCTAATACGTGAATAATGCTTTCATCTCCTCCATAGAAAAAAAATGACTTACACCTCCTCACAGATCCCCTGCAATAAGGAAACACCTTGCCCATGTGCAAAACTACCAAGCAGAGCTGAAGTATTAACTTGAAGCCCTCCTTCGTGCATGTCCAGACAAAGTAGCAATACAGGGAACTAAATACTGGCATTCAGGGATTCAAATCTCTAGCAAAGGTGGTAGGATTGAAACTTAAAAAGGGTAGAGGTTAACTTCGCTTTATAGACCATGATGACAAGGATGGATGTCAACAATTTTCATGTTGTATGTTTCATATTCTTTGCTCAAAAGACGATTTGTGCTTGCATGGAATGAGAATAGAATACTTTGCCAAAAGGTCAACGTAAATCCCAAACAGAGGAAACCAAGGTGTCTAATGCATTTTAAGAGGATTGAAATCTAAAAATAAAGAAGTACAGGCACTTATAGACCATAAGATTCATGTGAAATAATGCACTAAACAAAAGATAACATACCGGGAACAATAAAGGTTTCATCCTAAAAGTTTTCATCAGGGCATTTACTTCAACACAAGGAACCTGGAAAAGTAATGATACATAAGTAGCCAGCAAAAAGACTGTAGAGGACAAATTACCACAATAAGAACTTTCTTTATCATGGGAAATAAAATGAAAACACAGCATCAAGCCATAGTTAATGAAGCCTACGAAGATATTGGGTTTCAGAAATTTCCTAGTTTGAAACAGAAATGTCTTAAAGTTTCACAGATCTCATTTCCCACACCATGTAGAAACAGAAGTATATAATGCTTCCTGCTGCACCATTTTTATTTCACAAAAGAATAACAAATCACTCCTCCACAAAAACAGTAGAGAAAAAAGAAAAAGAAAAGGCTTCATGGCAGATACAATAATTTCCTGAATATAATTGAGCACACATTGATGAGCAGGAATTGTTTTTTTTCCTCCTGCTTTCATAGAGTCTCTGCAAGTGACAAACTAGCAGAGTGCCCCGCTTCAACCCCCAAAACAGAAAAATTGAGACGTTCATCATAGAAAATTAAGTAGACTGATGTTGAAGAAACCAACCCACGCCTATAGCACATTCTTTGCAAAGACTATACCTGACACATAAGATGAAACTCTCCATCCTCCGGATTAATGCCAAAATCTCCAGAAGCTTCCAACGGAACATTGCCAAAACAGCCACTTGCATTATGTAAAAAAATTCGTTGACCACGGAAACATAAACTTGCAGACATGTCCTGCAGAAAAGGAAACAATGGTATAAAAGTGGTATCCAGTAAAGACTTTCCAAATGGCTACAAGAATCAGCTCCAAAAAGGAACAACAATAACAGTACCCATGTAATCAACCCCAATTGATGGGGGTACAAGCTGAGGGAGACACACCTAACCTCTGGTAATATATGCACAAAGTGGCTGCTCACAAAAACGTTTTACCACAGAAATAGTGGCTGCCTACGCTTCCAAAATTCGAGGAACTCAAGGTTAAGCCGTGAAACCATAACAGAAGAATGCGATGGTTGTAGCAAAATCACTGCAACCCAAAGCAATCACATAGGACCAGACTTGGTTGGGATAATTCTGATGTATCCCCAGAAACATACAACAGTATAATAGCAGTACCTATGTAATTCCCCAATTGATGGGCATATGGACAGGGGCTGACTAGAGTTGTCAATGAATGCACAAATAGACTGCTCTCACAAAGTTTTTACCACTAAAATAGCGGCCCCCCTATGCCTCCAAAAATCGAGGAACTCAAGCGGTGTGTTGTGGAAATATGTACCCATATCAAAGCGAGAAGGCATCAAGGAGCACCTAGATACCCGATTCACTTTATGCTATCAAAAGGAATAAACAGACCACAAAAACAGATATTCTAAAGTATCTTCGCAGCTTGCGTTTTTTAAAACACAGAATCTAGAGTAATACCACGTGATTGCAAATGGAGCACAGAGAAAGAAAAGTATTAGAAAGGAACAATACAGTTTTAGCTCACAGAATGCTTAACAAGGAAAGGGTTGGCCATGTGAAGCAGATGCAGGATTTTGGGGACCCTGGTGCTATCCACCATACCTTTACCAAACATCAACACAAATATTTGAAGTTTCTTGTGTATTTTCCAAACCCATTGAACTTTTCAAGCACATGAAAAATGTTTAAAGCGATCCCTGTCACCTTCAAACGGTTATAGGTGAGAGTAATACAACCATAAAAGATTATATAAACGGGTTATGTCATTACTATCCCATAAGCTTTCCCCTCAATAGCTATAGATGCTAAATTGCCCATTAAACAAAGATTCAAAGAACACTAAAGTCACTTCTCCAATTCATTTGACCATTTAACTAATGATCAATATCCTCTTCAATCCCCCCATCTAATGGTTAATCAAAAAAACTCCAAGAGAAAGGCACATGACCTCAAAAATAGCCTAAGAAGTACTCCCTCCATCCAGAATTTTTGGTACTAGATAGCACTTTTTACTGTCCCAAAAAGATAGTACCAATTGAAAAGTAATGGGCAAAAAGTGATGAGTTTACTCTTTTACCCTTCCAGAATTTAAGTACAAGCAAAGATAGATGTTTTAAAGGGTAAAAAGAGAACAGAAAAGATATGATAAGTGCAATGATGATGTTTCCCTAATAAGTTGGAATCGTTAAAAGGGACCAATAAATTGGGACAGAGGGAGTACATGCCAAGTGTTCCATTTAACGGAAATCAATAATATACCAATTTGTGACCAAAGAAAACATGTGTTGTAGTTTCATAAACTCGAGCAAAGACCCACCTAAAGTTATCTTTCTGGCCTTAAGAAAGGCATGAGACTGAGAGAACACACCTACATTGAGTCCACTTTCTTTACCACTTCATTACCTAAGAGAAAACAGGTGACTCAGTAGGAAAAAGTATGATCACGCGTGTACATTTTTCCACGGCCCACTTTCCAAGTGCAATGCAGGCCTAAATTCACAGAGATCCGCCTCGAATCCAGGCTTTTGCACCCTAACCACCACATCACCTCCAAAGTTCATATCCATCACCTAGTAAGACCAGCTATATAGACTGCTTGAGTAGAGCAATTATGAAGCAGACTTATATAACGGGAAGATGAAAACACAAGACATGTGTGCCAACCGCATTGTTGACATTTTGACAGGAGAAAGAATTTCATACTGAGAATATCACTACATAACACCACCAAAGTTCATATCCATCATCTAGTAAGACAAGCTATATAGACTGCTTGAGTAAAGCAATTATGAAGCAGACTTATATAACTGGAAGATGAAAACACAAGACGTGTGCCAACCGCATTGTTGAAATTTTGACAGGAGTAAGAATTTCATACTGAGAATATCACTACATAACACAAACGGGAACCCATAGAATTAACTAGCTCTAGCCTGTTATATTAGCAGAAAGATCTCCAGATGGAAGACTTCGACATACAGAAAACACTGATGGAGCATCATATATTTGGAAGGCCAACCCCGTCACATCAAGCTGCCCATGAAGATTAGGAAAAGTTTCTCCTCTTGACATGCATATGTGGACCTGTAAACAGTCAATAACTGCAGATAAGAATATGAAATTCCAAGTCAGCCAAACATGCAGCATGGTGCAAGTTCACGTTTGGGATAGAAACAATATAATGGCAAGGGTTGGAAATGGCTTTGTTGAGTTGCAGAGTTGAGGTTTAAACAAACATAGAACCATCACAGCATTGTTAACTTATAGAAGAAAGTGAAGATGAATGATTTAAAACAAAACAGAAGAGAATCGAATACTTAGGCTGCGTTCTTATTAACTAAACTTAAATCTGGGAATTTTGTCCTTATTTGAATTTTTTCACATTTGTTAGGTTTGCGCCAAACTTTTGTGGGTTATTGATTCGTCTCGACGAGAGGAATCGGAAAAGTAAATTTTTTTTACTTTTACCCAAGTATTTTGAGAAATAACTACTTTTTAGCGCAAAAAGTGAAAAAGTGGTTATTTCTCAAAATGCTTGGGTAAAAGTGAAAAAAAAAAGTACTTTTCCGATTCCAAGTTTGGCGCAAAACTAACAAATGCAAAAAAATTTCAAATAAGGACAAAATTCTCATATTTAAGTTAAGTTCATAAGAACTCAGCCTTACTCTCCAATAAAAAAAGGGGGGGGGGGGGGGGGGGGGGGGGGGGTTTGGTTGGGGGGGGAACACAATCGAAGGGCACAGAGAAACATTTTCGTTATAAATACTGCTCTCCTGATAAAGTATCTGAAAAATGTATGCTCAAAAAAGCAACTAACATCACGAGTTTGGGTGCATGGATACAATGTTGACATTCAAAAAAGTAATGTGTGCATACACAAGCTGCCTGTATCATTTTAGTCGTAGAACTTAGGCTGCAGACAACACCGTCCATATCATGAACTCCAAAATATGAACTCAGCTATCTTTTGCCTGTTTTCTTATGGGGATCTCTTCCTCCTTTCTACTCTCTTGTGATTAGTTCAATTGTCCACATCATAAAAAGTAAAAAGACAATGAGAACTTTTGATAAACTTTAAAACAATAAATTAAGTTTAACAAATAATTTCAAGAGCAGAAAAAAAAAATTCAAGATTCAGTGTAAGTTCAAAAGGAAAAAAAAAATTTCGCAGATAATTACCGCCTGGGAACCATCATACTACGCTTCAGGCATAAAATGCAAAGGTTCAGACATCAGAAGGTTAACAGCCTAGTTAGCAGCCAAGTTACTGATAATATAAGTCCTATTCAACAAAGGTGATAATAGCTTACAAACATCTACTCCTAAGTTGAAACCAAGACAGGCTAGAAGACCATATCTTTTTAAAATAGCCTCTAGAACTACCACAACAAATTTTCTCTAAAAAATGCAATTCTTCCGACTATCCGCTCATCTATGCACTCTGTTCCATGTGTGTAGCTTCATTTCATGTAACTAAGAACCCCTGATAACTATTAAAAAGTACAAATGGGAAGAGAAAAATACTCCCATAACTTTGTAGGGGCTTAGGCTGAAAGTAATCATCATTATGGAAACCACCTGCATCTTTATTTAAAAAAAAGTAAGCAAATCTCTACAAATCCGATCAGGGCCAATCGAGAAGGTTTTAGTCAAATCAACAAATAATTACAACATAAAGCAGTTCAAAAAGTTTGAAAATCAAAATCAGATAGCAAAGCATCATGATATATTAACCATGGCATGCATGTTATATCTCAGCTAAACAGGAATATCATCATTGGCACCCTCAAAGGGCTGGTGTGAGATTTGCAAAACGAGGAGAACAGACAAAGTTAGAAAAGCACCTCACCAGTAGCTCTCCCTTTAGACCACGCGATTGGAATTTCTAGAATCCTTTCAAAGAGCTGCAGGAGAGGAGGCAAGACGAGTAAACAATCAACATAAGTCAGGTTAAAACAGCAAATTCTCTTGCAGTTTTAGTTAAAAACCAAAGGATTCAAAGACTTCCAGATTTATAGCAAAGTTACACTATATACCTTACCGGTGCAAAGATGTTCACGACTTTCAAATTAGCATGCCATTTCTGCTCAATGATATCAACAAAAACATCTGAAGACAACCAGCCACCATCTTCTGATTGAACATCTGATCTCCACATACCACAGCTGCCCGTTAGTTGTACGTGGACACGACCATAGTGATTCTGAAACTTTACATGACCATTCACATTGCCCAACTCCCTATTAAAGATGTACAAAACAAGAGTAATCAAAAAAATCCACAATTCATACCAGGAGATAATTTTATTTGATATGCAATCTACTACCACTTTTTAAAGATGGAAGAAACCAAAATGTTTCCCACACTTTCATCTTCCAGAATTACCCCCTCAAACCACTCAAATTACACACCCACCCCTGATCGCCGAAGCATTGTGATTTTCCATTTTTTGTTCCCGTCAATCATTGCCGCCATAGGGCCTGTTGGTAAAACTGCTGCAGTTTGGCATTTTGGTATATGATCCAACCCCTTGCGTGCCACATGAAAGAGCACCACCAGCATTACCAGAAACTCACGGAGAGAGGAGTTACACATAGTTTTGCGGAGATCTCCTCACATTTTGCCAAGTGGGGAAGATGTTTATCGAGAATCTCAAGGTAGATAACCCGAATGAGAAATACACAGATAGTGAGATTCATTCTGTGTATAACTACGAGACCACCAAATAGGTGCACATGAGAACAGGAATTGAAACCACCAATGGATTGTCAAGCCCAAATCCGTCCAAAACGAGTTCAAGACCAATACCCACGTCCCCAAACTAGGATATTTTTTCATATAATCCATAAACTTTGAATCATTTGTTGACTTCATTTTCAGGGTCTTTCAAGGGAGTAAATCCATCATTGAATTGGAATGGGTTATGCTTGTCAGGAAGGGTGGTAACAATGGATCAACCCTCACTAGTGGTGTTATTGCATGGCTGGAGGGCCTGTAATCGCCAGCTTCACAGATCCTCTTCTACCAGATGACCCCCTCCACTACTAGCCTCTGACATCACTCGACGCCCTGCAACTTTGAAAGGCCTCCAATGCACGCCCTTCCTGGCATCATCGCTGGCCCTTCAGATTGGGTGACCCTAAATTCTATTAGACTACTTTACGTTCATATTACAAAGATTAGGATGGGAAACATTCAGGTTATGTGAAGTTTATATATCTGCGCAATCTTTAACATGGTCATTCTTCTATCCTCTGTACGGATTTTGTATTTGGTTTGTAAAGCCAAAGTTGCAAATATGAAAAGCCATTTACCAATGAGGCCAAACTTTTTTTGCCAGTTAAAGAAAAAGAGAAAAACTAGAGAAGTTTTGGAAAAAATGGAAGGTTAACAATTGACTTGTGTGCTTTCCAAAAAAAAAAACAATTGACTTGTGTAGGTAGCTACATTTCGCTATTTTCTTTTTCCCTGAATATAATCCAAGATTCACAGATAGTGGGTGTTTATGAAAACTTAGTTTTGCAAATTTTGAGATTATTGCTTTTCAGAATCAATTTGGAGTGTTTACCAAAAATTCTAGGTAATAGATTCTCAAGTTCTCTAGATTTTGAAAAGCTAAAAAAGGAATAAAATTTTTAAAATACTAAGGCAAGGTTCGGGTAGCTTTTGGAGCTTTTTGGATCAGATTTTAAGTTTTAAGTTTTAAGTTTTATAAAAGCTTATTTTTCAGCTTTTTGCTGTATACACTGCCGGCTTTCATTGCAGCCTACTCTTGAAGCCTAATTTCACAGTTATGGTAAACATGTTTTCCTGCTTCTATTAAGTCTAAAATCTAGACCCTGCAGCAGAATCTAAGCTAGAATATAAAATCTGTATCCACGATTATCACAAACAAGCCCATAATCTTGATGAATAACCTATGGGATCTACATATGTTTGTTCTCATATGCTTATTCTTTCTTCAATTATAGGTTGCTAAAACTAAATCTCGAAGTGGGTTTGAAGTTGGAATTTATGCATCGTCTTAAAGATACTGTTTTAGGTATTTTTGACTTTTTGGCGGAATACTCTATCTTTGTGAAGGTCATTCCCTATCTTTCATCTTTCACTTTTCAAATTTCTTAACCAATGAATGAATTATTCCTTGTACTATCGAACATTGTTTGACATTTATTCTCATCAGGTTTATGCGCTAATCTTTTCATTTTCTATTTGTTTGTTAATGCATCTTAAATGATGAACATAAATGCGAGTTGTTTACAAAAAAATCCCATGAAAATTGTTAAGCAGTACTTACATAACTTGAATGAACATTTTTTTCTTGTCTAACAATAAGATTTTGGATTTCTGGAAATTGAAATCTCCATGTGGGCTGTGAACTTGTGAGATGTTATTAGTAGCCAAAATTTTATCAGACTTCCGTAGAACGTAGATAACGTTATCTTGTGGCGAGTGCCTCGCTTCTACATGTAACATGTATTGAGCACACAATATTCAATATATTTGTGGCTTAATACCTTTATTTTGTCATAATTGCATCTATATACTAATATATGATATTACGTGCAACTGCAAGGTATGTTGTTTCGTTGCAAGTAATTCAAGGTTAAAGGCATATCCAAGAGCTATCATTAGCTCCCAAGAGTACCCAAGGTCCGGAGGATCCATGGAGGTCTTTTGTCAAGCCTTGGAAGACCATTTTGAGAAGTTTGAAGGGTGCAAGAAAGGGACAAGAACTAAAGGAAAGCATAAATGCAAAATTCCAGTCAAAAGGAGTTGTACTTGTAAGAGGCAGAATGCTCTATGGGTAGAAGCTTAAAATGGAAAATTTGATTAGTTGCACTTTGTACCAGTAGAGCCTGTCAGGGTTCTACTAGTACATGTTGCCCGAGAACACCACATTAGACCTTTTCCAAGGGAAACCTAGGGCAACTCTTAGAATAATTTGTACACCCATGAATAGAGAGTTTGCAGATATTTTGTCCTTCCTAGCTTTGTACTTGCTCTCTACCTCCCTCTTAGATCTTGGAGCTTTGGCTTTGGTTTTACATGTTTCTCTTGTAATCCCTTACCCTTCCATGGCGAGTTCTTCATCCCTGGAGGGCCAGTCGATTATGGCTCAGTCCTAGGGTGATCTTCATCCTATGGACTAGGTGATTCAAATTCTTCTCACTTTCGATTCTCATAACTTGTTTGTGAATGATTTAAGTTTATGGCTTTGAATCTAAACTATGGTTCCTAAGTCTTTGCTTATGTGTTGACAATGATCTTGGTACACATAATACTTATATTGATGGCACTCCAAGGGTTTGATAAACTTCTCAATGAACTTTGATTATTCCAAGCACCATTTAGTATATAAATGATTTTCATTGCTAAACGTTCCGATTGAGAACATGGTGAACTTGAAATCAATTGAGTGATACGTGAGAAGGATTGAGTTACCTAGGTTATGGATGATTTGAATCCTTGGACCTTGTCTTTTAAGTTAAGTGTTTGAGACCGGTCTAAGATTAAGTTAGAAGCACTGTTGGTTACCAAACCCATCACCAAAGGTTTGCGTTCCTAAACGCTAAATCCCATAAATCCATTCTTTCCGAGAAATTCCACTCCCTGTAGTTCAACCTCGGACTTTCCGAGTTATATGCAATCAACTACCTAGTTCCTACAATTGGGAATCGACACACCGGTATGACGAGTAACTGGCGGGCCTAACCAACAAGGCGCAAGAACTTCCACCTATGGGATGGAGTTGAGATACAAATCCAACTTTCCTAGAGGATCTACAATTGGTGTAATGGTTGTTGATCTGGTTTATATTACAAAGAATATAAATTACGTACTTACGATTACCTCCAATGCAGTAAAACTAGAAATTGAGAGGTTTATTGTGATGAAATACGAACTTGATCATTTGCAAATAGCATGTTTCATTGTGATTTCTCTTTTGAACTATTTGTAGCTTAAATCAAGCCTTTGTTGGATTAGGATTACACTTGAATATACAATGGGTCACCTAGTGGCCTTTTGATGCATGCATGCAAGGAAGGCACACCGTATTGAATAACTTGAGGGTACATTTCTTACGTAATGATGGTGAAGATAGGTTATCCTCTTGAAATGATTGCACTAACTTAGCCGAGAAAAGTATTAAAAGAAAAACATAGAGCATCTTATTTAATAAGTAGAAAAAATAAAGCTTTTTCGAACATCCTGACTTCTTAGATGATCTTGACTATCTTGGTTTCTCAGGTTTAATAGTTTCTCGAGAAGAAAGAACAAATTCATGCATCGCATTGTCAACTGCTTCATGAAGAAGTTATACGACACAAGGTTTGCTATTAGTTGGACAAAGATGATAGCCGAGACCTTACCCCAAAAAAAAAGATGATAGCCGAGCGGGATGAGAAGCTTACAATTGAAATTTGACAAGGGGGAAAAAAAAAAGTGGAAGGCTAGGCAGAAAAATAAAGGGCAAGTTCTCTTTGTGGGGTTTGGAAAATGAATGCGCGACTAACATATAATCCACTAAAAGTATCTGTATCTATGTGATTACAAATTACAAAACAAAAAAATATAACTTATGCAAACTTTATTATTTCCAGCCCCTTTTCCTTTCTTTGACACAGTCGAAGATAAGTAATTGACGTTAAAGTGTATCATGTGCTCATATTAAAGGTGTGTTGTGTGTTTTCTAGTTGGTCCAAAATAATTTCCTTCCTTACTTTGGCATGAAGAATAACAACTTTAATTTGCTTTTGTCCTTTCTATTGTTTTGCTAAAGTGCTACCTCACTTTGGCACAACATTTGACGTTATACTAATGAATTGTGATGAACGCTCATGTAGGGCTATGATTACAGTCACCACAACCAATGTTCTAAAAGTCCCACGGCACTAGGCGGTGGCCTAGGGCCTAAGCCGATTAATTAGGGATTAATCGAAACCTAGAGATTAGTCGGTTTTTCCCTTTTTTTATTATTATTTATAAATATTCTCCTCCCCTTCCCCAAGTTTTTAGTAAGTAGAACAAAACATTAAAAACATCAAACATCAAAACAGAGGAAATAGAGCCTACATACATATAATTCACAATATTTCACAGCAAACATATGAAATAAAAAAACAATGACTCCATACAAACAAAACAGAGAGAGAGAGAGGACAGAGACTACAAAGACGAGAGACAACAAAGAGAAAGATGAGAGATGAGAGATGATACAGAAAGACGAGACAAACCAGACCGTTGGTCCATTTGCATCAGCAATTGGCAGAGAAGACAATGTTAAGATTAAAATCGTTTATACTATATAGTGTGTAGCACAAGTATAGACTAAAACTACACTAAAACCCTAATAGTATATTACCACAACACTTAGCCCCTTATATTTTCAAAATTATGTATTTTGTTAGAATAAAGTTTAGTCTTTATCCCACATCGGTTAGTTGAGTCATGTAATAAGTCACTCCATAATATAAATAAAGTTCTCGTGTTAGGATTAATTAACACCTTAAACCCTTTCAGCCTCTCTAACAACATGATATGAGAGCGTAAACCCTAGTCCACCACCATACCCACCACGTCCCTAGCCGCACCCACCACTGTCATCTGAAAACCATAAATCAACTCCCAAAACCCCAGCAAAACCGTAAATCGACTTCCACAAACCCGTCAAAACACTAAATCGACTTCGTAATCACCCAATTGAGTTTGAAACCCTAAATCGCACCCTTAAATCACAAACCGAGTCTTTGAAACCCTGAATCGCACCGACGATCGTTTGTTACTCTCCAGCCTCTGGCAACCACCGACAACCATCATCAATCGTTCTCCAGTCGCCTTTGCGTCTTGCTGATAGTTTGATGATTTTTGTTTTGGAGCTGTTGATTTTTGATCTATTCTCGGTCTGTTTGATTCTACAATATGGTTGTAGTTTGATCTGATTTTCTTGTTATTTGTAGACAATCTGTTCTCTCCGCGATTTGTTCTAGTTCTCTTCATATGGTGATATGGTTTGGTACATCACTTATACGATGTTATTAGACTGTTATATCATAGAGTTTATTGGTGGTCGTTTTGGGTCGATCATATTGTATATAAACATTTGGTCGTTTGTTTATGCCTCTTGTTGTTGAGGTTGTTGGGTGAGTTTCTTTTTGGTGCTCTGTTGGTTGGTTACTGTTGACTCTATTAGTAGTTCTGGTTGTTGATTAATTGGTAGAATATAAATTTGTTGGTTGTTTCGTCGATTGAGGCTTGGTGGTCATTTATTTTGTTGACTCTCCATGCAGTTCGAATTTCATACACTTTAATTTCTTTTTGAACTCTCAGATCGTGAATCGCGTTCTTGTCCGATACTCTCAATGATTTTTTTAATCCAAGTGTTGGTGAATGGAGGGTGTGATCGCTCTATTCATCAGGGATATTTTCTTCCAATTGCTTTCTCACAAGATCATTCATATTATTAAGGACATTTTCAAAAGAGGAAATATTTTTGTGGTTGTTGCCTCACAATAGTTCACTTTTCCAAAACAGCCTAATAAGTTTCTCCATGATTTATCACGTGCAGCAGGGATGAGGAATCTTTAAAACCCTTATTCCAGGATATCCCTTTGGCATGATCTTTATAGAACCCATATATCATATGTCAGATACTTGCTGTGTTCTAAAAATTGGGATTAATTGCCAATAATTAATGGCAGGCCCTATCCGACTAGATCCGACTAATTGCTATGCACCGATTAATCTCTGATTACTAATTGCTATATGCCGATTAATCGCTTGAAGGTGGCCGACCACCCACTAGCGCATAGCTGACTTTTAGAACATTGGATATTTGTTGGGCGGCCCCATCTTTGTTCTACCAAATGCATTTTGAACTTTAGAACCTTTAGAAGTAACAATAAAGCACGGCCTCAAGTCAATTTTTCAACCTTTCCAATTACTTGGTTGGAGTGAAAAGGAAGTAATTTTGAGGACAAGTTCAACGACATTGATTTTCAATGGGATAGGGTGCATTATTTTAGGAGCCTTTGTGCATCGGTCTCTTCCCCGTTGTTTCTAAATCTCTAGGGATAGGGAGGTGGTTGTTATTTGCAATTAGAGTTGTTCTTTGTTTAGCTTATTTCCTTTGTATCATTTTTTCCCTTCCTTGGGTGGACTTCTTGTACCTTGTTTACTTAATCCTTGCCAACATCATACATTCTCATGTTGCGGCCAAAGGCTTTACTCAAGTTGCAAGTGTTGATTATGCCAAAATCAAACCATTTGCCTAATTGCCAGCTATTGACTTGAAAGGGAACCGGAGTAAGGAAAAAAACTTGGTCCACTGATAATCGTGAGCGTAAAGAAAAGAACGCCCCACTAAGAAGACAACCTTGAATACCTATTATTGATAACTCCAAAACTATCAAGCAGGAGAAGGAATGGCTAAATCAGAGCTCCGAACTGGCCCACAAGAACTAGCTAAATCAAAAGAATCAGAGTAAATATATATATATATATGTGTGTGTGTATATATACACACACACACATATGTTTAAGAGTTTCAGAACTAACCTACACTCTAATCGATATATCCATTCGTATTCCTTGTCTAAGCAAACTTGAACCAAACCTTTTAATGGCTTGAGAAATTAGAAATCTTTCTAGGTGTTGCTCGAAGAGGTTTCCGGTATTTTGCGAATAGAATGCGTAGACATGCATAATCGCGCAAGAGAATCGAAGTCTACGTAGAGAAGGGGAGACAAAAAAAAAAAAAGTACTCGAGGACTGGAATTACCTGGGCTCCTTGTCACCGTATGCAAGTAGCAATAGGGTTCCATCTTTGAAACGAACAGAATCCAAAGTAACAGGAAGCATTCTCTCAATACCAGAGTTCTGCATGTCATCTACCCCCTCCGCGAGTTCCGCAACAATATCTTCAACCTTCAGACCCACATCTAACTTCAGCCTTTTAACAGGACCAGCAATATAGTATGACCAAAGATCCCTCAGGCCATCATTTAAAAAAGGTAATTCTAGCTTAAGGCTCGAGGGCCAAAGTATGATCGAATGGTGTGTTGCAACCAAAGGGTCCAGCTTTATGGAAGTTGAACCCTGAGATCTACGGCATCCTTGACTGTCTGAAATATTGTCAAGTATCCCCAGGTCTTCCAATCTACTCGCGCCATCAACTCCTGAATCTCCACCTTGTACATCGCAACCATTGGTTTTTCCTGATGCCGCAACACCAGTAATAGATGAAAATTGGTCAATGGAATTTCTGATTCCAAGTAGTCTACCTACAGTCAAAAAAAAGGATCATGTAAAAGAGGGACACTGTTAGTATGATCGCGACAATGTTTTTATGTAGGGAAAAGGCTCGATACCAGAATTTTCTTCATATTCAGGATCAATTTTTGATTTCTTCCCGAATTCTAAGACTCCTCCATTAGTAGAGTAATCAGTGCCAGCTTCTTCAACTGTTCCATGCTCAGAATTCTTCTTTCCTCCAAATTTAACTGCCCCATTCTGATAATCAGTTGTTAAATGCTTTTCAAAACTATTACTTACAGAAGGGCGGACGCTAGTATCACCCTCACTTTTCTCCGCAAGAGTCTTGTTCATACCATCAGGACCTCCAAATGACTGATGAGGATCGCCAAACCTCCTAAGTGGTAGAGAATGGAAATAATTACAAGCTGCTGATGCACTGCGCTCGAGAATTCTTCTTTTGGCTGTGACACCAGTGGCAGCTATATCTCGCCCATTAGCTTTCCTCTTGAATTTATGCCTTACAGGCCCTAATACAAGCCTAGACCAGAATTTAACCCCTGAATCAGGAATTTGTACCCCAAATGCTTTCTCTAAGTCTGCATGTTTCAAATCATACTCAACACCTGCATCCATGCAGTGATGATCTTGCCAGTGCAGTCGTTGCTCATCCATGCAGAAAAATGATTCAGTGTCATTCGGCACATCAACCCCAGATGTATGAGATCCTTTCTCTGACATAACGTAACCCATCTCTGCAGCTTCCCTAGCTGCATCATCTCTTTCTTTATCAAAGCAAACGGCTATTTGTTCTCTAGCAATCCTCCTGATTTTCGTACGATTATCAATTCCTTCTTCAGTTGATAAGTGCCTTTGTAGACTACCTTCTTCAGAAGAAGGTATTCCTAACCAGGTAAAATTCTTCTTTTGCACTACCAACAAACTTGGATTCGACAAAACTGCATCGATTACAATCTTTCCCCTCTTCAAACTCGCAAAAGGTAGGACGCATATTTTTACAGTGGGCACCTCACCACAAGAGAACTCTTCATTATGAGGCCCAATCGAACAAGACTCCAATGTAATGCTCAAAGGTGAAATTCCACGAACCTTACCAAAATCAAGCTCACGCTGAATATGCTCACTCAGTAGCGAACAAACAGAAGGTAAAAGCTTTGATTCAACATAAGTCTTGGCCTTTGCCTTTCCATACCATAGCAATAGGCACACACCAGACATCACGGCAACAAAGATGGAGCACCGGATCAAAAGTAACCCTTCTTCCCATAATGGAGACAGAGACCGAACAAGAGCCTTGTCCCTAGAGAAGGGCTCCATTACACGCTTCACAACCAAACTACCTCTCCACCCTAGGTTCTTCCATAACAAGTCAACACTTCTTCCACAAAAATGAGAGAACTTAATTCCCTCAGAGATCCAATTATGTTTCTTTGCACAACAAGTACACAGGCGGAAAGCCCTTTTTTTGGTTAATATTACCTTATTATCCCGACAAACTAAATTTCCATTGTTTCCTCTATTATTTACAGAGCTTTCAAGTGTAAACACTAGAAATGGGGTGTGTATCCTAGTGCTCATCATCTCCCCTCATGCAAGGAGATTCCCCAATTCGGAGCTGCTCATATTTGTGGGGACCAAGAACCAGCTCTAAGTCCCCTAAAGAATCCAGATTCCTAACCAGTGTTTGTTTACCTGACTGAGTCGATGGTCCTCGATGAAAGACGGGTCTGCAAAAACGGTGATTAGATTGACGACGATGATAGATGGAGATGCTGCTGAATTGAGGCTTGAAAGTTTGATCGAGAGACGTACGAATCACCTGTACTCTCTTCTTCACAGATTCTGATCGATATATCCACGTTTTTTAAACAAATTCGAGAAATATACTACTTCTTAAACTTATTTTAAAAATATCCTTTCACACACTTTCAAAACGCGTTGAAGTAATCACTAGCGTGGCAACAAAATCCACGTGAGTACGTAAAAATGTGTTTTTAGTTACATAACGCATGTTAAAGCTGCGAAGCTGCGTATTGGCTGAGGCAATTTCTCAAACACGTAATGGGCAATCTTGAAATCCCCTATTTTTTATGAAATCCAAACCAAAATAATGGTGGTGGGGGTAGGTACAGCCCAATGGTGGTGGTGCGTCGGTGGTTTGGGAGGAGAGAGAAAGGGGATAAATTAGGGGTTTGAAGAATTAGATCTTTCGATCAAATTCCAACCAAAATCATGAAGCTATAAGATAAATAGGATGAAAACCAAAATCATGAAGCTAGATTCAGAAGTTACCAGAGAATAAAGCCCAGAAGAAACACCTCTAACCCATCGACGATGTTGCCTGATTCTTCAAGAGAGAGAGAGAGAGAGAGAGAGGAGCCTGCGAGGGAGAAGGGGTGGCGTCGACGGAGGTCGGTGGTGGATCTATTGTCAGCGCGGCGGTGGTCGGTAGTCGGTAGTCGGCTGTACGAGGTTTGAGAAGAACGAGAGAAGTGGGACGGGAAGAAGTATGGGCTTAATTCTGTAATTTTGGAATTTTGAGTGTGCGTTAATGCCTGCAGCCTTATTGCCGTCCGAATCTCCGAGCCTAATGCCTACAGCCTTAATTCCCCACTGGGCCGTAAGGTGGCCGCTATTTGCAGCCCAGTTCGTGCTACTCGCAGCCGATTAAAACTTTTATCAATTACGGACAAAAATGCCCTCATGCAGTTTGACCACTATACCCCAAAAACCTCATGTTATTTGACCATTTTGTCCTTTAAGAACATTACATAACACCCTACATACAACCACAAAAAATCAACTCTTGATTTCCCTCCCTCCCTCCCCAGACCGTCTCCTCCCTCCTCCGTTCAAACTCCTTTATTTTCATCCCTACCCAGCTGCCATCACCTACCACCTAGCCCCTCCCATCAGCAGCGAACTCTGTCTGTCTTCCTCCTCTCCTCTTCCTCCTACATTATCAATGGAAACCTTAATTGCTTCCTCTCCCTCCATTGATAAACAAGAAATAGTTGACCCAACAATACACCACGATTTGGAGTTGGAAGATCACACAATGGATGTTGAGAAACATGTCATAGATGTTGCAGTGACGGAGCAAAAATCGCAGCAAGAGGTAAGCCCGCCCTCCATTTTCAATTTCAAAAGCCTTCATTTTCAATTTCAGTTCTGGCCCGACACAGTTGGACACACAGTGCCAAAACCTTACTAACTTTTCAGACTCTAATATCTGAATTGTGTACAACTATTCGAATATTAATATCCGAATAATGTCAACATTGTTGGACTTTTATATCCGAATTTAATGTCAGTTTTCAGATATTAATATCTGAATTAAACTGCAGAGAATCCTGCACTTACAGTTTGATACACATTGTCAAAACTTTACTAACTTTTCGAACTCTAATGTCTGAATTATGTACAACTATTTGGATATTAATATCCGAATATTGTCAATATTGTTGGACTCTTATATCCGAATATTATCAACAAAACTGCAGAGAATCATACACTTACCAGTTTGTCTTTGAGTGTTACAGGGTGACACTTCAACACTTGGGAGTTATGTAGGGCCATCGACTATACCTACTTCGATTTGTCCTCCATACGATTATACGGAGCATTTTACAACAGAGACGGTGAGTGTTTTTTTCATAGAGTATTTATGTTGTGCAATCTTATATTATGGGCTATAATTTTTTTGTTATGTGTGTGTAGGTTTTTCCATCTGATTAAGCGTTGGTAGATTGGATAAGATGCACTGGTAAACAACACGGGTTTATAATTGTGATTATGGGTTCTGAGAAATGTATTAAGAATCGCACACCTAGGATGAGGTTTTCATGTGAAAGGAGTGGTAAGTATAGGCTATTTGTGAAGAAAGTTGATGGAAATGAGGTAACTATGAAGAAGAGAGTGCGGTCCACGGGCACAAAAAAATGTGAATGCCCATTTGAATTGAAAGCTGTAAAGGATAATGATGGTTGGACTGTCTCTGTCCACAATGGCACCCATTACCATCCTCCAGCGGTTTACTTGGAAGGCCATTCTTATGCCGAGAGGTTGTCGGCAGAGCAGACTAGCACGGTGGTTGATTTGTCAGTCGCTTTGGTGAAATCCAGAGAAATCCTAACCCATTTGAAGGTTCAAGATCATGAGAACGTAACGTTTATCAAAACTGTGTACAATATACGACAAAAGTATCGAATGATAGAGAAAGCTGGAAAATCTCAAATGCAACATTTGTTGGATCGGCTAGAAAAATACCGCTACGTTCATTGGACCCGTGGGAACGAGACTGAGAATGTCACGGAATTGTTTTGGTCTCCCCCATCTGCGGGAGAGATGTTACGTGTTTTTCCCCACGTGTTAATGATGGATTGCACATACAAGACGAATAAGTACAAATTTCCTTTGCTTCAAATTGTTGGTGTAACATCGACGGAGATGACTTTTTGTGCAGCTTTGCTTTTATGGAGTGTGAAAAAACGGAAAACTACACTTGGGTCTTGGAGAAGCTAAAAGGCATGATGGATCCCAACGCGCTTTCGTCCGTTATAGTCACGGATAGAGAGTTGGCGCTTATGAATGCCATCACAAGTGTTTTCCCTCATACTACCAATCTCCTATGTAGGTGGCATATTGGCAAGAACGTATTAGCCAAGTGTAGAAAAATGTTTGATGACAAGATGTGGGAGGAGTTTATTTGCAGTTGGGGCCTAGTCGTCCTTTCATAGAATGTTTCACAATATGAGGAGCGTCTTTGTGTTTTGAAGCGTAATTTTAAAATGGTTCCTGCAGCACTTGAATACGTCGAGAAAAATTAGTTGGTACCCTACAGAGAGAGGTTTGTAAGAACTTGGACGAACAAAATCATGCATTTCGGAAACCTAACAAGTAACAGGTAAATGCTTCATTCGCAACTCTGGCATTTTCCTTAATATTCATGTTATTCACGCATTTTTGACAAATTTTCATATATTCATGTTGTTTGCTTCGGTTAATATCTTGCCATATTTATTCATAGGGCAGAGAGTTCACATTTGCAACTAAAAAATCATCTTCAAACTCGCAATGCAATTTTGATACTATATGGTAGAAGATTCACAGATTGATGCTGTTACAAGTTACTGAAATCAAAGTTTCGTTTGAGAAGAGCCTTAATTCTGTGCAACATGAATTTAGGACGACTCTATTTGATAGGCTAAGGGGAGTTGTTTCGTCGAATGCCATGACACTTGTTTTAGCGGCATCCCATCAAGTCGAATGGTTTGTGGAATTGAAGCGTCAGTGCGAGTGTTCTTTGAGGCACACCCATGGTTTACCTTGCGCTCATAAAATTGCTCCTTACAAGATGGCAAATATCCCCTTACCGGTTGAGTTAATCCACGACCATTGGAAAAGGCTTTCTTTGCTTGCACCCCAGAATGAGGGTTCGATGGAGGAGACGTTTTTGGCTCACTTTGATTGTTTTTACAACAAGTTCTTGAATGAAGATCAATATGATGTAAAGCTCAATTATGTTAAGAAGATGCAAGCACTTGCTCATCCGAAAACCAGTACTCTCCTTGAACCCAAAGTGAATGCACAACCACGCGATCGGAAGTCAACGAAAGAAAAAATTGCAGCCAAAAAACAAAATTTGACGCGTAGGGATCCCTCGGAGCTTGAGCATGTTCTGGCCTCCCTTCAAACCCCTAAGGCCATCAAAGAAAAACCACGGCGCAATTTGAAAGGGAAAGCAAAAGTTCCAGCACAACTTTTTATATGCCCCTTCATCAATCAGTTCCCGGAAGCAATAAGACCTTACATTGAATCAGTCAAGGATGTTGAAGATGATGGGAATTGTGGGTTTCGGGCAGTGTCGGGCTTCATGAAAGGCAATGTTCATGAGTGGTTAATGGTAAGAAGTGATTTGCTGAAAGAGTTGGAAACACATTTACACCTTTACGAATAAGTGGTAGGCGGGACCAAGAGGGCTGGAGAATTACTTCACATCTTGTCATGGTATGAAAGTTCAGCGCCCCAGGAACATTAGATGACAATGCCAGACATGGGTCACATCATAGCATCTGCTTATAATTGTGTCCTTATCCATTTATCAAATGTTCAATGTCTTACATTCCTCCCCCTTCAACCGAAACCTTTACCCTCAATGAAACGAAAGGTTATTGCTATCGGGTTTGCTGACGGCGGACACTTTGTGCAGATATTATTTTGGTAAATGATTTGTTGTCATCTATATAATGAATTGTGCTCCTTAAGTCCTACTTAATTTATCTTTTATACGTACCTAATGCAATTTGACAGGTATTCCTAAAAAAAGGTTCCCCTATGCCGCCAATAGCTTGCAATTGGAAAAGATATCGTCTTTCTATCGCAAAAAATAGGGATGCAGCACATGTTGTGGCCATTCAAAAGTTCAACGAGATCATCGGTGTTGATGTAGCAACAAAGGAGGTCATCCATGTCAATTAGCCATTTTTAGATTGAAAAAAGATTTAATGTGTTGTATTATATAATGTGTTCTAATGTTATGAAAATTGGAAGATTACGTCTGCTTGTAGTTTTTAGATCATCAAGGAAACTCTTATATTATATTTTTGTTTGAAAACTCATAGTTGTCAAGTTTGTGACATTTTGTTCGGAAACAAAAATGGTGTCATGCTATCTCATAGTTTTTATTCGGTTGGGAAATTAGAATCCAATTAAAGGTATACAAATAAGATATTAAAGTCCGAACATGGGTATAAATTTCAGATATTTCTTTCCGAAATTATTGATCCAATTCGAACATTAGTATCAGAATGGCGCCAAGCTATCTCATAGTTTCCATTCGGTTCGGAAATTAGAATCCAATTAAAGGTATGAAAATCAGATATTAAAGTCTGAACGTGTGTATAACGTTCGGATATTTGTTTCCGAAATTATTGATCTAGTTCGGACATTAGTGTCCGATTGATGTTATTATATCTGATAGTTCTAATGCTGTTCGGAAATTAAAATCCAAGTACTGGTATATAAATCAGAAATTAAAATCCAAAACTTCTTATATATTTCAGATATTTATTTCCGAATTGTATTTTCTCCGAATGAATGGCTGTAATGGACGAAAAAAAGTGTGGATATTAAAAGGAAAATTTGGAAATTAACTCCCTTATTTATTATTAGTGAAAATGGGATGTAATTCTTCCTCGTATAATGTGCCAACATAAAAATATACATTTGTAGGAAAGTATTATTTTATTATGCAAACTCTTATTTTTGGTAGTATTTTATGTTTGTCTACAACATTGTTGGTTCGTACGGCACTCCTCATTTAAATCTAAAATTTCGCAAACGAATATTGGGTAGCGAATTATTGGTGCCTAGGAAAGTATCAAGAATGATTCAAACCATAAAATTTACGTTTTGGTGCCCTACTTAGCATTCAAATTTTAACAGTATCCAATTATCACAAATATCCTAATAGTTATCCATAATAAAATAAAAGTCATTCCACCACGGAAAGTAGTCCACAAATCATGGCCATAAAGTGTCCAAAATAAATACAAGGCCCAAAAGTCTATCAAAAAGCAAGTCATAAAATACGAAGTCTCAAGTATGGTCACGGCGCCGACACCTAGTATAATGACTCGAGGAACGATCCGAACTAAGGCCTGCTATGCTCGCTTCAGCAGCCTCCGGACCTCTCAAAGTTCTCCGCATTTCAACAAGTGCTTGTCGTAGTTCATACGGGCAAGTTGAAGTCGTAGCCCTAGTCCCACCCAAAACACTGTCCAAAATGGCCAAAGCTGCTGCATTACGCTCTTCTGCACTCTCGGTATACGGCACCTCTATGGGACGGGGTGAGACCCTGAAGTGGGAGACTGTCAAAAACCAAGGAAGGTAGTTAGGGTGCGACTCCCACGGGACTCCAGGCTGAATCGTAACTCGTTTCTCCACATTCATGACATGATCGCCCCAATTTTCCCATTGACCATCTGTGTACGCGTAGACCACACTGTACGAATGACTATTAGCGCCTCTACTACCTCGCAACGGGACTAACGGAGGCCCAGGGACCAATTGTACCATGCCGAACTGCCTCAATACTCTATCAGGTAGGTACGGCTCAAGGACGGTCATGGCACGAATGCAGCCCGTGTAAAAAACAACATCTGCGACTACTTGCCTGCGATTTGTGTACGGGTCAAAAATAACCTGCCAAAAAAAAACACGTTACGAAACATAATTTCGTTTTTAAAGATAAGTATCTGACTCAAAACGTACTTAAGCTTTTCACTAACCTGACTAGGACGTAGATCGTCTAACATCCCACGGTAGTGGTAAGTGGTCTCCATGGTAGTCTCCCGACGCGACAACCAACGTGCTGCCAGTGGTAGGTCCTCCGTGTAGGCTGGGTCCTTAGCGTGTCGAAACATAGGAAAATGCTCTCAAATCCATGCCTGTATTTTATTACACATAATACATATCATTACTAATGATTACATGGAATAAGAATACATCAAAGTTATGAATGTGACCGAGTCCGTATCCAAGTCTCACTCATAATTGTCAATGTCCCATGTCCGTGTCGGACACGGTGTCGTGTCCGTATCCAAGTCACTCGTAGTTGTTAATGTCTCGTGTCCGTATCCGTGTCGGACACGGTGTCACGAATATAAAAGAATACCACTATGTACCTCCAACAAAGACGTGTAGCCACTTAATTGCTTGCAATTACGTCTGCTTGCTTGTCCAAGTTGTCTGTACAAATGGCCCAACCCTCCTACACCCCAAGTATAGTCGCGAACCCGTCCTAAGTCCTCCAAAAGAGTGAGGAACTGAATAGAAACCGTCGTCCCAGTCTTGTCAGCAAATAGAGTGCTGCCAAGGAGATAGAGCAAGTAAGCCCATGCGCAACAATCAACTCTTTCCTCCGAGTCCCCATCTGCCACCTCACTAAAAGTTTTCTTCAACCATTCAAACTCAAGGCGATTGTTTGTTGTAACTTTATTCTCCGCAACGTCCGCCGCCACACCAAGACACCTCTGTACCATTGCCAAACACTCCTCCCTCGTCTTCTCCACTACATGCACCGCTAACCCCTCCACTTGAAGACCAACAAGCTGAGGCACGTCATCCAGTGTAATAGTCATCTCCCCAAATCGAAAGTGAAAACTATTTGTCTCCGGATGTCACCTCTCCACAAAGGCAGATAGTAATACTTTGTTGCAGTATGAAGAAATAATCTGAGAAAGTGGAAACAACCCTGAACTTCTGACCCTTATAAGTAACCTCTCATCTGTCTCCGCTATTGACCATTTCATCAAATTACGTCCGCGCGAGTGCAGTTTCAACAACGGTCGCTCCATACCGTTCCAAATATCAACAGCAACATGGTTCATAAAATCCACTAACAAACTCTGGTCTTGTGGACCAACTGCCTCATTGTCTACCTCCCCTTGCCTCGCTTGACGCCCTCTCCCTCGTCCTCTCCCCCGTCCTCTAGCTTGTGTCATTTCCTGTATATATTACAAACAATAGTTTAGTCTAGTAGACTAGTAGTAGTAGTAGTAGTTGAGTGAAATATATTTATCCACTTCAAAGCTAGAAACACAGAATCGTATTTTAACTTTCATGTACCTCATCCTCTTGTTGATCAAACTCACGCTCATTCTCCCGTACATCAACATGTGGCTCATCCTCATAAATTTCAGCATGTAGCTCGTTACTCGGCTCATCCCCATGAATTTCAGTATATGGTTTATCCTCCTCTACATTAGCATGTGGCTCATCCTCCCTTACATTATGATGTGGCTCATCCTCCCGTAGATCAGCATGTGGCTCATCCTCCTCAACCTCCACATCCTTCTCTACCTGAGCATGTTGCTCAACCTCCACATCCTCTTCTACCTCATGATGTACCTCAACCTCTTGCCTCTGCTTTCGTCCTCGTGTTTTGCCTCGTTTATTTTCTGAAGCTAAAGCTTGCTCAGCCTTTCTCTTCCTTGCAGAACTTGTAGGAGGAACTCGTTTCATTTTCTGTACATTGCAAACAATACCTTAGAACCGTAATTGTCAAAATCGTATAATTCACACAAAAACGATACGAATCTATACATGAATCAAGGTTTATTGCATTTGACTAATATGAAACAACATGCAAAACTTTATTATGTTATATAAGCTTTCATTTTTATAACAAATCCTTAACATCTACATGCACATATCCATTATATTATAGTATTTATTTTCCTACTAGGTACTAGAGTATACCTGACGATATTGCTCAACCACCACATCCTCCTCAGCCCCAGCCTCTTGCCTCTGCCTTTGTCCTCGTGTTTTGGCTCGTTTATTTTCTGAAGCTAAAGCTTGCTCAGCTTTCCTCTTCCTTGTAGACACGGTAGGAGGAATTCGTTTCATTTTCTGTACATTGCAAACAATACATTTGAACCATAGTTGTCAAAATCGTACGATTCACGCAACGATATGAATCTATACATGAATCAAGGTTAATCACATTGTTACATTTGACTAATATGAAAGCACATGAATGAGCTAACAATTCAACTTTTATAATTGGAAAAAAAGTAAACTCGCAATGCAATTCGATTCAATATTTGATTACTATGGTTAGAACACTTGAATTAAAGAAAAGAGGATTGGATACTAATTTCTGAATAAAGATAAGTAAATCGGATTCTAATAACCAAAATAGAGGGGATTAATCGGACATTAATGTCCGAATGGGATACAATTATTTAGATATTAAAATCCGAATAAGGCAATATATTTTGGATATTAAATTCTAAATGAGCTAACAATTCATGTAGGGTGATTAATAAATGAACAAAAGAATCCTTAGGCAAATAAACAATTCGACACACTGAGGGCTACATTTTACAAATAATAAAGACAAAACAGAATTAACACAGGATTTCTTGTTATGCTATGCATGTTGCAAATGGATCTTTCAGTCTTCATCCTGTGTTCACAGAAAACTATATCACATCTATTGATGTGACAAAGTAGTTGTTTGCCTATCATGTTTGTGTTTACGGGTCTGTGCTGCTTTGTTTGGTGGCTGACATGTCAAATATTTCAAGATACTAGAGCATTGGTAGCCTATGCCATGTTGGTGGAAACTACTTAAGACAAAAATTAGAAACTTTCCGCCTGAAGACAAATACAGGAAACATGGTAGAATCCACCTTCTCTTTCCCACATTAATTCTACACATTGTTCACTTTCTTCATTCCTAAAGGAAAAGTTTCAGTTCTATTTGGAACTATAACTTCTTTTGATGAAGTTGGTATTCTAGAGTCTCTTTACATGCAGGTGGTGGAACATTACAACTTAAAAACAGCATGCATGTGAAAAATTCAATTCAGACACTTGATAGAAAAGGACATCATCAAAACGGTCTAGAATTAGTTGGAAAAATATTCAATTACGAGCTTACTACTGGACTGTACAACACTTAGTTTGAAGATGAATTTCTATCATGTTGTACATGCTAAAATATGCAACAATCAAAGTTGGTGGCTCCTTTTCCCGAAATGAAGTTACAGGAGGTTTCTGAAAGTCTGTTGTATTGTACTAATGAAGGTGTGGTAACTTGGTTTTAGTATACCAAGTAACCAATTGACTACACTAACAACCTTTGGTGACTCGTTTCAGAAAAACATAGCCAATTGGACTTTGGTATCAAAACCGAAAGTAATTAATTATTTCAGAAACGGGTTTTCTTCGCATTTGTGTTAATGGTACTATTTCTAGTAGTGTAATCAAAACAGACTTTTCACTAGATTATTGTGTTTCAAATTGGAAGTGTTTCTACGTGACACGATATTGAGTTATAGTTGGGAAGCCATATCGCATCTCTATAAGCATAATAAAGAGTTACAACGGGTGTGTTAAGCATTGTTCATGCATATTGCATCTTACAAATTTATCAACATGTGTATAGACTACAGAGCTCATCGATTTGAATTGCTTTTACGATAACATGCCTTAACAAAATTGGTTGAAAGAAAAGCTGCAGCTTTGGCTACAACCAAGGGGTGCTAATCGAAATAGAGGGGACTAATCGGACTGTAATGTCCGAATAGGGTATAAATATTTGGATATTAAAATCCGAATGAGACAATAAATTTTGGATATTAATTTCTGAATGACCTAACAATTCGACTTTTATAATATTCAACTAGGGGGCTATTCGGAAATTAAATCCGATTGAATTTTAAATACAATCAATTTCAGATATTAAAATCCGAATAGGGGGCAAACAATCAGACTTTAATATCTGAAACTGTGGAAAATAATCGGACTCTAATGTTCGATCAAATCTGAAATATACGAAATAGTAGCGTACTCACTGTGGGTTTCTCAAAAAAAAATTCAAACAAAAATCGAAAAAAAACAAAACCCGCGTAATAACAAAATTCAAAATTTTACCGATGTTTAACTTCGAAATAGTTAGTGATGCCGGTGTATTGTGCTTTTTTCTCACACCTCCTTCGCCTCAAAGTTGTACTGTTATTGTGGTGTGGTGAGAGTGGTGCTGGTGGTGGTTGTGGAGGGGAAGAAGAAACGAAGGAGAAGAAACGGGGGGGGGGGGAAGAAGAAGAAACGCGGGTGGGGCGGGAGGGAGAGAGAGGGAGAGAGACGGGAGGTGGGGCTGTCGGGTGGGAGTTGGTGGTGGCGGTAATGGGGTGGAGTCGGAGCTGGAGTTGGAGTTGTCGACTGGAGGAGAGATGAACGGAATGGGAGTTGTGGAGAGGAGAAATAAAACCTAGGTTTGAAAGAAAAGGGAACGTCGAAGAAGAATGGATTCTGACTGGGCTGTATGTTTTTTGTACAGAAGGGCAAAAATGGGAGTTCAGGGACAATTTGTTGGCTGTAAGTAGCATTTTCTTATAAGGTGGTGGTTTGTAGATAGCAATTGACTGCGAGTAGCAAGAACTGGGCTGCGAATAGCGGTCGTCGGCCGTAATAAGAATTGGGGGTATTATCTATGCAGAGGGGATAAAATATCATGGAGTATTGTCACAGGGGCGGACCCATCGTAGGACACGTGTGGTCACGTGTCCACACCGGCCCCAAGCCTTTAAAAAAAAAATTTATTTTTTGTGTCTTTGTATATATATTATTTATGTTAAATTCTTGCAAGGATTTGGCTGTTGGTGTAGTGGTTAAGTGCCCTCGTGCTTAACAAAGAGGTGGCACGTTAGAGACTTTGCCTATAGGTTCTCTCTGCCTTTTGTCAAAAAGCAGAGTAAAAATGTTCTCTCTTTTTTTTCCCCCAAAAGGTAATAGAAAAATCTGTCTTTTTCCTAAAAGGCAGAGTAGAAAATGTGTTTTTTTTTTTCTAAAAGGCAATAAAAAATAGTAGTGCGTATCTTAATTTTTATATTATTCATGGGTTCGAGTCTACCCCATATTGCATTTGTATACGTTTGATCCCCAAAACTGTAATAGTAGAGTTAGTAATAGAAAAATAGATGATGAACATGTGATAATGCATATAATCAAGGTACGCAAGTTTGCCCAAGTAGCTAATTATTAAAATACATACATACGTTTAAAATTGTTAATTTATCATGAATGTTAAAATTATTTTGGAGTAAATGTGCTTAACTGTAACTCGTAATAACGGTTACAAAAAAAATTGGTGCCCCCGCTATGTCAAATTCCTGGGTCCGCCACTGAGTGTTGATTAATTAGTGATTATCTGTGCCTACGGCACTACGCACCCTAGTAGTGCCATATGCACAGGCATTTTTGTAATATATTTTTATTTTTATTATGCCAACGTCAGAAGCTGAGCAGTAGGTAAAAAGAACCGATAACATTTTTGTAATATATTTGTAAGAGTGTAAATGTTTTCTTAAGAGTGTCGGAAAGCACATATCAACCCTTGAATCAAATGAATCTCAACCCTTCTTTCAACTTGTGTTTGTATGGTTCTCACGTCTTTGCGTTTTATTAGATAAATAAGAGATGACCCATATTAATGTAATATTTATAAAGAGGATTAAATAATAGTTGGTTTGGATGAGATATTAAAAATGGGAGATAAAATAGTATTGATTTGGATGAAGGATAAGATTGTTTTGTAGTTGAAATAGAGGAGGACGAGTATTATTTTGGCCTCATCCGGGAATATTAACTAATAACACCTCCAAACTCATCCATAAATAATACCTTGCTAGGGCTATTGGCGGGTCTTACAGAGGAGGGGTGAAAAGAAAACTCTCCCCATTTTAGTGTCCCAAACCAGGTATAAGCCCTGGCCCATAGCCTTAGAGGAGGTGTTAACTTAACCCCCTTCACAATGAGCCATCCAAACGGGTCCATATATTATTACTCATAGGTTGTGTTTGTTTCGATATAAAATATTTTTTAAAAAAATAAACTTTAAATTTTTAATTTTTGGTATTTGGTTGGCATATGAAAAATATTTTTCCAAACAATAGCAGATTACGGGTTTATAACTAATTTTGATTTAGAAAATGCACCCTCTCTCTCTCTCTCTCTCTCTCTCTCTCGCCCTCCTCTTCCTCCTCCTCATCTCTCTTGTTTTGGATCTAATATGAATTAAGAGAAAAAGGAAATGAGTCTGTGATTTTGAGAAATGTTGAACCATCGGGGGGTGAAATACAAAAATGGCTTATAGCTAAAATTAGAGGAAAACAACTTCAAGATTAATGAATTTTTTTGCCATTCAAGAAAAAATTAAAGGAAAACAATTTCACCACATTGGTGCAAAATGTTTAATCTTGAAAATATTCTCCTCCTACTTTTTTATGGTGATTAGAAATGGATAAAAAAAAATTTACTAAACAATATCTTACGTCCAAACAAACGGATCCTCAAAACTTGAGTAAAAAGTTTACTAACCCATCTCAAATGTCATACCCATTTTGAGTTCTACCTCCCATTTTCACTCTCATCAATTACAAGTATGTCATTCAGTAATAGATTTGGGTAAGATTATGGATTAAGCATTGGAGATTCCTTACTCAAATCAAGCTATTTATCCAAATTTGGGTGAAAAAAATGGTAAGGGCTGATGATGCTTTTGCTTGCGTGAATTTTGTTGACACATGAGCTAAAACACATATTGTACATGCATATTAATTTAACGCATTTGAAACTAGCATTCAACCCATTCTATGTATGGACAAAATTACTCTGCACAATGAGATTAATATACATGCCCTATATATACACACACACACACACACACACTGCATAATAAATAGCATGTGGACCCAAATTATATACGCATAATTCATATAATAATATAAGGGGGTGTTTTCAAAGGCAAAAGTACATAAACACCCTCTCAACTATCATTTTTTCTCACGAAGACCCCCTCACATTTAAAAGCACCCATATAGACCCCCTCAACTAATCTCCGTTACCCAAGTGACACCCTTCTGTCTCTAAACCGTTTGTGATGAACCCCCTCATCCATAAATCGGACAAAAATACCCTTGTTGCATTACATACACACACCCCCTCTAACCCTTCTCTTTCTTCCTTCTACAAATAGCCTCTAATCAAAATCTAAAATTGGCAAATAGATTTGAAACTTTAGTTCATATATATATATATATATATATATTCAATTCCACCCACACAATTTAAAAAAAAAAACACTTCATATCAACTATTAAAATCAATGGTTGGATTAAAACTTACGGTATTCTCCTCCCCCCTTAATCACAGGTAATCTCTCCCCTCCATCTAAGTTGTTCTCTTCTTACACCCTAACCGATTAATCATTGGTTCTGGTGACCTTTTTTTCTTTCTCCTCCAATACATGCACACTCTTTCTTTAAAGAAAAGTTAAAAAAATAGAGATGAGAAAAGTAACGTGGCAACTGCCGTCGACTACCACCACCATTCTCCTCTACTTCTCTTCTCCCACATCTCTCTCTTTTCTCTTTCCTTCTTCCCTTCTCATTTCTTATCAGCAAAAAAACCTTTACGACACCTGCTGTCGTTGCGCCACGATTTTCGCGCTATTTTTATTGTTATATACAGAAGGTTCTCTTTAAAATGATTGATGTAAGGAAAAAAGAAATTGTATAAATCGAAAAAAATGACTAGAATGACTGATAGGATGAGGGTATAATATAAATGTTAAGGGGTCTTCGTGGAACAAAGTGCCAGTTGAGGGAGTGTTTATGTACTTTTGCCTTATAAAAAAGGGTATCTTAGTCATTTCCTTCATTTTGTTAACATAGTTAGCATTTTTTTTTTGTTTTCAGTAGTTGATGGGGCCTGTATGGGCGTTTTTAAACATGCTGGGGTCTCTATGAGAAAAATTGATAGTTTAGGGGGTGCTTGTGTACTTTTGTCGTTTTCAAATTGTCTCCCTCACAAACTAACTTTTTTAAGGGTTTTAAGGGTTGGAATTGAGTTTCATATAACAATACAAGGGGGTGTTTTTAAATTGTCCCCCTCATAAACTATCTTTTTGAGGGTTTTAAGGGTTGGGATTGAGTTGGAGATTTGCTCCAATGGTCAGGATATCTTTTCAATCTTTAAACTTAGCCCAATGACATTGAAGGGCTGAGATGAAATTCTATCCAACGGATATTTGTAGTTTTGTTCAAAATTTGAAACACACTCACGCAGGCCTTGTTCCCTTCTCTCTCTTACTTTCCCTTTTTGTCTAACGACGAACATCTCTCTCTCTCTCTCTCCCTCTCCCTCTCCCTCTCCCTCTCCCTCTCCCGTTGGATTTCCTCCCCATCCTATCGCCTAGGGGTGGGTGTCGTGTCGTGTTTATATCGTGTTTGTGTCAAAACATGTGTTAACATAAACGTTTCAAATATATTGACACTAACCTGACCTGCTTAAAATTGTGTCGTGTTCGGGTTGGCGCTATTAAGACCCTTTTATTTTTTTAATATTTACATAGAATTATATACTTTTCAATGTTTTGACCGAACTACTTATTTGATTCAATAACAAAAATTAAAGACATGTTCAATACCATCATAATCATAGAAATGATAAAATTGCACAAATCATGACATTAAAAAATGCCTTAAGTCACAATTAGACATAGGTCTCAAAATTAAATAGTCTTGTATGATTTTCAACTAAAATAATAAAAAAGCAACAACAACTATAGAATAAATCTATACAAATTTTAAACTAAAAGACTAGCTCGACTCCCTTAGTGTAATGGCCCTTCTTCTCTCGTCGTGAAAGAGGCATAAATAATGAAAAAAATAATTCGAATAAGCCTAAATAAATTTTGCATAGAAACTCAAGTGAATAAGTGATTAGGAAATTAGATATTCAATTGATTTTGATTTTTTTTTAAAAAGTATCGAATGAATTTTAATAGTATACATGTCTTATCTTTCCATAATTATATTATTATATGTTTCTATACACATTAACAAAGAATGATTTTGAAAAATCAAATTTGGTACTACTTTTTCTTTTTCTTTTTTTAAATGAATCTCCTACTAATTAGGAAATTCAAAAGAATAAAAAATAATCGTATCGTGTCGTTTTGGGTTAACGTGTTGACACAGAAAAATAAACAGTTATTCGTGTCCTTGTCGAATTACATGAGTCAAATCCATTTTTGACCCATTTAATTGTCGTGTTGAAAGGTCTTGTTATACTCATGTTCGTGTCAAAAAGTGATCGACCTAAACCCTCTAACTTTGTGTCGTGTTAACGGGTCGTGTTCGAAATTCTCACCCCTACTCCCGCCCTTAATCCCTATCAAGCCAACTCTCTACCTTGCAACCGCGACCAAGGGAGTATTTGATAAAATAAAAACTGAAAACTGAAAAATTAAATACTGGAAGCTAAATGCGGAATTTTTTAAGCTGAAAAACTGTTTGATAAAATATTAAGCACTGAATTAAAAAATAATGAATTAATTTTAGTTTCGATTCTCTCTTAATTTTCTAATAATCACAATGTACGTATGGTAATAGTGGAGTGGTGATTGTGGTGGTGGGTTAGTGGTGATGGAGTGAGGGTGGTGGTAGTGGTGGAGTGGTGAGGGTGGCGATGGAGTGAGCGTGGTGGTGGTGGTGGTGTTGGAGTGGTGTAATTATGGGGTGGCGGTAGAGTGATGGTGGTGTAATAGTGGCAGTGAGTGGTGGCAGTGGAGTGGAGTGGTGGTTGTGCAATGGCGGCGGCGGCGTGGTAGTGGTAGTGGTGGCGGCGATGTGGTGGTAGTGGTGGAGTGGTGGTGGCGGTGGTAGTGATAGTGGTAGAGTAGGTGGTGGTGGTGGAGGCAGTAATGTGGTGGTTGTGCAATGGTGGCATTGTGGTGAGGGTGACGGCGGCGACATGGTAGTGGTGGTGACAATGTGGTGAAGTGGTGGAGCAAGAGGTGGTGGTGGTGGAGTAGAGGTGGTGGTGATGACGGAGTGGTGGTTGTGCAATGGTGGCGTTGTGGTGGTGGTGATTGCGGCAGCATGGTAGTGGTGGTGGCAATATGGTAGTGGGTTGGAGTGGTGGTGGTGGTGGAATGGCTGTAGAAGTAGTGGTGGTGGTGGTATGTTTGTTGAATGCAAGTACACAAAAAATCAGCTAGAATTATGAAGCTTAATTACTTAATTGACTCAGTTTTAAATGCTGAATTTAAGTTATTAAACAATTCCTAGCCACCACTGGAACTGGCATTGGCCCAGAGCCACTATTCCAACCGATCATCTGTAAACCCTCCCTTAGAGTTATCGGTTGCAAGAAAAGTTAACTAAAATCGTGATTCAATCTTTATGAGGGACAATATATATGTCCATTAATGTGATTTTTTCATTTTTTTTTTCCAGATACAAATGACATGCATACAATTAGTGCAAGGAAGATTATAGACTAAATAAACGGGTAACGGTTTCGTGTTTTTTACCTTTAATTTTTATTTCATTTTATCAATTTTAATTTTGTTGCTTATGCATTTTTTCTTTTTGTTTCCACTGGATTTGATGGTAAAGATAATTAGGGTTTCATTATGTTAATTTTGTGTTGCCATTAGGAGATGGATCGTGTGGTGCTTCATCTTGAGTGATACTTCTTTTTCAGAATCCTTATAGATTACTTTTATTTAATTTACGATGATAAAAAAATTGTCTGACAAGCATTAAGATCATTAATGGCTATCCAAGATTTCCTTTAATTTGGTTTTTAGGCTATTATAATTCATGTCTTCCTTTTATAGTGTCATTCAACCTATGTGAGGTGGCTATCAATAATTGGGTTCTTGAGATATTTTGTGTGTTTTTATAGGTTATATATAGCATTTGCTATATTCAAAAGTGGGGGAAAAAGATTCTACGTGCCATATCCATAAAGAAAAGGTGAAATGTCGATTCAAAAGTTGTTGAATCAAATATACAGATCGGTAAGGCCATACAATCTTTAAGTTGTGTTGTCTTACATTTGATTAATATCTTTTTATTTGTTACTTTTATATTTCCTCTAATTTCATTCATGGCTATGTTTGTTTGTTCTTTGTTCTCTCCATATGAATTTGTATTTTTGTCAAAATCAAGTGAAGCTTCTTGGAAATTTAGGTAAAATGGACAAATTCTTGGATGTATAGTGTGATTCAAAAGTATGTACTTTTCATAGCAGAACGAGCCCTGATTTATTACCTAAAAAAGTATTGACATTTTTTTTGTAAAATGTATAAAATACAGCTTGTTACTTTCTATTGATGGGCCTACGGACGCATTATGGGGCATTAAAAAAATTAAATAAAATCTTTTTCTTTGCCTAGCAAAAAAAATTGTATAAGTGCATGTCCTCCAACTCAAACAAATAACTTATAGGTGGAAAGTTTGGGAGGAGAGTGATGATAGTTTGTCTTCAAATCATAGATTCAATGAATTTAATTTCAATATTCAATTTTTCCAGAGAATAAGAAAACTTGAACCTAATACAACTAAACTGATATTTTCCCTAATATCCCTAATAGAAGCTAGCGGAATTTAATGACAAAGGGGACATTGTAACTTGATCGGAAGTGTGAGAGCTTGACAAATAAAATTAAAAGTGTAAAAAGCAAAGTGACATTAAGTAACAAGTGCATGGGTGCAAAGTGTACTTTTCAGCTATTCCAGCTTCGCAACAATACATATCACACGCATGGAGCGAGTTCACTTGCATTACATATCTCGCGCAATTATACCTTTAGAGCCCCTTCTTTTTGAAACCTTAGGGTCCTTTTAATTAGAAAGAAATTTGTGCTGGAAAGTAAAAATAAGAGTCCTTATCGAACTAACCAAATAAAAAGCACGTGCCGTGAACTGTGGACTAATGGCAATTTCTAGGGCGATTTTTGACAAGGCTGAACTTCCGCTACAATGATCACCTACCATGGCCGACGGCACCATCTCTTTCTTAAATGGCTTAGGTGGTAAAGTGTTGGATTCGAATGAAATCAGAAGGAAGCAAAAGGGTGTTAGTGCTTCCGTCAAAGAATCAACTACTGGTTCGAAGAATTTGGGTTTGGAACCAGCATTTCCAACTGGGTTTGGGGATCACAGCCCAAGATCATCCAAGAACCCTAGTCCTGCTAGGAAGCTCTAATAGGTTTTCTTTGAAGAGACCTTGAGAATGGAAGCCGAAAAGTGAGCGACTCACTGACCTGGAAATACTTACCAGTTTCAAAGCCAACACCAAGAGGTACAAATTTCTAACCCTAACACTAGAATCCTTTTCAATGCTCAGAGGGATCCATATGTGGAAGGGGATCCTAATCTAGGGTATAGCTCACGCGATAAAAGACCACGGAATGCTCCTCTTCACCTATGTCACGTCCTCAATTTTCAACGAAAATATAAAAGATTTTTTTAATAAAAATCCTCACAATATTCCATACGATACCCAAAAGATTATTATATTCTCATTCCCATAACTATACTTCCAAGTTCATAAAATTCCAAAATATTACAACATCGGCTCGACGGCCCTTAATTAACATAAGAATCAAATTTCGAAAGAGGATT
The DNA here is from genome assembly GCA_019656295.1 of Rhododendron mucronatum var. ripense. NCBI lineage: Eukaryota > Viridiplantae > Streptophyta > Magnoliopsida > Ericales > Ericaceae > Rhododendron > Rhododendron mucronatum. Next base: position 2,972,701 of record BPLT01000004.1, on the reverse strand, counting down.
AAGGGTTACAATATTCCAAATCAAAAGTATTACAATTTTAGTTTCAAACGCATCTTTCAAAAGAGATTTACAAAGATGAATGAGTAACTCATTTGGTTAGCTTTCAAAAGTACTGCCCACACTCCAAGCACTCCAAGCATGTAAGCTATGGTTCCGAGTTAGCACCTAAAAATAATATAAGGCTTGAGCTACACTAGCTCAGTAGAAAAGTTTATACAAACTCTATATGCAAATGAGCAACACGGATAAACAAATAAAGGAAATCGAACAACAATGGATATGAGTACAACCCATCATGGTCAATGTGTCCAGCTATCACTAATTCTTCTTCCCAACATATTCTTATATCCGATTCATTTCATTCATATCTCAATAACTCGTATCATCAGTGTGTTTGAGCCAAAGCTCCTGCCATGCTGATTATGGGACCCCAATATCCCCTGCCGAGTGCCCACCTTATAGGTTAGGCCTTGAGTGTTCAATATGAGCATTAGCTCCTACTGGGCTGATTATGGAACCCTGATATCCCTTGCCAGGCACCTACCCGTCGATGGGCCCTGAGTGTTCGTGCATCGTTCACCTACTCAAATGTATCGTTCATATTTCAATGTGCAACAACTTATATTTCACATTTCTTAACTCAACGAGTTCATTCTAATCCATTGGATACCACTCTAGTGTGAAACAAGTAACACTCTCCAAAACACTTGAAAGAATGCATAAATAGACCCATTGGAGTTGACGAGAAGATTCAAAAGTGATTTGGAAGAACGTAGGAAAAGTTGCTGAAAGACACTGTAGCAGCTCAATCACCTACCAGTAGGTGAATGAGTTCTATCTGTAGAAGAGAGAAATTCTACACTTGTACTACCGGTAGGTGAAGGTTCCTACCGGTAGAAACTGGAAACAGAAAGGTCAACAATTTTCACGAAATAACTTTGTACTTGTCCTACCAGTAAGTGGAATTTTCTACCGGTAGGTGGATGAATACGTTTGAGCTAGTTGAGGAAAATTTATCAATTGTCCTACCGGTAGGGAGAGTGTTTTTCAGGCGATTTTGACAGGATTTTTCAGATTTCGATCCAATCTCAATGACAACCAATTCAAGCTCAAAGATGACACAAGAACACTCAAATAACATATAAAAAGAAGTAGAATTCTCTACCTCGAGTATCCAAGCCGAAACCGAAGAGATTGAGCAAGCCCTAGCTTCCGGAATCCAAACCGAACAAGACACACCGAACCGAGCTCTATCCAACGAGATACGAGCTCCAATACGCAAGTAGAAAATGGAGTTGAGATTGATTGTTGTGGGTTTTGAGTTTGGAGATGAGTTTTTGGGTGAGAGAGTGAGAGAGACGAAGAGCCGAGAGATGGAGAGAGGAGGAAATGGGAAACTTTTTCCCTAGCACACACACACATCCACACATGCACCATATACACCAACACCCATATTTTTCACATTCTTGCACATTTAACCTCTACATCCATGTTTACGTCATTTTCACCATTTTTTCTCAATTATAAACATTAAAATTAAATAAACAAAATTAAGGGTCTCTACATTCTACCCTACTTAAAGAAATTTCGTTCTTGAAATTTAAATAATCATGCTCACTAATTCATGCACCACATAGATATGCAACAAGTGTAAGTATCAATATCATGCAACAAGTTAACGTCAAAACACTTCAATCTCGAGTACTCACATTGGTATTTATGCCGAAAACAAGTACGGATACTTCTCTCTAATCTCGTCTTCCCTTTCCTAAGTCGATTCCTCGCTACCCTGACTTGTCCATAAAACTCGTACTAATGGTATTGTTTTACCCCTTAACACTTGGTCTCGCAAATCTAGGATACGTACCGGTTCTTTCCCATAAGACGCATTGGCTTCTAACTCGAGTTCAGACCACTCCAACACATGCGACGGATCCGGTTCATACTTCCTTAACATAGACACGTGAAAACACGTCATCCCCGTTAACCTCGGTGGCAAAGCCAAACGATACGCAACTTTCTCAATCTTCTCAATGATGTCGAACGGCCCAATATAACACGGCGATAGTTTTTCCCTTTTTCCGAAATGAGATAAAACCTCTACGCGGCGATACTTTGAGGAATACATGATCCCCTTCTTCAAATGACAACGGGCGACGACAACGATTGGCATAATTCTTTTCTCTACTTTGCGCGGTCAACAATTTTTGGCGAATCACCTTAACTTGTTCGGTTGTTCTCTCTTGAGCTTTTTTAAGACGTTGACGAATCGTTCTGAAACTTTTAGACTCTTTGATCATATCTGGCCCCACTAACGTAGCCTCTCCCAATTCAGTCCAACAGACAGGCGATCAACACGATCTCCCATTTAAAGCCACATACGGTGCCATTTCGATACTAGATTGATAGCTATTATTGCACGCGAACTCAACTAACGGCAAATGATCTTCCCAACTACCCCAGAAATCCATCACACAAGCCTGAAGCATATCTTCCAAAATTTGGATCATTCTCTCTGATTGCCCATCGGTTTGAGGATGATACGCCGTACTAAACAAGAGATTTGTGCCTAAAGCGGTTTGCAAACTCTGCCAAAAATGCGCGGTAAATCTCGGATCTCGATCAGACACAATGGATACGGGAATCCCATGAAGACGAATAATCTTCTGAATATACAAACGGCTAAGCGTATCCACAGAATCAGTGACTCAAATAGGCAAGAATGAGCGGTTTTAGTCAAATGATCCACAATTACCCAAATAGCGTCATGCCCAATCGGCGACCTCGGCAAGCCCATAACGAAATCCATGGTTACATTCTCCCACTTCCACTCTGCCACAGGCAATAGTTGTAACTCCCTTGCGGATCGTTGATGTTCGGCCTTCACTTGTTGGCACGCGAGACACTTGGACATGAAAATCACAATGTCCCTCTTCACTCCGGACCACCAAAATTGCCCACGCAAGTCATGATACATTTTTGTCCCTCTTGGATGGATAGCTAACGGAGAATGGTGGAACTCTCGCAAAATTTCTTCCCAACACACAACGGGTACGAACAACCTTGATAACGCAAACTTTGGTCGGCGCAAATCATCCACCCTTCTTAAGCGTTTCCACTAAGAAATTTAGTTCGAAATTCCTTCGCTTTCTCATCATGTTGTTGAGCCTCAATTACTCAAGTTGATTAAGTCGATTGCATCGTTAAGTTTCACAACGTGACCCCTTCATGAACATCCTCAAAGTGCATGGCATAGAAGCCCAAATCGTTGATTGCTTTCCACTCATGAATCGCTAAACTCGTAAGGTCTGTCGGTTTCCTACTCAATGCATCCGCCACAACGTTCGCTTTCCCCGGGTGATATTGCAATTCGAAGTCGTAATCTTCCAAGTGCTCCATCCAACAGCGTTGACGTAGGTTAAGTTCTTTTTGAGAAAACAAATATTTCAAGCTTTTGTGATCAGAAAAGACTTCAAAATTTTCACTGTACAAATAATGGCGCCAACTTTTCAAAGCAAATACAATGGCCGCAAGTTCTAAGTCGTGTGTCGGGTAATTCCGCTCGTGAGTTTTCAACTGTCGCGACCTATACGCTATTACTCGCCCCGATTGCATTAACACGCATCCTAACCCTTCCTTAGACGCATCACAATATCTGGTACAATCAAACCGGGTGCGGTAGTCAATCGCTTCTTTAACTCCTCAAAAGTTGTCTCACACGAGTCACTCCAAACAAAACGAGTCCCCTTACGCGTTAATCTAGTCATCAGTGCCGCCAAACGAGAGAAGTCTAGAATGAAACAACGGTAATACCCAGCCAAACCCAAGAAACTACAAATTTCGAACACATTCTTCAGTCGCTTCCAATTCATAATTGACTCTATCTTTCCTGGATCAACTGACACTCTACCTTTCGAAACCACGTAACCCAAGAACTTGACTTCGGATAACCAAAACTCGCACTTACTAAGTTTAGCATATAGTTTGTGCTCTCTCAAGAGTTCAAGAACGATGGTGAGATAAGATTGGTGTTCCTCCTCCATAGGTGAATAAATCAAGATGTCACCTATAAAGACGACGACAAAGCGATGAAGATAAGCATGGAAAATGCGATTCATCAAGTCTAAGAATGTAGCTGGAGCATTCGTCAATCCGAAAGGCATAACAACAAACTCGTAATGGGCATAACAAATATGGAAAGCAGTTTTAGAAATATTTTCCCTCTGAACCCTCAACTGATGATAACCGGACCTCAAAATCAATTTTTGAAAAACAAGTCGCACCTCGAAGTTGATCAAACAAATCATCGATTCTAGGCATAGGATACTTATTATTATTAATAGTGACTTGGTTTAACTTACGATAGTTGGTACACAAACGGAGTGAACCATCCTTCTTTTGTGCGAAAAGAGCCAGTGCTCCCCACGGAGACGAACTTGGACGAATGAATCCTAAATTCTCCAATTCTTGCAACTGGGTTTTTAACTCTCTCAATTTAGCGTGCGCGAAACGATATGGAGGTATGGAGATAGGAGCGGTACCGGGAAGTAAATCGATAGAGAATTCAATCTCTAGCTCAGGAGATAAACCAGGTAACTCTTCCGGAAACACATCTGGGAAGTCACAAACCACTAAGGGTAACTCCCCACGCATAGAGGCATCCTTATCTAATATCAAACTCGCCAACAATGAGTAAACCGACTCTAACTCATGAAGCCCACACAAATATGATTCCAATAGTTCCCGACGTTCTCCAAAGAATTCAAACAAGGACCCTCGGGAGGACAAATACGAACTCGACGCTTGAAACAATCGATGGTAGCATGAAACGTGGATAGCTAATCCATTCCTAAGATAAGATTAAACCCTCACATTCCCAAAACAATGAAGTCGAACACGAAGTGACGATCACAAATAACCAACTCACAGTCTTGACAAATACGCCCAAGAGTTGGTAGCGCCTTATCCTAGCACCTGAGTGAAGAGAAAAGTGGGAGCTATGAGCTTTCCGAGGGAGTTGTAAAGTGAGGACATAATGCTAAGGACAACATACTTGAACTTGTACTTGTACTTGAACTTACTTACTTTCTTGATCATATGAGGTGTCCTTGTGCTCAGGGCATTAGTGAATCTATTTTTACTGGAACTTATTGCCAATTTTATTGTTGGGCATTTGTATGCTTTGGAAAGTGCATATGTGATGTCCAGGTTTTGGCTACTATTAGCTAGTCCATAATATTCTTACCTCATTTGTTGTTGGCTTCTTGTGCCTACCCTTAGAGGGATGTCCCTAGGTTTTATCGTCATTGAAAGTTTAGCAGGAGTTTGCATTGCTTTTTGGGATGTCATGCTTTCTGTAGCTGTTGTTTTTCTGCTGGCTTCAGTTGACTGCTGTTTATGGCTTTGGCCTGTTATGGCATCGGTTAGGCTACAACATGTTTGACTACTGCAGCATGTTTCTACTGCTGTTGTTCGGTTAGACTGCTGCTGTTTGGGAATCGACTGCTGTTCGGCTACTTATGCTGCTGTTCCATTCTTGGATGGTTCATAAACCATGTGAAGCAATTCGGTGCAGCTTGTGATGCTTCTTAAACCATACCAGGTTTTAGTTAACTTGAATGTTTTGTACCTACGTTAGGGGGGTTGTCCTTTGGGCTGTTTAAGCCTTTCTAGGGGGCTTGTCCCTAGCCTTCTTCTATTTCTTTTGGGCCTTGTTCATTTGCAATTTTGTGCTGTATTCGCTTTTTGATTCCAAGTTTGATTGCTGCTGCATAGTTGGTCCTTTTTGCAGCAACCAGTGGTTCATCTACTATAGATGTGCCTTACGGTGGCCTTTGTCAAAGCTGCCTTGGCACTCTCATTGTTCATGTACATCAAAGTTGCCCGGACTGCTACCAATTGTGATCCAGATTTCCGTTGTTTCCGTTCCCTCTTTTTTAGATGGAATGGAAACAACTGATACCCTTAATTTTAGTATCTTGTAGCCAATTGGCTTTTAAGGGTCACTTTTCTTTATTCTTCTTTTTTTTTTGTTTCTTCCTGGGGTATGTCCCTTGTAGGCTATATATTCGGTTGTCATTTTTTCTATTTCAAGCTGATTTAACAAAAAAAAAAAAGAAGTAAAAAAGAAGAAAAGTAAAGCCAAAAAAAAAAAAACTATTTTTCTTACATGTGTTTGGTTAAAATGAAAAGTTTTGTAAGAATCTTGCAAGGGAAAAATATATTTACTAGCTAACTCGTTTACATATACGGTATACCATGGATCATGATAGAAAATGAAAAATAGTTATTAACAAAATGGAAAGTGGCATAACATGTGGGAACTTTCACAAAGAAATAAAATTCCTTTGTATTTTTAGTAAGAAAGTGGAAGCTATATACTTATGCTTTAATGAGTTGTATACAATAAAATTCAATTTTTTTTTTTTGTATTTTCATGTTAATCAAATATCAGAAAAGCGTCAATATTTGTTCGCTCTTGTATTTTCTACTATTTTCACACTATTCAAACATACCCTTTGTAGTTTAGTAATTTACCCGAATTTTGGGGCCAATGTAATGTAATAACCGATTAAAGGAAAAGTTGGAAACCCTTTTTTCGGAAAAAAACAGATCTGTGTTTTAGTGTTACCTGGCCGCTTAACTATCGACCCACTCCCCAACATCACACTCATCTCATCCGTCCATGAAACCAGTACGCCGAATCCTCACCATCCGTTTTACCACTCAGACTCAGAACCCCGCCGTTTATCTCCTGTCGCGATGGCTCCAACTACTCACACCTAATCTCAACCATAGGTTTTCTAAACCAAAGGTCAAGATCATCCTAGGTAGTTTCCAGCCTATTATTTGGCTATACATATTTTTCTGTTTTTTATTTTCATCATTTACGAAAAATCAATAGACCTTTCCTCGTGATCGACAAGAAACCCTAGTCCTCTCTCTCTCTCTCTCTCTCTCTCTCTCTCTCTCTCTCCGTCGCTTACGGTTAAAAAAGAGAAAATAAATTTTTAAAAAATTCGAAAACACCGAAAAATCGACAGATCAATTTAGGGTTTCCAATCGAACTTCACTCTGAGATCCAATTGCCATCATTGATGCTCCGGTCGTCTGATCTTTTGCGATTCGATGTTTACGTCGTCGTTTCATGTTCTCCGATTGAGGTATGTGTCTCAAGCATAATGATGTTTATTTTCTTTTTCGTCGATTTTGGCTTGAAAATGCGTGGGGTGTGCGTGTGCATATATATATATATATGTATGTATTATTGGGTTGTTTTTATTCGGGGCTGTGGTGGTTTTGTTGATTTTTTTTTTCTTGATTTTCGATGTGTACTTGTTGTTATCTACAGATCTTGTTAGATAAGGTGATGAATACGTGTGATGGGATGTGAACTTTGGGGGTTTTGGTTTGGGGTGGTTGGATTTAGGGTTTGTTGATGGACTATAGAGCAGCCGACTCTGGTGGAACAGCATCAAGGAAGTCTAGGTCGTTGGATCTTCAGAGTTTGTACAAATCTACGGTTTCAGTTCAACAGGGGGATAAGAAGAAGAGGAAGAGTGGAGTAGTGGATGATGGGAGGGTTAGGAAGAAGAAGAAGAAGAGGAAGACTAGAAGAGAGGTGTCGCTCAATAGTTTGGAGCCTGCTGGCCAGACAAGTAGGATAAGTTTAGATGAGACCCGAGGCGACTCGGCGAGTTCAGATTCCCTCAATTCGGGAAAGTTGCATTCGTGGTTTAGTGGGGAATTCGGTACCAGTGCTGCGTTTAGCAGCATTTCTCTTAATTTGGATGGTGGTGGTGGAAGAGGTAATGTTATTCAGATTCCGAAGCGCCGACGAGGTTTCGTGGGACGCAAGAGGGTCGAAAGCGTTAAAGTTTCAAGGTCATGCGGGAATGTTTCTGGCGTAGTTGCTGGTACTTGTGCTGATCAAATTACCAAGTTGAATGGTGAATCGAAGAAATCTGAGGAGAAGGGTTTGTGGCCTCTTGATGTTAGTTCAGCTGATCGGATAGCCAAGTCAGATGATGATTCTGCATGTAAAAAGATTGTTCATCCCAAGGTGAAGGGGAAGAGGGTAGTTGACGTTTCAAAGGTAGATAAGAACAGTAGGGTGAAATCTGCTAGGCATGCTAAAGAGGAAGATGGTCATGTGATTGTAAATAATAAAGGCGATGCATCTTCTGGAAAGAGCTGCAGCAGTCATAGAAAAAGGACGGACCTGGCATTAGGCAGTGAAAGCCTTGCAAAGAAGGTGGAGCCTCTGGCAGATAGTTCAAACCCGGTATGTCATAATTCCCAAGATGAGGATGAGGAAAACCTTGAACAGAATGCAGCGCGGATGCTCTCTTCTCGATTTGATCCAAGCTGCACAAGGGTTCCTTCAGAAAGCAGATCTTTTGCATCACCAAGGAGAAATGGGGTGTCTTTTGTTGTCTCATCTGGAGATATTGCTAGCAGAACATTGCGACCAAGGAATCACAAAGGGAAGGGGCTATTCAGGAAACGAAGGCATTTCTATGAGATTCTTTCCAAGGACTTGGATGCACATTGGGTGTTGAACAGGAGGATCAAGATTTTTTGGCCATTGGATGAGAGTTGGTATTATGGCCTTGTGAATGAGTATGACTCCAAAAGAGACCTTCATCATATCAAGTATGATGACCGAGATGAAGAATGGATTAACCTTCAAAATGAAAGGTTTAAACTCTTGGTTTTTCCTAGTGAAATTCCTCGTAAGATGGAGCCAGAAAGAGGAACTACTGGAAATAAACAGGATGACAATGGGATAAGAGACTCTACTGCGGATGATGATAGCTTTATAGGCTGCTATACAGACTCAGAGCCCATCATCTCATGGTTGGCTCGTTCTTCTCGCCGGGTGAAATCTTCTCCTCTTGGTGTTTCAAAAAGACGTAAAACATCTCATCCATCGTCTAATTTTTTGCCACTTGTGTTGTCTGCCAAGCCTAATGATGCAAACGGCTGTTTGGGCATGGGTTTCTCAGCAAGGAATATGCATGAATCTAGTAGTTCTGCTTTGCCAGACAGATCCCTTGATGCCAGCATGGGTAAGAAGTCTGTGTTCGAAGGCAGTACCAGCTCCAAAGATAGCAAAGCACCAGTTGTTTATTTTAGGAGGCGGTTTCACAAGAAAGGCGAAGCATTGTTCAATGCACCAGATGACAAGAAGGCATGTGGAAGCTCCCCTCTTGCCCCTGTTATTCAAGGCTTCCGTGCTTCTGAAGTTTGTGAAATTTTACTTGGACAAATGGATCCTGAGGGGCTATTTTGGTCTGTTAATAATTCAGGCTTGTTGAAAGTGACTATTGGCTTGGTAGAATGTATGGGGTTCAGGTTTGAGTTAAGCTCCTCAGTTTCTGTTCTGCGGTACCTCGGTGCAGACAACTCTTGGTTGTTCCGCACTATGTTCCTTCTTTACTGTGGCACTGTTACGATTACATGGCCTAAGATTCATCTGGAAATGCTATTTGTTGATAATTTCATTGGATTGAGGTTCCTGTTGTTTGAAGGTTGCTTGAAGCAGGCTATGACCTTTGTTTTTCTCATCCTGACAGCATTTTATCAACCTAATGAACAGATGAAGTATGCTGATATGCAAATTCCAGTAACTTCAATCAGGTTTAAACTTTCTAGCATTGAAGATTTTACAAAGCAGCATGCATTTGCATTCTTTAGCTTCTCCAAAGTCAGAAGGTCGAAGTGGCTGTTCCTAGATTGTGAGCTCCGGCCACATTGTTTGCTCACCAAGCATCTGCCTGTGTCTGAGTGCACATATGATAACATCAAGGCACTGGAAGGTGGTTGTAATCAGATGCACAAAAGTTCTATTGACAGGGAGCTATCTGCATTTGAGGTACTCCTCCATGTGTACATTTGTTTGTGTTCTTTAAAATTAAAGCGGGAATAAAGTGGCAAAAAAGGTAATGGTTCCTTTGTTTGTGGTCCGTTGCTTTGAATTCTCTCTCTCTCTCTCTCTCTCTCTCTCTCTCTCTCTCTGTTTTTGTTTGTTTTGTTTTTGCATATGAAGCCAAAGAGAGATTTCTATTTTGGCATGGAAATGCTCTTGGACTGTCTGTCTTGATATTTAAGCTTTGTGTTTTCCATTCCTTTTATCCCCTTTTCGTTATGCAGGTTTTCTAAATGGAAGAATTAGGCAAGTTTTGTAGCTTGGTAGCCTTGCTGGTTTGTTTTGTGTGCTCTTTTAGCATATTAGAATGTGAAATATAGGTTTTGCTCCTTAATGTAAGTTTGTACTGCAGAGGTTAACTGCTTTGCGTGTTAACATCAACAGGGTTGGAGGAAGAAGTCTATGCCGGGTGGTATGACTCGTGGGGCTCTCAAAGAGTCGTCCATGCACCAATATTCTTCTAACTGTGATTTGAAGCATGGAAAGTTTCTTCCATTTGCTCTTTCTTTTTCTGCTGCACCTACTTTCTTTCTTAGCTTGCATCTCAAGCTGCTAATGGAAAATAGTGTTGCTAGCATCAGTCTTCGGGATCATGATTTGATGTATTCACATGAGCATTCAGATAACACAGGCACTGCAATTGGCTGCACTCTAATTCGGGATTGCTCCAAAAGTGTTTCAGAAATCACTCAGTGTGATCAGGAACCTGCTGAATCATGTAGATGGTTGCTTTATCCTAAACAACACTTGGGTACCCGCGGTATTTCAGGATGCAATGATGGTGGCCTGGTAAATTCATCTCAGGATGTCCAAAATGGTAACTTAAGTATTGTTGAAACTTCTGCTTCCTCTAGACATCCTGTGGAAAACTCGTGCCATGTAATTGTGCAATCACAGACGTTGGGATGCAGCAGGGTAGAGTTAGAAAAGCGTATTACCTCACCGGAGCCTCTAGTTGGCAAAGATCATGTGTCTGTGGGCGTGCCTGATTCCAGTTGTTACTCTAGTTTAACTGGTCTGAGTGTTGAAATTCCATTTTTGGACCAAAATGAAATGCCTGCCAATGGTAAAACACCCAATTCTGTGGAGTCTTCTGATCTAGCTTGGAATGCGAGTGACGCCATTGGGTGCAATCCCTACCCTAGGGGTCCTAGAAGTATTTGGCATCACAATAGAGAAAGCTTAAATTCTTCTTCCAGAGATGCATCCCTGTTATGGGCTAACGGAAGGACAGACTTTATCCGCAATGGCTTTGGCAATGGACCTAAGAAGCCACGAACTCAGGTTCATTACACTTTGCCTTCTGGAGTCTCAGAATTCGGTGCAACGCACAAAATGCATACCCAGAGAGGGGTTCCTTACAAACGAATCAGGAAAGCTAGTGAGAAGCGAACATTACATGATTCTAGAAATTCTCATAGAAGAAACCTGGAATTTTTGGCTTGTAATGCAAATGTGTTGATTACAATTGGGGACAGAGGGTGGAGAGAATGTGGAGCACGAATTGTATTAGAGCTTGTGGATCACAATGAATGGAGACTTGCAGTAAAACTCACTGGGACAACAAAGTATTCGTACAAAGCACATCAGTTTCTGCAGCCTGGCTCAACAAATCGTTACACACATGCTATGATGTGGAAAGGAGGAAAGGATTGGGTCTTGGAGTTTCCCGACAGGAGCCAGTGGATACTTTTCAAGGAGATGCATGAAGAGTGCTATAATCGGAACATTCGTGCTGCTTCAGTTAAGAACATCCCTATTCCTGGAGTTCGCTTGATTGAAGAAAGTGATGATAATGGAACAGAGTTGCCATTCGTTCGCAGCTCTCCCATGTACTTTCAGCAGGTTGAAACTGATGTTGACATGGCTATGGATCCCTTAAGTATCTTATATGACATGGATAGTGATGATGAACAATGGATTTCAGAAAATCAAAACTCTTCATGTGATCATGGAAGTAAATGTGAAGAGATCTCTGAAGAGTTGTTTGAGAGAACGATGGACGCTTTTGAGAAAGTTGCATATGCTGAACAGCGCGATCACTTTACTTCTGATGAAATGGAAAATTTCATGGGTGGAGTTGCGCCTTTGGAAGTGATTAAATTGATCTATAAGCATTGGCGACTGAAGAGGCAAAGAAAAGGGATGCCGTTAATTCGTCATCTACAGGTACCTTTGATTTACTTGCCACTTTGCCAGTTAAATTCTCCGTTCCTATTTCTCGTAAAAGACTGTTGCTAATCTAGATGGCAAATGATGCACCTTTAGTTTTGGTGGGTTTGTACGACGTAAATACTGATAATTTAGCATCTGTGGTGTTGAGTTATGGTTGCATAAGTGATTGGATGTAATGTGTTCTTATTTCTCCTTGCCACTTATGGCAGAGAAGTACTTGGGTGATGTTCTTCGTTCAAGTAACTTTATTGTCAAATTATGCTTCGAAGAATTAATCGTGTTTTCTTCTTCACTATTGATATGGTCAACACCTAAAATAGATGCCTAAGACACCTTATTCAATTAAATGTGCGCTATTTGGACTACAGAGCTGTAGAATTATAAGGAATGGACAAGTGCTTTTTGGGGATTAAGGTAGTGCCCGGAAGTGGTTGATGGGTGTTGGGCCCGGAGTGCCCCATGGATTTGGTTACACAATATCATTCCCTGCGACCGCTCTAAAAAGGGTTCGAGTCACGGGAGCGTCATTGTGAGGGAGGGATTGTTTGGCCCGGAGTGCCCCCATGGATTTGATTATACAATGGCACTTCATGCGACCGCTCTAAAAATGGACTTGCGGATGCGATATCGAATGCCGTAAAAGACTTAATTGAAACCCTTCCTACCACCAATTGGTTTTAGGAGAGATGGTGGAAAGCGGTCCGACAATGGGTAATCTAGAGAATGGGTGCAATGCAACTATAAGATTGAAGATAGAAAGAAGAAAGTACTTGAACTAAGAATTATGATAGATTTGCTCCTTAATTTTCATGAGTGCATAAGTGGCATCATCCTAAGAAGTAAGTTCTTGAAAGTTGCGACTTCCAAAGGTCACAAGGTGATGGAGGTTATATGAATTTGAAGTATATATGCTCTCTCTCTCTCTCATAAAGTTTGACAGACAAGAATCTTTGTTGCTTAAAAGAAACTGATGTACAGAAAGTATGACATGATGAAACTGAAATGAGAGCTCTGTACTTCCCCCAAGTAAATAGGACTATCAAGGTTTAAAGAAAAGGGTCATGTAGCACTTTCAAGATTGAAAGGAAACGAAAGCATTTTCATGTTGAGAATCATTTTAGCCTGTTGGTATTTTGGCTGGCTAAGAATGCCTGATGAGGGCGAGTTCTAGTTTGGCAGGTTTGGGAAGGATGAGGTTGCGATTTGGGTCTAGGGCTATATGGCTAGAGAGGGACAGTAATAGATAGCTGAGGCTTTAAACCTACGTGATAGACAACAGTAGCTGTATATGTTATATCCCTATCCATAGCTATTCTAATGTAAACAAAAGATTCCATTACTCATGAAAGAGAGAAACTTTTCCAAAGGGAATACAAAGAGATAAGTCATAATACTCTTGTTAATTCTATTCAAAATGAAAAAAAGCTACGGAGGAAAGAAACCTAGGCCAATATGGCTTTTAGGCACATTTAAGTTATGCTAACCATAGAGACAAACGATTCACACTAAAATGCTAATGACGGATTAAAAGTGACTACATCAGGAGGATTCCACCACTAAAAAGAACTTGCCCTACACTTAGGGAGTAGGTAATTGACTTAACACGGTCCTTATAACACATACAATCTTGAAGATGAGCGTGTTTTTGTACACATGCACTGCGTATGAGTAAGCAATCCACTTGGAATGTCTTGTGCAAGGCAAAGCAACGTCACACATGCTCTCAAAACGTACCTTGAGCAATCACCATTTGATGCTTCCAAAACAAGCAACACATTGTACCCTAGGCTTTCTCAAGTGAACACCATTCCCGACGGATCTTCAAGTTGTTGTAGCCTAGTTTGGTCACCAATTCATCACAAACTTAAATGTCAAAACTTTAAAACAATCTTCACCTTTTGGATCTTCAAGGTCCTCCAAGGTTGGTGGATCCTCCAGAACCTCATACTTTGAAACTAAGCCAAAAACACCATCACTTCCATGGCTTACTTGTACCACTTGGTCAATATCTTCAAGCCCTTCTTCTTCCTTATCGTTATCAAGATACTCTTCATAGATGGGAAGATCTTCAAAAACATTCCCAAACTCTTCCTTTGTAGTAAACTCTTGAGGAAACACAACACCATCCTCCTTGACAGCTTCGGGAATATGCGACACTCCCAAATTCATCTCTATTCTCAAATAGACAATCATGAGATTGGTTCAAACTGGTTGACACTTCGCGACCACGGTTGGAAACAAACTGTATAAGTAATTTCAACTTGGGTCGGTGGATTTAGGGTTTGATTCAACACATTAGGGCTCATTTTGCATCAATTTGATGAGTTTATGCTCCATTCTAATCTTAATCTACGAAAGTAAAAGTGATTTGGGGGAGAACAGGTAGAAACAGTCGTGACCCTACATGGAGTGCTGTGGGTGCAAGTAAACCCACTGAAAATTAAAATTGTGCACTACTTATATGATATTTTTACTGCTTAGATTGGTATCTCTTTTTGTTGAACCCATCTTATCTTTGAACCCTAAGATCTTTTGGATGAAACACATTAGGGGCTGGGATGTGCCACTTGGATGGTGGCCTATCGTTACACCTGGGAGGGAAAATAATATGGTGGAATTGTTTCCTTACAAAAACCAAAGTTTTGATTCTAGATGAGTGATACCCAACTCAATGTAGCATACACGGAAAAGGAACAAATCACAAAACTGTGATATTGAAACACTGAATTGTGAGCTCCTTCGTCCTTATCTATCAACATCACCTTTTAGGTACCTGACACTACTTAATAGTACTCCCTCCGTCCCACTTTGTTGTGCCGTTATTCCTTTTTGGGATGTCCCAAAATGATGTACACGTTTCTAAACTTTCCAATTTTTGATGTCCATTATCAACATTTTACCCCTCATTTCTCCCTCAATTAAGTGGAGCAAATTAATGTGGTATGACAAGAAAATTGACAAAAAGTCATAAATTACTAAGGATAAAATGGTAATATTCACACAAAGTCAATGTTATTATGATTTTTCCTTAAATTACGTGAAAGTCAAAATAGGCGCAACAAATTGGGACAGAGGGAGTACCTCCGTAGCCGCCTTCTTTTCCTCTCGTAGTGTAGTTACTTTTCTTAGCCCTCTTTTTAACTGAACCAATAATATTGCTAGAAAATGCTTGGCAATAGGTTTTCAATGAAGTAGACCCGTAGATAATAAATTCCTTTGAACTTGCTGCCTGCATGTTCTCGCCTCCGGGTAGAAGAAGTTGGTTCAGGATTCTGGTGAAATTTCCCAGCCAGATTAGGGTTCAGGTGAAGTAATTTCTGGTGAGATGAATGGCTAGGCTCTAGGATTTGAGCCTAGAGCTCTGACAAAATAATGCAAACCAATGATTCCATTAATCATGAAAGAGAGAAACTTTCCTAAAGGGAAACAAAGAGATAAGACTCTTGTTTATTCTATTCAAATTGATAACAAAAAGCTACTACATAGGCCAATATATATGGCTAGTTAGGTGTACAACTAAGGTAAGCAAACTATAGAGACTAAGGAGTAAGGATACACACTAAAATGCTAATGACAGATTAAGAATGACTACGTCATATTCCTCTCCCCATAACCAACAATACCCATTGAACACCACTTACTCCCACCACCAGACCTCCCCACCTAAAAATCCATTACCACCTCAATGCAAACATTAAACTTCCATTGCTCATAAATAAGTACCCAGAAACAACCATTTTGGTGGTTCAAACCACCCCAAATTGGATCTAATAACTGAGAAATTTGTTCAAGGGTTGGTAGTCGGGGTGGTGTTTGATGGCAATGGAGGTAGTTATTGTGGGGATGGGGACCTACTGTGCAAATATATGCAAACTAGTAAGCCCTTCTCTCTCTCTCTCTCACGACTGAACCAATCACCATCACCAATCCCACTGTCATTGCTCCTCATTCTACCCAAGTGTCACCATCACCACTATAGATGTGTAGACTTAGAAAACAATTTTAATCGTAGAGAAGTTGCCCTTTTCCACCCGCGTCTCAAAAAGATGATCCCCATCCCCAAACATAATTGGAAATTGGCAAGTTCATGATGTGCCCAAGGTCGACATTATTCATCTTTGGAAAGATGCCTTACAATTGTGCAGTTCACTTGTATTGTATGTTAGGATCCTATTATGGGGTGGCATATTTTGGGGGTGGCATGTTTATTTGCTTGTCAGTTGGTTTTGTCCTTTTATCCATATCTTAGTGGTAGACTTTCGTTTAAAGTTTAAACTGCATTTGTGGTGGTGGTGGAACAAGTGGCTCCCTTTTCACTATCACCCCAGATCTATCTAGAGATGGCAATGATGCGGTTCAGTTATTGGCAAAACCAAAACCTAAACAGGAACATATGCCTGAAACCATAACCGGCAGTTTTCATTTTATCTGAACTATAACCCAAACCATAGTTAGCAGTTGATGTGTTTCTACTTGTGGACCCTTCGATGATCAAGTCAGGAAGTATATCGAAGTGAATGGAAGCTCTATCTAGAAAAGGGTAGGACAGAGTGCCTACCTCCCATTTACCAATATGAAGTGTATTTGTAGGTCCGAGGTTATTATGCATATCGTGTCCATGTGGGCGAGCTAGTTGGGGGGAGCACAGCGTGGGATCTCGGAAGTGGTGATTGTACCCCCACAAACGTCAGTGATCGTGGCTCTAGTGGGAACTGCAGAAAGGCGCAATAAGGATGTTCATGCTCAGATAATTCGACTATACTTTCTGAGCGCCTCGACTTGGATGACCCGACCGTCACGTGTCTGTCCCCAGAGCTCGGTTAAATGGGTCAAAACTCTAACCCATCAAGTTTGGTTCGGTTTTTCACCAAAACCGGTGGTCAATGTGTTTAATAGAGTTAAAGGCTCTAAATATCCAACAACAAAATACCCGAATAAGCCAACAAACTAATACACCATAGGTTGCAAGACACTAATGCCTCGTTTGTTTTGGGGTCTCAAAACCCCTGGGCACAGTCTCCAATATATTTTTCCTATCTATCTCTTTCCACTAATTACCCTAGAAAACCTCCCTCAAAACCCAAACCGAACAGGGCATAAATCTCCATTATCCAACAACAAATTAACATAGAATTTCCAACAAAATTATACACCAAATATATCAAATTCCAGCTTTTCAATTCTCTATCTTCACATCATGTAGAGAGACGGGAGGGAGAGAGAACGAGAGGGGAGGGAGAGAGGCGCAAGCCTTTGAATAACCCTAACTGAGTACTTCTGATATTATGGGTATGCATGTACACATATAAGGGTATTTGTGTAATTATCTTGCGGTTCGGTTCTATTGGATACTGTTACAGTTTGGTCATTGGTGTTCGGTACAGTTTTCACCTATGAAGCACGGGTACTCTGGAAATGTCGCCGTACGCGCACTGACTGGTACGGGGTCGGTATGGCAAAAATGTACCGGGCACAACAAAATCGTACCGGGTACTTTTGGTATCTTTGGGTACGGCAAGGGTACTCTGTCGGTACGCCTTGGGTACTTTGCGGATGTTTTTATCCCAAAATGAAAGAGAGACGAGACGAGAGAAAGAGAGAGACCGAGAGATAAGAGAGAGACGAGACAAGAGAGGAGAGAGACATACCAGACTACAATCGGTGACCGGCGTGAAGATCGACTGGGTTTCTTGATCCTCTCTGGATCTGGAAATGTTGCAGTATATAATAGTAGTGGTATATATATGTGTACTATGGTAAATTACACAATAGGTCCTTTTAGTATATATTAATACCACAAACACACAAAATGTGGGGTTTTTGTTGGTAAAATGGGTTTGTATTTCATTTTATGCAATAAAATAGTAAAAATTTATATATATATATATATATACATATATATATTCACCGTACCCCCACCGTACTTGTACCCTCTTTTTTTTTTTTGGGGTTTTGCCGTTCCCCGTACTTGTACCAGTACCGTACCGCGTACTGGTACCCGTGCTCCATAGGTTTTCACATGAAACACAAACCAGAACCGAACCGGCCTATGTTTCAAAATTAAAATCCAAAACCAAAACCACGGTTAAAAAATTGGTTGAAAACTGCACTAATGGGTTCAGTATGGTGTGGGTAACCAACGGTTTAGGAGAGATTCTCATCCCTAGGTCACCTATCCCATGATTTTATTCATGGATATTGTTTTTTGATATACAAGAGTACTTTCGTTTCGTTGTGGATTCTTACTTTCTTCTAATTTGATGTTTGCTGAACAACAATATCATATTTTATTTATTTAGTTTCATATATCTACCTTTTCTTCCTCTTTTTCTGTTTTTTCATTTTCCTTGGTGTCTACTTTGTTATGCTTCCTTTGCCTTCAAACCTTATAGGTTTATCCCACATGAATGGTTCACCCTTGTGAAAGTTGATCACGTCTGTGGTTCAGGAAGGAATTGACTTTTACTTTGATATATGCATGGCTTTGAAGCATGTGTCTTGAATTCCTATAGATCTACCTGTTGGTGTACGGAGGGGTTTAAGCTGCTTTTACAGGCTTTGATCTCCTCGGCCATAATAGGGTTTGATGATGTTATTTCCTGCTTTTATTAGATGTTTCCTTACGAGATGTTGACTTGATAAAGCATCTTCTGCGTGGCATTATTTATGCATACTGAATTCCAGTGCACCCTTGCGATTTCTGGAAGTCTAACAAATCCTTACCGTCATCAAGCAACTGGTTTCAGCCTCCTTGTTACCATATTCTCTTGATTGTTGTTTGCACTGAGGTTTGTAGCACAATGTCTAAATTCCTCCTGTTTTATCAGGCTCCATTGTGGGAGCGTTATGAGCAGCAGGTGAAAGAGTGGGAGCATGCAATGGCCAAAGCCAACAGTACCCTCCCCAACGGATGCCAGGACAAGGCTACACCCATGGAAAAACCACCGATATATGCTTTCTGTTTGAAACCTCGTGGGTTGGAGGTGCCCAACAAGGGTTCAAAACAAAGGTCGCATCGGAAGTTTCCAGTTTCTGGGCACAGCCATGCTTTCCTGGGAGATCACGACGGGCTTCATGCTTTTGGTAACTCCATTTTTTCCTTCTACATCTGCTAATAAGTAATAACCAGTGACCTCTTTTTGTTTCAGTTTTGGAAAATAAAATATTAGGTAGGCTTTTCCATTTTTATATTTTGCCATTTGTCAGTTTATGGCAATTTATCAATTCTGATAAATTTACTGTATTTGATATCTTTAGTTTTTTTTATTTTTTATTTTTTTATGTGGGCGTTTTGTATCACGAAATCTCTTTCTTATGTAATTTTTTGTTTGAGTTTGATACAAGTGAATTGAATTTCTCTTTTTGTCTGAAGGAGAGATATTAGATAGAAAAGAAAGGATTAAGATTGCCTTATTTGTAGAACTTAAAAGGTTTTCTTTGTACCTCTCATTTTTTTTTTTTTTTTTTTGTTTTTTGTATCAGGGAGAAGATCAAATGGATTTGCTTTTGTGGACGAGAAGGTTATGTTTCAGGGAAATAGCCATGAATCTTCCGATGCTTCCCCATTGTTTCAGCCGTCAAGAGCATTCTCACCACGGGATGCTAGTGGCTCTGGATATTTCTCATTGAACAATGATTGTTCCGACTGGAATTATCCAAAATTTCATAGAAACAAGTCAAAGAAGATTGGGACGCTTCTATCCCCATCCCTAAATAGTCCACAGATGTTGGCCTCATACAATCAGAGAACAACAATAGGCAGGAGAAACGGGGTTCACCGGTGGAATATGGGATCACCGGAGTGGCCAAATCAGAAGCACTACCCATTGGATGGATCTCTGAGGCAAAGCGGTGAACAATTGGATGGCCCAGATCTTGATGAGTTCAGGCTGCGAGATGCGTCTGGTGCAGCTCATCATGCGCTAACTATGGCGAGGCTCAAGAGGGAAAAGGCTCAGAGATTGCTTTACAGAGCAGATTTGGCGATCCATAAGGCTGTAGTTGCACTCACGACTGCCGAGGCAATCAAGGCTTCTTTTTCTGAGGACTCTAATGGCATTGAGAAGGATGACAATGTGAAATTAGAGTGAGGGTTCGTATAGGTTTTGATTTTGACAATTTTTTTTGGCTATAGTGGCTCTGAATTTTCTTTCGTTCAATGGTGGCGGCTTTTCATCATTGGCTGTAGATTCCAAAGTGAAGTGAACTTCTAACATGAGGGCTGTGAGCAGTTGGAGGAGCAGGACCTGTTGCTTTTTCTGCATTGGTGGTGATCCTTCAATGCCGTAGCCTTTCATTATTAAGGCAGTTTTGTTACATACCGTCCCCGTTCTGCGCACTAGTAATCTTTTTCCAAGCAGCAAGTTTTCTCAGTGCAACGTGGGCCGAGTCAGCCCTTTTGGTGGTAAGGGGTCTGGAATGTTCATTGCCAATTATTGTACAGATATTTTTGCTTTTTTTTCTCTTTCGTTGTTCCTTTTCTACTCTTGACCTTGGTTCAAGTGCTTGATGTGGAAGGAGCAATTTGGCCCTAATAACAGAATACACTCTGGAATTGAAGTACGGAATCCTTTGTGAGTTAACTTTTGGACCAGTTGCTATTTATGTAGAGAGTGCCTCGTCCCTTGGGAAATGAGGAGGAACACAAATCCTGTAATTATTCAATATAGAGGCTTAGAAGTTGTAGCTTCTTGAGGCTTTTGATTGGTCGAAGCATATACTCCTTTGTCCCAGATTGTTAAACCTCTTTTCGCCACTACGGACCTCTTGAGGAATTTTTAATACTTTTTAATTTGTAATACTGTTTGTGTACTGTGAATTTTGTTTGATACATCTCAATTAGTTTTATTAAACAAAAGTTTAAAATAAAAAAAATTATAGTTTGTGAAGTATAATGATGTTTGTGAATTATAGATAGAGTAATTTTTTGGGTGGCACGATTGCCCAAAAGGAGCGAGCAATTTGGGACGGAGTGGGGAGTTTTATAGCCAATAGAATTTCTCCTATTCAACTCAACCTTGTTCAAGTGTTCTACACGGAGATCCTAAATAATTTTTCCGTCTCAGAGAGACAATTTTATAAGAAAAGGTGTGTCATTTCAGATAAAAAAGAACAGAATATTTATGTGCGTAATTAAAAAAAAAATTCACTCCAATTTAAAGAACTAATTGTAATCTGTAATTTGTTGCGAAGAACATTAAGGAATTTAACTCTAATTGTTCATCTTTTCGTAAAAAACAATTTTTGCTGGATGGAGGGGGTAGCACAATACATACCGTGTGATTGAAGGGCTATGCGATTGGACTTTTTCACTTTTGGAGCAGTCACTATTCAGGATTAGATTTCATAGCTTCTTGAGGCTTTTAATTTGGCAGAAGCAGAATGTGGGTAGAATCTCTAGATAGGAGTATTAATCTATTGGGGTTATTAATTCCTCTCTGATTTGATGGGGGAGTATTAGATTTTTTTAGCTTCGTTCTGAGGATTAATTATTTTTCAAGTCGACTGACTTATATAATAAAAAAATACTAAAAGAGGTCCATGGGATGGGAAGATTTGATGATCGAGTACTTCCGGGTGGGTGGGTGGTGGTCTTGTGGACGCAGCATGCAGCTAGCTGTGGTGTTAGTGGGGTAGGCAGTAAAGCCGTAGGATGAGATACCGATCTGATTTTAATTAACTATGTGGTACCCTCGCTCGCTTAATCAGAAAAATGAGTCAAAATTTACAAGATGAAAGTGTCACGTGGAGTTTTAACACATTTCTTCAATATTACACATGGGCCGGGCCACAAGACTAGGGTCTTGGAGCACCGCTAAGATTGCTGAATAATAATAATTATTTTGTTGGTTCACCATCTTAGAGCATCTTCAACAATGTTTCAAATCTTCATTTTGAGAGAGAGTAAAAAAAACTTGGGGGGGGGGGGGGGGGGGGGGGGGGGGGGGTTGGGGTGTGGAGAGCACACATAGAGGGGTTTGAATGGGAGAGAGATTTTAGGGGAAGAAGTTGAGTTTTAAGTATTAGATAACCAATAATTACTCCTTTTGTCCTAAATTGTTGTGCTTGTTTCCTTTTTGGTACTTCATAATAGTTTTTCAAGACCTAAATCGATGTTTTTTTTAAAATGATGTTTTCTACCAATAAGAATTGTGTCCGTTCAACGCATGAGACAATAAAAAAAATTCACATTGACGGTTTTTTTTTATCGACTAGCGGTGTGCCCGGCTGAAAAAAATAATAATGTGAATTTTTGTCATGTGTACTGAACGAGCACACCGCTAGTTACAAGCAAATGTAGTTGGGTCAAAATATTCTACGCCCAAAGTCTTTAATTCTTACAAATAAAAAGAAAATTTGAGAGAGGGGGGAGAGAAAAAATATGGAGGGTTGGAGAGAGAGAACAAGAGGGGAGGTCCTATTTTCTCTTCCCATTTCCTTTAACTTCCTTCAAACACTCTCTGTGTAATGAGAGCAGATTTTGTTGATGGTAATCAAATAAAAGTCATCATTGTTGTAGGAGCTCTTGCAGCTAATATGGGCGGTTCCGGGGGCACTTATAAAAACCCTTAAAAAATCCCCCCCAAGTTTCCGATCGAATTTTGATAATCCGAGCCGCTCAATGTAATCAGAACGTGATTTTAAGGGTGCTCGCGAGAAATCAGCAAAAAAAAATAACCGGGAAGGGCTTCATCCGAACAGTTTTTTATTGAACTTTATTGAACGGTTCAATAAAAAACTACTCAAATCAAACCCTTCCTTGTTAGTTTTTTTGCTAGTTTTTCGCGGGTACCCTTAAAATCACGTTCTGAACACATTGAGCGGCTCGGATTATCAAAATTTGATTGGGAATTATGAGATTAAGATTTGGAGGGTTTTTTTAAGGGTTTTTATAAGTGTTCCCGGAACCGCTCCGTATATTATATATATATATTCTTTTATATTATTATTTGCATTGTGCCCGTTCAATTCATGAGAACAAAAAACTATCAATGTAGACCATATTATTTTTGTCCCCCCCTGCATTAAACACACACCAGCCTAAGTTTATACATAGGAAAGATTTAACACGTAGCTCGGTGACGAGTTATTTGCTTATTCTAGACCACTAATCACAAGAATAAAATCAAACAAGCAAATGAACTAACCGTACTAAAATACTTAGGTTTTAACTTATTTTGTGTTTTTTACTTTTAAAAAAACGAGTGAATAAGCAAATAGAGTAATCATTTACCTTGTCTTAGAAGCAAAGTTTTTCTCTTGAGGTATTAAAACAATTTTCAACGGAAAATTATGAACATAAAAAAATACATAGTTGAATCCACACATAAAAGCAACCCAAAGGCAAAGCTTCCACGGTTTATTATTATTATTATTATTTCTTCACATAATATTTCTCCCTTAATTTACTTGTGTCTAACAAGGCAAGATAGAATTGTGAAACTTTTTAGTAGTATTGTTAGCCCAAAGGTTTCTATTGAATACCTTATTGATTTTGATGATAACAAAACATATTTTATTGGAATGAAATATAATTAATATTGTGATATTTGTTACTCATTTGAATTAATGTGTTCTTTGTAGGATTTGGATGAAGTACACATGGAAAAATTCTACACCAATATTCCTATCTCCAACAGTCAAGATTAAAATTAAAAGAAGGAAGATTAAGGACAAATCTTCTCCTAATGTGTGATTGGCTATAAGAACTTCCATGGAAAGCAAATGTCAATAAAGGAGGAAGCCTGAAGATTTATTGGAGCTTTATTATTTTTAACGGCTAATTGAAGACTTGATTGAAGTTTGTGTGAAGAAGATTCATTGCTTAAGATGGAAGATGCAAAAATCTAGAAAGCCAAGATTGGAGCCAATTCTTTCAACGGCTAGTGGAGCTTCACCTTAGAATACTGAAGATGGGAAATAAGAAGACAAATTGCGTAATACAATTAAGGAGTAAATTGCTTGATTTGTGGGAGGAGATTATTCTTTCCAACGGCTACGAGTAAATGATTCTTCATCCATACAGGCTCCTTAAACGATTTATTATATACAGGTGAAGAAGGAAGGAAAAAGTGGACATAGAACTTTCGAAGAAAATTGCTGTGAGCATCACTTGAAAATCTATCAGACATACAACTACACTTCATCTTGATATCTATACATTTGTGTGTAAGAGAGTTCGTATTTTGATCTTCATTCTAAAAGGGATTGTACACCCTTGCTCGTACTCTTGTGAGTGTATATCTTTTTGTGAGTGGTTTTGGAGAGAAAATCACTTGAGAGTTAGGTGTGACTAGCACCGGAGTCAAAATTAGTTGGGTTAGGTGTGACTAGCACCGGAGTCAAAATTAGTCGGAGCGATTGGGGATAGATTGCTCGTTGTAAAGGTTGTCTAGCACCCGCGAAGCTAGAAGATTGTAACTATTGGAGATAGTGCAGCAAATCCCGAGTTGGACACTTGGGGAGTGGACTAGGCCGTGAAGTTGCGGACCGAACCACTATAAATCCTTGCGTTTGATTCTCTCTTCCCTACTCTCTCTATTTTCAGTTTTGCATATCAATATTGCATGAGTAGAATAGTATATCATTGAAATTGGAATTGTGGTTAAATAGATTAAAATTAGTTTTTAAAATTCCGCGTTATATTTGAGATACCCAATTCACCCCCCCTCTTGGGTTGCTATTTGGACCAACAAGTATTTGTAGTTATAGCATCACTATATATGCTCGAGAGAGAGACTTTCTAAAAGCTGGTGTTGCAGATTTTGTTAGAGCAGTTCTCCAGGCATTTTTCCATCAATCCTCCATCTGTATAGTGTGAAAATATGTTAAAATCTTGATATAATGTAGTAGGAGACAAACAAATTAATACAAGATTGCTTAAAACAACACTTTTCTATTGCCTATTGAAAGAAGAGAGCGAGTACAGCAAGGGTGATGTGGAGTGTCTAACACCTTTTCCATTCATAATAGTGAATTTACCAAACTCTTTCTTTTGTAACTTCGTAGACCATAACAAAACAGGATCACTCTTTCAAAATCAGGTCTTTGGGTTCGCAAAATTATCTTCAAAACACTTGAGCTATTCTTTCGGATAGTTCAAGAGGTGACCCAGCGCACCTAAACTCCATACTCGGTGGCGACTCTAAGTTATTTTCTAAAAACTTTCTTTTTAACTCGAACTACGTCGGACCTGATTCTCTTTCATCCTGGGGATACATAGGTAGTTCATTGAGAGCTTGGTCACAATCTTTCTCAACTCTTTCCCGTTTGATATTTTTCAAACACATTTTCTACGATATTTTATTTGGAGCCCATCTTTTATAAAACACAAAACTCTTCTTCAAAACTACGTCACATTCAAGAAACTTGGATCAATTTCTTCCTCTCGTTAGACCCTATCTCCTACCCAAGATAGAGGCCGGCGAATGCGAGAGAAAATCCTGGGCGCAACTAGGTGTTCTTGGTCCCATCTCATTTATCATGTCCAAAGGTTTTATTAGTTCAACTTTCGCATCTGGGCCGTTGGGCCTCACTCCATTTTGAAGATTGAAGATTAGTATGTAGAAACTCGTAATTTAATTTCTTGACTTTTATAATTTAAAATGTGTGATTGAGCTAGTTAAATGTGAATAATGTTGTGGAAATGACATGGGTCATAATGAAAATTACATGTTAATTGTGCGACTTGACAGAATGTTTAGAAGTTGAGGGGTGTGGTGTGATTGACACTATATAATCAAAAGTCAGGACAAGAGAATCACTCTCTCTTTTTCCCCTCCTCCTTCTCCTGTATGCTTCCTCTCTCTCTCCCTTCTCACTCACGGTTCTCCCACTCTCTCAAGCACGAAATCCATGATAAAGCCACACAAATTTCACGATATCTTTGCATTCCAGACTTGGAAATCGCGTGATCAAGCTTGGAGAGAAGTGATTGTTGGTGGTTTCATCTAGATCAAGTTTGGAGTCTAGGGCTTGGTTTGGATCCTTGGGTTTTAGTCAAAACCTTTGAGGTAGGAATTTCTCTTCTTTCCCTATGTTAATGGGAAAAATATCCCGGGATAATGGAGAATAATATCCCGGGAATCCTTCTTGTATTATTTGCTTTGTTTCCCAATTTACAGCTAGAGAGTTTTCTTGTATAGTTAATTAGCTACCTAGTCTTTAGCTTTCCTTGTATTTTTTTCATGATTCTTGTCCTTTAGTTTAGGCAATCAATTATGTAACATCTCTATATATATGAAAAACGTTCTTCTGTTTTCTCCAATGAAGAGAACACCAAAATCTGCCTCTTTAATTTTGACATGGTATCAAAGCGGGTTTTGATCCCTGCTTGATTTTTTTTGACCACTTTCTTACTAGCGATTCCCATCATTCATCAGGCTTTAAGAGCCAAAAATAAAGTTGGGTTTGTGGATAGATCCATAGACAAACCTGGGGAAGACAAAGAAAATGAAGTATCCAGGTGGGAAAGATGCAATGATCTAGTTGCATCATGGATTCTCAATTCTATATCTGATGAAATTCGGAGTAGCATTCTCTATGCCCACACTGCAAGAGCCATATAGATTGACTTGTCAGACCGATTTTTGCAGTCCAATGCTCCTCAAATTTATCAACTAAAGCAATTCATATCGACACTCAAACAAGAAGAACTATCAATTTCGGCTTATTTTACGAAACTCAAATCGCTTTGGGATGAGTTGAATTCACTCCAAGCTTTCCAACCATGTACGTGTGGAAGTGAAAATATCATTGCAACCATTGTGACAAGGATGGTCACTCCACGGAGAGTTCCTATAAAATCATTGGGTATCCTCCAAAGCGTTTAGAGTTTTCTAATCTTTCCACTAAATCTGTGAACAAAACGAGTCCTGCTATTGTAACTCAAGAGCATTATGATAAGTTATTAGCGATGCCCTCCTCAGGTAATTGATAAGCACCCGGAAATATAATGAAAGGGCCGGGTGCGCTAGTGTCTAGTTTTGTTCAATTTAATTGTTAATTAGCTGTTTTTAATTTGGTTTGCTCATAGAGTATGTTGGTTTGTGTTGCAGAGAAAATCGCCAAATAAAGTGCTTTAAAGGCTAAGGCGTGATTGAAGCCAGGCGGAAGTCACCCAGCTAAGGCGCAGCTAAGGCAGAAGTGCCCGACGACAAGGCTGAGCAGAAACGCCAAGGCGGTGCAATGCAAGAATCAGTCAAGGTCAAAGCAAGAGCAACAGCCCGGGCAGAAGTTACCCAGCCAAGGCAACGCCAAGGCAGAAGCAGAATTGCCAAGGCAAGATCAAGGCACCGCTCAAGCAGGCCAGCAGTCAAAGCATCGAGCAAGGCCTTATTCACCTCGACATCAATGGGACTTATTGCATTACATCGATGCCGATGCCATTAGTGCTCCAGTCCCTTATCAAGCTCGGCATCGATGGACTAAATGGCTTTTCATCGATGCCGAGCCCCTTAGTGGCCCAGCTTATGCCTATTGCCATCGATGCCGAGGGCCATAGCAGGGGTTTTCAGAGCATATCCGGGGAATATTCCAAGCGCAGAATAAAAAGAGTGATGTAATGAGATCCAAAAACAAGCAGCATAGATTAGGTAGTACAATTTCTAGATCTAGCTTAGATTCAATGTAGAGACCCGTAAATTCATAAATTGATTTAAATGTTTTAAATGGAAATAAAAAGGAGGAAATCGATTTAGAACTTTGAGAATTGGGGCTAAAGTGATAAAGTGTTGCATTTAGAGGGGTGAAAGTGTGATGTGTGTGTATATAGCTTGTGTGTGTGAGAGGCAGGGAAACAATTTTCCCCAATTCCCACTCTCTCTCACTCTCCCGTTCTCCTCTCTCTCTCTCGGTCTTCCTCTCTCTCACTCATTCCTACCAAATTTCACCCAAATAACACAAAACCCAACCTCCAAACCCTCATTCCCTTGTGCATTGCGGTCCGTATTGCGTTGGCTTGAGCTCGGTCGGCTCGAAATCCTTCCATTTTCGAATTTGGAGCTAGGGCTTGGAAAATCTTTCGATTTCGTTCTCCAATCTTTGAGGAAGGGAGTTCTAACTTGCAATATATGTTTATGACTTGTTTCTATTGCCTTGATTCGTGCCATTGATTGTTGTGGTAGTTGTTGTTGTTGTTTGTTGTTGAAAACCCACGTGGTTCTGTCAAAAATCTGCCCGAAACCCATTTGTTATCGATAACATTTCCATGGTTATCGATAACGTTATGTTCCAGGCCCAGAAATGCATCGTTATCCCTAACGTTTGTCCTTGTTATCCCTAACGTGCCATTGTTATCCCTAACGTTTGTCCTTGTTATCCCTAACGTGCCATTGTTATCCCTAACGTGCCATTGTTATCCCTAACGTTTGTCATTGTTATCCCTAACACTGTCAGCGTTATCCCTAACGTTGCATCGTTATCCCTAACATTTGCCATTGTTATCGATACCCTCGCGTCTGGAACGACATTAACCCATTTGTTATCGATACCTCCCTTCATGGTATCGATAACGTTGCGTTTTGATTGACCTCAACCTGTTGTTATCGATAACACTCGTTAAGGTTATCGATAACACTTTCTGTCTGGACAATTTTGCTGACTTGATCCATCCTTTATTGTTTTGGGTTCCGTTCACTTCTGAATCACTCCGAGAACTTCCCGAATGATCCCTTAACTTGAGTACTCATATCTAATGTCTTCATTGCATGTACCCATGACCTTAATGCCCATTTGAACATGATTGTACAAAATTGTTTATGGGCCAAAAATGGATTTGAACGGTACGGATTGATTGGAAAAGGACTTTGAAACTTTACGAACACAACGAAAATATATCAGGACATCCCGAAAGGGTAAAGAGCCTGGCAGAGGACATCGGGGTCCTATAAATGGCCCGGCATGAGCTATATGCTCCTATCAGGACATCCCGAATGGGTAAAGAGCCTGGCAGAGGACATTGGGGTCCTTTAATTGGCCCAGTACGAGCTTCGGCTCATGACACACGTGCGAGGTACATTTTGATTCACGATGCTTTCAAAGTTTATACGTTGAAAAATATGATTGATTTTGGAAATGAAAGATTGAAGTTGGATTACTGTTGTTGCTCCATTCCATTGGTCTCAGTTGCTATTGTTCCTCTTGTTATCGTTCCTACATTTCATATGCATACATTGTTGGATTAGAGCTTTCTATTGGGCTAGTGTAGCTCAAACCTTACTTTCTTTTCAGGTGCTAACTCTGGACAGTAACTTCATGTTGGGAGTGCATGGATTGTGGACACGATTTTGAAAGCTAACACTGAAGAGTTATTAAGGCATCTTTGTAATTTATTTTTGAAAGATGTATTCGTAACTCTAATTGTAAATCTTTTGATTAAAGAATATTGTAAGCTTTTAATTTCTTTGATATTCAATACTTTTGACGATTTGGGGCCATTGAGCCAAAGATGTACTTTTGTGAAAATTTGGGCGTTAGAGCGAAATTGATGGAAATGGAAATGTCAACTTTCTTTTGGGGAATTGTGCGTATTAAGTGAGATTTTATTTATGAAAATTCCTTTATAATTATGTTGAAAATCGAGGGTGTGACATTCAATTTGCTTTTTGCATTGTTCTTATTTTGTTCTTCATTTTCAGCAACTAAGTTCTTAATTTCCAGCCTTAATTAGTTTTCTTTTGCTACTCTTGTCTTAATTAAAGTTGTTGCTTTATTCCCGATCTATCTTAATCTCTAGTTTAATTCTAGTCTTGCTTTTCAATTATGCTAAGTAGATTTTTGCTTGCTCTTATCTTCATAGATATGTGCGAGTAGTTTCAAGGGTTAGGTCATGGGATGATTAGCATCCCATGGCTTGGGCGAAAATTGCATTGTTCACCAATAAAGCTTTAATTTTTGGATTTGAAAATTGATATGGGGTTCGGATTCTTTTGGCAAATTACCGAGGTGTTAACCTCTTTGATCACGTGTAGGTGGGAGCATCGCCTACCCACCACACGTGATGCTTAGAGCTCTGTCGCACGAGGTGTTTACCAAAAGAATTCTAGATCTAGCTTGATAATTGAATCTCTATTTTCGGGTTTAGGAACCTTAATTGCGTATCTTAAACAGCGTGAATTGGTGAAAATGTGGTTTAGCTCAAGTTATGAGTGCTAGTGATTCCTAGACCTAGCCTATCTTTTATCTAGTTAATTCGTTCTTAATTTAGCCCTTTTATTTCCCCCATTTTAAAGTAAAACTTGGTTGGCTACCTAACAGCCGAAATCCATACTTGCATCTACAAATCTGACCAAGTCATATAATAATTCCCTTGGGTACGATCCCGGACTTCTCCGGATTATCTTGCTTCAATCGACATTCAAACCCTACGCTTGGGGTATTATTCCATAACATCGGAAGGAACGAAGCAGTAATATCCACCACAATTATAACTTAGCAGGTATTGCTCTTTCTATTCAACCCACCTCTGTTTGGATCATTGACACATGAGCTACAAATCATATGTGCTCATCTTTAACCTTGTTCACTACCTATAAATCATGCCCTACTCAATCTTTTGTCCAATTACTTGATGGTTCTTCTACTCAGATTACTCACATTGGAACCATTAAGCTTTCACCCACATTAACACTTGAGAATGTTTTTCACGTCCCATCATTCAAATATAATTTGCTATCTTTGAGCCAACTTGCACGAAGTAAGAATTGTACTACTATTTCTCCCCTTTCTTGTTCCTTTCAGGACCTATCAATGAGGAGGACGATTGGACAGGGAATATCCATGAGGGGCTCTATTACTATCAGGCATCACAGACGGCTTTGGTGGTGGTCACGCCTTCCTCATTCGACCTTTGGCATTGGAGGCTAGGCCATCTTTCCTCTAGCTCCTTAAGCACTTTAATTAAAAATTTTCCTTTTATGTCAACTTCTCGCAATCAGTTTTGCGATGTTTGTCCTCAAGCCAAACATAGTAGATTGCCCTTTTATTCTAGTTCTATTGCAACCACTAGAGTTTTTCAAATGCTACATTGTGACATATGGGGGCCCTTTGTGCAACCTTCATTGAATAAAAGTCGTTATTTTTTTACCATTGTTGATGATTTTTCTTGATGCACTTGGATATACCTTATGGGCATGAAATCTGAAACTGAAATATTTTTGCAATCCTTTTTTGCTTTAGTTCACACTCAATTTCATTCACACATTGATATTATTTCCTTTGGTCATGGTGCTATTTTGTTTTCCACAATACAAACTATCCAATTTGATAATGGAACATAATTCCTTTCTAAGGATATGCAAAAAAATTTCCAAACCCGCGGCATCATTCACCAACGAAGTTGTGTTGGAACGCCCCAACAAAATGGGGTAGTTGAATGCAAATATCGCCACATTCTTGAAGTGGTGCATGCCCTTCGTTTCGAGGCAAATTTACCTCTTAAATTTTGCGGTGCATGTGCTCTCACGGCTGTTTACCTCATTAACAAAATGCCTTTTCCTTTGTTGTCTGGAAAGTCACCTCATGAGGTTTTGTTTCAATCTAAGCCCGACTATTCTCATTTGTGAGTCTTTGGTTGTTTGTGCAGGCTCACAATGCGAATATTAAGCATGAATTCGATCAACGTGCCAAACCTGGCATATTAATTGGCTACGCTTATGATCAAAAAGGTTATCGAATTTATGACGTACAGTCACACTTCATTTATACATCTCGGGATGTCGTTTTTCATGAAGTATATTTCCATTCCGTGACGTTCCTCCAAGTTCCGTATCTTCCGCCCCAGGTATTTCCTTGCCAATCCATGTTCATGATCCTTTGGATTTTCCTTCTACTGCCACAATTCCCATTACCCTTACCCCTCTAGAGGACACTCCCACATCCAGCCGCACTCCAATTGGACCAATAGCATCTGACCTAATAACACCAGCAGAAGTTCCAAAACCCACTATTCCAGCGCTGCTCGCCACCGCTAGACCATCTTGCAACCGTCGGCCACCTTCCCACTTGGCCAATTATCATTGCTCCAATGCCACTCATGGTTCCTCCCCTCTCCTGCCTAACTTCTTGTTTACAGGTACTCCTTATCCTCTTCATCATTTTCTTTCTTCCTCTAATTTTTCTGTTGGGCATAAAAGTTTTCTATCTACTGTTTCATATCTTGATGAGCCCCGTACCTTTTCTCAAGCTGTTCAATTACCTCAATGGAGAGACGCTATGGAAAAAGAAATAATTGCTCTTGAGACCAACAACACATGGGATCTTGTTTCTCTCCCTTCTCACAAAAAACCCATTGGCTGCAAATGGGTTTATAAGATCAAGTATCATTATGATGGTACCATTGAAAGCTACAAAGCCCGTTTGGTGGCTAAAGGTTGCACTCAAGTTGAAGGATTGGATTACCATGATACATTTGCTCCTGTAGCTAAGCACATCACAATTCGTGTTCTGCTTTCCCTTGCCACCATTAAAGGGTGGCCCCTCTATCAAATGGATGTTAATAATGCCTTTCGATAGGGTTGATTTAGAGGATGAAGTTTAAATGACACTACCACCTAGTTTTGCTCGAAAGGGGGAGACGAGAGTTTGCCGTTTAAACAAATCTATTTATGGTTTAAAATAGGCCTCTAGACAATGGTTTGCTAAATTTTCATCCGCCTTATTGGACAGTGGTTTCACTCAATCTAAGGCTAACTATTCTCTGTTCAGTCTCAAACGAGGTGATTCTCTGTTATTTGTTTTGGTATATGTTGATGACATAATTATTTCAGGCAATGATGAGTTGAGCATTCCACGTATAAAGCATTTCCTCCAATGCCATTTTTCCATCAAGGATCTAGGCAAATTGAAATATTTTCTTGGTATTGAGGTGGCTCGATCCCACAAAGGGATTTTTCTTTCCCAGCGCAAATATATCCTTGATATTCTTTCGGATACTGGCTTGATTGGAGGTCAGGTTTCCCTTTTCCCATGGAGCAACATTTGCGCTGATCCGCTACTGATGGTACTTTATTGCCTGACCCTTCTTCTTACCGCCGTCTCATGGGTTGCCTCATTTACCTCACTATCACGCTGCCTGACATCAACTATGTGGTAAATATCCTCAGTCAATTCATGCACTCTTCGCGTAGTGCTCATATGGATGCTGCTTATCGATTAGTCCGTTATTTTAAAGGTTCTGTTGGTAAAGGGATTTTTCTCTCCTCTTCTAGTTCTCTTGACTTACGGGGCTATTGTGATTTTGACTGGGTTTGTTGTCTCGAAACTCGTCGCTCCACCACTGGTTATTGCACTTTTCTTGGTTATAGAGCCATCGCGACTTTAACTTATGAATTACAATGGTTGAAAAGCTTATTATTGGATCTTGAAATTCCACACCCTGCTCCTGTTACTGTGTATTGCGACAATCAAGCTTCATTGCGTATTGCCAACAATCCAGTGTTCCACGAGCATACCAAGCACATTGAGATCGATTGACATTTCGTTCGCGAAAAAATTTAGTCCAATCTAATCGCACCTTGCTACATACCTTCTTCCGCTCAACTGGCTGACATTTTCAATAAACCTCTTGGCAAGGATCCTTTTCATGTCTTGATTCGTAAGTTGGGCGTTATTCACATACACGCTCCACCTTGAAGGGGAGTGTTAATGGAGAAAATATCCCGAGATAATGGAGAATAATATCCCGGGATTCCTTCTTGTATTATTTGCTTTGTTTCCCAATTTACAGCTAGATAGTTTCCTTGTATAGTTAATTAGCTACCCAGTCTTTAGCTTTCCTTGTATTTTTTCCTTGACTCTTGTCCTTTAGTTTAGGCAATCAATTATGCAACATCTCTATATATATGAAAAACGTTCTTTTGTTTTCTCCAATAAGGAGAACACCAAAATTTGCCTCTTTAATTTTGACAGGTGTTTATGTGTTGATTTGGTGAAGGTTTTAGTGTTTGAACATCTATTTTTGTGTTGGGTGAAAATCTGTCAAAGCTGAAAAATCGTGCTGAAAACCTAGCTGGGTACCAGTACCAGTGTTTTAGGGGTACCGGTACCCCTTAAAAAATTTCTCATATGTTCACTAAGTACATGTACCATTGTTTTAGGAGGTACCAGTAGGTCTGGTATTACCTGAGGAATTTTGGGAAGAACTCTACGAGGTGGATTGTTAGGTTGTGGGTTGTATGAATTGGATTGTTTTGACCTAATTATTTGAGTTTGGACTCTAAATTGTTGATTTGATGCGTGGTGGTGTAATAAATCTAATTGGATGAAAAGCTTATTGAGAAATGAAATCGTATAAAGTGTAAATGATTAATTTTGCCTATTTGATACGTGGGGATATGATAAGTTGATTTGGATGACTAATTGTGAGAAATGAGAACTCTTAAGTGTAAAAGTTGATGTTTTTTTTAGAAATATGAAAATGTGGTAAGATAAATGGATTTCGATGAGGGCTTGGTGATGAAATGAGATTATGAGTAGTGAAATGGATGGTACTCTTAGATTTCGATTGTTTGGCGTAATGTGTTGCGAGGTATTGATGATGCTTAACGTTGCTAGTTAAATAGATTTGGATGGCGAATTTTATGGATGAGAAAAGAACTTGTGTAATGTAAGGGATGGTTGGTGTGTATGAGTTTGTTGAATTCCAACTTGTGTATATGGCGTATCTATGGCTGAGAGATTGATGTTTGTTTGTAAAAAATGTATAAATTAGGGGTTCTTTCGAGCCTGTCCCATGTGAGTGAATTATGTCACATCAAGTCCTTGCGCACAAATACGAACAAGTATTTTTCCACCAAGTCCTTTGGCACTCGCCCACCAATCTTGTCTCCGTATGTCTCTCCACTCTGTGTCCCCCAGGCGTGCAGTATTTTTCTCTCTATGACTCACGTCACACCCTTTATGTTATGACCCACTCTCTCTCTCCCCTCTCTCTTCCTTATTTCTCTCCCTTTCTCCTCTCTCTTCCGTCACTCTCTCTTTTCTAACGAAATTAATGTTTCTCTCTCCTATCTTCCCTACGTGTTTTGCACAATAGTCTCCCTCTCTCCTCTCTTCCATCTCTCTCTCTCTTTTAATTTAAAACTTAAAATCCTTTTCTACACATCTATTTTTTTATAAAATTTATATTTTTAAAATCTACTCATAGACATCTAATTAATGAGATCAATATTGAATATGAAATTATGAAAAAGTAAATTTTATTTTTTTCTATTTTATTTTGTCTAAATTTATAATTAATATTGTTAAGATTATAATTAACAGTGTTTTAATTAATAACTAACAATATTGAATTCTGTCTAAATTCATAATTAACAGTATTTATTTAAATATTAATTGTATTA
This sequence comes from Rhododendron mucronatum var. ripense, assembly GCA_019656295.1. Taxonomy (NCBI): domain Eukaryota; kingdom Viridiplantae; phylum Streptophyta; class Magnoliopsida; order Ericales; family Ericaceae; genus Rhododendron; species Rhododendron mucronatum. The sequence continues at coordinate 2,937,256 of BPLT01000004.1, read as the reverse complement.
AAATTAACAATCAATAGTATATTTTTCTAATTAACAAAATTAATAACTAACCATGTTAAATTTTGTCTAAAAATTCACAATATTAAATTTATAATTAGTAGTATAAAATTTCCAATTAACAATTAACAGTGTAAAATTTATATCTAACAATGTTAAATTCTATTTAAATTAACAATTAATAGTGCAAATTCACAATATTAATTATTTTCCAAATAAAAAATCATAAAGCTTATTGTAAAATAATAAAAAAATAGAAGCCTACACCCAAAAAATATTTTTATTCGATACGTAATTTTACATTTAATATGGAGCTTGTTTTATAGATTCGTCGAGTAGATTTCAAAAAAAAATATTTTTTCAAAATTGAATTCGTAAAATAAAAGTATACCCATTTAAAAAAATTTAGAGTTAAAGGAAGGAGAGAGAGAGAGAGAGAGAGAGAGAGAGAGAGAGAGAGAGAGAGAGAGAGAGAGAGAGAGAGGGTAGGGACGCCGGACGCATTACGTCACATCGGAGTCACATTCGAGGATTAACACTCATTAAAAGAGGACTATTGGTAACTCTTCTTTAGGTGAAACCCAATGGGTGGCCTAGTGGTTAAGGTCTGCAACTTAGGGGTTTGATCACTTCTTTCTTTTTATATTCGAAACCTCTCGGGTGTTATCTACTCCTTTGAGATAAGTCCATACATAGTTTTGCTAGGCTTTAAGTAGGACCACCCACAAATGGGCTGTGAGATTGATTTCAGGATTTACTTAAGGTGCGTGTAAACTGACATGGATACATTAGTAGAAAAAAATCAAACTATTCTTTAGGTCAACGTACCCCAAAAAAGGCACAACTGGCCCACAATTATTGTCACTATCATTCAAGGGCAAAGTATGAATTACCTCCATAGTTTGCCTTTTGGCAAATGACTTTCCTGAGTTTTACTAATGACTAATTTGCCTTCCTGTGATTTTGGAGTAAAGTAATATATACCACTACATTTTTCATCCAAACTGATGGAAGATGTACAAAACACACCAATTTAGAAATTGGAAATGGAATAAAAAAATTGAATATAAGTAATTACCAGATTAGGGTGCCTCCATACTGATGTGCATGCATGTGTGGGTTCGGTTTGCTGAGGGAAAGGATGGAGATGTGTGTGTGTGAAGTTTATAGCGAGTAGAAGGGACAGAAATCGGGGTTTTATCAATCTACATTTTCTAAGCACTTTTTCAAGTAAGAAGGAGAGAGAAGAAAAGACAGACATATACAGGTAATTATCCCAAAGCAAAGTACATGGGTATTAGAATCATTTAGCATTTTTTGTTAACGAAATTAGAGATGCACTTTAGTCCAAAATTATAGGAAGGCAAACTACTTATTAGCAAAACTCAGAGAGGTCATCTACTAAATGGCCAAATTATAGGGAGGTAATCTGTATTTTGCCCTTCATTTAATTAATGACTGGTTGAGTTGTTGGAACTATCAAGATTAATACTTGTTTGTTTGAGAGTGTTTAATGCTCTTTGCTGAATCTCTTCACTTGCTATATTATGTTTTAGATTTCCTATATAATTTAGTGAGATGATAATGCCAAAACCCATATTGTTTTAGACAAAACCTAAATTGTTCCTGCCAAAATTCTTTTTCATTGAATAACTTAGATGCTCTCTATTACACCAACTATGATTTTGCTGTAAAAATGCCCCTTGAAATTCCATAGGATTTTTTTATCGTTCTTTTGAAATAGTTTACTCGAAACCCATCTAAGCTTCTCAAGCCTTCAACTGAGAGCGGCACTTGCTGTGTACAAGACCTTGGCTTGGATTTTTCATTCTCCCGTCAGATTGCTCCATTTTTCAATCACTCCATGTTGAACAAAAACTTATGGGTAAACTCACGTTGTTCTATTTTTATTGTATGCATTTTTCTGTAAGGTTGTCCACTTGGCCAGGGAATTGTGCAACGTAGATTTGTAAAATGTAAAATTATTGCTCTTCTACTGTTTATTGCAACTTTAAGGGTTGAATAAATGTAAAATCATTTTTCTTCAACTTTCATAATAGATGAGCAAATCTTAGTATACTATTTTTCCTTTGTTTTTCAAAAACTCTTTGTTTGCAAATCTTTCGTGTTTGTTAGACTTATCTTTTTCAATTTGGAAGAACATGCTTTGTTTTGTTTGTCTATAATTATTTTATACCTGGAGGATTAACTCGTACACATATCCACGGCATTTTTATTTTTATTTTTTTATAACATGTATTGCACTTGGATGGGTTGTTTTCCTTTTAGTGCAAGAGGAACTGAAAAACATTAGAAAAAAAAAGTGAGAAATAATTCAAGAATTTTGACCGGAAAGTCTCAAGGGGCATTTTTGTAAAGCAAAATCATGATGAAAAGTAACTAGTATAGTAGAGGGCAATTAAGTCATTCAATGAAAGAGTTTTGCCATGAATAATTTGAGTTTTGACAGGAACAAAATGAATTTTGGAATTATCAATTACTAAATCAGTACTTGTTTATGCATCAATGTACAATAGTATATTATTTCTTATATGCACCAATCCACTAATCTTAATTATCATATATATATATATATATATATATATATGCACCTATGTGTGTGTGTGTGTGAAAAACTCTACTGGTGAATCCTTATTATTCACAAAAAAGAAGAAGACCTAATTAGAATCATACGAACAAATTAGCTTATAAAGCTATAATCTAAACCTGAAAATAAATGACATGAACGTTGATATATAAACACATGAGAAAATCCTTCTAACACACTGAGATTGTGCATGTACAATTCGCGTGTACGAAAATCTTTTGAAACTTCAACCTTGATTACTCAAAATGCATGGAAAAGTACTAAAGCAGTTGGGAGGAGAGTAGCTAGTAAAGGATAAAAAAACCTTTTAAAAGGGAATTAATTTTCACATTTTCTTTTTTGATATTTACACTTCATTTTTTGTTTTTTAGTGTTGAAAATGTATGTATATTTTTTTCTAAAAGACAAAAAAGAAAACGTAGATATAGAAAAGGGGAGTGTGAAATCAATGCCCTTTACAAAATTATAGTATCTATTACTATAATCTAAATCCAAAAGTGAAACAGTTGATAGAGATGAAGCAAATTTTCAGGTAAAAAAATCTAGCAACCTCCTTAATTGACTACATGTATGTGTGTACCAAAAATTCAGGATATCTGGACCTACTTAAGTTCACATCTACTTAAGCTCACATCGTCTATGTCCTCGAGGACCAATTTACTACCCCCTTAACAAAGGGTCCAGTTAAAAGCGAAGCGAAGCGAATCGCATGTCGCTTGAACCAAGAGTTTGTGTTCAGAACCTCATGTCGCATGTCGTACCTCCCTTTTCGGATCGAATTGTGACGATCCGAGCCGATTAATGTGTTTAGAACGTGATTTTAAAGGTACTCGCAAGTAATCAGCAAAAAAAAAGACCGGAAAGGACTTGATTTGAGCAGTTTTTTACTGAACTGTTCAATAAAAACTGTTCGAATGAAGCCCTTCCCGGTCATTTTTTTTTTGCTGATTTCTCCCAGGGTACCGTTAAAATCACGTTCCGATTACATGAGTGGCTCGGATTGTCGAAATTCGATTAGGAAAGGGGAGGTGCGGACGGTGCGGATGTTATAGGGTATGGATAGGAGAAGGACTGATATACACCAATTTTCCTATCAGGTATCCCTGATTTTAAATAAAATCCACACCTCCCTTTCCCGATCGAATTGCGATAATTCGAGCCGCTCAATATATTCAGAAAGTGATTTTAAGGGTACTCGAAATGAATCGGCAAAAAAAAAGACCGGGAAGGGCTTGATTTGAACAGTTTTTTACTGAATCGTTCAATAAAAACTGTTCGTATGAAGCCCTCCCTGTTTTTTTTTTTTTTTTTTTTGCTAATTTCTTACGGGTACCCTTAAAATCACGGTTTGATTACATTGAGCGGCTCGAATCGTTGAAATTCGATCGGGAAAAGGGAGGTGCAGATTGTAGAGGGTGTGGATAGGAAGGGGCCTATGTTGTGGGTTGGCTTACCGTTTTGGTTTACTACATATATACGAGCGAGAGAGAGAGAGAGAGAGAGAGAGAGAGATGGATGAATTTTTAGTCATACGTACCAAAGCTAAACATGGTGCACAATTTGAGTGAACAACCAAGCTGACAATAGTACTGGTAATCTGAATCACTGTGAGAAATGCAGCTCCCCAAGCATTTCCAATAACAAGGCAACTTCTGATCATCATTTTGGAGATATTTTCCATTTTGCAAAATACACCCATTGTAGCACCCTCCCCAACAAGCATATGCCGGCCCAAGTGATGTCCCTTGTTTTGCACTTTCCAAAAGCACAATCATGATTATGATCACTCCCAAAACCCTGCTGCTGCTGCTGCTACAACTACTACTTGTTGATGATCTCCAGTACTCCATCCCTACTGATCCTAACTGATTCCCTAGCTTCTTAATTAATTTGAGTTAGGAGTACTATTTAATTAATTAGTGCATGCAATTTGTTGACTGCAAGAGTTTTTTGTGATGAAATTAAATTTTGCTAGGGGGGAGGGGACTTCATATATAGTCCAATGGAACCTGAATTTGGGGAAGATTTCATTAATGGAGGGGGTTGATGCAGATTACACTAGATGGGGATGCATATTGGAGGCGGGGGGCTGCTCCCCCCTTGCTGCTCCCCTTGCTGCTGCCCCCCCCTTTTCGGGCCCACTTCGGTCTCGCTCCGATGATCGGAAACGTTCACTTTGTAGAGCTCGTCGAGTAGAATAACCATGTCAAAAATCAGCTTGATTGGATATCATTAAGTGCCTGATCGGAGCCCATATAACTCTCGGTCCATGGGTTACAATGGATTTGATTCAGTGTTTCGGATCCATTCTTTTTAAGATAAAAAGGTTCCGATCAAGGACTTAATGATATTCAATCAAGCTGATTTTTGACATGGTTGTTCTACTCGACGAGCTCTACAAAGTGAACGTTTCCGATCATCGGAGCGAGACCGGAGTGGGCCCGGAAAGGAGGGGCAGCAGCAAGGGGAGCAGCAAGGGGGAGAGCAGCCCCCCCGCCTACATGCATATGATCTTTCAACGACGTACGCAACCCAAGGACAATTAATTACTCCTTTTGTTTTATTAAGAATTAGTCCACCCTTTCTGTTTTTCTAGCCACATGAAGAAAAAAAAGTGCTGTGCACAATCCCGTTTATCTCTATTAAATACTTCCTCAGAGTAGATCACGGATTTGAGTTGTGCTAACGGCGCACTTTCGAATTTGGTTCTTCTCCAAATCCCGACTGTGGTCTACTAACCCTTGAGGGGGTGGTAGTTGGTATGTCTCTTTGGTCCCTTTCGAGGTCCGTCGAGGATTTGGAGTCTCTATGATCACGTCTATGGGAGGGTTGCAATGCTCAATCTGTCAATCATCCCTTCCTACACCCTTTTTGCCTTAGAAAAAAAGAAGAAGTACAACAGTGATATCACTTGACAGTATTACGTATCACTTAAAAAAAAAAAGTCACAAAGCAACAATGTTCTAAAAGTCGGTGTAGACATTCCAATTTGACTGCATGAATTAACTAAGGCCCCACCTTGGAACCCGACGATGAAGCTAGTCCCTATCAGCAAGCATTGGCAAAACCAAAAGGATTGACTAACTATGGTGCAAGGAAATTCCTTCCAAACCTTTGAAACCAAAAATAAAAACCTTGGAAGCCTGGAAAAAGCCACGGCGTCACTTTGATATGACAGCGCGCAGTCTGATCGCTCAAGCGGCCGCATGTCCATTTTGGCACATGTGCCACGATTAGAGGTGGCAAATGAGCGGGTCTAGGCGGGTTGAAACTGGTCGTGGATCAAATATGGGCAGGTCAAATATGGGTCAAAAAGTAAACAGGTTGAAACGGGTCGGGTCGAATATGGATCAAGCCAAACCCAAACCCGCCTGACCCGACCCGTTTCCTTCCCTCCCCCCCCCCCCCCTCTTCTCTCCCCTTCTCTGATTTGTCGAGGATTCAAAAAAGTAAAATTTTATGATTAAAATTCAATTTTTTTGAATAAAAATGAAGCAATTAGAGGCTAAAAAAGCTTTAAAAATTTAGGTTTTTTTTTTTTCCTTCATTTCCAAATAGTAGTGTAACTTCAACAAGGAGTCAGAGGCCACATTAGAGAATTTTCTGGAGGGCGATGGTTGCACCGATTGTACAGTTTCAGTCTTCGTTGCGTTCGCCAAAGCCACCGCTTAGGTTTCGATTAAAAAGTCAAGTGACTTTTTTTTTTTTTTTCTATTCAAATTTTTTTGTATTTGTTTGTTTTACGATAAAATTTTTATCCCTATTAGTTCGTCTCGACGAAAGAATTGAAACAGTAATTTTTTTTTTACTTTTACCCTAATATTTTTTTGTAATATTCAAGATAAATCGCAATAACTGGTTTTTTAGGCTTTATCTTGGATGTTTTTAAAAATATTTAGGTAAAAGTCATATTTTTTTACTTTTATGATTGGAGCAAATCAAAAATCGAAAAATATTTGTCGCAAAACGATAAAAGCGAAAAAGTTGAATAAAGACAAAAAAAAAATATCCAAAAGAGGGAGAAGAGCCAAAGGATTGGTCTTATAATTATATTATTTTTGTCCTTTTGTTGCCGAAACAGTTAGAGAGAGAGAGAGAGAGAGGTGAATTGGAGAGAGAGAGAGAGAGAGAGAGAATTGGAGAGAGGGAGAGAGACGGGTGAATAATTGGATTGATTGCAGTGAGTAATGCTTTGAAAAGTCAGGAGACACAGTGCGGCTGTGCGGGCAAAGGGAGAAAAAGGATGTTGACCATTTTTAATTCTAATCCATATTAAACCCACTCTCAATCCATCTAAACCCATAAAAATATGAGTTGATATGGGTTCAACCCATATCAACCCATTATACAATATGGGCGAGTTGGGTTGGGTTGGGTTACAAGTGGACGGATTTGAGCGGATTAAGAAATATGGGTTAGAATTGCCACCTCTAGCCACGATCGACACTTTTTTTTCCACGTGCACTACGGCAGGGTAATGGAGTCTTTTGACACTTTACGAAGCCATGACCGCTTGTTCTTTCCAGCAGCCGCTTCTTTGTTCCCAAGGCCGCATGATCTTAAGGGCGCGCGCGTTCGAGATGCAAGAAGTCATTTCCATTCCTGGTCTTATTGGCTCCTGATTGATTATAGAAATTGGTCCCCCCCTTCGGAAAATACCCCGCAGCCTGCGCCCTAATCCCATTTTCACTTATTTCTCCTTTATAATCTTTATGATCTTTATGGAGTATAATCTTTATGGAGTATCTTTTTTCTTTTTTATTTATTTAATATTATTTAAGTGTTCCAATTTTCAATCCGGTTGAATTTGTGCAAAGATTTTATTATTATTTTTTATCATTTTATCTTCAATAGTCATAATAAATTTTTGGCTTTAAGGCCTTTCAACTAGCACCCTAAGGCTCCTTAGTTTCAGATCTCTCTTAGGGTGCTTATTGAAAGGCTTTAGAGCCAAAAATTCATTACGATCATTTAGAATGAAATGATAAGAAAAATAAGATCTTCGCACCGGTCAAATGAATTAAAAATTGGAACACTTAATTTTTTACGTAGTTTATATATTAAAAAATATAGTTAAGAAATTAAGTGTTTCAATTTTAATCTGTTTGAACCGGTGCAAACATCTTATTTTTCTGATTATTTTATCTTAAATGATCATAATGGATTTTGGCTCTAAGACCTTTCAATGGACATTCTTAAAGAGCCCTGAAACTAAATAAGAAATTTTAGGTTGCTCGTTGAAAGGCCTTAGAGCAAAAAATTCACTACGATCATTAAGGATTAAATGATAAAAAAAAAGTAAGATCTTCGCATTGGTTCAATTGTGTAGACACCCTATGCTGGACTGTCCAGATTAGTTTACTTACGGTCTTTGATTCCCCGACGATGAATACTGTTAAAAACATCCAGAGATTGTTAGTGTGTTTGAGCTTTGAGCGTCCCGGACCTCATTCAAACCTCATTCGAACCCTTCCGAGCTCCATCTCAAGCCCTTCAAGCCAAAACCAAATGGCCTCAGGAAAACCCTACTTGTATACGCTGGTACTGTGCTGGCGTGCGTTGGTCCGCTGCCACGTATCAGTCATCGGTCAACTTTGACTGTTGACCGGGCTTGGACTGGTGTACGCCAGTCAAAGCCAGTCAAATCACCTTTATTCAAGCACATGCACAAGACTTTTTAGGCCCTCCAGAATCCTGTACATTCATTTGGTGGGTGGATACGTGCAGGGGATGTTCACTCCTTCCCCCACATACATCCCATCACCTCTCATCTTCATTAAATGCATGGGAGATTCTCCCTCCAAAGTCAACCAGCCCTTCAACTGGTTACAACTCAACCCTCTCCTCTATATATACCCCATTTGCATTCATGTGCAAAGGGGTTACTAAAAACTTGAAGCATTCAAGTCATCTCTCTCTCTCCATTAGTTCTTTGTTCTTCATTTTCTCTATTTGAGAAAGAAACAACAAGAAGCTCTCCCATACACTACAACATACATCCATCCACCCACATTCTCCTTTCAAAGCCAAGTTCAAGCTCAAACTCTTCAACAAACTCAAAAACAAAGGTATACCGCATGGGTATATTTCTCTGTTCTGATCCCTGAGGGGGGCTGGCAGGGTCAAGGCTGATAATCAATACCAGTCCTGGCTCTAAAGTCGACAAGGTTTCAAAAACAGTTTCTGACTAGAATCGGCGTGCGCGGGTTATAATCACGCGTACGCCGGTCTGTGGCGTATGCCCGTTCGGAACTGGCATATTCCAGTTCGGAACCCGCCTATTCCAGTTGTGAACTGGGGTCAGAATCTGTGTTTTATACTTTATTTCTTGTCTATTAATCACTGTGAGTATGCCTAATAACCAGTTTATTGCTTTTCATATTTAATGGACAAAGAGGTATAACTGGCGTACGGGGTCTTATGATAGGCGTACGGCAGTCATATCTAGCCTAGTGGCTGGCCTTTGCATGACATCTAAGCCTTGGTTGCTGATTATTTTTCCACAATGTTTATGGGGTTTTCTGTTTACTTTCATGGCTTTAAGCCATTTCATCTATCTGTAACTGTATATATGTTGCTCTATAAACTACGTGGTTTGTCCTGGGTATGCACTGGTCCTTTCCAGAACCCAGAGGGTTGAGAATAAAAGCTGTGGGTTTAGACTTACCGGTGCACGCTAGTCTGGTAGTGGAGTACGCAGGTCATCTTTGCATGTAGTGGCATCGCCAGTGCATGCAGATTTCCTCTTGCATACATCATTTCGGATCAGTGTGTTCCAGTTTGTTTAAAACACTCACAAGTGCTTGTTCTCAATCTATTTCACTTGTTTCAATAAAGCAAATCATCCATCACATTTTGCTACATAAATGCAACTTGTTACAGTTTTAATCCCCTTTAACTATTCCCCCGCCCTAATTGGCTAAAAAATGATTAATGAGAGAAAAATGCAAATGTTATACAAAATGCCCGAGTAGAGACCAATCTTTGGATTGGGCGATAGGGGTGCCATAAAACTCTTCCCCTCTCGTAACCTGGCTCCCGAACCTCAGATATCAAAGGTGACGACGGTTGAGTTTACAAGTCTTTTTCAAATAAAAAACGTAGTAAACGTTTCAAGTTCGGTTCCTTGGGTGTTTCACCATAAAAACCCAAGTGGCGACTCTAAATTGTAGCGTTTTGCCGCGCTTTTCAAAAGGGTGCACCCAATTTTATACACAAGATAAAATTTCCAGGGGTGTGTGCCCACAAATTGAATTGAAAATTGGAGCAATATATAAACGATGTATTTATTCCATTTGAACCGGAATGTTTCAATTTTCATAGATAAACGGTGTATATTTTATTTATTTATTATTCGTTGTTAAGACAAATTAAAATAATATAAAGTTCTTAGGCCTCAATCTCTTGAACTTAACTTAAATATGAAAATTGTCCTTATTTGAATTTTTTTTGCATTTGTTAGTTTTGAGCCAAACTTTTGTGGGTATTGACTCGTCTCAACGAGAATCGGAAAAGTACCTTTTTTTTTACTTTACTCAAGTATTTTGCTAAAAAGTTATTATTTCTCAAAATACTTGGGTAAAAGTTAAAAAAAATAATATTTCTTCAATTCTTCTCATTGAGATGAATCAATAACGCAAAACTAACAAATGCGAAAAAAAAATTCAAATAAGGACAAAGTTTCAATTAAGTTAAGTTCAAGAGAATAGAGCCTTAAATATGAAGTAAAATTTAAATGTTAAAAAATATATTTTGGTTGAAAATATTATTTGAGTTAACCAAATTAATATTAAATAAGTAATTAAATAAATAAATAATGAATTAAATAAATAAGATAATAGAATTAAGGAATTAAAAAAAATTAGTTTAAAGGGTGGGAGTTGGGGGCATTTTGGTCTTCTTGGCAAGAGAGAGAGAGAGGGGGGCAGTGTCGAGGGATGGGAAAAGCAGCTCTCGTGGAAATTTCTTTTCCCCCCGGGATGCTGAAGGCCTCCCTCTTTCACCCTAAAGTGTAGAAAAAGGATTAATTCATAGCTTATTCATACAAGTATGTAAATCAACATGTTTGTGAATTCACTTTGTATGCCTATTCGCAGGCAACATAATCCGTAAAGAAACAAGTAGTGAAATACTAAATGTGTGGGAAAAAAATTTAATGCTCAAATAATCTCATTGAGCACTTGCTGGGAGGAGCTTTTGGAAAAAAATGAAAACAAACAATAGTGCCCAAGGCTCAAGTGATTCAAGTGTTTATCAAAAGGCACACACTTTAACAACACTAAGAGCATTCGCATCTGAATTGCTATTTTTCTTCTTTCGCTACAGTGGCAAGCATAAGAGCATCCGCATTAGTTTAGGTAAATTTTGGATCAAATTACCCTCGAAAAGTTATTTTTCTATTTTAACAAGTCACTTTTTAAATGCCACTCCACATCAGACTCTCTATTCTAACTATATTCCATATAATACTCCTTTTTTATGTTACTACTATTTTTGCATTTTTGGTTTGAATGTATATTTCATTATTTTAATCCTCTATTCCTTACTATATTATAGGAGATCAAATGAAACTTTTTTAATTTTATTAAATATTTACTTTTTTAATTATGAAATAATCTATTAAATCAATTTTACTCGTGTAGTGGCGAGCATCAATTACTAATAATAGTCCCATGGGCTGCAATGGCCAAGTGTATATGAGAAAGCCAATAAGACCTTAACGTCCATGAGGTTACTTTTTCAAATCTCAAGGAAACCAAATGTTTCCGATCGACCATCAACCATGGGGTCACTAGTGAGGTTTGGTCGATTGTTAACTTTAGGGTCCCGAAATTAATTGAAGCGTGCGCAAGTTAGCCCGACGTCAGGTTGTAAAACGATCGTTAACTTTAGGATCCCGAAATTAATCAAGGTGTGCACAAATTAGCCCGGCCGGCATTGAATTGTAAAAATTTATTGATGAGTAATAATGCATTCACACTTGCATAGTTACTATATATAAAATCATATAAATCCTTGCACTTAATAGAAGAATAATGGAGTAGTAAAAGACAAACAAGTGGATCCAAACTCACAGTTTAAATAATAAAAAGCTATGAAGTTGATGAACAGTACCTCGCTAGGAGACACGAGCATCTGTAGCAAAGTTACATAATTTGTAGAATAGCGAGGTAAGAAATGAGTTTGATGTAGCCTAGTTTTGGGGGATTTGCTCGTTATTATAGTTTCAAAAGGAATGTGGCGAGAGTAATGTGGATGCTCTAACATTGAAAAGTCAACATCACTAGCCTCTTGAACTGCATCGCTACTTTGCAAAGATTCTAATATTGTAATTGAGGGATGATGTTATGTAGTGGTGTGCGCAGCATCGTGCTGCACACTCAGATCTTATCTTGGTAATGAACGGCTTTCGATCGTTGTTTACTGAGATGAGATTCGAGCCGTCGGTTGCACGATCCAACGGCTCGGAGGCACTGCACAACACCAACCTAAAGACCCTAACATTGCTATAGTTCTTCACTACAAGAAATGAGGCACTATTCATAAGTTACTCTAATATTTTAGGCTTAATTTCAAGAACACCCCCTCAATTATCACATTTTGTCAACTTCACCCCCAAACTAAAAAATCGATCAACCTCACCTCCTCAACTCTCAAAACCAATCAACATTACCCCCTCCACCCAAATCTGTTAAAAATTTGGATGGAAATGGGAGAAAAGACTAAAATGCCCTTGTTAAGTTAAAATAGGTTATTGTACTAAAGTAGTTATCAAGATTTTTTTGTGAGGTCTTACCCAAACTCTCTCTCTCCTCCCTCTCTACGCGAACCCTCGCCCGTAACCGCCTCGCTCACGTCTGACTCCCAATTTCCCTCCTTCCCGCCGTTCAAAAATAACTCAACTCCCTCGGCATTAGTAAATCCGAGCATGTGTCGTTAGCCACCATGACGGAGTAGTAGCACGGGCACTGGGTCCCGTTCCGATCGCTATTCTGGCCCTACACCGATCTTGACCCGCCTCACCCCCTCTTCCGGTCGATGAACTGGAGGCTAGAAGAGATGGATCGGTCGTCATCGATCAAGCTGAGCTGAGAGATTACGATGGAGAACAACGTTGTGGCATGATCGAGAGGCAGGGGCGCTTGTTGTGGGCCCCATTGGTGGTGGAGTAGTAGGGTTTTTGAGAGGAATTCCAGATTGTGGGAGACTCCGATTCGACCATCTCCTTGTCGGTTCTACAAGGATTAAGATTTCCAAGACTCACAGTTGGGTTTTTGTTTTTCCTTTTCCACTTGAACCCCATTGGTTCACAAAGAGAAAGGGAGAGGAAGTTTCTCTCTCTACACGCATGGCTGTTGTTATTTGACTCGTGTAGTGAACAACTGGGGAGATGGGTCTAAAAGGAATTTCCAGGACTCACAGATTGTCGGCGACCCCATTGGTTCATTCGATTCGTCTAAAATGCATGGGTGTCTTTGGTTTCTCCAAAGAACAAGAAGAGAAAAGTCAAAAACTTTGATCTGAACTAGACCAGTGGAGATTCGGATATACTGGTTCCTCACCACATGGGGATTCGTTTTCGTTTGGTGGATTACAGGGTTTGGTAAAAGAAAAAAACTTCTAATCGGAGGAGGAGGAGAAGGGTATTTTGGGGTTAGAATTTGTTTTCAGTCAAAAAAATTTATTTTCCTTCAAAAAAGTTAACTTATGTTAGTTACAGATTTGGATGAAAGGAGTGATGTTGATTGATTTTGATAGTTGAGGGGGTGATGTTGATCGATTTTTTAGTCAGGGGGTTATGTTTAAAAAACGTGATACTTGAAGGGATGTCCTTGAAATCAAGCCAATATTTTATTGTTTAAATTGTTAACTTGTCTCTACTTTTTCTTATTTTCTTATTCTGTTATTGGAATGGTTAGTGAATAAATTTTAGGAATGGTGATTGACACTCCTTTTTTTTTTTTATAACCACACTCATATATATATATATATAGTCTTTTTGTAATGTAAATTTGCAATTTTGTCCTTCAAAGTGTCAAACAATTGGATCAAACATTTTCAATTATCGACTTTGTTTACATTTTTTTATAAGGCTACTCAAAAAATTATTTCAAAGTTAATAAACGACCCGGACCAATTGGGTGAATCAATGAAGTGGGATTTACAGACCCAACGATACACTATCGGTACCCATTTATATTGAACAAGAGGAACATGATTGTTAGAATTGAACTGTTACAAAAATATAGTCGTTAAAACATGATGGTTACAAAATATAGCCATTACAATAGAGCAGGTAGATTAATATAGCCGTTAGAGAGTATGGAAATTAGAAAAAGTAAAAAATATAACATTTCAATATTATATTAGAACAAGAAGGAAATAATATATGAATAGATCTAAGTTAAAATAGAGAGTTTGATGCAGTGGGTATCGTAAAAGGTGACTTGTTAAAGTAAAAAAGTAGCTTTTAAAATTTAATTTGATCTAAAATTTAAAGAGTCTAATACGGATGCTTTTACGTGTCTACTAATAACATATAAACTTTGAGTTTATCAAACCAAAATCATAGCTATAGCTTATAGGGTTTGAAATAAAGGGGAAAATAACGAAACCAATATTTTGAAGGATGAAAACTCCAATATTGAGGAACAAAGAGTATTCAATTATAGTTCAAAGTTAAAAAACTTTTGAGCTTATTTAATCAGAACTCTTCAGAAGTAAATCGCCCATTAAGTAACTTCAAGTGCTTTAAGGATCCCGCATCCCAGATGAAATTGAACATCAAAACTTGATTTGGATTAAATCAATTTATGTACAATTAATAGATGTCAAAAAAAGAATCATTACCACCAAGGATAGAGCCAGATGAGGGCTAGTAGAAACTGTCGCCCCTTACAATTAAAAAAAAACCATATTTTTACATTGAAATATACAACACCACCACCCCCCCCCCCCCCCCCCCCCCCCCCCCCCAAACCACTGATTCAGTGAGGGATCCTGCATTTTGTTATTTAACAAAACGCGAACCTCCCCTTTCCCGATTAGAATCGTTCAATGTGATCAGAACGTGATTTTGAAGGTTCCCGTGTGAAATCCGCAAAAATATTACCGAAAAGTGCTTCATCTGAGCAATTTTTCATTGAACTGCTCGGATGAAGCAATTCCAGTGATTTTAAGGGTCCCCTCGAGAAATCAGCAAAAAACATGACCGAAAAGTGCTTTATCCGAGTAGTTTTCATTGAACGACTCAATGAAAAACTGCTCGGATGAAACACTTTTTGGTCTTTTTTTTTGTTTCCCGCGTGGACTCTTAAAATCACGTTTTAAACACATTGAATGGTTCATCGAAATTCTATCAGAAAAGGAAAAGTTCAAATTTCAGCAAAGTGAGGGATCCTTCATAAGATAAGGACTATACACACACACACACACACACAAAATCCATTTCAAATGTGGTGGTTCTCATTTTAGTTAAAATTCGAACCTCCCAATTTCTCCTATTTTTCGATCGAATTTTGATGATCTGAACTGCTCAATGTGATCAGAACGCGATATTAAGGGTATCTGCGAGAAATCAACAAAAAAAATGACCGGGAAGGGCTTCATATAAACAGTTTTTTATTGAACGGTTCAAAAAAAATTCGCTCAAATCAAGCCCTTCCCTATCAATTTTTTGCCGATTTCTCGCGAGGACCCTTAAAATCACGTTCTGAACACATTGAACGGCTTGGATCATCGAAATTCGATCGGAAAAGAGGAGTTCGCATTTTAAGAGGTCCTCATTTCAAGAGTTCGCATATATATATATATATATATATATATATATATATATATATATATATATATATATAGGGCCCTTCTAATAAGGTCGCCCTTATTTTCACAAAATGCAGACGTCAGCTTACAAACATTGGATTGTATTTTTAATGGTCCGGATCTGCTGGTCATAAACCCTTTATGACCATCAGCAAATCAGGATTGAAAACACGATCCAACGGCTCCGGTCGTAAATGGTTTATGACCATCAGCAGATCCGAACCATTGAAAACATGATCCAACGACTGTGAGCTGATGTCTGTATGTTCCAGGTGTAAGGGCGACCTTAGCTGAAGTGGTGTGTGTGTGTGTGTATATATATATTATCAAAAATAAATTTTGATTGTCTATATTCATTCTCCCTGCACAAAAATTCGTCTCTGATTACCACCATAAAGAGAGATCGAGAAGATAGAAAAGCCCAAACTTCATGATGCTAAAATACAGAAGAATGCCGTTAAAAAAGAAGAAGAAGAAGAAAAAGAATGAAGTATGCTAGTATTTGGGTTTGATATCTTCAAACCCCCAAAGAGAACACAAGTGAAGTAATGAGATTGATGAGTTTTTATGTACTATCACCTTATACCTCAATTGTGAGTTGGACAAATGAAGACCACAAAGCCAAATAGAGACTGAAGTGCATATCAATAATGACATTCAAAGTGGCAACTTGGTATTCAAAAAACAATTTTACCTTGGCTTTGTTATTCCAAACCTAACTTTCCGGTCCTCCATCTTTCCCTACAAAGGCAAAGGGGAACGCAAAATTCACTAGATAAAATGGGATAAGCTGAATCGGTGCAAAGGCAAAGGTGGATTGGGGTTTCGTGACTTGGAAGTTTTAACAGGGCCTTGATAGCAAAACAAGGGTGGAAATTGATTTCCGGTGAACCGTCTCTCTTCAAACGAATTTTCAAGGGCAAATATTTTCCCAACACGACTTTCTTCAATGCAAATATAAGCAACCAGGCATCATGGGCTTAGAAAAGCATTTGTTGGGCTAGAGAGTTACTCAATAAAGGTTGGAGGTGGCAGGTTCGTTCAGTAAAAAACATTCGAATTTGGGAGGACCATTGGCTGCCAAAACCACCGGCTTTCAAGGTCAACCTGAGTTCGGTAAGGAGTAGCACCATAACTTATGTATTGACAATTCCATAAAGACTTGGAAGATGCAGCTGATCAAAGAAAGTTTCAATGAGGAAGAGGCAACCGTTATCCTTTCTTTGCCTATTAGTACCTGATTAGCACCTAAGATTGTAAGATCGTGGTGCTAAAAGTTCCCTAGCCTGTGTTGTCTTTATTTAATATCGCAGTTTTTATGCAGTTTTTACTCGGAAGGTAGTTTGTTTAATGTTTCAGGTTAAACGTCTCTAAAGGGCGTGGTTTGGTTGCAAGACCAACCCTAAGTTAGTTGTTGTTTCAACGCCCGGTGAAATTTCTGCCCGGACGGCCCAAGAGTGAAGGCGTGAGGCCTCGGGCAAGGCGTGGAGCCGTCGGGTGCCAAACTAGGAAGTTGGCCTGAAGAATTGGAGATAAGCTATGCGTATCGATACGGCCTTATTCTGTATCGATACGCATTAGCTTCGTGGCAAAGCAGGCGGTTCCGTATCGATACGGATTAAGGACCGTATCGATACGGGGAAGCTACGTAGCATGGCCCTTTTCAACTTATCAGCGTGGTATCGATTCTTTGCTTATTTTGTATCGATACGGAGAGCCTTCGGCCAGATATTTGTTGCTTTTTGCACCTTTCATTTTTGGGATATTTGCCTTTAATAGTATTTTTTAGATATTTTGATGAGAGAGACACCCTTTTTGTATAAATAGGGGTGTCATCTCTCACCTTTGGTAGCTAGCTCATTAGATATTTTAGAAGTGTTCTCCATTAATGTTTCCTTAAGCTTTTCAAGAGTAGTTTCAATAGAACTCAAGCAAGTAAGTTTCGTTCTTTGTTTTTCCGTTTATTAAAGTTGTAGCCGCGGACTAGATCCTTTATAAAACCAAGTTTATTTTCGTTTTCCTCGGTTAAAATTCATGTCTCGTTTTTATGTTTTTACTTGTGCCTTAAGTATGAGTGAGTAGTCGTTTGGCCAAGTCTCGGGATAATCTTTCCCGAAGACTTAGGTTGTTAGTTGGTTCTCGAATCTTTGGGCATAAAAGTTTGGTTCTCGGAATAGGACTTAACTTGTGTTTTTGGTCTAAGCAAGGTGTGTTAACTACGTGGTAAGGCGTTTGCCAAGCGGTCTTAGCAAACGGCTCACCAAGTGCTCGTGGCCGCCTATGTTTTTGATATATTTGTCAAACAAGAAAGTTCACCTCCGTTTAATCTTATCTCTCATAAAACGTAGTCTTTAAAGCTAAATCCTCCGGGCGTGAGCACGCGGTCGTGACTCTCGCCTGAGTTATATAGAGAACCGGTAACTTCCTTTGTCAAGGGTTAGAAGATCCTTAGACTTGCCTCTTTTAAGTTAATTAAGCGTTTTCCTACTCTTTTGCCTTGTCGTTTTTCTCCGTTTCAAAGCAACCTAGTTGGCCGCCTTGAACGCTGCACTCTACCATATTAACCTACAATCCGTCTAAGCTATCTTTCGAATTCCCTGTGGTACGATCCCGGTCATACCGGTTTACTATGCTTCCGACAATCTAGCCCTACGCTTGGGGTTTTATTCAACCATTATTGGAAGGCGATGGTTGGAAGTTAAGCAGTACCACGCAAAGAAGGGATCGCAAAGTATGGCACTACTCCCTAAATGGTGTATTCACTGTAAAATCTATTTATTGCTTGGAAAAAGAGAGCTTGATCAATGAGCTGGATAATCACGGAGCTCAATCTAGTTCTGCTAATGTGATGGCACAGATTTGGAAGAAGTAATGGGGCTTGCCTATCCACCCAAAGATCAAATTTTTTGCTTGAAAGTGTTTCAATGAAGCTCTAGCAACCAACTCTACCCTAACCGCAAAGAAGGTACGTTCTGATCCAATTTGTTCACTGTGTGGAAATGCAGAGGAATCTATTTCTCATTTGTTATTCCGATGTGATTTTACTTCAAAAGTGTGGATTCTTTTGCCTTTTCGCCTTAGACCTGAGGAACTTGAAGACTGTAGACATATGTCTGACAGGTGGCAATGTATTTGCGATCGTATCCGTTTAGCTCATCTCCCCTCTTCAACATTGGGTCTTGGCCTTTCGTATTGCTAGTGGATCTGGAAAACCGGAAACGATTTGGTGTTTAATGGTACAAGTTGCCCTGCGGAGGGAGTTAATGGAAAGGCACAAACAGATTTTTTTGAGTTTCTAGAGGCTAATGTCAAGCCTTCCCCTACTTAAGTGGCTTCTTCAAATCCAGAGATTTTGGTTTGGAGGAGACCTGATGAAGGCATGACAAAAATTAATGTTGATGCAGTGGTATCAAAGGAAACGAGCACTATGGAACATGAGCAATTGCTTGGGATGCGAACGGGTCCATTTTGGGAATCTTTATTAAGTCATATGAAGGCCTCACCTCTCCACGGCTTGCGGAGGCTGTGGTAATTAGAAATAGTATGAATTTGAGTGTTGCTCTGAATGTAGGACATGTTCTTATTGAATCGGATGCAGAGTCAATTGTCCAAAACTGTTCCATGTCAAAAGATCCATCCTCTAATATCGCAGTTTTGGTACAAGATTGTTTAGCATTGAAGGATTCGTTTTAGTTGTGTGAATTTAGTTTTGTCAAACGTAATTGTAATAGGGCTGCATATGCTTATGCAAAGAAAGCCGCTTTTTGTAGTTTGTCCGGTTTGTGGATAACTACCTTGCCCTCATGGGCTTCCTCTCTCTCTCTCTGATGTTTAGGCATTTTTCTGCCTCTCAGATTAATAAAATCTTCTCCCTTTTGTCAATAAAAAAAAAAAAAACTTTCCCTACAGTTATTATACACCGCACGCATAAAATAACAATCAAGCAAAATGTGTACTCCTAATTTTTTTTTCCTGGGTTAGGTATAGGTTAACTATGCTACGTGCACAGCAGCTATGCACAGATCCCTTTTTCTCCCGCCTCGAGTCGCACAAAGATGATCGGAGCCGCTCATTTTGTTCAAAATATGTCGTTTAAGGTCTCTGTAAAAAATGAGCTTCATTCGATATTGTTAGAAGCGTTAACAAAATATCCAAAATCACTTTAGAATTTAGGCGCTGCTGCTGTGCACGTAGAGTTTCTATAGGTTAGCGCAGGTGCAATAGAGAATTACTCCGTATTTTAATACTAGCAACAACTTACAGTAGTGTAAACTTTTCAAGGACTAATTTGCCAAACGTCATGCTTTCAGGGGGACAAGTGTGGTTTACCCAAGGTATGAACGAAGTTCCCATTTTTGCCGGAACAATTGAACAGAGCGGAGAAAGAGATATCCATTCCATTACACACGGGCGAGCGCACTAATTTAAAGAGAGCTATATATCTATTCAATCTAGAGAGGCATGTCATCAAATCTGATATCTGGTCTTTGAGTATGAATCTGGGTTTCTTTCTTTTTCTCCCATTTACTCTGCGTGTCGTTGTTTCCCCCCAATTTTTTTTTTGGTAATTCGGTTGCTTTTCTGAATGGGTCTCTTCACTTCACTGTTGTTTCTAAGCTTTCAAGGCTCTGTTTTATTTAGTTCATGAATTGTGCTTTACTCAGTTAAATTGTGGGTTTTTGTTTGTGTATTTATAGGGTCTTGGGTGTATTCTGCTTTAGCTTTAGACAGAGGTTAAAGGAAGCATGAAGGGTCATGAAGCCAAGGTATATTTCTATGTTCTTTCATCTGTTCACCCTATTTTGTGGG
This sequence comes from Rhododendron mucronatum var. ripense, assembly GCA_019656295.1. Lineage (NCBI taxonomy): Eukaryota > Viridiplantae > Streptophyta > Magnoliopsida > Ericales > Ericaceae > Rhododendron > Rhododendron mucronatum. The sequence goes on along the minus strand of BPLT01000004.1, from coordinate 2,917,023 downwards.
TGGTTGTTTTGCTTCAGTGTTGCAATTCAGGGATGTTTTAAACTCCAATATTTGTTGGTATTATGTTGACATGTTTGTAATGAATTTTTGTATTAGTAGTAACCGACTTAGTACTCCTCTTGTATAGGAATAAACACACACTCTCTCTCTCTCTCTCTCAAATGCACTTCTGCCATCATCCATTCCAAGATCAGGAACTTCATGATAGCAAGAGCTTGGGTTGTGTGGCTTAAGGACCTAACATTTGGAATGATTTTGGTCCAAGAGGTAATATGTGTCCCAAGGGAACTGGATCTGTGATTAGTGTCAACCATTTAAAACCTCGTCAAGAAGTTAGCGAGTAAGAGAATAAGCTTCAACTTTACCTGAACTTTTGCTGGTAAAAAAATTGTTTGCAGTTGAACAAGTTCGTGACGAAAGGAAGATATTCTGTGAGCCATTTTTTAGAGACTGCTCTTTATACAAAAAAACTTCTTGTGTACTTTAGGCATAAAAAGGTCCAAGGCATTTATTCATGCCTGTATGTTGTGTAGTCATGCACACTTGTAAGTGGTACGACACATACAAATTAAAAAGGTGTTCTCTTCACTTTTTGGGCTGTTTCCCCTTAAAGGAGGCCTAGTTGAAATGTACGTCCTCAATGGTGTATCATGTGTAGGAGAAATGAGGAATCCATGGATCACCTTGTTTGCCAATGTCCATTGGCTTTGGCTTGATGGAACTTAGGCTATTACGGTTGGTGGAGGTTTGATGGGTGATCCCAACCACTTGCTTTCGAGTACGAATAATTGCTTATAAGGGCTTCGGAAGTTACAGGAAGGCAAAAGTATTCTGGGAATGTAAAATTCGTGCTCTTTTTTGGTTTTCGGTTGGAGAGAAATGCAGGTATTTTTACGGTAATTGAGAAGATGAAAAGCTAGTATGGCTTACAGTTTCGTAGTTGTCTTCTTTTACGGTTGTGTTTCCGCTTCTTTTAAGGGGATCTTTGTATTCTTGATTTGTAGGGATCGAAGAGCAGTGTGTGAATTGTCGTTTTTGGTGTTTCTTCTTTTTTTCCTTGGTGGACTTCTTGTCCTCCTAGTCTCTTGTTTTATGTTCTCTCTCTTTTGAAAAGGTTTCCTTTGTTGATGGTAAACAAAGAAATATATGGTCAATAAATTTGACTGGTATATTTGTTTGTGTTATTTTAATGTAAAATGGTTTATTCTTAAAAAAAATTCTTACGAACTACTAGGTAAGAAGACAGTTTAATTATCTACTAATGGACTAGGTTGCTCTTTGAAAACAAATAGTTATTGGACTCTTTGGTGTCTGATCATATACGGAAAACAGAGAGGTGTTTAGTGAGGCAGCCTATTTCTGGTAGGTTTTTTAGGGTTGGGAGCTTTGGCTGCTGGGTTACACCCTCAACAATTATTCAAGTTTGTAGGCAGAAGAGATGGGGAGGACCAGATGAGGTAGGAAAATCAAGGCGGTGCTTGTCACAGTTAATTTCTTTGTTCTGTCATTTGAGGAGTGGGAAGGGACCATCTCCCATGGAAGCAGGTATGGAGAAATAGTGTTCCAACAAAGGTTGTTTTTTCTGTTTTGCACCATGGCTGGGAGGGTACGGTACGAATTCCCCAATTGGTCTCACATGTTTAAGAAAGCAAAGGAGTTGCTGGTCTATTTATTACTTCATTGTGAGGGAGCTTTGGACTTGGACTGGTAGAGTATGTTGCAAAGGAGGATGTTGTGAAGTCTTCTTCATTTTATTATTGGAAATCCATTGTGATAGGGAACAAGATAGGTTTATCGTTTTTGATCCTAGAGGATATTTATATGTGTAATCCTTATCTATATAAGGATGTTATTTAGTAGATTTAGTTGTTATCATTTATCCAAAGGATAATATTGTTAAGATATCTCATCTTTCTTTGTAGTTATCATTTTGGAAGAGCCTATTTAAAGGACTTTACTGATGGTCTTGGGATTTAGTTTACAATATGGAATCAATTTCTTTTGCGTGTTGGTGTGTATGCCTTTACAACCCCTATATGCAGCTTTCTATGGTTCTCATAAGGTTTCATCTTCATTTATCTAACTTTCTTTATCGTCATGCACTTTGTGACACTTTTTTACTGTCTTTTGTTCTGAGGAGCTGAGCCCTATCGCTGACAAGTTATTCATTATCTGAATACAACCCGTCTTCTCGCCTTTTATCTGTTCCCATTTCTCCAACGTCTTTGCAACTGGACTGGTTTGTCTTTCTGGCTTATGGTCTACTTGACTGTGGCAGTCCGGGCCCAATCATATACAAAACGCATCTTGGAATTCCAGCCATGTTTCTCCATTTGGGGCCTATCGATAGATATTCAATACTTCTTACGTAAATACCTGAACTGGTTGTTCGGCTGTGAAGATTATTGTTGAGGGAATTCATACCTATCAACATACATGGTGTTTTCATTTAGCATTTCTCCATCTTCCATGTTTCAGTAGTGTTTTTCGTTTTTGAAAAAGGAATCTATGGTAAACGGAAATGTTGAATACTTGAGCTGGGGAGGCTGACTCACTACAAGATAGGCAAGCATTGGGACCAATCATGAGTTAAGAAAAGAAGTAACGAAGATTGTTTGGATCTTTTCACTGGTATCAAAATGGCCACAGAGGCTACAACTGATGTTCCATTTTAAACTTTTCAAGCTGTGCAATCCTGGAAGGGAATCATTGCAGGAAAAAAAATTAGCAATTGGAGCCCGAAGCATGATTAGCCTTAAAAGTAGGCAGATGACTATCTGTTTTCCGTTTCAATTACCAAACCAAACCAAGCCTTGTACCCCAATCTCGGCTACATTAATCTTGTTTTTCCATTGAGCTCTGTCTAGGGCTACGTCTTCACTTAGATTTAGTAGTGGAATAAGGAGTTTAAGATGTGGCCTAAAACTAGTGTCGGTCATTTAGGGGCCCTGATAGTTCAATGACACAACGCCCATCTTTTGTTGTTCTGTCCCACCTCAGCATCAGAGCAAGATGATCTCGATGATAGTCAATTACATGCAATCAAGAAGTAACAACATGTGATATTGGGGTTTCTATGTGTCAATATTTTTTGCTTATCACCATCCATCACCGATTAAATTTCACAATTTTCAAACTTCTTGATTCCTTGGGTAGCCTCTTGTTGTTTGTTAGTGCAATGGGAGGACCCTGGCAATGAAGAATGAGACAAGCTTTATATTGTGGAGCTTATTTCAAGATTGCTGCTTTTTTCTTCCCATCATGCAGAATCCACAGAATGATCCACAAGAGAGGTGGCAGGGTTTGAGATTCACTAAAAGAATTGACTTAGTGAAACCCTCGATTTTGTTTTCTGGGAATGAAAAGGATCCATCTCCAAGAACATGAAACGGATCCTCCAAAAGTGGAATGCGTTTGCAATTTCTTTGGGAGATTATTTATATCTGTAAAGAATTGCATTACATTAAGGCTGTGTTGGAACCTGTGGAAAGAAATGGAATGGTAGGGGAAAATACTCTCTATTCCCTCTGTTTGGAACGTACAGAATGGGTTTTACATCAAACTTGCATGTCTAGTAACCCAAGTGTGGTATTTGAAATGTCTTCCTAGTTTCTCTCCTATTTTTCTTAATTACTTTCTCTTCTTTTCTCTTTCCAAATACTTGTAAATCCTACAAGATTAAAGAATCAACTAACTACATGAAATTATTTACTTATTTCTTTTACAAATAAATGAATAAATCTCTAATATGGAATGCATATAAGTCAACGGTACATGCCTTTACAGGAGACATTTATGTTTCTTAGGGTTCAAGTATGTTTTGAATTATTTTTCTTTCCGAATGGTGCCAAATATTTCCATTTTCATGTCCTCGAAGATTACACTCATACGAACTTTTGATCCTTTTCAAGAGCCCTATGTACTGTATTTCCACACCTTTGTACCTCCCTATCACACCAACCCCCGCCCCCCCCTCCCCCCAAACACACACACCCCCCAAACGGCCCCCAACACACACATTCAACCAAGATAGAGGTTGTAAAAGATTAGAAAAAATAACGAGGAACACGACAGCAGACGACAAAATGTAAAACTTATATTCACATTTAAATTCTGCATTGTCTTCAGAAATGTGGTGCTGCATTAAGAATTTAAGTTTCCTTTTGTACTTTTCCCTCTACCCTCCAAGTTGCTCTGGCGATATGAATATAATCCATCAATGAAATTGGAACTGTCCCCATTATTTCTCATTGTTTCTGGCATTCACGTACATGTCAATACCTGAGTTGCGTTATTGTTACAGATGCCTAGAATGGAGGATATTCTAAACCTTCCAGTGCAGGATCCTCCTAGTGCAGAGTTTTCTGCAGCTCATCTTAATTGGATACAAGTAGAAGGTGGTAGGCAAGGTGGTGACAATATTGCTCTAATCTCTTATGCCAGAGTGGATGATTTTGTGAAAGGAGAATCTGCTAATGCAGAATGCCCCGCTCGTTTCCGAGTTGAGTCTAGGAGGAAGAGAACTCAAGGGAGTGTCAGCAAACCAAGGGTTGATGGCTATCTTGAATACACGCTGTATGTTGCGCGTTGCATTTCATATTTATTAGGTGTCTGAAATTGTATGGGACCTGTTAAATGTTTCTGAACGGTACCTCTAATTTTGTGAAATTGTAGAGAGAGAAAGAGGCATAGAATGTGAACCCTCAAAATTAGGGTAATTTCTCATTGACGTGAAGTATATACAACATACTAAACTAATTACTCTATGGTCCTAGAGAATGAACTAGTTACACGATAGAACAACTAATAAACTAATTACAAATAACCCATAATCTAACACTCCCCCTCAAGTTGGTGCGAAGATATATATCAAGCCCAACTTGAACACAATGGGGTGGAAAATCTTGCTGCGAAGCCCTTTTGTGAATATATCAGCCAACTGATCCTCAGACCTCACAAAATGCATACATAGCAAACCCTCGCTCAGTTTCTCCTTGATGAAGTGTCTGTCAATCTCAATATGCTTCGTTCTGTCATGTTGAATAGGATTATGAGCAATGTTTATAGCAGCTTGTCGCAATAGAGTTTCATAGGACCATTGTTAGAAAAACCCAAATCATGTAACAAGGTTTGGAGCCACAAGAGCTCGCAAACACCACGAGCCATAGCTCTATATTCAGCTTCTGTGCTAGACCTAGTGACCACTGATTGCTTCTTACTTCGCCAAGTAATCAAATTTCACCCAAGAAAAGTACAGTAGCCAGAAGTAGAACGTCTATCATCCACAGAGCCGGCCCAGTCAGCATTAGCGAATACCTCCAATCGCAGGTGACCATGATTAGAGAACATAATTGCTTTTCCTGGAGCTGATTTGAGATACCTCAAAATACGATAAACTGCATCAAGATTTGAGGTACGAGGATCATGCATAAACTGACTAACAACGCCCACTGCAAACGTATCATCAGGTCTGGTGTGAGCTAAGCATATTAATCGACCCACAAGTCAATGATACCTCTCCTTATCAGTACGCTCCCTTATATCTCCACTAAGATGATGATTCGCCTCAATAGGAGAATTTGCAGGTCTACAACCCAACATACCTGTTTCTTCCAAAAAATCAAGTATATACTTCCGTTGGGAAATAAAAATACCCCTATTAGACCTTGCCACTTCCATTCCAAGAAGGTATCTCATTGATCCCAAATCCTTAATCTCGAATTCTTGGGCTAGACGAGACTTAAGGTTATGAATCTCATTCACATCATTGCCTGTCATTATTATATCATCACCATAAACAATAAGGACAACAATCTTACCAGCACCTCTCTTGATGAACATAGTATGATCTGCATGGCTCTGCTTGTATCCAAAACTCAACATAGCCTTTGAAAATTTGCCAAACCAAACTCTAGGTGACTGCTTCAATCCATAAAGCGCATTCCTCAATCTACACACCTTTCCCTCACTCGTAGGGGAAGAAAAACCCGGTGGTATATCCATATACACTTCCTCCTCTAAATGACCATGGAAAAATGCATTTTTCGCGTCAAATTGTTGAAGAGGCCAATTCAAATTGGCAGCACAAGAAAGGAGAGCTCGCACATAGTTCATCTTCGCTACTGGAGCAAATGTCTCCTTGTAGTCAATACCATAGGTTTGAGTAAAACCCAAGCAACAAGTCTCGTCTTGTATCTCTCAACTGTAACCATAAGCATTCTGCTTAATAGTAAACACCCACTTGCAGCCCACTGACTTCTTTCCTCCGGGAAGTGATACTAGCTCCCAGGTGGCATTTTTTTTCAAAGCTGTCATCTCCTTTACCATAGCTTCTTTCCACTTAGGTATGCCGAAAGCATCCTGCCAATTTTGTGGAATAGATATAGAAGAAAGAGAAGACAAAAAGGCATGGTACGAAGGAGATAAACGATCATAAGAGACAAACTCGGAGATGGGATGTTGAGTACATGACCTAACACCTTTCCGAAGAGCAATAGGGAGATTATCAGAATCAATAACAGGAGATTCAATGGGAGAAAATTCATTACCAGATGAGTCAATTGAGGGATTCGGAACTGGAGCAGGCGACTATTATTGACCAGGTGGCATCACACATGAGGACCTTTCATTTTTCTGTCTATTTCTAGTGTAGACCTTCCAGTTAGACCTTTGCAGCCGTGGTGGTAATTCCTTGATGTCATCACCAATGTCATGTGTAACTCTTTCGGCAGATATTGGTTCAGATTTTTCCTTCTCCCCCTCACCATGATTATAAAAAGTAAGTATCTCTTTCTCCCTTATCTTTTCCTGGCGATACTCCCCTTAAAGAGATGGAGTGGAGGGAAAGTAAAAAGACTCTTTTTCCCAAAATGTGACATCCATAGAAACAAAAAACTTCCTAGAGTGAGGATCATAACATTTATAGCTCTTCTGGGTAGGAGAGTACGCAATGAAAATACATTTATGGGCTTTAGGACCTAACTTGCCACCAAAAGAGGGGCATGAACAAAACACACACAACTAAAGACTCTCGGAGAAAGAGTTGTGATGCGAAAACTACCAGGGAGACACTCAATCGGAGTTTTAAAGTGGAGAACACTGATGGCATACGGTTGATAAGGTAAGTTGCAGTCAAAATCGCTTCTCTCCATAAATATTTGGGAACATTCATGGTGAACAAAAGAGAGCGAACAACCTCAGCAAGATGACGATTTTTGCGTTTAGCAACTCCATTTTGTTGTGGAGTGTCAACACAAGTTGTCTGAAAAAGAATGCCATTTACATCCAGAAAGGCCCAAATTTTTTTATTGATATACTCAGTGCCATTGTCACTACGAAGAATTTTGATATTCGCATCAAATTGGGTGCGCACCATTGCATGAAAAGATTTAAAACAAGAAAAAACTTCACTTTTTGAGTTAAGTAAATACACCCAAGTACGCGAGAATAACAATCAATAAAAGTGACAACTGACAACCCACCAATAACCCTTAAGAGATGTAACTGGGGAAGGACCCCAAACATTAGAATGAATAACCATAAAAGGAGAAGCACTCTGTTTATTAATAGGTGCATAAAAGGAACGTTTATGTTTTCCAAGCTCACAGGCTTCACAAAAAAACTGACTCCGAGAACAATGTTTAATTAAATGAGGAAACATTTTCTCTAAAATCCCAAAAGAGGATGGCCCAATCTACGGTGTCACTGATGTAACATAGAAAGAGCTGAACTCGTATCTGTTTACTGAGCTAGACCACATGACATGGGTGAACAGAGGGACAAGCTGCAGACTCCAAAAAATAGAGACCACCATGTGCTTTACCACTGCCAATCACCTTCCCTGTATCCAGTTCCTGAAAAACACAATGTGTAGGAAAGAACGTCATTGAGCAATTTAAGGAATGAGTAAGACTACTAACAGAGAGAGGGTTAGTAGAAAAATTTGGAACATGAAGAATTGAAGAAAGGGAAATGGTTGGAGAGTAGTGAATGGAACCTTTCCCTGAAATAGGGGATAGAGATCCATTTGCGACTCTGACTTTATCCTTATCAGAACATGTAGAATATGAGTCAAAGAGATGAACAACCTGTCCTATGATCCGTAGCACCCGAATCTATTATCCAAGAAAGAAAAGAGGAGGCACTAGGTTGGAAACCTGTGTGAGCAAAAGACGTAGTGGAAGTAGAAGCTATGGAAGACAGCGTGTCAAGCTTAGTCATTAGGCGCTTGAGAGTTTGTAACTCCCTTTGAGAAAGAGCACTGACTGGAACATTCTTGAGATACTCCGCCATACCAACAGAAAAATAGTAAAATAAATACCAGACACCATACCAACCTATAGATCAAGCCCAGTTGATTTGGTGATACCAAATAATGGTCAACCACAGTCAAATAGGAATATGAGACTTGAGTCAACTCAGCACCAATTCAACTTACTACACTCAGTCAACTCAGTTAAATCAGTGATTTTAAACTCAAATTCAGCCAACTTTGTGCACGAACAGCCTCAACAATGCAGAATAAGAGCAAAAAACTGTCCCAACAGTACCAAACAATAACAAACAGCTCCAAAAACAGGGTCTAAACAGTTTGTAGTAGAGTAGATTAATGCAAAATGCCTCTGATTATCAAACAGTTGCAGAAAACAGTTCAACGGAGCTTTATAAGATGTCAAACAGTACACAAGCACAGATTGGGTCCGGAAAAAAAACTTTGAATATGCAGACCCAGTTCCAATCGAGTTTAAACCCAGTCCGATCTAGAGCAAACAGATATGACCCAGTCCTTTCTGTTAAACAATAGTCGCGGAGGTTGATAGGGCCAAAAAAAGCAATGAATAGGCCACGGAACAACCAGAAAGTCACGAATGCACGAGAATCAGCCACCACGAAGGTCGCCGGAGGCTGGGTGGTGTCTGGCAAGGTTTGCCAGTCCTTGGGTGATGGTCGCTAACAGTGCTAAGCACTGGTCGAAGACCACAAAAACTGTTGGATGTTCAGTCAACAGAAAAAGGCCTGAAAACGTACTGTATGTGGGTACCCAGTGGATTTCGAAAGCATACAGAAGTTGTCGGAGGCAGATTGGAGGTCGTCGGAGTTGTAAGGCGTAGGAAGGTGGTCGTTGGAGATCGTACAGCGTCGGAAAGAGAGCGTCTGAGGCAGACGCTTATTGACGCTGATTTTCGAAAGCAGACCCAGACCTGTTGGACGTTGTACAGTGTCATGGGAGGCAATAGAAGCAGATATAAAACCTGGTCAGAGGTCGACGAGGATCAAGAAGGGTGACGGCGTGGTTATACCAAGGTAAATCGTGTGCTCTGATACCATGTGAAATTGTAGAGAGAGAAAGAGGCGTAGAATGTGAACCCTCAAAATTAGGGTAATTTCTCATTGATGTGAAGTATATACAACATACTAAACTAATTACTCTACGGTCCTAGAGAATGAACTAGTTACATGAAAGAACAACTAATAAACTAATTACAAATAAACCCATAATCTAACAAATTTCTACCATATGATTACACCTCAGAGAAACCCTTTCTTGAGAGGTTGAAAACATTGCACTGGAAACACTTATTTACTAAGTAACCTGGACAAGGGACACACAACACGCCGATTTTCTTACATGCCGATAACATGATAAATAAGTTGATAGAAATGTTTGAAGATTTTATTGGTATGATTGTTTGGTTTGAAAAATTCAACGTTACGCTTGTTAAAATGGAAAAGATATTTTGTCGGAAAAAATATTTTGTCCACAACTTAAAAGACCAATTTGTCACCCAAATAGCAATTGCATTCTACAACTAACACATAAATCATGCCGAGCAAAAAATAACCTAACACAAATCATACATCATTCACGTAAAAATTAATCAATTCATCCATACATACATACATGGCATCATCGTTTAATACAACCCTCCTAAAACTAATTAATCTCAAGGACTAGGGTTGAATTGGCGTAAATTTACATGGTCTCTCAGTTGTTTTTTTTCCGTAGTACTATTTGATGTATGTCAATGTGATGGAACTGTTTGTCCTTCAAGTGTCAGAATTTTCGGTTCTAACAAAACAAAGAACTACTTAAGACATGTTTGGACACATGACATGCCACCTTCTTTGAAGTGTTGTGCTTCTTTACTTATTCATCATATCAAATTTGTTCTGGAATTTTCTAGATACTGGTGTTCCTATGGTCCAGAAGATTACAGGGATAGTGAGTCTGGTGGGGATGGTGCAAACAATAAACCTGCTTCAGGCAAAGGAAGTAGGCCAGGGAGACGTCACATGATGAGAGGGTGCCTTTGTCATTTTACTGTTAAACGCTTATACTCCCGCCCCTTTCTAGCACTAATCATCTACAACCAGCAAAACCATGTGGATAAAACAGGGGCTCCATGCCATGGGATATTGGACCAGGATGCTTTGGGAACAAGAGCGATGTATGCTCCTCGAATTTCAGAAGAGTTACGGCAGAAAGTGATGTCCATGCTTTATGTTGGAATGTATTTGGACAATATAATGCAGCATCACATGGGGGAGGTGGAGAGGCAGGGAGGGCCCCACAATCGCGATGATTTTCTCACTCGCAATGATGTCCGTAACATGGAAAGGCTGGTTCGTAACTCCTCTCATGAGCTAGATGGAAATGACGAATGCAGTGTAAAAACGTGGGTGCATCGCCACCAGAAACACGTATTCTTTTTCCAAGATAAATGTGGTTCAGAACCGTTTATTTTGGGAATACAAACAGATTGGCAGGTGCAGCAGATGCTTCGTCATGGTCATAATGGATCGGTAGCTTCTCATTCAGCATTTGGCTTGAAGAAACTTAAGGTTTTGAATTCTAATTCTCTAATTTGACAATTATATGTGCTTTCATGCTTATGCATTGTTCTTCTTCATATCATTTCGGAGCCAAAAAGTCATGTGGAATGTCCTGTGGATTAGGAGTATTATGCCTCTGGCATGAGATATGATGTAGATGTAATTAAGGATACAATAAAAGGCTGGAAAATGCCAAAATTTTGGCATATTAAACAATCTACAACGGTAAGTTGAAGTGAATATCCTCACCCTCGGCCATTCCGTTGCTTATAAATACAGCAGTTTCATCCATTCGCTGTAAGAAAGGGCATTACGGGGCTTGACATGACGGCACTTTACATAAGAATTAGCTGCACACATCAGTGGCTATGATGCCAATGGTAGGACAGGAATGTTTCAAAAGGGGGAAATTGTGAAACTATTAAGGTAAAAGTATTTCTACCTTCATATATATATGTGATGCCTAAGATTAACATTTATGGGGGACAGTACTTTGGGAAACAGTGTAAGTGGACTGTCTAACTCCGGTCAAGCTACGATTTTACTTTGGAAATTGGTTAAGTGGTTTTGGGTGGAGGAAGAATAAGGTTCATGTGTTATGGATTTGTAGTTCTGCTTCGGCAATCCGTTCGTGTGGTTCATTATAATGATTTAGTGGCGGGTAGGTCTGAATCTGATTTCTGAATTTTTATTTTCCTCTTTCTGTTCACAGTATCCTGTTTGTTCATTGCTTGTCTTTGACTCATCAAGGAATGCAATTCCGGTTGCCTGGGTCATCACTTCCTGTGATGTTCATCAAGACATCCACAAATGGCTGGTACCCCTTGTGGATCGGGTCCGAACCAAGTACGCCAGATGGAGACCTAATGCCTTCTTGGTAGACCATCCTTCTTTTAAGACATCTATTATCAGGTAAACTATCCACCATCAACCTTTCTTAAGTTTTTGTGGTGCATTTTTTTATGCAATTTTAGTCTTTGAGGGAGATACACAATTCTGATATTATGATTCTCGCTTCCAGAGAGATCTTCCGATGCCGGGTCCTAGTATGCCTCTGGCATATTCGCCGTGCCTGGGTAAAAAGCCTCTTAAAGAAATGTTGCAACTTTGACGTGCAGCGAGAGATCTTGAAGCACTTAGGGAGGACATTGTACTGCACAAGAAGCATGTCAAGCGCTTTAGATTCAGTTGAAGAGTTGATGCAAATATTTGTTGACCAATGTGCCTTTATGAATTATTTTAGAAGTCGGTGGTTACCAAAGATAGGTATTTCTTCTATTCGTTCTGACTTTATTGTTCTCTAACAAACAAATTGTCCCCCTTTCCCCGGTCATAGTAACACCTCTTCCCTGCCATAACAGCAACTAACCTTGTTTTCCCCCCTTTTCTTCTGTTATTTTATGTTTCAATTTATCACATGTTTAATGTAGTGTTTAGTACAGTTTCCATAACTTTCAAACAATATTATGTATGACACATGTATTTGCCTTGCAGAACTCTGGGTGAATAGCTTAAGAACTCTCCCTGTGGCAAGTCAAGAACCATATTCCGCGATCGAAGCATACCACCTAAGATTAAAATCTAAAGTTTTCAATGGACTACATTCTAGTTGCTGGCAGAGAGTTGACTGGTTGATCCACACATTGACAACTGAGTTCCACTCCTTGTATTGGCTTGATCAGTACGCAGTAGAGACCGCTTATTTTGAGAATCTGAGGGACGGGTCCTTCTCAACGAACTCTTGGTATCAAGCTATGCACATCCCTGACGTTGATGTGCTGTTAGATGAAGAAAATCTCCAGTTTGCTAAAGTCATTTCTCAAGCAGACCGGACTCTGGTGTACACGGTTTGGAATCCAGGTTCGGAATTCTCACTCTGTGATTGCCCTTGGTCAAGGCTGGGGAATATTTGTAAGCACATTGTTAAGGTGACCATCTTATGCAAAGATCGGCAAGTTGCTAGGCCATTATTGGCAGCGCAAGTTTATCGGCAGACCTTGCTTAACCTTTTGCAAAGCCCACCAGATGATCCTCTAGTTCTTGATCATGCCATTTTGCATGCAACACGCTTGCAACAAGATATCAAATCTTTGGAAGACTTATCCAATAGTGGGTTGCTCCCGCCTCTACCTCCTGATACGAATTCCCAAACAGTGGATAATCTCCTACTTTTTCCACGACTCCAATGACGTGGTCATTGATAGGGGATAAAGTTGTCTTTGGGGATTGATATTTCCTGCTTGCATGTCCAAGCCAGTCTGTGAATATATGAACTTATATCAAGCACCTTTCTTGATCAGCGAGTATTTTGACTTAAAAAGAGAGGTAGATCTGATCAAAATGCTTCTAAAGTTTCAAGGGTTGTCTTGATGAACTCCAATTCTTTGCATGTGGAGGTACTTCATGTTACATTCACGCTAGTTGATGCTTTTATAAATATTTCCTGTGGGTCGTAATGTGCTTTCATTCCGAGATAATGAAGTTGTAGAATGCAGATTGATTCTGGTGGTTAACCCCTCCTTCGGATATATTCGAGTTTTTAGTAAGAAATTATCCACAAACTATACTAGAAGGAGTTGAGCCCAAAATACTGTTCATCCAGTGTTTTGCATTTTGCGCATTTCTGTCGAGAATGTCCCTGACTGTAAAGGGTTGTGATAAGGCTTTTGGAGGGGCATTTTAGACTTTATGCACGCTGCCATGCATTATTGTTGTTTACCCTTTGCCTTCACAGGAAATCTTTTCCCCTTGACTTGGGCTTGATTTGGGGGAGGAAACATAAAACCACCTGTCCTCTTTCCCCCGCTTTTGAGGGAGAAAGTAGAGGGAAATTACTTTGTGAAGAAGAAAAAGGAACGGAGTTTGAGCCTAGGTCACGCCAGTCCAATCCCCTCCTCCCTCTTCTTTTCCCAAATTCAGAATGCCTCATTTGTGCGGAATCGAAGAGAAGAATTCCAGTGAGATATGGTAATGGTGAGAACAACCAGCGGCGAGTGTGCAGCGAAAATCACTGTTGTGAGTTCCTCATATTAAAAGCCCAATCCATTTCCTAGAAATCCTTTTTGTTCTGTTTTTTTTGTTCTGTTTATGAGTTTTCATGCTAACAATGTGTCTGCGTTTTCTTGTGATTTCTTCAAGGGTTCTTCAACTCCATCATTTAAGTTCTCTTTCCAGAAATTAGTGTTTACCTTTCAGTTTCTTGGGTAGTGCCTTTTTCTGTTAAATGTGCTATTGTGATTAAGAACTATTGTCTATGTCGTTTAGTTTCTGAATATATGATGTGGAGAGAAAAGAAAATAAATCTACTCAGATATATTGGAGGCAGTCTTGAGATCTTTCTTCTGGGCAGGCCCAGAGTTGAAGACATCTGGGGCTAAGATAAAATGGGAGTCTGTCTGTGTGCCTAAAGAGGAGGGAGGCCTTGGTTTTAGGGGTCTTAAAGATTGGAATAGAGCTGCAATGTCTAAACTTTTATGGGCCATTGCTAAGAAGGCTGACACTCTATGGATTAGGTGGATCCATACTTATGTTCTGAAAGGTAAGAGCATGTGGTCCATAGTTGTTCCTCCTTCTGCATCTTGGACAATTCGAAAGATTTTTGGGTTAAGGAAGTTGGTTCAACAATGGATTCGATCTGTTATTGGAGATGGTCAGGACACGTTTCTGTGGGTTGACAGCTGGCATCCCTTGGGGCCTCTCAAAGACGGGTTTGAGGGTTGTCTAACTGGAAATTTGGCAAGGACTTTTCAATTAAAAGTTGCATCTATTATTAGCAACAATTCCTGGATGTGGCCTTGTAGGAGAAATTTAGTGGTTAAGGAAATACTGGATAGCATTCCTATTTCTATGAACCCTCATATTGAGGTGAAGTACTCTGTTATGTGGACCCTTAATCGTAAGGGCACTTTCTCTATCCAGTCAGCCTGGCAAGGATTTAGAAAGCATTATTCTGAAGTTCTTTGGTGGAAATTAATTTGGTTCAAAATACATGTCCCCAGGTGGGCTATCATTCAATGGATAGCTGCTTGGGCAATGTAGGTGGGTAAAAACCGCCTAGTGCTAATAGCAGCTTTTTGGTTGAATGCTCCTCGTGCTTCTCTGATGGAACCCTAACTTTATGCCGGAACCCTAACTGCAAAACAGACAGGGGTGAGCGCACCTATGCCTCTTGTTGGCAAAGGCCCTCCAACGCCAAAGTTAACTATCACGTACTAGAGAAACCCTAATTATCAGTAGGAAAGTAATAAGATTGCAATTTTCTGCGTACCTTTTGCCTCTAGCTTTTCCTCGTTTATATAGACACTCGTATGCTTGCTGCCCAACCGTCCTTGTTGCCCTAGGTTTCCTATCTTGTATAGGAAACCCAGGATGCTCCGGATTCTCGTTCCCTTATTAAATCACCTCTTTAGTCCTTTTAGGACTCTTTTCCATAACGGGCCGAACATCCTACTTTCATTAGGAGATTTATGCAGATCCTTTATTCGCGAGATCCTATTCTATGACGGAGTACAATTGTACTGGAACCTTGTAGAATATTCCTACCGCCTTATCACTTAAGGCAATATTTACATGAGTTCTTCCTCTGTTTGGCCTTCTCATTGCGGAACAGACTACATCCACCAGTGATCTTTCATGTCATTTGTCCTTAGTGCTGACCACCGCACTCATCGGCGGCGAAGGCCTCCCTATTTATATCATGACTCCACGTAACATGTGTTCGGCTACTTATTGTATGTATTCGGGAATACCTCCCTACAGGGAAGACTATCCACTAAGGATAGATTACTTTCTTGGGGGATTGCCACTGATGCTCCACAAAGGATAGATTACTTTCTTGGGGGATTGCCACTGATGCTGTATGTGTTCTTTGTGATATGGACAGAGAGAACCATAATCACATTTTCATCTTGTGCCTCTACTCTGTATTTGTATGGAAGCAACTGCTGGCTGAGAACAACGTTTGTAGAGATCTAGGTTGTTTGGCTCAGGAGCTGGAATGGACGACTCAAAATAAGGAGGGGGAAGGCCTGCACAACACCCTTTACAAACTGTCCTTAGCTGCTACTTTATACCATTTATGGAGGGAGAGGAACTTTAGAGTTTTTCAACACAAAAAGGAGGATCCAGTGAGCAGGGCGGAGCCATGTTGGGGCCCGGGGGGGTCCTGGCTCCCCTGGCCCCAGCTCCCCAAACATCTAAGTTTAAAATTTTGTACTAGTTTGTATATACCTAAATTTAATATTATTGATAATTATTCGTGTATAACTACTTATAATCTTAATAATTTTGATTTGGTTTGACAAAAAATTGGTTATTTTACATTCTCAATTTTCAATCCGGGGGGGCCTTGGCCCTAGCTCCCCAAGCATCTGAGTTTAAAATTTTTTACTCGTTTGTATATACCTAAATTTGAATATTATTGATAATTATTCGTGTATAACTACTTATAATCTTAATAATTTTGATTTGGTTTCATAAAAAATTGGTTATTTTACATTCTCAATTTTCAATTTCTTTCATAAATAAAAATATGCATGTAACAATTGAATTAGCCTAAGAACAAAAATTAAATGATTGGTATACTTTATCAAACCAAAATCTTAGTGGATTAGGCTAGAATCATTTATGTAATGTATTGGAAAGCCAAAATCTTATGATATAATAAACATATGTTCCGATAAAAAAAATATGTCTATTAAGCCGGCGCCGCCCCCCCCCCCGCCCGGGGTTCAAAATCTTGGCTTTAAACCAGCGGATATGCAGGATTGGAATATCTCTGATAATATCCTGATTGTTTTGTAGTGTTTTGGTTGCTTGTTGCTCTGCTTTTTTGAGCAGGTAGCGTGTCTCAGGTCTTGCTTGTACCCCTTGTTGCAGGGTATGCCCCTTTGGTTTTTGTTCTCTGGTTTTTTGGTTAAAAAATTTAAAATGACCAAAAAAAAAAAAAATCTATTCTGTTTAATTTGTAGGGCATTTTGATTTTTTTTGTGATATCTTCAATGGGGTTGTCCACTCCAAAAATTAGCTCCTTTTTTTTTTTTTAAATACGACTAGTACCTTAATGGGGTTTTGTCAGAAAACCCTCAATTTCTTCTTTGGATTGAAGATTAGTCCCCTATATGGGCTGTTTTTTCACTCTCCTGTTTAGCGCTTTTTTGTTCGGAATATGTGCAATTTAGGAACAGTCATCTCTCTCTCTCTCTCTCTCTCTCTCTCTCTCTGATATAAATAGATGTCTGGTGTGGCAGGACTACATACCCACAGGTTTGACAATATCAGTGCTAATGTGGTTGTGAATGGAATCATTGTCAACTTACAGGAGGTTTTGGGAGATCTACGGTTTCTTCGCTTTGTTCTTCAGTTCTTCATCACTGCTTGCGCAGGTAAAGTGTACTTCATTTGACAATTTGGGTTTTAAAGATTCAATCACTACATTTCAATGTTCTGGGTTCTAAGAGTTAATTGAGTCTTCAGTCTTTATGCTAAATTTCCTCAGAAAGTAGTTCACTTTTTTTGCAGCTAATCTTAGACGACTGCAACCACCAGGGTAAGGGATAATCAAAGTCCAAACTTAGAGATGTATGTTTTTGTTTGCTAGCAGAAGAGTGCGAGAGAACCTAGAGAAAGAGAACAGAGGGAGAAAAAAGAGAAGGCCAGGTTGAAGCAGGAAAGAGAGAAAATTGAGACAAGAAGCTGCTCGGCAACGGGAAGCCATTGAAGCCATTAAGCGATCTTGAAGGATTGGTGCTGCTGAAGCACAACTCAAGGTTATTTTTGTCTCTCTTTGACCTTTCTATTAACTGATTTGTTAATGATCTGTGCATAAATTGAGCTAAGTTAATCGATTATTGAGTTGTCCTTGTATAAGGGAAAAAGCCTAGGTTTCAGTTAGGGTATATAAACTGGTGGCCTGTTTCCAATTTGACTTTTCTTTTTGGAGATCTCGCGGATAATTTTGTGGAAAACTATATTTTATTGGTTAAGTAGTAGTTTGGTTTCTCTTGCTGCTTAATATCCCTCTCCTGTTACAAAACTAAACCGAGGTGGCTACAAAATCCGTCATTGATCCCAACTGGTCATTTTTCGAATTTCAAAGTTCTCCTGCATAAATTGTCAATTATGAACACTTTTCCTTTTTGTATTTGGTATAGTTGTGATGAACTAATTCCATCCTATATATGAATGTTGTAGTTGGGTTCCTTTGATATTGTGCCTATCATGAGTATAAATCAAACCCCTAACTTGATAGCATCGGAGCCTAATTGTTTGTTGCAGAATCAAAATCCTAAGTTAGAGTTTTATGTTTTTGTTTGTTATCATTTTGATTTGCAGAAAATCTTATCTCTTTTGCCCTGCTTTTTCACAATTCTGATTGAACTATGTAGTTACCAAATTACCAAAAAAGAAAGAAAGAGAGGAAGGTTTTGTCACTGAGGAATGCATTGATGTTGTCTGTGGCATTGAATGTCGGTTTGTTTGTGAGGCTTGGGTATGTGGGTGAAAGTTGGAGAGCAGAATAGAGCCTTCATGGGTTCTGTTTGGAGGATTCATCTAAAAAAACTAAATATCTATCAGCGCATAGAGGTGATCTTCTCTAAGTCTCTTTTTCCACATTTGACAATGTTCTCTGAGAGTACTCTTGTGTTGAATGTTCACCTTTAAATTGATTTAGGAGGGATTTTAGGGATTTGAATAACTTGAGATCATCGGATTAGTAACGACAGGCCAATAAGTATCATTGCATCGAGAAATCATGGCTCCGCCCTTAAATATGCTCCTACCAATTTTCAGACCTGCAGTAGTTTCCTGAAAATTGTAGGTAAGAGTGGCATGAAAATGTCATTAAATATTAGTTATGTTTCTCAAATTGATTCCTTCACCTCGTCTTTGCAATCCTTCTTCTTCTTCCATTTTGTATAGGACAATTTGCAATCCTTCACCTCTGCTTTGTTCATCTGATTCCTGGTTTTCTTTCGTTCTTGTATTTGTCATTCTAAGTTAGCATATGCTGAGGTGCTAGAAATCATACATGACTGTGCTAAGATGGAAATAACACTTGAAGTTTAAAATCCGATGACAAGAACGATGAAACAGCACGTACAAATCTTTTTTTTCCCCAGTAATTTCCCCTGCAATTAGTGTTATCGTTAGATTTATTGTTGCAATCATACTTGCGTCCATGTACTATATGTTTGTTAGCGCTTCAATGAAGTCCAATTAAACATTTTTCTTCTTTATTTGACTAACAATGTATTATAATTGACGAAGCTGTTCCTTTCAAATCGTATCTCCACAGATACTCAGCACCATTTGCAGCCTCAAAAAGCACTAATCCTCTCTGGTATGCTATTAGACGTGCATCTGCTCATATCATTGTGCTATCCAGCATTCCAGCTATTCACCGTTTGGTAACTTTCGATTCCCCTTTTATATCAGCCTTATTTGTGAAGCAGACACTATGTCTCTGTGAGAGTATAGGTTTATGCCTATATCTATGCTTCATGCCAACATATGTCACAATTGTTTTTTTTGTTTAAGTATGGTCTCGTGAAGTGGAACCATCTCTTACGATTAATTTCGATCTCTTTTCTCTGGCAACTGTCCTTAAATTTTCTTAAAAGCGGCTTTCTTAAAGTTTGCTGTTTAATGCCTTCTCAGCTAAAGTTTATGGAGCCACAGAGATTTCATTATATGGATAAAACTGACTTGATATTCCATACCATCCCCTGTTTGTTGCACCATCCAAAAACATAATTAGTTGGAATCCAGACACTGCAAGAACCTATATGCATCCCAGAGCCAAAACTGACTAAAAGCGCTGGGTAACGGTCGGTATACGATAATTTGGGTTTCCCCTTTAACTGCACCAATTGTTCAAAGCCTCAGATTGTCTGAAGTCACTCACCAAGTAATTGAGTTGTTAATTCCAATCCCAATAAAGATGATGGGTTGGGGTTGGATGTTCAGAGTTGGGTCCACAGATTTTGTAGTCGTGTTTGGGTCTATTATAATGAGACGAAGAGGGAAAAAAGAAGTATAAGAGGATAGAGTGAAATATGTGGAGGGTGGGTGACATCAACTGCTACGCCGGTGATGATGGTCCCTGCATTTAGTGTATTGAAAACTTAGAAGACCTTTTGTTAAGTTATGGACCTAAGTGTATTTAGTTTAATCTCTTTTGTAAGTAGATTAGAAGATAAGTCCTTACATGTAATTATTTCTTTACTCTTGTATAAGTAGAACGTAAAGAGAAAGCAAACCCTAACTTTGGGTCTTATTCCAAACTGTCTAAAAGTCTACATGGTATCAGAGAGCCGATATACCTGGTGATTCAGACGATTATTTTTCCTTGTCAGTCACCAACAAGCCTTTTTTTTCGTCGTCGATCAGCCTTGTCTGCCCTCTTGTCACCTTTCGACGCATCAGCAGATTCCTAACAGAGTCGACCCAGCCCTCTCACTCATCGATCAAGCCTTCGCCAGCCATCGCCAACTACCTCCAGCCACCTCTGAGCCCTCGGTACTTCTCGCCGAATCTCACCCAGCCTCCGCTGACCCACGTGACCCTTAGGTGACCTTCGTGGTGGCTGATTTCTGTGTTTTTCGTGGTCTGTTCGTGACTGTCGTGACTGTAGTGGCCTCTCTCTGTGTTTTTCGTGGCTGATTTCTATGCTTCATACACAGTTTGGCGTTGGGTCAGGACTGGTTGTTCTTCTTTGGATTGTGTAAGAGTTATTTACACCTGTTTGGGTTTGGGTTAGATTAAATCAATATATTTCTTTTATTTTACATCATTTGTCATCATCTGGGTTTGTTGAAATGTCGGAGGATAAACAAAAAGCTTCCGCTATTGTCAGGGATGAGTTGAGTCGTGTAGGGACTCTGGATAACTCTCCTCTGGATATTTGTCATATTAAATTGGATGGTACCAATCATTTGGTTTGGTCTCGCACTTTTACTTTAGCTATCGAGGCCAAAGGGATGTTAGAGTTCATTGAGGGCCCTATTACTCCACCTGTTGAGGCAGGTGAACTTAAGAAGTTTAAAACTCAGAAATCGTTGGTCATGACCGGTTGTTTAATTCTATGAAAGCTGATATTCGTCATACTTTCCTGCCTCTTAATACTCCGCATCAGATTTGGACTATAGTAGCCAAAACCTATTTGCAACAAGGTAACGATGCACAGTGTTTTGAGTTGAGGAAAAGACTCCGTACATTGGAACAAAATCATCGCTCCGTCGCTGTGTACTTTGCTGACTTGAGTGGAACATGGCAGGAATTTGATTATTATCAGGGGTTTCAGGCTGTTTGTGCTATGGATGCTGCTAATTGGCTAAAAAGGACGGAGAAAGAGCGTGTTTATGACTTTCTTGCTGGTCTTAATCTGGAGTTGATCCGATTAGGGTGCAGGTGTTGGGTCGGGTTCCATTTCCATCCTTGGGAGAGGCCTATTCTGTTGTTCAGTAGGAGGAGAGTAGGAGGGGTGCTATGTTGCACCCTCCTATTTTTGATCGTTCTGCCTTGGTTGCTACTTCTCAGGGTCATTTTGGTTCTGGTAGTGGGCCTATTCTCCATGGTGGCAAGTCCAAGTCCGGTCCTAGCAGCGGGCCTCCTGATCGTGCGTCACTCCAGTGTGATTATTGCCACAACACTGGTCATACCAAGGATTTTTGTTGGAAGCTACATGGCAAGCCTTTTCGTGGGTGTGGGGTGGACGCAGTGGCCATGGTCATGGTCCGGTGGGTTCTCAGGCCCAGGCCCATGTTTCGGAGTCTGCAGTTGGCATCTTGCCTTATTTTGGGTTCAGTTATGGGATTCAGACGTCATCTAATCGTGTTGGTGGTTTCTCTTAGGGGGAGATACAAACTCTCAAGCTCCTTATGGCTCAGGCTGATTCTCTATCTACTATAGCTTCCTTTGTCACAGCAGCTTCTACTTCATCCTATTTTGCTCACACAGGTATCTTGGCTAGCGCATTTACTGCCTCTTCTGCTATTCCTTGGATTATAGATTGTGGTGCCTCAGATCATATGACTGGGTGTTCCTCTGTGTTTGATTCTTACTCTACTTGTTCTGGTAAGGATAAGGTCCGAATAGCAGATGGGTCATTCTCTGCTATCTCAGGGAAGGGTTCCGTTTGCTATTTTCCCTTTATTTCTCTCTTTTTAGTTTTACATATTCCCAATTTTGCCACTGATCTTATGTCTGTTAGTAGCCTTACTCGTTCTGCAAATTGTTCTGTGACCTTTTTTCCTACTCATTGTGTCTTTCAGGAACTGGATACGGAGAAGGTAATTGGTAGTGGTAAATCACACGGTGGCCTCTATTTTTTGGAGTCTGCACCTTGTCCACCCATGTCATGTGGCCTTGCTCTGCAAGCAAATACGGGTCCAGCTCTTACTATGTTACATCAGTGACACCGTAGATTGGGTTATCCCTCGTTTGAAATTTTAGAGAAATTTTTTCCTAATTTAATAAAGCATTGTCCTAGGAGTCAGTTTTTTTGTGAAACCTGTGAGGTTGGAAAACATAAACATTCATCTTATGCACCTATTAACAAATGGAGTGCGTCTCCTTTTACAATTATCCATTTTGATGTTTGGGGTCCTTCCGCTGTTATCTCTCTTAAAGGTTTTCGGTGGTTTGTCACTTTTATTTACTGTTATTTTCGTGTTACTTGGGTGTATTTACTTAAGTCAAAAAGTGACGTCTTTTCTTGTTTTAAATCTTTTTATGACATGGTACGCACTCAATTTGATACGAATATTAAAACTCTCCGTAGTGACAATGAGACTGAGTATATAAATAGGAATTTTAGGGCGTTCCTAGATGAAAATGGCATTATTTATCAGACGACTTGTGTTGACACTACACAGCAAAATGGAGTTGTTGAACGCAAGAATTGTCATCTTGCTGAGGTAGCTCGCTCTCTTTTATTCACCATGAATGTCTCCAAATTTTTTCGGGGCGAGGCGATTTTGACTGCTACTTATTTTATCAACCGTATGCCATCTAGTGTTCTCCAGTTCAAAACTCCTATTGAGTGTCTTCCTCCCAGTTCTCGTGTCACCACTCTCCCACCACAGGTGTTTGATTGTGTTTGTTTTGTTCATGCTCCTCATCCCTCTGGGGGTAAGTTAGGTCCTAAAGCCCATAAGTGTGTTTTTATTGGGTACTCTCCTACCCAGAAGGGTTATAAATGTTATGATACTCTCGAAAGTTTTATGTCTCTATGGATGTTACTTTTTAGGAAACAGTATCCTTTTACTCTCCCTCCACTCCGTCTCTTCAGGGGGAGCATCGGCAGGAAGAGATGTTTACCTCTTTTTATAATCATGGTGAGGGGGAGAGGAAACAATTTAGTGAGGAACCAATATATGCTGAAAGAGCAACTCATGACATTGTTGACAATATTGAGGAACTACCACAACGGTTGAAAGGGTCTAACTTAAAGACCTACATTAGACAGGAGAAATGAAAGTTCACATGTGTAATACCACCTTGTCAATTACAATCCCCTGCTCTAATTCCGGATTCCTCAGCTGACTTATCTGGTAATGAATCTTCTCTCATTGAACCTCCCTTTATTGCGTCCGATAATCTCCCTATTGCTATTCAAAAAGGTGTTAGGTCATGTACTTAACATCCCATCTCTCAATTTGTCTCTTATGATCGTTTATTTCCTTCGTACCATGCGTTTGTTTCGTCTCTTTCTTCTATATGTATTCCACAAAATTGGCAGGATGCATTCATAATACCGAAGTGGAAAGAAGCTATGGTAGAAGAGATGACAGCTTTGAAAAAGAATGGCACTTGGGAGCTAGTATCACTTCCAGGAGAAAAAAATCAGTAGGATGCAAGTGGGTTTTCACTGTTAAGCAGAATGCTGATGGTACAGTTGAGAGATACAAGGCGAGACTTGTTGCCAATGGTTTTACTCAAACCTATGGTATTGACTATGAGGAGACGTTTGCACCAGTAGCAAAGATGAACGCTGTGTTAGCTCTGCTTTCTTGTGCTGCCAATTTGAATTGGCCCCTTCACCAGTTTGATGTGAAAAATGCATTCCTCTACGGTGAGTTAGAAGAGGAGGTATATATGGACGTACCACCAGGTTTCTCTTCCTCTGAGGCTGAAGGGAAGTTGTGTAGATTGAAGAAGGCCCTATATGGGCTGAAACAATCACCTAAAGCGTGTTTTGGCAGATTTTCCAAGGCTATGTTGGAGTTTGGATACAAATAGAGCCATGCAGATTATACTATGTTCATCAAGGGACGCGCTGGTAAGATTGCTGTCCTTATTGTGTATGTTGATGATATAATAATGACAGGCAATAATGTGAATGAAATTCTTAATCTCAAATTTAGTCTGGCTCAAGAATTCAAGATTAAGGATTTGGGATCACTAAGATACTTTCTTGGCATGGAAGTGGCAATGTCTGATAGAGGTATTTTTATCTCCCAGCGGAAGTATATACTTGATTTTTTAGAAGAAACAGGTATGTTAGGCTGTAGACCTGCAAATTCTTCTATTGAGGCAAATCGTCATCTTAGTGGTAATGTGGGGGAGTGCATTGACAAGGAGAGGTATCAGCGACTTGTGGGCCGTCTGATATACTTAGCTCACACTCGATCGGATGTTACTTATGGTGTGGGTGTTGTTAGTCAATTTATGCATGATCCTCATACTTCACATTTAGATGCAGTTTATCGCATCTTGAGGTATCTCAAATCAGCTCCAGGGAAAGAAATTCTATTCTCTAGCCATGGTCACATGCGGTTGGAGACTTTTACTGATGCCGATTGGGCTGGTTCTGTGGATGATAGATGCTCTACTTCTGGTTATTGTATTTTTCTTGGGGGAAATCTGATTATTTGGCGAAGTAAGAAGCAATCAGTAGTCGCCAGGTCTAGCGCAGAAGCTGAGTATAGAGCTTTGACTCATGGTGTTTGTGAGCTCTTATGACTCCAAACCTTGTTACGTGATTTGAGAATTTCTGATAGTCGTCCCATAAAACTCTACTACGACAATAAAGCTGCCATAAACATTGTTTATAATCCTGTTCAACATGATAGAATAAAGCATATAGAGATCGACAGACACTTCATCAAAGAGAAGCTGAGCGAGGGTTTGATATGTGTGCCTTTTGTGAGATCTGAAGACCAATTGGCCGACATATTCATGAAAGGGCTTGGTAGCAAGAGTTTCCACCCCCATTGTGTTCAAGTTGGGCTTGATCGATATCTTCGCACCAACTTGAGGGGGAGTGTTAAGTTATGGACCTAAGTGTATTTAGTTTAATAACTTTTGTAAGTAGATTAGAAGATAAGTCCTTACATGTAATTATTTCTTAGCAAAAGTACATAAACACCCCCTCAACTATCATTTTTTCCCATAAAGACCCCCTAACCTTTAAAAACGCCCAAGGAGACCCCCTCAACTACTGGAAAAGAAAAAACAGCAAACTCCGTTAACGGAATGAATGAAATGACTAAGATACCCTTTTTGTTATATACGGTGAGATGATTCACGCTTTGCCATACGATCGATCAGTGCTCTCTCTCTTCCTCTCCCATGGCGACTCTCTCTCTCTCCTTCTCCCACTCGTGACTTCGATCCCCAAAAAGACCCCTCGATCGAGGATCGTGGCAACTGAAGAACCATACTTTGAACGCTCTGCTTATTCGATCGAACCCTAGTTTGAAGGTATGTGTTGTAATAGGAAAAACCGTAGATGTATTGACACTATGGCGCGAATGTTGGTTTAAGTTGACATAGTATATGTTATATCTGTACGTTTGGGAAATTGTATGACAATATTAAGATTTTTGGAAGTAGTATCTTAATGTATACCCAAATTAAAAATTAGGTTTGACTTGGTTACGAAATAAAAAATTGGGGCTTTTGTTGTTTTTCGATTGGTATGGCCTTTTAATGGTTTTTTCTACTACTGGTCCCCCCCATTATGCACAACTCCTCTGCTTTGGTCCCCTATGTCTGTCCTTGTCCATGTCCAAACAAAAGCAATTAGCTGTACGTTGTTTGGGGCTTTGTTGTTTTTTGTTTGGTATGCCCTTTTAATGTTTTTTTCTACTATTGGTCCCCCCTTTATGCATTAGTCATATGCCTTGGTCCCCCATTTCTGTCTCTGTCCAAACAGAACCAATTATTGACCCTTGTTTTTGGTTTTGTTGTTTGCCCTTCAGTTGACAAATGGCTTGTCCATCAGTAACACTTATGTTTTACCATGGAGGGTATATTTCTGAGGGACCCAAAAAAATGTATGTTGGTGGGAGTGTGACCCCACTGAAGATTGACCCTAACATGATGTCATACATTGATCTAAAGGCTGTAGTGAAGGAATTAGAGTGTCCAGATGTTAGTGAGATGTACCAAAAGGGTCCAAATCAAACTATGGATGATGGGTGTAAACTCTGACAAAACAATGTTAGCCATGTTTGAAATGCACAAGGATAGCAACTCTGATGTGATTGATATCTATATCCATAACCCTATAATGGAGCATAACAAATCTAGTGGTGAAGAGGTATCTAGTTTGACTAAGGTTGGCCCTAGTGTGCAAATTGATGACTTAATAGACCTTCATGACTTTGATGACATAGTTGACCTGGATGACATAGTTAACCTTGATGAAGGTATAATACCAGTTGGTCCACTTGAGCGTGATGATGATTTTGATAAAGATTGGGAAATTGGTGATGACACAAATGATGAAAGTGATGGTGACAGTGATGATGGCACTAATGATGGCACTGATGATGACGAGTTTAGTGGCTTTGCTGACTCATCTGAAGATGATGAGGAGGAGGTTGAACAAGGGCTTGCCGTTATGGTTGTGAATGAGGAAGGAGAATTTAGTGATAAGAGTGATGATGACCTAGGATGTTTATCAAATCCAGAGGATGTGGGTGGCAACATAAAGAAGCATAAGTTAGTTGAGTTTGACCAGGATAGAGATATGGAGAACCCCAAACTTGTGGAGGGTATGGTTTTTCCTAATGTGACTGCCTTCAGAGCTCTTCTCAAAGAGTTCCACATTAGGGAAGGGTGTGAATACACCTACTTGAAGAATGAAAGTACAAGAGTCACTGTCATTTGCAAAGAGAAATGTGGTTTTAGGTTACATGCATCACCAATGCTTGGTGAGAAGTCATTCTAGATTAAGAATATCAAAGCTGACCATTGTTGTACCAGAAAATACATCAACAAGTATGCAACATCTAAGTGGATAGCTGGTAAGTACATGGAGGTGTTGACAGATGAACCCGACAAAAATGTGAAGACACTGAAAAATGATGTTAAAAGGGACTGGATGTTGGATGTGTCAAAGAAGAAGGTTTATAGGGCCAGGAGAGTTGCTCTACAAACAATCCAGGGGAGTCATGAGGAACAATACTTGAGAATAAGGGATTATTGTCAGATTTTGATCAACAAAAACCCAGGATCAACTGCACTTCTTGAGGTGGAAAGGATAAACTCAACTGTGTTTTTCCAAAGATTGTTCATATGCTTTGATGCTCAGGCAAAGGGATTCCTTGCTGGCTGCAGACCTTTCATAGGTTTAGATGCATGCTTCCTTAAAGGCCTTTATGGTGGACAACTTATGGCTGCAGTGGGGAGAGATGCCAATAACCAAATGTACCCTCTGTGTATTGCCATTGTTGAAGCAGAACTTAAGGACAGTTGGGGTTGGTTTTTAGAGCATTTGATGCAAGTAATAGGAAGACCTGAGGAGAGGGGATGGTGTTTCATGTCTGACAGGCAGAAGGTAACCATATTCATTATTCTTTGCCTTGTTTTATGTTGTAATTGCAGAAATTTATTGTAATATTAATGGTATTTATTGTTCTTTCTTTAATTGCAGGGTTTAGTTGAATCATTCAAAAGACTCATGCCTAATGTGGAGCACAGATTTTGTCTAAGGCGTATGTATGCCAATTTTAACAAGACCTACAAAGGGAAAGAGTACAAAGATTTGTTTTGGAGAGCAGCCTCTGCTTACACAGTTCCAGAGTTCAATAAACAAATGGCAGAGATGAAGAGGGTAGATAAAAAGGCATATGAGTGGATGCTGAGGGAGGAAAAAGAGGTTTGGGCTAGAGCCTACTACAGCCCTAGGTCCAAGGTTAACAGAATGGACAACATGAGTGAGTGTTTTAATAGATTGATAGAGGAGGCAAGGGATAAGCCCATACTGACAGTAATAGAGACAATAAGGAAACGACTGATGGTAAGGTATGTGCAAAGACTTGAATTCCGTCAGAAGTTCAAGGGTAAGTTGTGTCCAAGTATTGGTAAGAAAGTTGAGAGGAAAAAGGTGAAAGCAAGAGGATTGGCAGTGTTGTACTCAGGGGGGACAGTGTTTGAGGTAACTAGTACAGACAAAACATTTGTGGTAGATATTGGGGACCACTCCTGCACTTGTAGAAAGTGGGATCTCAGTGGAATTCCTTGCAATCATGCATGTGCAGCCATCATAACTCACAAGGCCCTACCTGAAGATTATGTGAATCAGTGTTACTCAATTGATACATTTGTTAGGACTTACAGCTATAGGATCAATCCAATACCAGATAAAAGCTTATGGCCACAAACTGAATGTGATCCAATAATGCCTCCACCTTCAAGATCAACAATTGGGAGGTCAAAGAAGGCTAGGAGAAAAGGAGAGGATGAGCCCAATAATCCTTACAAGGTTAGGAAGCATAGTACTACTATCATGTGTAGAAAATGTGGCCAATTTGGGCACAATGTGAAAACTTGTAAAACACCACAAGAGAGTTAGGTTAAACATAAGGCCAAGTACTATGGAAACAGAAGGCCAAGTTTGGAGGTGGTGTGCAACCAGCTGGTAAGCCCAAAGCTAGTGGAAGTGGGACTGTTGGAAGAGGAAGGGGAAGAGGAACTGGTAGAGGAATTGGGAGAGGAAGGGGTGGAGGTATTGAAAGTGGGAGTGCATCTGCTGCAAGTGGAAGTGTGGCAACTGGTAAAAGAAAGGCACTTGACCAACCACAACAGAACAAGGTATAGTTGCTTGTGTATTTTGTTAACTGTGTACACTTTTAATTGACTATTATATTGCATATGACTTATGTACTAGTTGCTTGTGTATTTTGTTAGGCTTCCAAGAGATTGACAAAAGTTGGTGAACGATCGTTTCCCAGTCAACAATCTAGTGCCTCACCATCAAAGTTTACACCAGGAGGAGGAACATTGACTAGGAATGGCAGAGTTGTGACTACTATTTCCTCCCAAGCTTCATATGGTCCCACAAATTGACTTTTCATGACTTGACTTAAGGTAGATAGCCTGACTTTTTGTAATGCTTTGTGAATGGGTATGCCTTGTAATGGCACAAGGCTTATGACTTTATATTAGTAAGGGCCTATTAGTAATGCCCTTGTGTAAGGCTTATGACTGCAGCTTTTGTAATGCCTTTGTGTAAGGCTTATGACTGTGTTTTGGTATGGCCAGTGATTATTAGTAAGTCATTCATGTTAACACAAACCACATGAGTGGGGGAATACAAGTTTACCAAAACACAAAGCACATATTTCATTGCATTAGAGTGATTACATCTTCCACAAGTTCATGGCAGGTACAACATCCCCCCATAGGTGTGTTTCCAATTAGCCAACCAACCTACCAAAAGTACACCTATAACTACCATTCCCAACACATTGCATTTCCATATCACTTCATTTTTCTTCTTCAATTCATTGTTAATTCTCCATAGCTTGTCCATCTTCTTCATCATCTTTTCCAGGTCCTTTTCCATAACTTCATTGAGCCTCTTCAGCTTCTCTTCCTTTTCTTGCAGCTCTTTGATTTTTTCTTGCAACTGTCTACCATAGTCTAGTCCTCTACGGCAAGTAGGAGGATCAACCCATACGAAAAATTTGCATGAATTCTTCTCCTACAAACCCATTAAAAGGAACAAATTAGGGCAAATAATGTAGAATACCAGAAATTAGGGCTCAAAATTGGATTACTGTAGCCATTCACCAACCTCATAATTCACACACCCCAAGAATCTCCTTCCAGGGTTGGCATGTGTTTTGGAAGTCCTTAAGGGGACTTTTTCTCCACAGCCACAATAAGCATCAACCCAATTCTGGGTATGGTTGGAGCTATAGTTGTGGCTGTGGTTGGAGCTATAGTTGTGGCTACGACTTTGGCGGCTGTTGTTGCTATTGTTGACATCTTCCATGGCTGCCTATGGAGAGAGAGAGAGAGAGAGAGAGAGAGAGAGAGAGAGAGAGATATTGGGGAGGGGATCTGAAAAAAATGGTGTGGGTCAAAGGGAGAGAGAGAAAGGGAGAGATAGAGGTCTGAATGGGGAAGAAGATGTATATAGTATGGACAAAGGGCGTTTTTGTCCAAAAAAGCCCAACTCTCTGACAAGTAAGCTTCCAGCTAACAGTTCGAAGACAAGGTTGTCACCTGGGTAACGGGGATGAGTTGAGGGGGTCTCCTTGGGCGTTTTTAAAGGTTAGGGGGTCTTTGTGGGAAAAAATGATAGTTGAGGGGGTGTTTATGTACTTTTGCCTTATTTCTTTACTCTTGTATTGGTAGAACGTAATGAGAAAGTAAACTCTAACTTTGGGTCTTATTCCAAACTGTCTAAAAGTCTACACCTTTGCTTTGTAGAGCATCTTGAGCTCTCATAATAACCGGTTTTGAATACTATTTGCATTGATTATCAAGTAAAAATGAAGAAACAGTGCAGATCAATTCCATGTCCGAGGGGATGGAACTTGCTTTCTTTTGGTTCCCTGTGCTATTTGGAATTGTGATATCTCAGTTTTGTTTTTATGTGGGTGGAAGTCTTGATACTAAATTATTGTGGTAACCAGTAAGATAATATCACAATAAACAACTCGTAGGTTCCATGTGAAGGCCCTCCACAATGCAACCTGCTTGATTAAAATGAAAATGCAAGCTTTGTCCGTTGTAAGGTGATGGTTTGCTGAAGATTTAGGTTTCCTCGGCATTATGTGTGTGATAATGGTAGCTTTTGCTAAATGAAATCCAAAACATCACCTCCTTTTGGGTTTCTAGCTAAGGATTAATTGTATTCTACATTTGTCGCCTTTTTTTTCCTTCAACTTTGTTTGATTTTAGTACCCATTTTCAGGAATTTGATATGATATCTAATCGTAATCTCATTGATTTAAACCATTTGAATGGCAGATCACTGATCTTCAAAGAGACGGTCCTTAGAAATCATTGAAACAAAGTCTTCAATGCTTCTCCTTCAGCAACTGATCAAGAACAACGAGGATTGAGTTGGATGGAATGGTTCAAAGGGTGGTCTCATGTGATTTGTAAGGTTCTTTTTAAGAGGAATTTTTTTTTTTTTTGCCAATATTGTATACATCAGCGAAGGTTAGTGGGAGAAGTGAGTGAGTTACTCCTCAGGGGGTTCAGAGACTATCTATAGCCCTGAACCCACAAACCGCCTACAACGAGGTTCGAACCCTCGTCTCCCACAAGGGAGAACTAGGAGTTATCAACTGGGCTACAAGCCCATTGGTAAGGTTCTAGGGGATTAAGGAACCACTTCCATATTCAGTGGTGAAATGCTTTAGGGATTGTCGGAATCTTGGTCGTTTTGCAATTTTCATTGTTTATTTGCTTTCCTGTGTTTGATTTTGACATTAGTTGATTTACCTTGGGACATGTTGAGTTCAAAATACATGGGGGATGCTTGCGTGATTTTTGCTTTCCTGTATCTTATTTTGTCTAATTATTTTGAACCTGTTTATTGTTGTACTGTTCGTTAAGTTCCTTAATGATAATAATGCAATTATTTGCATTTTAATTTCGAGTTCTCGGTTTGCTTTGGCTCAGGTTGTTTAAACCACCCGTTAACATTAAAAACCTTGCATTTTTGGTTGGATTTCAATAGAAATTTCTCATGTTAACATGTGCGGATATTTGCGAGCTGCATCCATCTAAAGGAAGATATTGAGCCTAGCTATTTTCAGCTGAGTTCCTTATTGGTGAGAATTATAATTATAATTACAATTTTGTTGTTGCGGTTTTGTGTGTAGGCTTATAAACAAGCTCAATCAGTTTCAGTACGGTATTCGAATCTATTCTGCAAAACATGAAGCCCGTGTAGTTATTCATGAGTTAATATCCAACTGATATTGGAGATGGAGACTACTTTGATCTTTGTATATTTGTTCAAGGTCGTGTTTAAATTTAAACGAATAAATTTTGCGTTTGGCCTATTGATAGTTGTATCTGATTAGGGGTATAGATAAGAAAGGAAAGTAATTACGAGCTCTCCCTACTCTCTCTCTAAAGCTGACCTAGGATTTCTGATCGAGGGGAGGCTAGCCGCCGCCGCCGGCGCGCCGCACCCCCCCCCCCCCCTAACCCCCACGCTTCTCTGTTTCCTTTTTCTGTTTTTTTCCTTTATTCTCAAAATGATTGGCACAGGTAACGAGCCGTTGGCGACAGTGGCTATGGCGGACAGTGCTGGGCGTCAGGGATCTCAGAGGTCTGGCTTCTCCAGGTCGTTTATGGGGCCGCATCGGCGGTTTCTATTTGAGTATGATCAATCATGAATTTGCATAATTTTAGAATTGTCATTCTTTGCCTCTTATGAAGAATAATACTGATCAAATTTGGAATACAACCTATTTTCTTTGATTCGAAAAATCCAACCAGTCATTGAAGTTTCATTCTGCACAATAAGTTCAATAGTCAACACATCAATTATTGTTAAGTATGAAATTTCCTTTTCCACTATACTTATTCTCTAAACCTAACCGAAGTTCTTAAATATTGACAATAAATTGATCGAGCATGCAGTTTCACGTGAAGCATGTAGCGTGACATTAGTACACAAAGAAATAAAAGTTGGCATGTGCCACCCCCGGTCCCCAAATAAAACTACTACTAGCATATAGTTCTGAACAAACAAAATCTCGGCTGAGTGGAGAACTTGTAAAACTTATATATGCTAAATTCTGCTAATTCTCATACCTGTACCGCTGTACTACTGTACGTAATTACTTGACTGAACACAGCAAAGTTGAAGTCATACAACCCTTCTATCTTATCTTAAGAGGCTAATCAAACTTAATTAACTTCATGGTCGATGGGGCTAAGACTTGGGATCTGAAGATTTAGACTGCATGCATATTGATATTGCATGCACTAGCTAGGTGTGCATGGCTATTAAGTTAGATTATTGGGAAACTTAATTAAGAGGGTTGATGATGATGTACGTATTCAAAATTAAAGGTCATTGCTATCCTCCTATATATCACCAGATCGAATCCTTCTTAACCTAGCTAGCTTATTGCCTTCACATGTACGTACGAATTAATCAATCAATGTCAAAGAAAAGAGAATGTATATATGATCGATCTCTAATGTAGGAAATTAAATGCTTATCGATCGGATATATGGGAGCAAATTAATATTTTTCCATTACTACACAAGTAACAAAGGCCTTTATTATCATTTGTTTTCTGGAAATATTCTCATTTTGGTACTTACATAGCCTAGCTACAATTACTGCAACCTTCTTCTCTATGCCTTCCATTTTATTAACTACCGAAATCATCCGTAGCAGTTCGTTCACAAAGAATAAAAAAGTTCACAAAGAATAAAAATATGAGGACTCTTTCTCCACAACCAAATTTCCACGTCTTTTCTATCTCTTGCATGTTGGCCAACACTTGGAATCCATCGTTGTCAAGCCATTGCTTTGCATTTGCATGCTAAAAAAAGTTAACCTCAATAGTGATCTTCTTCCTCTCTAAACTTTCTTCAGCACATTTTTTTTCTTGAAATTAGGGAGATGAATTGATGTGGCAACTACTGAATGAAATGCATGCATTGTCTTTTCTTTCGAAGAGTACAGGGGAAGTGGTGGTGATGGAGAGTAGTGAAGGTGGGAATGGGGTATGAAGTTGGGGGTGGCTAATTAAGGTTGCTCACACGGTGGTGGGGGTGGGGGTTCTTCACATAAGGTTAATGGTGGCGGTGGTGATAGATATGGAGGTGGAGAATAAATGGGTGGGGGAGGCGGAGAGGGGTTCGGGCGTACCGGTGGTGACCAGCTTGGAGGTAGAGTACTGGGTGGTGACTTCTTGTAAGGAGTTGGCGATTTGGGTGGTGGTGGATTCTTAATGCAGTTATCTGTAGGTGGAAGCGGTGAAGATCGTGGTGGGGGGGATATCGGTGGAAGTGGAGGTGGAGATAATAGTAGTAGTGGCGATGGTGGTGGTGGTGAAGAGACTGGCGGTGTTGTGAAAGTGAGTGGTGGTGGAGGAGAAGGAACAAGTGAGGCACATTTGAAAGAAGTACTACTACAATTAACCTTCCGAGACAAGAACATCTTACACTGCAACATCGACCTCTGTGTTGGCCTCCCTTGCAAACAATTCCTTCGATCATCAAAATCAAGCAAATTCAAACACTGGGAAGACACATTGGTAAAGAAATTGTAACCATATGAAAACTGCACCAATTCCGGAAGCCTGCACACCCTTTCTGTGACCTCTCCAGACAACATGTTATGGGACACATCAAAATGCTCCAAGCTCACCATTTCCTCAATACTCTCTGGAAACGACCCCATTATGTGATTGAAGCTCACGTCAAACACAGTTAAATTCTTCAACATCCCAATCTGCTTTGGCAAACACGAATGAAACTCATTGTTTTTTAGGACTATCTCATTCAATGTTCCTGACATATTTCCAAAACTCGCTGGAAGACAACCCTGAAACATATTGTTTGCCAGAACCATGACCGATACCGGCGAGTTTCCAATATTTTCCGGCAAATCAGAAGAAAACCTATTGTTATTGATGAATAAGGCGTCGAGATCTTTCTCAAAGAGCTGATTTGGAAGCTTACCTTCAAATTCATTGTATCTAATGTCGAGATATTTGATACTTGGCAGGCGTAGGACAATGCATGGAAACTTTCCAGCAAAGCGATTGTTGCTTACATCCAGCTCAAACAGTAACTTCAAGTTCAAGAAACTCCGAGGTAGGATCCCACAAAACCGGTTTGAATTGATATGCAACAATGCAATATCGTACAGCAGTCCTAACTCATTTGGGAGGGACCCGGCAATGTTGGCGTGGTTGATATCAATGCCAGCGACCGTACGTTGTGATTGACAGTCGAGCGCATTGGAACAGAAGACTCCAGTGTAGTTGCACACGTCTGATCCAATCCAGTTAGCAGTAATATTTTTGGGATCTGAGATCATGGCTTGTTTCCAAGCTTGTAATGCGATGTAAGCATTTTTCAGTCGAGAGTTTTCAAAAACAAGAGATGGGTCGATGGTAAGAGTGTCGACGATGGCTCCGTTGAAGGACAAGAGTTGTCGATGCAGAATGGCCGGCTTGATGACTTCAACTTTGGTGACTTGGGTGGTGCTGGATGTGGAGATCTGTTGGGCGGTAGAGGCATTGACGAATATGGTAAAGATGGTGTAGAGTACTGTATAGAAGTTGAAGAAGTATGGCAGCTGGTTATTAGAATACTGGATGTTTTTCTTCATCTTACACTACTACGTACTGAACAATATTTGGTTGCTAGCCAATGCTATATATTATTATTCTTAGTACTAATTGTCGAGTAGTAGTAATAAGAATAGATGGAGATAGATTTTGGGATCAGATGGAGTGAGATATGTGATCAGCAAAAGGGGAAAATTGGGTTTCAAAATATAGATAATGGAGGCCGGTTAGGAGATGATGAAGGAGAGTACTTATCGAAGAAAGAAACAAATTAATTAACACAATTAATGATCGATAAAATCACGGAAAACTGCCCATGCCAGGAAAAATTAAGCTAGGGTTATGTAGTACTTAATTGTTGTCTTCAGTCGGCTTGTTCTGCTTTCTTGCATGTTTATCTGGTGGTGATTCTGTCAACTGTGATGAGCTTTTTCTGCTTCTCCTCTGATACTAAGGCATTCATTTAGGGAAGTATTGTTGAGAAATTCTTTCTTCTTTTTACCATGTTTCCCTTTTACTAGCTATTTAGTTGTCTCTGATTATTAACATACGTGAATTTTGGGGAATTATATTTGACATATATAGGGATCGAAGTTATTGTTTAAACTTTAGTTCCCCACATCAAAACTGTCTCCATGCAAGTACTAAAACTCACGAAACCGGGGATTGAGAGCGGGAGCCGATTGGGTCTCACTGACTACTTAGAAATAAGACTAAGACTAAGAGTACCTAGCTACTAGTTGACCAATATTGAAGCGTTGGGGCGAAGGCAATTAGATCGTTACCTTATTCTCTATCAAAAACAGCAGGAATATATATGTGACTTAGGTTTAAACCACACTTGTTTTTAACTTGCGTCTCCATTTTCTATAAACTGACTTTTCTAGTTGCATGTAGTAGAAATTTTTACACATTTATTTTGTTTTGAATGTGTGGAGCTAGCTGCTTATTTGGCAATTTTCATACATTTGCTCTTGCACGCACGCAATCTACGAGTTCTTGTATATTCATTTATTTTCGGAATTTAATTGTGATTTGTTCTGTATAGAAAATTAAATAGAAAGAAAGAGGAGCAAGCTAAACCTAAATATATGGGTCCATACTCCACTCCTCTTCGAAATTGGCGGGAATGATGCTAATATTTCTCAGATACCGTCGTATCACCATTGACCAATGAGAGTGTCCTCTGGGAACTGTTGCCGCTTTTTATTCACAAGTCAGAGATAACTGTTTTTTTTTCTTTTTTACCAAAAAAAAGAAAGATGCCATGGGTGTTTCTACTGACAAAGAAACATTACAAATTTAACGCATTTTATCATCTCGTTTTTTCTAACAAAATAATTTCCTCATTTTACTATATCTCGTTTCTACTAACAAAAAAGTTGTTAACAAAAACTGTTTTTATTATAGTTACGCTACTTACAAACCCATCAACAACTTATTTACTACCGGAAATAATTTGACATTTCTTAACAACTTATTTACTACCGGAAATAATTTGACATTTCTCAACAACTTATTCATTATCGAAAATACCTAACAATAACTCTACTCACAAATCCATCAACAACTTATTCATTACTGGAAACAACTTGACATTTCTCAACAACTTATTTGTAGTTGAGAAGTTGTTAGGTGTTTCCCGTAGTGAATAAGTTGTTGATGGGTTTGTGAGTAAAGTTACTGTAGCATGCAAAAACAGTTTTTGTTGACAACTTTGTGTTAGTAGAAATGAGATAGTAAAATGCGGAAACTTTTTTGTTAGTGAAAATGAGATGGTAAAATGCGTTAAATTTTTAGTGTTTTTTTGTTAGTGGGGATAGAATATTTACTCACTAGGGTTTGCCTGAAGGCACGACGTAACGCATTTTGAACACAACTAAAATGAATTACAAAACTATTGATTACCCCTGCCAATGAAGTTGATTTATACGGAAAGATTTTTTCTTATATTAAGTTCAAATAGAGTTGTCCTAGTGCATGCTTGCGTCCGAAGGCATAGATCAAACAATCAGCACATGCAAATCAACTTTGTATCCAGGAACAAAATATCAACCTGTTTATGTAACACTAATGGGTTGCTTAGTTTCATGTAACACCGACACTTCTAATGATCGTTATATCAGTGTCAGACAATTCGGGACACTTCGCAAGACCCCTAATCGTATCAAAACAGTATCAACGAGTTTATGTTACCATGACTAGTTTTTTCGTTACCATATTAGAGGCGAGAAGTACAGATAAGGAAAATTACCAACTATCAAAAACTTTTTAAGAGCACTCAAACAAACAAAAGAGAGGAGAGAAAATAGGAAACAAACATAAGAGAGAAGAGAGAAAATAGGAAATACAATTTGATTAACATGAGAGAGAGAGAGAGAGAGAGAGAGAGAGAGAGAGAGAGAGAGAGAGAGAGAGAGAGAGAGAGAGAGATATTTGTTGTAAAATGTCACGTCTCTCCGGCTCATTACACACCGTTAGATTAGATTAGTTTGGAAAGATAAGAGCCCTTGAATTTATGTAGGATATAAGATTTGAAAACTGATCTCCCTTATTATATAGATATAGATATATTCTGGTAATATGACAGAGAAGTAAAATAAGTATTTAAAACATAAAAGATATTTGAAAACTGATCTCCCTTATTATATAGATATAGATATATTCTGGTAATATGATAGAGAAGTAAAATAAGTATTTAAAACATAAAAGATATTACACACTTCGATTATAAACTCTTTCCCGGCCCGTAAGTCAATTACAATGAGAGCTGCGCAATTGACACGTCCGGTGACAGACGCCAGGATACGGCAGTGCGGTTTGGGCTACACTACTACACCGGTACAAGTCTCAGCTGCTCATCATTAAGAACAGATATGTCGTTCATATATACGTAGATAAATAAATGTCTCATTTGAGGACTTCTAAACAAAAGAACAAAAAAAATCCTTTAAATATGTGATTTATTTCCAGATGATTAACCAACCCAATTTTAATTCATTTGTTTGAACTTTTTTTTATGTTTCTTTCAAACTAGTGGTGGATCTAGCAATTCGACGTAGGGGAGGCACCAACTCATCATAGTTTTGAACATAATTTTTCAAGCATAATCCGTTTTTGTTTTGTTTTTTGGGTGCAAAGAAAATTCAAGCATGATCGATCTATTAATCCTACACTAATATTTGTGACAAAGTACTAAAATTTTGCATTAACTATAATAGACCATTAACTAATGCCTTATTCTTTCATTTATCCTCTACAATTGGAACTAATCTATTGGAGGGAGAGCAGACCCTGATATTTTAGAGGCCTAAAGCAAAATAAAAATTAAGGCCTTTTGTAAAAAAAAAAAATTCAATATAGTTGGCTATAAAAAAAATTAAACATGGTATTTTTTGTTTCATAGTTTCACTAAAATAAAATCATAATGAAGTATTGCTCATACTCTGTATTTCTCTAACTAATTATGTAATTAACTTAACTCTTATAAAAATATTATTTGTAGCAATAAAAATTATTTTAATTCTTAACCTTTTATTATCATTGTTTGTTGTGTGAAAATAAATTATTTTCAATAATTTATGTTAAAAGTGATTTACTTGTGAAGTCGATATTAAAAGTATGATTACAAATAATGGAAAAAAAAAAAAAAACTTATCCAAAACCTTAAACCTTGAACTTTAGTAACATCTATTACCACTAAATTAAGCTAACAAATTTTTGATACAAGTCATGCAAAACTTTTACTTTATCAACACGGGGAAAAAAGGCAAACAATTAATTGGCCAAAAGAGCACCCTTGGGTGTTGAACCTGGAACAACTAAGACTATTAGCCATGCATGCACCACTGAGACAAGTTACCACGTTATTCTAAATTACGAAACAGTATACATATAACATATATGTCTCCTATGGAAAATGAGGGCTAGTTTTCTCTTGAATTTTTTGGGCCTAAAGTGACCGCACCTCGAGCTTTAGTCCAAGGCCGGCCCTGAGGAAGAGAGAGAGAATCATAGACGAGAGGGAATTTAAGGTTTTGGGGCTGTTTGAATAATTGAGAATAGTAGGAGGAAGCTAGACTTAAAGAATTTATGGTTGAAACTTAAGGTGTACACTGTAATTGTATAATGTTCTAACATAGGGGTACAACCATAGGAGAGGAAAACCCAGGGGTGTCACGTGCCCCCTGTGGTCCTTCACTGGATCCAGTGTTTCAAGCCATACGTATACGCTTTGATACATCATATCACTCTTCCATCGGGGCTGAGTCATTCTTGCACGATTTTCTTTTCGTGTTTTGTGTGTGTGTGTGTGTTAACCGCGACATCATAACCAAATTGATATCAAAATGTAATGGGTATTGTTGATGGAATGTATTTGACATTCTTATTGTACTTTGAGATTCTTCAAATTAGATATTTATTGATCTTGTATGAACTACATATTTTTGCTCTTAATTTATGAGACTTTCTTGGTGCCAAGACTAGTGCTCATTAATTGAAATAGCTTAAGTAGGAGCTGTTTGTATACATAGTTTTTGCAGGGAGTTAATTACTTGATATCCTCGAAGTAATATGCGAAGTGTGCATGGAAACAATTAATTAAGTTAAACTTGATATCATATAAGTAATATGTGAAGTGCATGGAGTCTTTGAAGGTGAAGTACTACATATAGATTTATTGCGAAATCCCTCCTAAGAATCCCACATTGAGTAGAAATGGGAATTATAAGTAGGATATATATAGGGTAATATCCATCAACTACTATTAATCGGAGTTATAACTTTTAAATCACGTGGCTAGGGATAAGTAGGTCTGTTGGTACTAAAACCATTAGGTGGTTTTGTTGTTTTTTAATTAATACTCCCTCCGTTCCAAATTGAAGGTCCGGTTCGGTCTTCAATGCAAAATTTAAATTGTTAATATCTTTCAATCTATAATGATTTTTATGTGCAATATGGATCTTGTATGATAGATCTCAATTAGTTCTATTATACAAAATTTTTAAAATCTGTAAAGACATTGTAGATTGAAAGATATTAACAATTTAAACTTTGCCTTGGAGACCGAACTGGACTGTCAATATGGAACGGAGGGAGTATTCTTTTATGGTCATGCTCTTCCTCTCCTTTGGTGGCCAACTTGCCATTCAGGCACTTTTTAAGATGCATGTTTCTTGAAGTATGTTCTGTAGACTGATCGAGGCACCTCACTGGCATAAGGAGCCAGCCCAAGACTATAATTTCACTTCTAGCTAGCACCTGTTTTTACTTTTTCCAGTTTTGGTATAAGGGAATCCATCAACTAGCTGCTAGTTATGCAGAAGATGGACATAGAGTTGTCAAAATTAGGACTATGTGCGGGCTACCAGTCTTTTAGAACCTTGTTTCGCAGCGTTTCAGATGTCTGTTGGTTAGACTCTATAATAGCTAGGGGTAGAATTCACATGTTTAGGGAAACGTTCTTAGAACCCAACTGCTACATTCCAAAATAACCGTTACTCGAACATCTTTACCCTTGCCGTGAACCTCCTTTGGATTTTTATTTTTTCCTCCTCCGTTTCCCAAACACCTTTCAAGTAGTAATTTGGTTGAACAGTAGTTGATATCTTCCTTTATAAGCAGAACAACTTTCGTATCAGCAATGATCTCATCTTCTAAAATTGAGGAGATCTTGATGTTCTCGAATGTCAGCTCTTTCTACCAAGCACAGTCTGAAGTTATGACCACACAACTCTAGCGGTTGGATTACAAGAGATGATTATAGAGTTGAGCTATTCTTGTGACCGGAGTGAAGTCCCTGGATTCTTGGTGATAATTATAAAAGTTGTTTTCGTTAAGTTTTACTTTCTGAAGATGCCATGGCGTTTCGTTGAATTTTTGGAGAAGACACGGTGCAGAATCGCAAATGGAGGTAGGCTTGTCCTTGATGGACATCCATCTTAACTCACCTCAACAATCTCTTGGACTCTTTGCCCTATATTTATTACTATCACTTTTAGAACACATTTGACTTGGTGATCCTTTGCTTTTATCATAGTTTCCGGCATCCAATTTAGATGGATTTGTACTTCTTGAAGAATCAATCATGCAAAACTATGCACGCTGAAGTCTTTGAACTTCCTTAGTGGCTGCATTTAGTTGTTACATATAGTCTTACAAGTCTAAGTGTTGTGATATATGAGTCCTCATGTTGGAGTTTTGGCTGATTGACCGTAGTTGTTCAACCTTTTGCTGATTGCAATTGGTCTGCCACAGTAGACGAGAAAGCAACTTTTCCTGGGGTGTTTTACCTGCAGGTTGGATGACCAACTAGATATGCCTTTGTAGGTTTTCGAATCCTTGCTTAACTTGTTCTTAAATGCAGGTGCTTTAGGCTCAATACCAGCGACTAAGTAGTCCTTAATGTCCCCTCAAATGAGGGAGTAGCTGTTTGGTCGTTGTCAGGCACTAAACTTTGAATCCAAGAACCTCAAACCTATATATGACAAGTGAGAATCACTACATGGAGGCAACTAACGTACACTTTCAGAATTTTTGTGGAGAGTGTGTGCGAGCTGAAGTACCAATAATTAATGCCAGCTCAGAATTAATGGACAAGGGATACATGCAGTATGGGTATGGTTCTCGTATTTGGTTTGGTTTCTCTTTAACACATATTTTTCATGGAATTTCTTTGGTAACATTAATTATGTGGCCTTCCTTTGACAGGTGTCCCCAGCCATTACTGACGAAGATGCCGCATTAGAGCCCCATGTTGTGGTTCTATATTTGCCTAGTTGCCGTCTTGGTGTTGCCTTGGCCCGGCTCGGCCCTGACATTTTCGGGGCCCTAGGCGGTATTTGAAAATGGGGCCTATTGTTTTTCTATATTAATTATTTTTTCGCTAGGGAAAACAAGACAAGCTTGTGATTCTGTGGCTAGTGTTTGAACTCTCTCTTTAACACCTTTGGTCATGAGTTCGATTCTCAGTAGCATCTATTTATAACCATTTTTGGATGAGTTCCAAAACTGTTAAGGTGCCCGCGCTCATTACACGCTTCACTTACCGCTTGATACAGTTAATGTACTTGAAAATTCAATCGCATGTATAATATTTAATACCTCCCGGTATTTGGGGGCCCAATTATTGGGCCCAAAGCAGGTGGCCCTAAGCAGTCGTTTGGTGGGCCTAGGACCGGCCCTGGCCTTGGCATTGGTCCTTGGAGAGTATTTTGATTTCTTTATACTTATTTGTACATTGTTTTACAGAACAATCTCAATGTTGACGAAAAGCATAGACATGAATTCCTCACCATCAAGCGCAACAGGTAGACCATCCCATGGTCCCCCAAGCTCTTTTCAATAATGTTCTTGTAGACAACCCAATTCGGACCTCGGAGGTTCTTTAAATATCCCAATGATGAAACAAAGGAAATAATACCTTCAAGAGATTGGATGAGGGATTCCCTTGACCTAAAAACCCAAAATGAAACCCAACGGCCCAGAACTGGACTCTTAGTACCACACGGCACACCTCTACACCGCATGGCATAACAAATTTCATTATGCCGCACGAGGTCATGAGGTCAGCCGCACGACGTTTTGGATAAAGTTCTGACTGGCTCAGCTAGCTGTCGGCCACGCCCACTTGAGCCACTAGTACAAGTTAGCTCAGCCGAAAAGGCACTTCTGGCCCGTCCAAAAAACACCTCCACCATTTGAAATTCAAAACCCTTGGCTTTTACCTATAAATACAACCCTCCACTCAAGAGAAAATGACCTGAATTCTCTTTCTCTTTCTCAACATGCTTTTACACCCACTCCTCACTCCTAAGCCTTGAGAAAGTTATTTTAAACATTCTCAAGGTCTTTTCTTTCTCAAAATCCTCCATATTTCTCCTCATCATTGAAGTGAGTTCTTTTACTCACTTTAAGGTTCCAACCACCCATTGTATCCATCTATTGCTCACATCCACAACCTTCTTTTCTCAACCGGTATTGCTCGCATTCATCCGTAGCCATCCATCCTTGTCTAAGCTCAAGATCAAAGGTATAAACTAGTTTCCTTGGGATAAGCTTCGTCTTTATCCTTGAGAGAACCCTTTTGCAGTCAGGATTTTCACCTTTTGGTTGAATCCTGACTTTAAACCATTTTCAAAAACAAGAATAAGCCTCTGTGCTGAATATAAACACACTTGTTTTTTTTTTTTTTTTTTTTTGTGAAAACATCATTATGGTGTTTTCTGGAAAGCGGGTTGTTTTCTGAAAATAATTTTTGTGAACGGTTTGCCAAGTTCATTATGTTTTCAAGAAATTGGAACAGAATGGAAAATGAAAAAAGTTGCCAAACAATATGTGTTCGGTGCATATCTATAAGCAGAGGACCTGTTTGAGTCGAGACACGATCGATGTAATTGTCATGCTTGTGGACATACTATTCACAAGAACTGCTTAAAGGAGATGCAAGAGCATTTCCGGTGAGTATCCACAGAATCCAAATTTACTTTCTTTAAATGCATGCCCTCTCTGCTCGAAGTTTGTTTGTGATATGTCCAAAGTATGGGAGAAATTTGACATGGAAACAGCTGCTACACCCATGCCAAAACTCTACCAAAAAAAGAAGGTCAGCTCTCTCTCTCACACACACACACACACATATCGTGGCTCAAAAATGTCCCAATTGCAAGTCTTACAACACGCGCCAAACAAGATGAATG
This sequence comes from Rhododendron mucronatum var. ripense, assembly GCA_019656295.1. Taxonomy (NCBI): domain Eukaryota; kingdom Viridiplantae; phylum Streptophyta; class Magnoliopsida; order Ericales; family Ericaceae; genus Rhododendron; species Rhododendron mucronatum. Next base: position 2,872,970 of record BPLT01000004.1, on the reverse strand, counting down.
AATATAAATTGGGATCATCGTAGGGAAATATCGCTCCATGTACTTCCATACTTCCTTGGGGTTATTAGATCTACAAGCTATGGAGTAATTTGATGCGGGTGGACCACTGTCAAAGTGCTTACATCATCAAAAGTCAGGGCCAAAAACTGTGAGTGCATTGTCTTCTCTTTGAAATACGGTTGCTTCACCCTAGCGGTCTTAATTACGTTGTTGAGGATGTTACTAGAGCTGTTGCTAATCCCATTTTGATGATTTCTCTCCGATGGATGGGAATCAATATTAGATTAGGTTGATAAATTCTTTTCAGAGTAGTTCAGACTTCAGAGGGTAGTTCGTTTCCCATTGTAGAAGCTGTTGGGCCCAAGTTCCTTGTTTTCGTTTTGTTGTTTTATTTTTCTTTTCATTTCCACCTGGATATTCCTCTTGTAAGCTATATATTCAGTTATCATTCTGTCTATTTCAAGCTAATTCACACCCCCCCCCCAAAAAGAAAAATAATAATAATAATAAGGGTAAATTATTGTTAACCCCCTCAAACTATGCCTCGGGGATACTTTACCCCCTCAAAGTTTTATTTTTGGCACTTAACCACCTCAAACTAATGGAAATACAACTTCCGTTAGCATTCTGTTACAAATTGGGTGGAAAAATGGCACATGCAACTCACATGCCCTCTCATTTAAATTTGAGAGACACTATTGCCCTTTCTCTATACATACTCTCTCTTTCTCTCTCTCTCTCTCTCTCTCTCTCTGTCAACAGAGAACACCCCCAAACCTCCTTACCCTAAAATCTAGCCAAATCAATCTCCGCCGCCTGCCTCAACCACCACCATGGCAGACCTCTCTGGCGATCCCATCGATGCCCACCCCACAACTCTCTCACTCCACCTTAACTTCGTCGCTACTACTCCCCCCCTCCTCCCAACACACACACACACACACACACACAGAAGAGATCAAATCATGAGAACCAGCAACCACCGGATCATCATCGGCGTCTCCATCATGGTCGTCTCCCTCGCTAGCTTCGCATGCGCGTTTATTGCAACACCTTCCTCATCGACACCCTTTCGGTTCAACCAGTCCGCCTCCCTCTTTCAACTCAATGCCTATGTGGGGTTGTCGATTAATGCATCATCGAGATAGATCTATGAAACCAAGGCCGTCGCTGCCTTTGTTGCCGGCATAGATTTCAGCTGTCTTCTGGGTTTGCTAAGTTTCACCTCGGTGAAGCAGTGGGTGGCGGCTGGATGAAGGTGGTTTGGGTTTTTGTTTGGGTTTTTTTTTTTTGGGTAAGTATTTGGGTTTTTGTTTGGTTGTGCAAATTATGGTGGCTGATTGTTGGCAAAAGTTGGATGAGAAATCCAACTAAAAAACACAAGCAGATTGGTCATCGTCCGTAAAGCAGAATCCGGTGTCGCCGTGTCGGCTCGGTTGTTGGAGGTCGGCGAAGAACCTACGTCTCTCTCTTTCTCGCCTTCTCCTTTATTGGACTAGAAATTCATTTTGTTGTTATGTTGTATAAAACCTAGCGAGATTCCTTTTCTAACTGCTAAGAAATTGTAGGAAAGGGGGAGGAAATACAAAGTGGAAGAGGAATGCTATGGCTAACCGAGTGACATTTAGGTTTTTTGAAAACAAATGGGTTTTGATCTGTTTGGTAAATGTTTTTCAATTGAGGGCAAAATGGTAACTTACATCCTCTCCATTACGGAAGTTAACGGTTTTGCATTTTCATTAGTTTGAGGTGGTTAAGTGCCAAAAATAAAACTTTAAGGGGGTAAAGTATCCCCGATGCATAGTTTGAGGGGGTTAACTATAATTTACCCTAATAATAACGCTCCACCAAGTGGAAATGTATAATTGATGATGGTGTCGCATCCAACCTTCGGGGTTAACCCTTCATCGGGAAGGAATGGAAAGCATTGCCGTGCTCTTTCACCTTGTGCTGTCGGGAACTTTTGACATGTTTGTTGCATCATCGATTGCCATTTTTCTTTCGTCTCTTCATTGTTTTGCTTGTCGTCATTATCCTACCAATTTTAGTGGATAACATTCCATTTTGGGTTCCTTGGAAAGTTTGCGTATGGGGAATCGAAGTAGTACATTGACTGTGATTCTGATTTTTTGCGTTTGCATTTTTGCTTATTTGGGAAGTGGATGTGTAGAGGAAGGCTCCTTCTGCCAGAGGTTGGAATGGCAAATATTTTTTTTTGGTCTTCGGTTCTCTTAAAGAAGTTAGAAAGAGGAATCCCCGAGTTCTTGTCAAATGTTCCTCTGGTTATTCACAAGTAGTGGAAATGTATGCATCTTCTTGAAAAGTGAAGAACAACATACGGAGTATTTGAAACTTAAAATGACAAATGCACTAAATTAGAGTGAAGATACACCTCGTAGTAGTTCGGTTTTGGCAGAGACGGAATTGGTTTGATTTAATAGTACCGTCGGTAAGAGTTGGAAATTTTGAGATTCTTAAGTAAATCCGTAAAACTTGTAGAACCCGGCGAATCCACACCCTTAATTAAACCACGATTTGGTGCTGGTTTTGAACCTCGCGCTGTTTACATAAAGTTGATATGTCATATATTTCCGAAGCATTTCGAGCAAGGAAAACTTGTAATTAATAATAAAAATTTAAACCAAGCGTGTTTGAATAAGACTATCAAAATCACGAAAGTAAATAAATTTGATTAACGTCATTTATGGCAAGGTTGTTTTTTGTATAATTATTATATGTACGTAAGTGGGAGCAAGTTTGAATCAGTTTAGAACCACAATTACTTTTAGGAAAAATTTAAGGGAGAATTTTTGATAAGTCCACTATAGCACTTTTCAAACCCATTTAGTCCACTTCTAAGTTTTATAACCCACTAAGTCCACTAATAATTTTAATGACAAAAATACCCCACCTAAAAAAACAAGGGCCTTGTTTGGATGACACGAAAATATATTTTTTCCATTTTTTCCGTTTTTGTTGCAATCAAGCCACGGCCGCCGCCACCACGGCCACCGCTGCCACCACCGCGGCCGCCGTCGCCGCCACCACCGTCGCCGCTGCCATCACGCCACATATAACGTTATATGTGTAACAAAAAACGTATTTTTTCATTTTTCTCGATTATTTTTATTGAACCCGTTACACTTAACATTTAACGTTATATATGTGACAAATTTCTCTTTTTGTTTTTTCCTATTTTTCTTATATTGATTTTTTAACGTTGTATGAGTGATAAAATTTTTCTAACATATAACATTATATGTGTGGCAAAAATTTTATAACATGCAACTAACTTTTTGGTTTTTCTTATTTTTAGTCTTTAACGTTATATGCTGGTCCATACAAAACATATAACATTATATGTGAGTTTTTGAATATCTAAATATCGCAAAAAAAAAAAAGAACAGATAAAATTATATTTGAGTTTCTGCAGTTCTGAATCTCATAAAAAAAATAGAACAGAACATATAACATTATATGTGAGCTTCTGTAATTCTAAATCTCACAAAAAACAGAATCTATAACATTATATCTGAGTTTCTGTAACTCTAAGGCTCACAAAACATGACATATAAAATTAGATGTTCTCAAAACAATATCATATCTTTTCAACAATATTATATATCTCAAAAAATAACATTATATGTTCACATATCATGCCACCATTATCCTTATTTTCAGTCGCGCCTTGAATCCCAAGTTGAATATTGATGAGGCCACAGGAAGTTGAGCTTCATTTTTTCACCGTTTCTTCATCAAAACCTTCATCGAATCCTCAAAATTTGTGATTTTCTGCCTCCGAATAGCATTCTCATAATCTCTATATCTACATATATACATATTCAAAACAACATAAACAACATTAATATATCTCAAAAACGAGATATAATATTATATGTCTAACCCTAGGAAAAACACATATTACACATGACAGAAGTTCACATATAACGTTATATACTCCGTTGTCTATCATTTATTGAATTGGTCCGCGCAGCGGTCTCTTCGACTTGCTTCTGATAATATATGGACATATCCATATATGCTTTTGAGAGGCCGCTGTGCGGACCTATTCAATAAGAGAATATAAGACGTTATTAGTTCCTCTTTTTTTTAGTTTTACAGGACAAAATCTCATATACAACGTTATATATTCTCTATGCAAATTGAAATATTTTGTTTATGTCAATACAAGCCCATATATATATATATATATATATATATATAACGTTATAACCATATATATGTATATATGGTCACAAATATTCTTATATAACCATATAAAATCGTATATGGATATATCCATATGTGTTTTTGAGAGGCCACTGCGTGGACCAATTCAATAAAAGAATATATAACGTTATTAATTCTTTTATTTTGGAGTTTTACAAGACAAAATTAGGTACCAAGGGTAAATTGGCACATATAACATATATGTCTCAGTAGAGACGATCATCTGTAATTAAACCACATCGTTAACCGAGTTTCAAATCACATATTTTCACATATAAGTCGGAGAGGCTGCTATGTGGACCAATTCAATAAGTGATCGACAACGGAGCATATACCGTTATATATGACAGAAGCTCATAAATAACATTACACGGTACAAAAAGGTCATATGTTCTCTTTATTTTATAACATAGAATATTTCTAATCTAAAATGTTATATATAACAATATAACGTTATATATTATTATATCTCTCTCTAACTGAGAATGTTTTTAAAAAATGACATTAAATAACAACAAAATACACAAAAAGTACACATATAACCTTATATATTTTTTCAAAAAATACAACTTGTTCCAACCTTATATGTCTAGCCTTAGAAAAAAATACATATATAACCTTATATATTTATTCAAAAAACTCTAAATATATCATAAGCAAGTCGGAGAGGCCGCTGCGCGGACCAAATCAATAAGTGATTGATGAAAAACACAAATATAATCTTATATATTTATTCAAAAAATTTCATATCTCTAACCCTAGAAAAAGTACACATATAACCTTATGTATTTATTCAAAAACCTCCAAATTTGATGATAACCGGACACGGGACAAACAAAAAACCAGATCAACCTTCTTATAATACTATACTTTTTGTTTTTACTATTCCAGATTTCTCTCCAGTAAAACAAATAAAAGACCAAATTAACCTTCTTAATACGATAAACTAACCAACTTTAAAACACGTTAATGAAAAAGTGGAATAACATTATAGTATAATTGACTGAAACTTCAAATTCCACACGCATAACAAGTCGAAAATCCAAATTCGTTCAAGATTAGTGCAAGAAATAGACTATAACCTTAAATATCAAAAAGATCCAGCTACATAACAGCAAATCAAAAAACTATGCATGGGGTGTAATTTATATTTGTCAATTTGGAAGTGACTCACTCACCTTTTCGTAATACTAGAAGATTATCTTTGCAAATACAGAGGAGGGAGTACCAGAATGCTTCATACGACTCATGACTCATCTCGGTCCAATGAAATGTTTTTTAAGGATTTCCTCGATCTCTGTCTCTCCATTTATCCCTTTCTGCCATTGAAATCAACGAAGGAACATGGTCTTTTAATCCATGGTGAAACTGTTCGATCCCTGTCTCTCCAGTTCGTGGTGAGTGAGGGAGAGCTTGTCGGCGTGGAGAGAGAGAGAGAGAGAGGGGGAGAGGGGAGGCTCAGATCTGTTTTGTGATCTAGGGTTTCTCTCTCTATATGTTATATAGAAGGGTTTTTTAGTCTTGAAAAATATCTCTTTTTAAGTAAATTGGAGTTATTGGGTTATATAACTATATTAGTGGACTAGAGGGGTTATGAAATTTAGGAGTGGATTTAGTGGGTTACAAATATGCTACATTGGACCTCCCACCAATTTTTTAAAAAATTTATGTATCAAACCAATTCCATTTATTTTCTAAACTGAGACCAAATCATAATCTGTGAGGGCGGGGAAAAAGAAAAAAGGGTGATGGATTCTGTTTTGCGGCTTATTTGTTACAGGGATGTGTAGCCTTTTTCATATATGTTTCTTTTTTCTTTTGGAATAGATTTTCATGCACACTGAAACTCCAAGTCTCTCCTAGTTTTCAATTGGGTTATGCCAATAATTGACAAAAACAGTCAAAAGTTCAATGGACTGAGTACCTTTTTCATGTACTCTCTCTTACACACGTTAATAGAGAGAGAGAGTAGTTCTATACACGCTTTTTACGCACGCACTTAGGAGGTTATCTATCTATCATCCACAAGGAAGACAAAAAAGAAGGGAAAATGGAGAGAGAGAGAGAGAGAGAGAGAGAGAGAGAGAGAGAGGCCATGGATCAAGATGCATGGTAGACCCAAATGCAGTGCAGACCTAAAGCTAACTCACGGCAGATATCAAAGCCCCATGGAAGATTTAGGATGGTTTTGACAGATGATTCTGGTTATATATATGAGAAAGATTACAATACACACCCATTATTTAGGTGTGTATCATATGCATTCCTTAAAATGTTATGAATTGTAGAGAAAATGTTACGAATCGTATTCCTAAAAAATTACGAATCGTATAAAGGTTACGAGATACACCAAAATATTATGAATTTTAATGAAAATGTTATGAATTGTACTGCTGAAAGGTTATGAATTCTAGAACAAAAGTTATGAAACATACTAAAATGTTATGAATGAACCATAAAATAGGTGCATGTGGTACATCATTTTAAGGGGTGTGTATTGTAGACTTTTCCATATATATATATATATATATATAAATATATATACTATATATTGGTTTTTAAGTGCATTGTACGTGCCACCGTTGGAGGGAGTACTACCAGTTTTTAATACGACACTAAAGAATACACTACTAGTTAGATAAGTGATTAATAATCAAGAATGGATATCAAACAGACGGTGAACACTAACCGGTTCTCAACCTAGAATAGGCTTGTTTGTAGCAACAACGATGATCCAACTTCCTCTCAACCCCAGGGAAAGGAATCACTACTGCCTCCTTGAAACTGAAATGTGTTGAAACGTCAAACATGAAATTCAAACGGCTTAAACCAAAGATTTGAGGTTAGCTTACAACAAGCACAACTGCTTATAGGTTGCATACAAAAGCTTGAATACGGAACAATAGCAGCATGTTTTCAGTTTCAATTTTCAGATTCTCTGTAAAACAACAGACAGAAACTGTAAATGCACCACAGAAGACCCAAAGCACAAGTGACGAAGAAAATGAGAGACTTCTTTCACGAGTAACAAGGATGGGGATCTTGTATCAGCTATCTTGAGAAATTTACCTCAGGTAGATGCAATGGAAGGAAAATTAGACGCAAACGAACAATAACTTGTACCATCAAGTTCACAAAGTAAGAGAAGCTAGTTGTTGCTTACCGACCGTCAAACATGCAAACAACTTCGCAATTTTGTCAATCCTTCCAAAGATCACATCTCAATACTCCGTACAGATAGAAACTCAAAGGTTGAACTTGTCTCAAAATAGCAAAGCGATTGCTAAACCAAAGTCACTGGTAAAGCAAATTCTGATTTCTATCTAATACAGCTCAAATTTTCATTTTCAGAACACATCAGACCAAAATTGAATAGGACTAATGCTTTCTTGTATGCAAAAAACAGATCATATATTCTGTCAAAATTTGTTGAGTCCCGAAGATTACATATCAACTCCAGCCAAAACATATGTAAAAAAGAAAAGGAGCCGTGGGGGTCCATATATACTTCCCCCTTCAATTGAATACCAAGGAGTCCAACATTATATGACAATAATGTCAGCATTATGAAAAAAGCAAAACTAGCTGGATCCGCAACCTCAAGTCACTAAGGCCATGAACTATGAAATACAATAAACCGAAGCAAAAATGGATATGAACAATCATCTATGGCTTATAACAGACTAACAAAACAGCTCTTGATAAAAACAGATGATCGGGAGGGAATTTAACTTCTTTACGATTGCAATTTCATCAATCATGGCCATAGTGGCTGGAGGAAAAGCAATCACAACGCCTTCTTTATGCATCAATGAACATGCTGGTTTCAGAGAGTTCATCGCAATCATGAGAAGCATTAAGGGCATTATCCACCTCCTCCATCAAAATCTCTTGCGAACGGCAATCCCAACTGCAAAATGCTTTCTCCCCTTTGCAAAATGTCAAAACACCCAACCCAAAACGCGAAACCCTACCATGTTTGGATGTTGTCTTCAGAGTCAACTTTATGTAATGTCTTGATCTATGTAGCATTGACACTTCGTCGAAGGTCAAGTACGGGTGTCGGACACTTGTTGTACACCGACACTTGCCCGCACTTAAATCTGAAGTGTCCTATTTTTTTCTCAACTTTACTCATTTCGACACCCCAAGGACACTCTAAAAATGCCACATACACTTTCGGACACTTGCAAAACTAGTTTGGGGTGTAATGAAATATAGACTCTAATTAAAACCGAGGGAAGTCTAATTTTTTGTGGGTGATGCTCTATTGATTACAAAGACACTTAAGTGATGAAACGTCTTTTGTTGAAATGCTTTTGTGAATGATTTAATGACAAATTATGATTTAAAGTATACATGGTGTTCCATATGCACATTTAGATCTTTATATTTGTATATTTTATACATATAATAGCATAAGAAATGTTAGAATATTGTTAGTATTTGACATTGTCCCACATTGGTTATCTAAGTCTTGTAAGGAGTTATCGTTTAATATAAATAAAGATTATATGTGTGAGGGTTAGTTAATTACCCTACACACTATTTCTTCCTAACAACATGGTATCAGAGCAGGGTTCTAACCCTAATTTTAAACCACCTCTCTAATCCAACCCTCACGGAAAAAAAAAAAAACAAAAAAACAAAAACAAAAAACCCACCGTCGCCACCACCAACCCATCGTCGCCCAACCATCCCAGCGACCTACCCACTGTCACCACCACCTACCCACCGTCGCCCAACCATCCCAGCGACCTACCCACCATCGCCACCACCTACCCACCGTCGCCCACCCTTCCCCAGCCACCTATCGTCCCCGAAAACCCAATCCCCGTTCCGACCAGTCCTAGCCCAGTTCCGCAACCCCTAGCCCAGGCTCCGCCGCCCACCGGCAACCACTCGCCGCCCACAGGCGACCCTCGTCGACCATCGGCGACCTTCCCCCACCCTTCGCCGGCCACCGTCGTACGGTCTCTGGTCACCAGCAACCTGCGTTGTACTTCACAGCTCTTGTTTCCCACCTTCTGCTGTATTCTGGCTCAGATTTGCTGTGTTTCGGCCACCACCAACATGGGTTGTCCTCCACAAATCAGTTTCCCACTCGGTATTCCTCTGGTAGTATGACATCCAGACTTCCCCTGATTGTTTCCTGCCAATACATTGAGTCTCCTCACAGGCATAGATAAGCGAGGAGTTCTTTCACCCTGTTTAAGATTTTGGGCGGCTGCTATGTGCCTTTGTTGGTTCAGCTATTGGTGTTTTTGCTCCTATTCTATCGTAGTCGCTGCCTCTCTATAATTGGTGACTTTCTTGCCGGCTGGTACATATTCGCTATTGAGATTTATTATTTTGATGGGGTCCACTTCTGCATCTAGTACTAGTTCTAATGTTGCTGCTGGTTTTTCTCCACATTGGTCCCCTAAGATGTTGTCTATCACTGCTATTCGCTTGAATGGCAAGAATTATGTTACTTGGGCTAAGTCTGTTGAAACATATTTCATGGGCTCACAACAGTATACTTACATATCTGATGATCCTCCTAAGCCCACTGAGTCCACTCATGCCAATTGGGTGGTTGAGGATGCCCGGATCCGTCTTCGATTGTGGAATAGTATGGAACCTGCTATTGCTAGCACATTTGTCTTTTGTGATACTGCTAAACAGGTTTGGCAACGGGCTAAGGAGTTATATTCAGGGGTTAATAATCTTCGTCGGACCTTTGATCTTTATCAGACTTATTTTGCCCTTAGCCTTGGTGATTCTACTTTGGACGATTATTATGCTAAGTTCAGTGGTGTTTGTGCGGAGCTTAACATCTGTCAGCCTCTTTCTACTGATATTACGGTTATGCGTCGTCAGCATGAAAACTTGCATGTGGCTCGCTTCTTGTCTGGTTTACCTAAGAATTTTGATCCTGTTTGCCGTCAACTACTAGGGGAGCGGGAGCTACCTTCCTTGACTGAAGTGTTTAGCCGTCTTCGTCAGTCCGATACTAGTTCTGCTCCTCCCCTGCCTCCTGATCATTCCGCTTTGGCCACATCTGCTTCTGGTGGTCCCTATTCACGTGCCTTTACTCGTGGTGGTCGAGAGTCAGGGGGAGGTGGCCGTGACTTTGGTCGAGGCAGCCGCAGCTCTGGTCGTGATTTTGGCCGTGGTGGCCGTGGGCCATCAATTGGCGGTCGTTGCCGTGGCCAATCCTTTGGTGGTAGTCGGGTATCTCGGTATTGCACTCACTGTCATGGGACTAATCACACTATTGACTATTGTTGGGTTTTACATGGTCGTCCATCTGCACATCAGGCTGCTATTTTTGAGGATGATGGCCATCTCTTGACTGAGGGTTCTAGCTCCACCCCTCGTGTGGTTACTATTCCAGAGGATGAGTACCATCGTCTGACTTCTGCATCATCTTCCTCTACTGCTACGTTCGCTCACAAAGGCTCCTCCTTTGCTGGTATTGCTTCTAGTACTTCTTGGGTTATTGATTCCGGCGCTACTGATCATATGACTGGCAGTTCAACCCTTTTATCTGGGTCTCGTTCTCTTGGAAAATCCCCTCGTGTCACATTGGCTGATGGTTCAACCGTTGATGTTGCTGGTTTGGGTTCTGTTACCTTGAGTTCTTCCCTTTCCTTAAATTCTGTTTTACATGTTCCTCGTTTTCCATATAGTCTTCTCTCTGTTAGTCAGCTTACCAAATCCTTACATTGTTCTGTGACATTCTTTTCTGGCTCTTGTATTTTTCAGGATCTCACGACGGGGAAGAAGATTGGTGGAGGTGTTGAACGTGGTGGTCTCTATTACTTTAGTGCTGACGAGCTATCCTCCTCCGTTGCTCTTCAGTCCTCTACTTCACCATATCAGTATCATTGTCGTCTTGGGCATCCCTCTCTTCAGAACCTCAAGCGGATGGTTCCATCTTGTAGTCGTGTCACTGACTTGCCTTGTGAAGTCTGTGAGTTTAGTAAACACCATCGTGTTCCCTTTCCCCCTAGGATAGAGAGTCGGGTGTCGAGACCTTTTCAATTAGTTCATTCTGATATTTGGGGTCCTATTCATGTTTCGTCTCGGACTGGTTTTCAATATTTTGTTATTTTTGTTGATGATTATTCACGGATTACTTATGTTTATCTTATGAAAGAGCGCTCTGAGTTGTATGCAATTTTCAAGTCATTTTATCAAGAAATAAAAACTCAGTTTGATGTTTCTATTTGAATTTTTCGTTCTGATAATGCTCGTGAATATTATCGTAATGCCTTTTCTGTTTTCCTTAATGATCATGGTATTATCCACCAAACCTCTTGTTCTCGAACTCCACAACAGAATGGCGTTGCCGAGCGCAAGTTGCGACATATTCTCGACGTCGCCCGTGCCCTTTTGTTTCAGCAGCAAGTGCCCAAATCCTATTGGAGTGATGCTGTTCTTACTACCGCCTACCTTATTAATCGTATGCCATCTACCGTCTTAGGAGGTCAGATTCCGCATTCTATTCTGTTTCCTGGTCGTCCACTATATTCTTTACCCCCTCGCGTCTTTGGTTGCACCAGTTACGCCCATGCTCTGGATCCAGGCCGGGATAAGTTGGATCCTCGATCTATCAAATGTGTGTTTCTTGGGTATTCTCGCACTCAAAAGGGGTATAAGTGTTACTCTCCTTCTCTTCGTCGTGAGTTTGTGTGTGCTGATGTAACCTTTAATGAGTCATTGCCCTTTTTCCCAGTTTCTTCTTCGATGGATCCATCTCACTACATCCTCACGGCTATTCCATCTCCGCCACCGCTGCAGGTATATGTTCGTCGATCTAAAGTTCCGCCACCTCAGCCGTCTACCACATCTTCCCCAACGTTGCGAGATCCGGTCGTCTCTCCTGCTTATCTTCCTATTGCTCTTCGCAAAGGTACTCGTACTTGTACTTCCCATCCCATTGATCGTTATGTCTCTTATGCTCATTTATCTCCATCTCTTCGTGCATTTGCCACTTCTGTTTCGTCTATATTTGTTCCTAACACTGTCCAGGAAGCCTTGTCTATTTCTGAGTGGCAAACCGCGATGGAGGATGAAATGACAGCACTTCATCATAATGGTACTTGGGAGTTGGTACCTCTCCCACCTGGAAAGACCACCGTTGGGTGTCGCTGGGTGTTCACCGTCAAGTATCATCCTAATGGGTCTGTTGAGCGCTACAAGGCCCGTCTGGTAGCTAAAGGATATACTCAAACATATGGTGTTGATTATGCTGAGACTTTTTCCCTGGTTGCCAAACTTGGTTTTGTTCGTCTTCTTATTTCCCTTGCAGCCAACCTTGGTTGGCCTTTGTTTCAGTTGGATGTTAAAAATGCTTTTCTTCACGGGGATCTACAGGAGGAAGTTTATATGGAGCAACCACCGGGGTTTGTTGCTCAGGGGGAGACTAATCAGGTGTGTCGGCTTCGTAAGGCATTGTATGGCCTCAAGCAGTCTCCTAGAGCCTGGTTTGGCAAGTTCAGTGATGCTGTCTTGCGATTTGGCATGCATCGATGTCAGTGCGATCATTCGGTCTTTTCTCTTACATCAGATCGCGGCAAGGTATTGCTAATTGTCTATGTGGATGATTTTATCATTACTGGTGATGATCCAAAAGGTATTGATGAGTTGAAAGATTTCTTACAACGTGAGTTTCATACCAAAGACTTGGGAAAATTACGATACTTCTTGGGTATTGAGGTGGCGCGATCTAAAGATGGTATTAGCTTATCTCAGCGGAAATATGTGTTGGATATTCTAGATGAGACTGGTTTGTTGGGGACTAAGCCTGTTGAGACTCCTATGGATCCCAATGTCAAGCTTTGTGTGGATCAGGGGGAGTTACTTCCTAATCCTGATCAGTATCGTCGTTTGGTTGGTAAGTTAAACTACCTTACCATTACTCGCCCCGATATCTCCTTTGCTGTTAGTATTGTGAGTCAGTTTATGTCTGCTCCTCGCCTTCCACATTGGGAAGCTGTTGTTAGAATTGTGAAGTATCTTAAGGCACATCCCGGGCTCGGTTTGTTCTATCGAACTAATGGACACTTGCGTATTGAGGCATTTACTGATTCTGATTGGGCAGGTGGACCATCTGACAGAAGATCTACTTCAGAGTATTGTGTCTTCTTGGGTGGAAATCTTGTCAATTGGAAGAGTAAGAAGCAGACAGTGGTTGCACGATCAAGTGCAGAAGCAGAATATCGAGCAATGGCTCATACGACATGTGAAATTGTATGGATGCGCTTGTTTCTTGAGGAAATCAGATTTGGGGTGAAACTTCCTATGAATCTATACTATGACAATTAGACAGCAATTCACATTGCATCAAATCCAGTCTTTCATGAAAGAACTAAACATATTGAAGTAGACTGTCATCTTGTGCGGGAAAAGTTAACCAGTGGTGTGATAGCTACTCCCTTTGTATCCACCGACGCTCAGTTGGCCGACATGTTTACTAAATCATTGTTCAAACCACGGTTAGAGTTGTTATGTAGCAAGCTGGGACTTTTTGATGTCTACTCTCCAGCTTGAGGGGGAGTGTTAGAATATTGTTAGTATTTGACATTGTCCCACATTGGTTATCTAAGTCTTGTAAGGAGTTATCGTTTAATATAAATAAAGATTATATGTGTGAGGGTTAGTTAATTACCCTACACACTATTTCTTCCTAAACAACAAGAAAGATTTTTGAAAGTGTCCCCCATAGGGTCGTGTCCACCAATTTTTTATAATTTATGTGTCGGAGCCTCGTGTCCATGTCGTGTCACGGGCCCGTGTTGGTGCTACATAGCTCTTTATCATTTTATTGTCAGAGAATTTTCGAAACATCTTCCTAGCATTTTCCCAGAAGTAAAATTTTTCCCATGAAACAATTTACTTGAAAATTAACAAGTTCTAAAAAACCATCAACCAAACAACTTCTTGAAGTGTCATGCAATCAGAAAACAACAACCAAACACGGCAGAATGTGCAAAAGAAAGTGATTTTACAGATGTTAGGGGGTAAACCTGTACATGTAAATGTCTTCCCCCTCTAGTTTCTTCTTGCAAGAGTAATAAAAGCTCAAAAAGTCACAGGAGGGATATGCAGTAGGGATTTTAGAGGACATAACCAGCATTGTTAAAGACAATGGAGGACTCTGTTCTTCATTCTTAAGTAGATTGGTTGAGTTATTGTTGTGACATTCTAAAATGCAGTCACAAAAAATATGGGTTGTTTTGGGTTCAGGACCATATGTTTTCACACAAGTATAATCCTCAAAAAGCTCAATCTCACTAGCTCATAGGGACCTTAAAATGTCCTGGGCAGAGGAATTGGAAATTGGGGTGGGATTCAGCTTTGGAGGTGATGATTTGCCAAAACTCTGGCTCCCTCCACTCAATTGAGAAGGAAAACTCACTGGGTATGTTCGATTTACCGAACTCGGATCGGTGCTAGGGTTTATTAAACCAGTCATATATGAACCAGAAGAATCAAGTGAACAAGATAGGATTTTTACGAGTTCAAATGGATTTTCTCCAATACCAAACAAAACATTAGAGTTTCCCCTTTGGAGATTGGTTGATTTAATCTTGTGGGTATGAGTAATCGGCGATTAATCGGTGCATATTGATTAGTAATCGGCGATTAATCGTTATTCGGACCTAATTGGATAGGCCCCGTCAGCTAATCGGTGATTAATCGCTGATTAATTCCTTATTTTAGAACACTCCTTTAGTGCAATCCCAGCTCTTGTGATGCCCCCATGGGAACATTTTGGGGACCTAAAAGGGTTGTTTAGATTAGAAAAAATCCTAAAATCCAATGGTGAAGTAGGGCTTCTAACTGAATCAGATTCTGAAGACTTAGGACTCAACCCCACAAAAAGACCAGGGATATTGAAAAAAGAATTAGTTTTGTGTTTTTGCCCGAAGACATCTGACTGGAAAGAGGAATCAGGAGTAACATCAGATATAGGGTGACCCATTTGCTGATCTTTCTGGTATGATCTGCTCCTTTTCCTTAGCATTATAACACCAAAAGCCCTAATTACCTAGCTAGAAGAATATAAAGAGAGGGTTTCAAAAAAAAAATTCCAATATTGAGTAGAAAAATATACCAATTCATTGATCAATGAACATTTAAGACAAGAAATATGCAAGAAAAGCAGACTCATAATCTACATTGAACAAAGAAATCATAGTATCTACTACATCAGACAAATCATTTGTAAACACTTGCTAAATCCAGAAGAGAAAGAAAGGGTTGCCCAATGTGATGTCAAAAGAAAGAATCTAAACAAGAAAATAAATCCCGATGAGAATCGTCTCAGGCCTCAAAAACAAAGATGCATTGATTGAAGATCAGTTCACACCAAATAGTGGTGAATCCAAGATCCAAAACTACTAAATTGAAACATGAACGACACATCAAAATCAAAAGTGATAGTCAGGGGAAAAAAATTATAAATGCAGACAAAATACTGGTAAAACCCAAAATCCCCAAATAAATAAACCCGTTGATATCTTCACAAATTTAAAAAAAAAATCTACATATTAATACAAAGACAACTACTCTCTCACTGATGCATCTAATGTTTGTTTTTTTCGATAAATCAAAATCAAACAAAGAAGAGAATACCCAGATGGAGAAACACCGTGGATACACAGATGAAGCTTGAATTAGTAAGATGTTGAAACATGAATAATAGGAAAAGTGAGAAAACCAAGCTAGATATTAATAAATCCTACTCAGTTCCAAAAAACCCAAGAAAAAATTCACCAACAGAAGAAAAAAAAACCCAAGAAAATAACTTGATGAATGCATTACATGGTTCAGTGGAATAAGTAATGAAATCAGAGAGAGAGAGAGATGGAAATGCCCACCTGGTTTTCTCCTCTGGAAACTTCAGAGAGGTCATGTAAAAATGAAGAGAGGAGAATACCCAAATGAAGCAAAAATGTGATCACAAAACCCACCTCTCTCTCTCTCTCTCTCTCTCTCTCTCTCTCTCTCCTTTTAGTGGGGTTTAGGGGTTGTTCTTCTTAAAAAGTCACTGGCTTTCCCTCAAAAAATGAGCCAAATAAATCCAAAAAAACGAAAATAAGCCAATAAGCCACTCGCTTCGTCTTTATTCAAAAAAAGTTGGATTTCGGTCAAAAAATTTTACTTTTTAGATTCCTCTTGTCATGAGGATACAATAATCCCCAAAAATTGACAATAAGTCAAGTGATACGAAAAAAATTTGAATAAGGACAAAAAATAAGCCACTTTAGCTTATTTATCCGAACACCCTACAAGACCCACCTCTCTCTCTCTAACTTGTGCAGTACTCTCTCTCCTCTCTCTCATGCATCAAAATCAGACACACGAGCTTCTCAAATACTCTTCTTTCTCACTGTAAATTTCATTGGTAGTATGCGTATTTGTCCACTAGCATATCTTTCAATTCAAAGGCATATGCATGTTACTCCCCGTCCCAAAATGTTTGGACTTTTTCGATATTGATGTTGTTTTTTAAATTTTTATATCTTCCAATATGATTTTTAAAAAATATGTAATATAAATTTTGTTTGATAGTTCTTGATTAGATCTATAATACAAAATTTTTAAAATTATAAAAAAATATCATAAATTGGGAGATGTAAGAGTTTAAAGAACGACGCAAATATACCAAAGATTTTGGGACGGAGGGAGTATTATCTGCGTTCTCTTGGACTTAACTTAAACTTAACTTAAATCTGCAAATTTTGTCCTTATTTAAATTTTTTCGCATTTGTTAGTTTTACGCCAAACTTTTGTGGGTTATTGGTTCGTCTTGACGAGAGGAATTGAAAAGGTAAATTTTTTGTTTTTGTTTTTACCCAAGTAATTTAAGAAATAACCACTGTTGCACTAAAAAAATGGTTATTTCTCAAAATATTTGGGTAAAAGTGCCAAAATTTTACTTTTCCAATTTTTCTCGTTGAGACGAATCAATAACCCACAAAAGTTTGGTGTAAAACTAACAAATGTGAAAAAAATTCAAATAAGAACAATTTTCAGATTTAAATTAAGTCCAAGAGAACACATGTATTACAGAGTACTACTTTTATAGAGTACCTTCTTTGTTTGTACAACTTTTGTGTGAGGGGGTGTTTCCATTAAAAAAAAGCACAAAAACTTATTGTTTAGTTCACATCCTTGGGATTAAACTTTTGCGAGATCCCAAGTAAAGGATGTTGGGCTTATCTCAAGATATTTATATTGATGGAATCCTTGCTTGTTTAGACATACAGGATTCCAAGAAAGGGTTTATCCCTTTAAGGCGTGGAATCAATCTATTCAAGGATCAATGTCTTAAGATGGAAAAATGAAGGCAGTTCTTTATGGTTTAGTAATAGGAAGCCTCATGTATGCTATGAACTAGACCTGATATTTTTGCTTTGCCGTTGGCATGATCAACAAATTTTAGTCTAATTCAGGGTAAGAGCATTGAACTACAGTGAAGCATATTCTCAAGTATTTGGAAAGACTAGAGATAATATATTCCAGTCAAGTAGTCTGGTACCTTGTGGGTACACAGACTTAGACTTTATGTTAGATAGGGATTCTAGAAAGTCCATCTTGGGATATGTGTTTACTTTAGAAGGTGGAGCCATAAGTTGGAGGAGTATCAAGCAATTCGTACATTGATTGATTCCACCATGGCGGCCGAGTATGTGGTATCTTCTTAAGCAGCCAAAGAGGCCATTTGGCTCAGAAACTTCTTGATGGATCTAGAAGTGATTCCTTACGTGTAATAAGCTATTACATCTATTGTGACAATAGTGGTGCAATACTTAACTCTAAGGAGCCATTGACTCATAAGAAGGAAAACACGTCAAGCGCAAGTATCACCTGATTCGAGAGATCGTTCAGTGAGGTGATGTAGCTGTAACCAAGGTCGCATTGGTAAACAACCTAGCAGATCCTTTTACGTACAGCTTACAGGCTAAGACTTTTGATAGTCACGTAGAAAGAATGGGAGTGAGATGCGTGGCAGCTTGGATTTGAGTCGTAGTGGGAGTTTGTTTGGAAGTTATGTAAAAGTTATGGTTTTATATGATGGATTAATATTTAATTATTAATTAGATTTATCCTTTTTTGATGAGAATCTTTTTTGGGCAATATTTGCATGATATTTGTGTATGTTATGCATGTGTCTTTTATTCTACATAGTAGATGATCTAGTGTATAGAGTACGGCTTACACATAGAAGATTGGATCATCGGTTCTTGTGAAATATAAGTTATGGTTCACAGTCTTAGATGAAATTTGACACACCATCGGTAGGACTATAGTGCAATGTTTTAGTAGGTTTATCTTGACTACAGAGAATGGTACTAGTTCTAACTCATTGTGCTAGTACACTTTGCGTGTATGGAATGGGACCACATTGAGGTAATTATTTTTGTACTGACTTTATAAGACAATTGGAACCTCATAGTTATTATGAATGCTTACACTCTTAATCCAAAAAATAATTAGTAGAGGTATATATTTAGGGTGAGATCTTTATATGGTCAATAGTCTCGGTGAGTTGGGTTGCAACATTATGTATATGACAGTTATTAATGATTGATGGAATCCATGTCCCAATAGGGATAGATGACACCCGTTGAGTAAATTTATAAGTTTTGATTATGTCAAACCCTACAGGTGGATATTTGTATCCGACGTATCGAATAAGTTAAGCGGATAGTCTCAAGGTAAAATGTTGATTAAGTGGGAGATTGTTAGTAATTTATTTTAATCAACGAGTATCTGTAATCTTAACGTGGGGAGATTAATAATTATTTAATAACATGGAGCTCGAAATATAATTGAGATAATGATGAGAGTGCAATTACAATTCTATAGTGGGGTGAATTATAATTTGTGTGATAAGAAATAGAATCCTGGTGGGATTAAGATTTCTTATTTACACAAGGAGCCCAGATTTATTTCTCCTTGGGTCCCTGCCCTAGCCCTATAAATATACCGCTTCGTTCTCTAGGTCGATGACATGTTCTTGAGAGATCAGAAAAGTGGGCTGTGAGAGAGAACAAACAATCAAGTAGATTTCCACAAACGGGTACGTGATTCTAGGTATAAGGGAATACGGCAGAAGATCGTAAGGTACAGTCGAGCAGTATTTGTGGCATACAACAAGATGTGTTGTAACAAGTTCAACCAGCGTTCGTGACGCGAGAGTTATGGTAAAACCCTAATTCCGCCTTGTAGGATTTTTGCCATTTTTGTTGTCTAATATGTACGTGTCATTATTGGGTCTTGGGGATTTGATTTCCCAACACCAGGTTCACCACCATTGTTGACTACAAGCAAGCTCCAGGAACTCCCACCTCCCACCATAAACCGAGTCCACATCTGTCTCCTAACTCTCACCTCACACCTCTTAACTCTCAAGAGAAACCTCCATTGCTTCCTCTCCCACAATTGGTAAATAAGAAGTCTTTGACCCAACATATGAGAGCAATATGCATTTTGATTGGGGATTGGAAGGCTATGCAATGGAAATGGAAGTTGACAAGGAAGAGGTAGCCATGGATGTTGTAGTTTCGGAGCCAAAATCGCAGCAAGAGGTAACTCATCACTCCTCCATTTTAAACTTGGTTCTGTCCCGACATTGTCAGATTCTAAAACTTGAAATTATGCCAAAATTTCAAAATCTAGAGTTTGAAAATTGACGACAATATCATATACTAAAACTCGGAATTCTGCCAACATTTCAAACTCTAGAGTTCGAAAATTGTAGAGAATAATCACTCCTCCATTTTCAACCTGGTTCTGTCTCGACATTATCAGATTCTAAAACTTGAAATTATGCCAAAATTTCAAACTCTAGTGTTTGAAAATTGACAACAATATCATATTCTAAAACTCGAAATTATGCCAAAATTTCAAACTCTAGAGTTCGAAGGGTTATGATTATTTTTTATTTTTGTGCACGTATTTTTCCCAGTCTCTCTAACAAACTTCTCATGCCTCTGTCTTGGTCCTCTCCCTCCAACTTCTCCAACTTTTGAAGTTGAAGTTTGCTCAGTCTTTCTCTTCCTTGCTGAAACGGTAGGATGATTCCTTTTCATTTTCATGTATTCACCAATTAAGAGCAATCAAACTTTAGCACATGAATTTCTCTTCATTTTCTATAAAAAAATAAAAAATCGATTTCAAACATCTGAAATGGTTAAACATCACACAATGCAATCAGATAAGACTCATTATTGGAAGAATATCATATGAAAGGAACACAGAAAAACTAGAACCCAAGTGGAAAAGGCTAAAAGCGAGAGGATAAAATAGCTTTGTGTGTGTGAGTTAGAGGGGGTGTGTTTGGTTGCGGTGTGTGTGTGAAAATTCTGGATGTGTGTGTCCAAGTGCTAAGTGTGTGCCTTATATCCCAATCGTATTCAAACATCTAAAACGATGGGACTTCCAATGGTATCTTGTGCAGGTGCGACGCAACGATGTGACTTCATCACATTCCATGAGAGCCCTTTTACTTGTGCGAGTAATTCAACGAATGCAGATCTTGATATGTACAAGTAGATTGGGCAACTTTAGACACATCTATACATGGATCTGATAATTTGTTTGAACTTGATTAGAAACATATAAAATGAACATAGAGGAAACACTATAATTTCCAATTACCTGTTTTTGAAACACTACAAGAAAGTATGCTATCCACGACCACAATATTTGCAACGGGGATTTTGCCATTGCAAAAGGCTAGTATTTGCGATGGGAAATAATCCTGTGGCAACAGCAATTTTACCTGCGACGAAATATGCCGTGGCAAATAATAGACAAAAAATTCCTCACTTTTCTCCCTCCCGCGCACAAATATAACAAAAACTACGACGTTTTAAGTTAGGTAGAATTTCCCCCTTTTTCCTTCCCTCTCTCGTGCACAACACAAAGAACCAAATTTCCCCTAGGTCTTCTCGTCGATCGACTTTTGTGCATCTGCTCTGTAACTTTGGTATCTTTGCCTCCCTCGTCAGCTCCTCTCTCTTGTACTGGTATCTCTCGCTCTCCCTCTCCCTCTCTCTCTCTCTCTCTCTCTCTCTCTCTCTCTCTCTCTGGTAGTGGTTTATTTAGGGTTTGTTTTTCGATATTAGGGGTTCGGGGTTCTTTCGGCAGTTGGTTTTTTTTTTTTAAATCAGGGGTTTGCAAAATTTGTGGTTTTAGTTTTGGGATTGAGGCAGTGATGTGGAGATATTGGTAGTGGCGCGGCGAAGGTGAATTTCCAGTTACGGTGATGTTCCTTCTCTATCTTTGGCGGCCATGGCTGCAGGTAATCTAAGTTAGTGGTACCCTTTCTTTCTTTGAGAGAAATCCAAGCGCTGTTTGAGATCCATATGCATAGAGCATTGCTCCTATTTTAGGTTTTTCAATTGTTTAGACTTTCGCAGGGTGAAGAGATTTGGGGTTTTTTTTTTTGTGCAATCAAGGAACTAGGGTTGTGGTAGGATTTATTTGACTTGGTTCGTATAGCTAGTATGGATAGCGGTCGACAATGTTCTAAACATCAGTAATAGGCTGTTTTGGGTTTTGTATAGGTTTTTTCATTTCCTTCTACAGAGAATATAAAGTGACACCATTTTGATTACTTATACCATCAATGATGGCTCCAATTCTTTCTTTCCAGCACCTAATGGATGTATAAGACAAGATTGGCCAACTTTAGAGATTGTCAACACTAAGGTAACACGTGTACTAGTCTATACAACTATTTTGGTTCCAATAAAAGACTTATTTGGTGCTATATTGCAATAATGTTCCATCTTGTTCAAATGGTCATGTATTCCATTTCGTAAATCATTGCCATACATTTTTTTTTCTTTTGTATGAAGAAAACCTATTATTGTACAACCACTTATATGCTTGCAATGGAAGGGGAAGGTTGGTTGTCCTCGGACTATGGAGGAGATGTTACACAACAAAATTTTTGCACAGGCAACATGGGTCATCTCCCTCAAAGCTATCGCCTCAGGTTCCTATGTCATAGTCATCTCCCTCAAAGCTATCGTCTCAGGTTCCTATGTCATAGCCATCATCGCTGCTATTAAACCACAACAGGTACCATCACTGCATTCACATGAGCCCCCACCACAATAGCCCTCATTGAGGAATCATGCGTAAGACATTGACTTGAATGCTTTAAATTTTTTACTCCCTAAGACTATCAATTTGTCTTTATGGTATACTTGTAGCAATTCTGTTATCTTTTTTGTTCTTGTTTCTTGGGATGTGATAATGATCTCTTAAGTTCTTCTTTGGCAACACTTTCTTGCCCCTTTGAGCTAAACTCCTTGTATGCATGGATTCTTGGTGTTATCTATTATTGGCTTAATCTCGCTTAATATTAAGCATAGCAAGTTTCTTTTTGGTTTACTTATGCCTTGTTCCCTTCGCGATTCAAAAAGAATTTTTCAAAAAATTCCCCCTAGATTTCCCCTACTTTTCACCTTTTTCTCTCTATCTCTCTCCACTCATTACCCCTACTATTTTTTAAAAACACTTTTCAAATCCCAATCCAAACAAAGCATTAATGTTGCAATCTCTGATTTTCTAAGTGTATTTGAAATTATGTTCTACTATATTGAAATTTGTTGCCATCATTGCAGTCCCCACGAGTAAGACCTTGAACTGTGATAGTCTATCGGAGATGACAACACACCTTAGTAGCAAAGTCATAGGGCACCGCCAATTTCTTTAAGACCTGATGACTAGGTATCTTCTATATAAATGCTGAAACTAGTGCTTAATTGTTGAATGGTGATGCTAGCTAGAAACAGAGGTGACATCCTTTAATTTGATGAGTAAATTTTAGACTGTAATGGCACTATTGTAATTCATGAGAACTGCATTTTTTTGCTGCTGTTTTTGTTGCTATTGCTGCTGCTTTTGAAGCTACTAAGGGAGTTTTTGCTGATGTTGTGGTGTTGTTTCTCCTGTTATTCATTTTTATTGTTGGCTGCAGTCTTTTGATGCTATTTGGGGCTGTCTTGTTGCTACTTTCTGTTGCTTTTGATAGCTACTATGTTGTAGGTTTCTGATTGCATTGTTCTCTTAACTTAGGCGTGATCATGAAAGTTTGTTTTGTTTTTTTCTTGGTTGGACTTGATTTCTTATCAGCTTTACCCATGGGCCGTGGTGCTCTATCTCTCTCTTTCTTGTATCTTCTCTTTTTCTGCAATATGTTTCCTCTTTGTCGTTCAAAAACAAAAATACTGATAGTTGAGAGGTTCAGAAGTATTAGTCCTTATGGATTGGTGCATTGGTGAATATTTAATGGATTGGTTTTCTGTATAGGTTAGAATAGAAGCGTACTTTCAAAATTTTGGTATTCTAAAAGTTGACGCAGAAGGGATTCTTATTACTATGGATAGCACAACAGAATCAGACGGAAAGCCAATAGGCAAAGGTTATTGTAAAGTACTTGTTACTAAAGCAATAAAGCCTAAATATTTCGTTGGAAAGACCTCGTCGAGGTATACAAGCAGTTGCAGATGCCGTTGGGGGATACATTGCTTGGCGTGCTTGTGATGTATGTTTTCAATTTCATTATCTACATGCAATTAATTTTTCTTACCTTGGCTTTAAAGTAGTTATGTTATGATATTTTATTTTCTGGCGATCAAGAAGGTGATGGATTACTGTGTTCGTTCATCATTAGCTTTGCTAGCTTTGGACTTGATATGTTAATTTTTATCTACTTCCATGACTTCATTGATTGGGATCGGTTTTCTTGGAGGAAACCTCTTCTTGGAGTTTTGTTCCCTTTAGAAGTTTTGCATAATATTTTAGCTATCCATGTGCCCAAGGATAGGAAAAGGGATGAATTGCTTTAGGAGCACACTTCTAATGGGCAATATACAGTGAAGTCCGGGTATTTCTCAGCCTATGTTAGTTCTTTGGGTGTTTTGTCTATTAGTGGTGGGTTTGAGGGTTGGAGGAAATTATGGAGTTTAAAATTGCCGCCTAAGCTTACTTTGTTTTTCTGGAAAGTGTTGCACATAATTCTTCCAGTTAAGGTGGTTTTGTTTTGGCACAATTTGGTTAAGGATGTGTGGTGTCCAATTTGTAAGGGGATAATGAGTCTTTAGAGCATTTATTTTTTCAGTTTGATGCGGCAAGGAGAGTTTGGAGAATGTCCAGGTTGGGTTTTTATTTTTGGTGGGTTGCCCTTTATCGGTGTTGGATTGGGTGGCGAAGTGGTGGTCAGAGGTGTCGAATAAGGAAACTATTGTTGAGTCTACCTACATTATGTGGGGTGTTTGGTGTCAACGTAATTAGTTTGTGTTTTTGAATGTGCAGGATGGCATTGAGGTAGCTGTTCGGAATGTGGATGATGCTTTTGCTCAGATGAAATCTTTGCAGGGTGGTTTAAAGAAGAGCTCAACTAGTTTTTTGTGTGCTGATGCTTGGCGTAAGAAGTCTTGGGAAGGTGTTGTTGCATGGGTTTTGGATGGTGCTGATGATAGAGGTGGGATGCTTAAGGTGTATGCATGCTCATCGTTTATGGTGGAAGCTATAGCTGTGTTGAAGGCTTTGGAGTGGGCGTGGAATAGGGGATATGGAGAAGTGTTGAAGTCCTCACGGATTGCCTTTAGTTTGTTGTTCTTGTCTTCTATTAGTAATGCGGATATGTATGCTATGCCTGCTTTGTTGGATATTTTATCCTTAGAGAATCGTTTTTCTTTAGTTTTTGTAATTAAAGTGTCGAGACAAGCCGTTGGAGTGGCACACACTCTGGCCAAATCTGTACTCTGTTAATTAGTAATGAATTGTTTTGTGTTTTCTGGTTAAAAAAAAAAAAGAACTTTTTTTTTTTTAAATTTTTATTTGCCATTTGCGACGGGGCTAGGCTATCGCTAATAAGATTTGATTTTTTTGGTATTTTTTTGCAACGGTATTTTACCTGTCGCAAATGCTAATTTTCCCGTTGCAAATAGTATAGCCACGGGAAAAACCGTTGCAAAAAGTATTTGCCACCCCACCATCTGCCACCGCTCATTCCCGTCGCGACCCCGTTGCAAAAGGACTTTAGCGACAGTAAGTCACTATTTGCAACTGTATTTTACCGTCGCAAATTGTACTATTTCTTGTAGTGAAACACTCACACTAAATTCCTTTTCAAGACCATAAGACATACAAAAGAAAGGGGGGATTTATTTAAGATTCAAACATCTGAAATAAGTCTAAAACATTAGATTCTTAAGTTCGAAATATGTCAAAAAAATTGATTTCAATCATTTGAAAAATTAAAGATTTTGAGTTCATGTGTCCGAATATGGCACAGATTTTGAACTCTAATAATTGAATAGAACACCTAAAATCGAGTTTATCTGATTGTATCAGTTTCAGTACATCTGGATTTTGGTTTTCAAACTTTGTAACTCCCATAGAACGTCTCTCTACATGCCTATCACAGGCGCTTCTTCTGCCCTGACATTTTACGGCAAAAACACTAACTATGAAGTCTATGATACACTATGAAACTAAGCCAATTGTTCTCCCCAATTGTGAACAATAGTTACTAGTCTCAGAATCAGAAATTGATTTCGTAAGTTTAAAATTCTTGATAGATTTCGACTTCATGTATCTGAAATAAGTAGAAAAAATTGAGTTCATGCATCTGAAATAAGTAACAATATTCAGATATTAGAATCCGGAACTGTCTAGGGCAGGATTTTGTTAGAATTGATTTCTAGAGCATTATTAAAAACGATTTCAAGGGCATGATCGATTTCTACGGCACGATTTCTAGGATATGGCTTTAGATTCAAATACTCGAATTTAAAACCCATAACCGAGTTCTAATATCTGATATAGTTTATAAAAATTGAAAATTCGGATCCGAATGTTCAGTCATAAGGATTCAAACATTACCGTGGCGGTGGTGGATGGAATAAGGGAGCTACAGATGATGGATGGTACCCAACGGTGGTGGTGAAGGCTACTGCTCTTGCTGGTCGTGGTAGTGTAGGCTGTTGCTCCTGCTGGTGGTGGTGTGTTGTTTGGTGGTTTGAGGAAGAGAAAGAAAACACAAGGGAGAAGAAGAGAAGAACGACGTCGGGGATAGAGAGAATAGGTAGGGGAGAGTTAAGAAGGGAGGAAAAATTAGGTCTGAGGGTAATTTTGGAAGTTCATCGGTATTTGTTGGGTGTCATTGTTATAAGATTTATGGGTTTTAGTTAGCACATCTTACATGCAGTAAATTCGCAGTTGCATTTATAAACTCCATTTATTATTCACTTTTAGGTACCGTCCTCCTGTTGTCATTTTCTGGTGACTCTGCTTTTTTATGATCTGTACAACCACCACATGTCCACTAACTGTCACAAATCCCCATGCACATCCAATGGTTGTGAGTTGAAGATCCCCTCGTATGTGGTTGGATCGGTCACCGAGCGGTTCGGTTTAAATTTTCTATACTCTTCAAACGCTCCATGTGGGCTCCCCAAACCCGGCGCGAAGCCCAAAAGAAAGAAGAGTCGCCACTCGGATTTTTGAGATGGATGATCCGAGAAACTGAGAGCTCGTTTGGAAAGGCATTTTGGTTCAACGAAAACGTCAAGATTTTGGGTTCGGAAGCCACGTTACGAATGGGGAAGGTTTTGTTAAAGAAATTGCACCCCACTTGCCCGGTAAAACCGGTCTCTACTAAACTCTTTCAAAAAAGGGGGATTTAAAATATCTTTTAGAAGATCAAGCTCTTTAATAAAAAAGTAAAGGGGAAGGGGACATGGGACATGGGACATGGGAAATATATCACGTTAACGTGCACGTGGTGCTATCTGTACAAGGATGGTAAAGATGATGCAGAATGAAAGATCTTCCTAACAGAAACTGTCTAGATCTCAGTATCCTTGTGCATGACATATTGTAATATCGCGCACGGTTTTACAGTATGTCGTGCGGGGTATCCGCTTTGTTTTCAGGCCATTGTAAAATTCCAAAACACTGCCCGACGTCTCGAGTAGCATGCACGGGGTTTTAGATTTAACATCAGATAGTGTTTTTACTACTGGATCGCTCTGAAAAACACCACTCTTTCAAGCCATGAACGAAAATAATCTTTTATACTTTTAATCACTCAAAATGATTGAAGAAAACTTTGTTTCTAAAACCAAGCGTGTCTTGTAGATATGGTCTTATTTTGAAAGCATCGACACCTGATATTTTAGCAAAAAAACAGGCCTGACAGAGGATAGTTGTGATCCAGACAGTTTGAACAAGAAAGTAGTTACTTTATGAAACGTCGTGCACTTGAAATAACTATGCCGTGTGACGCATCAGAGCGCCATGCGGTGTAGCATACTTAGCACAGGAGCTTGTTTTTGTTTTTGAAAATGATTTTAAGCCAAGATCCAACCAAAAGGGAGGTGATCCTAACTACAGAAAGGTTCCCTCAGGGATGAGGACAGAGCCTACCCCAAGGAAACTAGTTTATACCTTTGATCTTTGAGCTTGGATGAAGATGAACGGCTACGGATGAATGCGATCAAGACCGGTTGAGGAAATGGGGCTGTGAATGTGAGTAATAGATAGGTACATTGGGTGGTTGAAATATTTAAGTGAGTGAAAGACCCACAAAAAAATGGAGAATTTTGAGAAAGAAAGTGCCTTGAGAATGTGTTAAAATAACTTTCTCAAGACTTAGGAGTGAGGAGTGGGTGTGAAAGCATGATGAGAGAGAAAGAGAATTCAGGGCCCCTTTCTCTTGAGTGGAAGGTCGTATTTATAGGCAAGAGCCAAGGATTTTGAATTCAAATGGGGAGGTATTTTCTGGGCGGGCCAGAATTGTTTTTTAGCTGATCCAACTTGTAGCTGTGGCTCAAAAGGGAGTGGCCGACAGCTAGCTGAGCCAGTCAGAACTTTATCCAAAATGCCGTGCGGTTGACTCATGACCTCATGCGGCATAATGAAATTTAGTACGCCGTGCGGTGTAGAGATTTGTCGTACGGTACTAAAGGTCCAGTCCTGGGCCTTAGGTTTATTTTGGGCTTTTGGGTTTTTGGGAGTCCTTTATCCAAGCTCTCGTTATCCAAGCTCTCGAAGGTATCGTTTCCTTTATTTCATCATCGGGACATTTAAAGTACCTCTGAGGTCCGGATTGGGGTGTTTACAGTAGTTCCACTTTAACGTAACCCGAGCACCATTGGTTGGAGTGAGTGACGCTTAAAGAATAGGCATCCCAATCCGTCGCTCCCAGGTCTTTAAACGGAGACAAAAACACATGAAAATGCAAGCAAATGACGATGGTGGTTGCGCTCGTGGAGTTGCCTACGTACCCCATTGTAGGGATCAGACTAGCGTAGTTCGATTGGGACAATGCAAGCGAAATGAGTCCTGAAGGACAAATAACAAAACCAATGCAGTAAACTTTGAGAAGATCCAGTGCCGGTGGTGCTGAGTGTTTATGATTTAAATGCGAATAACTATGTGCGCGATCTGAGCTCTCGAAGGGCGAAAATAGGAAAACGAGCTTTCAGGAGGTCAATTGAGACGAAACGAGCCCTCGGAGGGCGAAAATATCGAGACGGGCCTTTAGGAGGTCAATTGGGACCAAACGAGCCCTCGGAGGGCGAAAATAGCGTGATAGGTCTTCAAGAGGTTAATTGAGACGAGACTAGCCGTCAGAGGGCGAAAATAGCGAGATGGGCCTTCAAGAGGTCAATTGAGATGAAACGAGCCCTCGGAGGGCAAAAATAGCGAGACGATGCAAATCCGACGAGTTTTCGGGAGATGAAAAACTTTCACGAGTCCCAGCACGACATCCTAAATAGACTTTTCTGCACGACGGCTGGAATATTTGGTTTCCAAGAGTATTTTGGTGGCTGGTTTGAACAATTTTCGAGGAAAGTGATCTATCCATGCAAGGCTGGAATGCCGCACGGCCTAGCACTGTGGCATACGACATTTCAATTTTTCATGCAACTATTCGATTTTCGAGAACAGTCGGTTGGTTTAAGGGTGCCCATTAATGCAGGCGTGCCCTTTCGACGGCTTCAACGTCTTTATAAGGGTGGTGGAGCCTCATTCTATGCACCGCCACCAAAATCTCTCAAGTCTCTTCACTTTCTTCTTTTAAAAAACTCACAAGTTTAAAGAGCAAGAATGGCTAACGTCGACTTGGTCGCACGGGTGATTTCCCTCGAGGTCGAAATGGCCTTCTATCAAGAGGAGATCGAAGAACTCAACCGACAAATTGCGAGGTTGATTTCAACAATTTGTACCCTTCGTCGTGTAGTGTCGAACCTCCAGGATGTCGCTTTCGACCAACTGGATGACAAAAACGACCCTGAATACGCACCGAAGGGCGAGTTTGATGAGACCGCGGAGGACTCAAAGGGGAATCCGAACGGTTCTGACAACCGTTCGGATGGCGCGAATGATGCGTCCGGCGGAGCGACTGAGAATGAGGAAGAAGAAGAAAAAGGGGCAGTAGGATTTTTTTTTTGTTTTCTCTTTTCTTCTCTGATTTTTTTTTTTGGAAATTCCAGGGGTCACCCTAGTTGAATCAATGAAAGGCCCCTTTTCCTTATTTATGTTTGTTTTCTTTATGTCTGAATGGTTCCGAGCAAAACAATCGTCACGCACTTAAATGACAGGACTATTCTTAGAATCCAATCCGTCGAAATGACCTAGAACGCTGTGCGTAGCTTGCAAAAGGATGCGCGGCATGACAAAATAAGGCATTATGCCATGCGCTCTAGTCAGAATGCCGTGCGGCGCTATAGGTTACGGAACTGGTCCACTTTTAATTCCAGACGGACCGGTTTGGGGGGAATATATATATGTGAGGCGTACACAGTACGCCTCACTCCGTTCGAATTTCCCTCTCTCATCTCTCTGCTCTCTCTCTCTCCCGACATCTCTCTCTCTTTCGGCTGTCCTCTTTCTTTCTCGTCTCTCTCTCCTCTCATCTCTCTCGATCCTTTCTCCCTCTTGTCTCTTTCTCGTCTCTCTAGTCTATCTTTACTCTCTTTCTCTCTGCTCTCTCTCCCATATCGATCATGGATGGTATTGGCACGCCCGGTGGTGATCAACCACTGAGAGTCGAGGTTACACTGCCCCCGGTTCCTCCGGAGAGCGAGGCAGCGATCGGGGATATTCTGAAGACCCCGAAGGGTTTAGTTTTGGCAGTCGCGGCCGAGTGGGTCATGGCCTCGGCTGCCGTGGCAGCTGGCAGCAGTGGCGACAGCAGATTGTTGGCCAGCTATGGCCAGGGCACGGAGAGCTCGGGTGCAGTAGGGCTAGGTGGTGAGGATGTGGCCTTGGGCCAATTGAGGGTTGTTGGTAGTTCGGAGGAGAGGGTTACGGAGGAGGAGACGGAGGCTTCTCCTGCGAGGGAGCCTCGGGCTGACTTGGGGAAGGCCCTTGTTGTCGAGGAGGAGCCGGTGGAGGAGGAGGAGACTCCGGCCATGTTTGTGGGTAGTGGTGTAGGTGCGGGGTCGTCACGACCCATAGGCATGGGGGACTACTTGGAGGGAGCATCCCTCGAGGACTTGGTGGAGACCTTACGGGGGGTGCCTGGACTGGCGGAGGCCTTGCTTGAGTCCCGGGAAAGGGACCTTCGGGCCGAGCTCGAGACGGGAGCGGCCGAGGGGCTACAGGTTGAGGACGAGGAGGTTTTGGTCCCGCAGAGGATTGTGGTGGACGTGGCGGTTGCGGTCCTGAGGCAGGACCGGTCTTTTAACGAGGAGTCTTACGTGCCTCTTTGGCACGCGGTGGTGCCCTTGCTTCTAAATGCCTACAGGCCGGAGAGGACTGTCTACGACGAGTCCTTAGTCTTGAGGGACCCGCAGCAACACCTTTCTTTGCGTCGAGCCGAGGTATGCTTTGATATTTGTATTATAATACAATGTACTATGTTTCTTAATTCAATGCCTTTGATTATCATGTCATGCTCATTGAATCATGTCTCTTTTTGTAACAGGAAATACGGATCTCGAGCTACGACAGCGCGGGCGATGTGCCCCCAGTTCTGGGAGAGGCTCCCAAAGGCCTCGAGGGAGATGGTGAGGTAGGCGGGTTTTGGTGAGTTTTTCAGTGTGCCGACGAGGGCGAGCAACGACTGCTAGGTGGTGCGGGCGCTTGCCGAGAGATGGTGGGACACGACAAACTTGTTCCACTTCTTTTTCGGTGAGATGACGGTGACGCCTTTGGACTTTGCGGTGATCACTGGGCTGAGGGTCGGAGGTGACCCTATTCCTTACGACGCCATGGCTGGGGGGTGGGACCCAGAGTTCCAGAGGCGCCTCTTGGGGTACAGGCTGAGAGCGGAGAAGGGGGATGCTCCGTACGCCCAGCTTTTGGACTTTTGGATGGAGCCTCCAATGGGCAGAGTCCAGGAGGAACAAATGGCAAGGTGCTTTCTGCTGTATGTTCTTGGTGCATCCCTGTTTCCCAACAGGCGTAACCGGGTGCACCTTTCTTTTTTGCCGGCACTGGGGGCTATCGGGGAGATAGCCCGCTTTGACTGGGGCAGAATAGCTTTGGGGGCATGCTACGCCTTCATGGGGTCTTTTTCCCAAGGCACAGGGAAGAGCCTTGGCGGCTACTGACGAGTCTGGGAGGTATGCTTCGGAACCTTGCTTTCAATACCTAGTTAGCTTTCCATTCGTGCATTTGTATCATTTCATGCTAACTCCTGATGCTTTGAACTTTGCAGCTTTGGATGTACGAAGTACTGGACATGTACCCTCCAATGACGTCGTGCCCTGACGACATGGTACTCTCTCGAGCCCTCCGTTGGTCAAAGGAGTACTGAGAGGTGAAAAAGGGGAAAGGCGATCTGAACGCCTATCGACTGTACTTGGACGAGCTACGTTCTGACCAGGTATTCATGCTTCCTTGGTTTCTCAATCCTTGTTACTTATATACTGAATCGATTTTCTGAGGCGCGCTTCTAATTGCAGGTATACTGGCGCATCTGGGATCGTTTTGAGGTCCCATTTGTGGTCCATAGCCGGGCTGTGACGAGAGGGAGGGTGCTTCTGAAGTCCCCTTACGGCTGGCAGTAGTACCTGGGCGACTGGGTTTTACGTCAGTGCTAAGGCTGGACACTTTCTCAGTCCCTGGGCCACTCCCTCCTCTCGTGCCGACAACGAGCGAGTATACGTTGGAGGAGGTTGAGCAATTCACACAGCCGGATCCTCAGCTAGAGCCGTTGTTTCAGGCTAGCGCTGACTATGCAGAGCACTAGGCTCGGTACCTGATGCAGAGCTTTGGGATTCGTGCTGCCTGGGAGACGCAGCGACATGCGCGGGGTGGCATAGGTGGTAGGAGTGGTAGGAGAGGAGGTAGAGGTAGAGGGAGCGAGGGCCCTCGGGGTGGTGGGACAGGTCAGGATGAAGTCGGGCTGCCCGCGCTCTCCGGGACGGTGAACGTGGTGACCGCTCAGGGAGTTCCTGGCCTAGTGGATGTTCCACGCCCTGCGGTTGAGCCTCCAGGGTTCCTTGCTCAGATATAACATGTTTCTGTCATCTTCGTATTTTTACTTTCAGCACATCTTATGCTGATCATCCCTTGTGTTGGGCAGGTGACTCCGGAGTACGCGAGGGAGATGGTGACGGCCATGATGGACCTGGAGCAGCTAGTGCAGCAATATGCCATGGGCCACTCCCCACCGGTACTAGCTTGTGCTAGAGGGTCACTGGTAAACTCTTGACCTTTGGTTGCTTTCCGTTACTCCTGATAATGCAAATGTCATGTGTATGAGGAGCTGCCTGAGGGCTACGCAGGAAATCTGTTCGCATGCCTATGCAACAGGCTTCGTCTGCAGGTTCTCGGAAGGAACGCCAGTCGAAGAGCCAGCGACACTTGGGCGGCACGGAGGAGGAGCCTATTGCCGGTAATACTATGCCAAGGGCGACTCGCACTCAGGAGGTTGTCAGCTCCGAGGCGGAGGAGGAGGTCTCCGAGGAGGACGAGGGGGAGGGTGAGAATGGAGACGAGGACAAGGACTGAGTTCTCTCGTTTTGCTTTTTGCCTTTTGGTGGTGCCTGCATGCTTCCTTTTGTGGGGTGCCTGTTTACCCTTGATAGATAGAATTTTGAGTATCGGGCTTACATGCCTTGTTTTGTACTTTGACTCATGGATTCCTTCGGGATTATATATGCACAGAGTTCACTTTTTCATTGTCTTTCGTCATTCAATTTCTTTCATTGCTGTTGTTCAAAGAAAATTGAGTAATTAAGACACTTACCAAAATGCACAACTAGCCATAGATCGTGAAACTGCGTTTAATGCATGGTTTACAATAGGAAATATCGACAAGGGAATAGAAATCAAAGAAGTAATTGAATGAGTTTTAAAGAATTGATGCTATTCTTAAGAATTTTTATAAACCCCTTTTGCCACGAGCTCAAGCATAACCATGATGATCTCTATAGCTCGAGATACAACTCGAGAGTTTGACCTTATGTTCAGAATATACCTAAAAACTAAGAAAATGTTGACTTTGAAAGGTGTCAACTTCAAATCTCGACTCGGGACTCAAACTGAAACTTGAACTAAGTCATTTTTGACCATTATGACCTGTGCATCCCAAAGAAATGACTTGAAATGGCTTGAGATGTGATTTGGTACCTCGTCATTACTTGAAAACAGGATTTTATCGACTTTTTGTACTATGACCTCGGGTTCCGGGAGTTGACCTGAAGCAGAACATCCCCGAAGTCCCATGTACTTATTGCTGTCAAAAACTGTAAAAATGCAGGTGCATTATGCCATGCGTCTCTTCAAAATGTTGTGGGTTACTCCTCAGGGCTCCACGATACACTTGATGTTATACCGTGATGATTTTCCAGGATCCAATATGCCATGCGTGGCTCTAATGTGCTGCACATGGCTCTAATATGCCGCACGTGGTTCCTTTCCTGACACTGTACTTTTTGCTACTTTCCAAGGCAGATTGCTCGAGTATTGAAGTTTGACTTATGCAGTTGTATTTCTGAGCCAATGCATGTCTGCATTCTTCCCATGCTATGATCAAGTCTTTTCCTATGCAAAATTCACGGGGAACACACATTTTTGGAACCCGAGACTCCTTGAAAGACGAGGTTGTCTCCCCTACCCTTCCTATAAATCCAAGCCATTTACTTCAAATTTCTTCTATCTCACTCAAGTTTCATTTCTTTTAAGGCTCACTTCTTCCTTCCCATGGCCCTTTCGCTCACCGGTTCACTTCGCACATGGTTAGTTTCAATGGAAGGCGTTGATTGGCTCAACTTTCGGGCTCATGACCTCTACTCCATAAGGTACCTCCGCAACATCCGTCTTTGCCCTGAGCTCTTGAAGGCGGCTGCGATCTTCTGGGATTCGGAAGTTCACGTATTTTGCTTTGGCGAGCATGAGCTTTGCCCTACTGTGGAGGAGTTTTGCGCCTACCTAGGCGGCTTTGGCTCGGGAGCAGTCATTATCCCTACGGTACGTGAGAGCATCCACAAGATCATATCTGTGGCCCTTGGATTGGGTAGCAGGGCTGCCCGCTACGTAGTTCAATGTGATGCGGCTTATTGAAATGTTCTCCCCCCTTGGTGACCCTGCGGACACAACTTATCAAACTCGGCATATGACTGTCCTCTGCGTGTGCCTGCTTGCGGCCTACCTTTTGGTGCCCTCCACTGGTCATGCCAGCTCAACTCTGGTCAGCATTGCCGTGCAAATCGAGGCTCGAAAGGACATGATTCTAATGGTTTTGGCTAAAACACTGATGGGTTTGGATAAAGTTTGCTCTGGAAGGACTGAGACTTTTGGGGGTAGTCCTCTCCTCCTACAGGTTGGCTTGTCACTCAGCTCTCCTTTTCAAGTTTTTCTCACATTCTTGTTTTACCTCGACGCTCAGTTTGGCTTTCTATGGTTTCTGACTTGTTTTCCCTCTCCTTTGTAGATCTAGCTTTGTGATAAGGTGAATGTGCTGACCATTCCTCCTTGAAATTGGGTATATGAGGCTAGGCTGTTGTCCCTCTGATGCTTTGAGTTTGCAGATAGGCAGGTTCCTAAGTGGGTTAACTTCTTTAGGTGTCTGCGAGCCGAGACCATTTCATGGAGATATTCATGGCTAGACCTCCCTCACATGGCTGTGCACTTCATGGGCCCCCAATGGGTTGTTCTTGTTGGTTTGGAAGCCTTCACTTTCTACATCCCATACCGGATTCAACGTCAGCTTGGCCTTAGACAAGAGGTTCCAACAGAGGTTCTGATTGATGTTGTACTGCCCTTGTTTTGCCATTCTGTTCTTTGCAACTACCAGCGGTTTTGGGGCACTCGTGAACTGACTGATGCGCACCCTTATCCTTCTGTGATGGTTCGTAGGAGTTATCGGAAATGGTTAAAGAGAGATATTGCAGCAAGGGCTAGGGCTCAAGGAAACTGACTCAATCCTACTACCCTGATCTTGAAACAAATTGTAGACCCACTTTGATCATGTTGTTCTCTTTCTTGTGTTTTCTGAAAGTTATGCTCAGCCTTATGTATTAGAAACAGTTATCATAGTAAAATGAGTTGTGGAAGGTTTCCCCTTCCTTGATTCAGTACATTGAACTCTTACAACCTGGATTTTTATTTTGAATGATGGTGACCGGGCCTTAGAGTGAGGCTGCCTACGTATCCTTGTAGTAAAGGAATTAGGTCATAACATAGTTCAGGCTAAGATTCGCTCTGGTTTTGACACTCTCCTTTTGCGCTCTAAATTTTGCCTAGCGCCGCCCTTTCGGGTTTTCGGCCTAGAGAGCTCATTCATTATTTGCCTTAATTTTTGCCTAGGGTGCCCTTGCGGGTTTTCAACTTTGCAGGCTTTTGCTCTTATTTTTGCCTGGGTCTGCCCGCCCTTGCGGTTTTCAGCCCAGCGAGATTCTCTCAGGGATAGTAGCGTTTGAGTTGATCTAGGTTGACTAGAGTTGCAAATTCGTTCCCGTCCAAGTTCCTCCGGACAAGATGGTCTTGATGATGGATGGCCCGGACCACTTTGGTCGGAACTTTCCGCGTGGATTGTAGACTGGTGCCCAAATTTCCTTCAAACCATATCGCCTTCTGACAAGTCCCTGGGCTTTACCTTCTTGTTGAACGCACGCGCAATTCTTCTCTGGTACCCTTGGATATGGTAGAGAGCCCTTAACTGGCGCTCGTCGAACAACATGAACTCTTTAGATCGAATACTCATCCATTTAGCCTCTTGGACCTCACACTCGACCATGGTCCGAAGAGACGGAACTTTCAACTCAATAGGGAGCGCAACCTCCATTCCGTAGACTAGAGAGTAAGGGGTTGCTCCAGTCGGTGTACGCATAGACGTGCGGTATCCCCATAGGGCCAATGGCAACTGTTCATGCCAATCTCTTACGGATTGAATGGTCTTTTCCAGAATGGCTTTGATTGACTTGTTAGCGGCTTTTACAGCCCTGTTGGTCTGCGGCTGATAGGTTGTTGACTTATATACTTGGATTTGAAACTCATCCAAGACTTCCATGGCTCGTCCCTTGAAGTGAACCCCATTGTCAGACACAAATGCTTGAGAGACCCCATATCGATAGATGACATTTTGCTTGATAAAGTGAGCAACTTGAACCGCGGTTAAAGTGGCATACGAAGCAGCTTCTACCCATTTCGTGGAGTAATCCACAGCGACGAGGATGAACTTATGACCGTTAGAGGCAGCTGGCACGATTCTTTCAACGACGTCAATTCTCCATACCGAGAAAGGCCAAGGCGAGGTCATTTGATGCAGTTCAGATGTCGGAACATGCATCAGGTTAGCATGGATCTGGCATTTGTGGCACCGCCGCACGTATTCCATGCATTCTGTTTCCATGGTGGACCAGAAATATTCTTGTCTGAGAATCTTCTTGGCGAGCATCATGCCATTCATGTGAAGGCTACATACTCCTTCGTGAATTTCTTCCATCACTCTTCTTGCCTCTGCACCATGGATGCATAACTTGTGCGTGCCACAGTGTGATCTCCGGTATAGATTTCCTCCACAAATGATACATTGTGCCCGCCATTCTTTGGAAGGCGATCTTGTCTTTCTTGCTTGCTTGTAGGGGGTATTCCCCTCTTTCCATGAATCTCCAAATGTCATAATACCATGGGTGGCCATCCTCAGGCTCATCAACAACCATGACATGTTGGTATACTGGCGTATCTCTTTGTTCGATCACAATCGGCCTTAACTTCACACCAACAGGGATTTTGACCATGGATGCTAGTGTCGCCAATGCATCTGCGAATTGATTCTTGAGTCTTGGCACGTGAGTGAAGGTTACCTCGTTGAAGTGAAGGATGAGGTCTTCCAAATCCTTATGATACGGCTTCAGCTTTTCTTCCTTGACCTTCCAGTCACTATTGGCTGCGACACTACCAGGTTGGAGTCCCCTACTACCTCGTACTTCTCTATTCCAATTTCGATGGCTGCTTCCATGCCTACAATGCAAGCCTCGTATTCCGCTTGATTGTTGGTGACTTCAAAGTTTAGCTTGAATGCGAGCGGAATGTGAGATCCATCAGGTGCAATTAACAACTCACCAATT
Organism: Rhododendron mucronatum var. ripense; assembly: GCA_019656295.1. Lineage (NCBI taxonomy): Eukaryota > Viridiplantae > Streptophyta > Magnoliopsida > Ericales > Ericaceae > Rhododendron > Rhododendron mucronatum. Next base: position 2,835,183 of record BPLT01000004.1, on the reverse strand, counting down.
CCAAACCCTCTTTGGTTAGCGGCTCCATCAAAGTACAACTTCCAAACATCTTCGGCTAACATCATTATGTCTTCATATGGGAGCATGAACTTAGCATCTTCACCTCCCTCAATCGGGCTATCGACCAAGAAATCAGCAACAACTCTTGCTTTTACAGACTTTCTAGTGACATGTTTTAGCTCAAATTCCGATAACATTAATAACCATCGTGCCATCCTTCCGATGAGGGCCAATTTCTCAAACAAGTACTTGAGGGGATCCATTCGAGAAATAATCCTTACGGGGTAAGTTAGCATATAGTGCCTCAATTTCCTGGAAGCCCAAACGAGTACCCAGCATGTCTTTTCCAATGGAGTATAACGCTCCTCGCATCCGACCATCTTTTTGCTGAGGTAGTAAACAGCCCTTTCAACCCCATTGTCTCCTTCTTGTGCCCGTATGCACCCCATAGAAGTTGGAGTGATCGACAGGTATAGGTTCAAAGGTTTCCCTAGCGCGGGGGGCGTTAAAACTGGAGAATTTTGCAGGTAAATTTGAATGGCGTCAAAGGCCCTCTGGCACTTGTCATCCCACTTGAATGGCACACCCTTCTTGAGCAGGCGGAAGATAGGTTCGCAGGTTGGAGTTAGCTTGGCAATGAACCGACTGATAAACTGCACTTTGCCGAGAAAACTCCTCACATCCTTTTCAGATCGTGGTAGTTCCATTTCTAGAATAGCTTTGATCTTAGATGGGTCGACCTCAATACCTCGGGTGGTAATTATAAATCCGAGCATCTTCCCGGCTGTAATCCCGAACGTGCATTTAGCCTGGTTCAGGCGCATCCTATACTTCCTGATTCTCTCAAAGAACTTTCTGAGTGCTGGTAGGTGTTCTTCCCTCTCTTTCGCCATGACGATCATACTATCGACATAAGCCTCGACTTCCTTATCAATCATGTTGTGTAACAAGGTCGTAGCGGTTTGCTGATACATGGATCCTGCGGTCTTTAGCCCAAAAGGCATCACTCGGTAGCAATAAGTTTCCCACTCAGTGATGAACGTGGTTTTCTCCCGATCCTCTGGGGCCATGAGGATTTGATTGTATCCCGAAAAACCAACCATGAAAGAAAGCAGAGCATGTCCAGCGGTATTGTCAACCAGCACATCGATGTGAGGTAACGGGAAGTTGTCTTTCGGACATGCTTTGTTGAGATCCCTGAAATCAACGCAAACCCTAATCCTACCATCCTTTTTGGGGACAGGTACATTGTTTGCGACCCACTGGGGGTATTCAGTTACCATTAGAAACCCTGCGTTGATTTGTTTAGTGACTTCATCTTTTATCTTAAGCTCCCAATCGGGCATCATGCGTCTCAGTTTCTGTTTTATGATTTCAGGATCGATTCCGGGCATATTAGCATGTGACCATGCGAAAACATCTTCGAATTCCTTTAACAAACTTGTGAGAGCTTGGTGCTCTTCTGCAGACAACGCGGAACCAATCTGAATCATTCGGGGATTCTCTTCATCCCTCAAATTTGTTAAGACAACTTCTTCTTTTACAGGTTGAGCATGCTTTTCGCCTTCCCTTTCGACTAGAGATCCAATTTTTTTAGGAATATCCCCATCGAAATCGGTCTCTTCATCATCGGGTTCAACACAATTTATTTCAAAGTCAGAGAAGTAAGCGAAATCAAGTTCTTTCATTTCATCATTAGCAAAGGCCTCGAGGGCACCATACACACGGGTAGACTCAAACTCAAAGTACACACGATGAGGAGTTGGGCCAAGAGGCTCCAACTTAGACTCGACAGACTCAGCAGACTTAGAAGACTCGGAAGACTCAGACTAAGATTCAGATCCATGGTGAGTTGCACTTGGTAAGAAAACCCAATTCTTGTAATCTCTCGTGGCATCCATGATGAGCGAAGTTGGGTCTTCTAGGACCTCCTGTCCTAGCATCAGCACTTCTGCTTCCATGACTGTACTCTTTGGTTCATCCTCCCTGAACAGGATTGCCAGACTCCCTATGTCGAAGACCTTGGCCCAATCAGTCGGCTCCACCGGCTTCTTTGCAACCTCAAATCCCTCAGCACTCTCTGGCCAGACATCATTGGCGAATATCTCGAACCCTGGAAGCAGAGTATTGGTTTCTTTGTCCCAGAATGGTTCCGGCTGTCCTTGATAGATTTGTTTTGTCTTTTTCCTAACAAAACAATCCTCCAGCCTATCCTCCTTTTTCACCTTACTGCTGTTTGAGGCTAAGTAACCAAGGCCAGTAGTGCACATCGGGGTTCCGCGAGCTTCCAACTTTGCAGGACCTTGTAGGTTTCTTCCCAATCCTAGTCCCGGTATGTAGGACATCTTATTCATTATCTTCATGCCAACATTGCTGATGAGAAGTCATTATCAATTCTGACTGAAAAGACAGAATTAGAGGTATCTAGCGAGAAGCCACCCAGAGCAATGTCTTCCTCTCCATGTTGGATTTCTAAAAGTGGGGCGTTGTCCTCAATTGGTGCGTGGATTCCAGAATCTCCATGGATAGTGAGCATGCCCGTTTCAAGACCTAGACGAATCTTCTGATGGAGAGTAGAAGGTACAGCCATGATATCAGGTCGATGCAGTCAAGGTCTGCCTAGCAGCAGGTTGAAGGAATTCCACCTCAGTTTGGTACGATCCGAAGGTCATTGGTAGCATAAGGGTCCCAACCACATCTCGACGCGCATTGTCATATGCCCGGACTTTGACTTATGAGGGAGAGAAGTCCTTATTTTTGTACCCCAAGCAGTAAGCAACGCGGAGTGGCCAAACATTGATTGAGGACCCATTGTCAATCAGGATTACCGGAACCCATTTATCGCAGCATTTCAGAGTGACATGAAGCGGCTTGTTATGATCTATTCCTTCAGCAGGCAGGTCTCGATCGGTGAAGGTGATAGTATGCTTGATGGGTATGGTTTCGATAAGTGCTACAAACTCATCGGGAGTTATTGTGGAGGGAACTTCCAGGTGGGAGAGGGCTTGAATGAGTCCATCAAGATGGCGGGTGGAGTGAACAAGTACATCGCAAATAGACATTTTAGCCTGAGTCTGCTTGAGTTGTCTCTTAATCATTCATTCGGGGTTTTTTCAGGACGGGAGGGTTCCTTGGCTAGGGGAGCAAAAGGCTGGAAAATGTTTTTTGGTCGGGGTAATGAAAGGGTCTGATTGTTCTTTGGCTCATGGAGTTGCGGAGTTAGAGGATTTCCCGACTTGGAGGTTGGGAGGCTGAGAGATACGTCCACTCCGGGTCAGATGATCAATCTGGCGGTACTTTGATTCCTCGCTCCATAAATCAACAAGGGCTTTGCGTTTGGTTCTAATGGTTGTATCCTGGAGATTGGAGGCTAGGTCCGCTATGACCAAATCTTCCCAGAGGTCCTCTAATTTCCACTGTTCGGCTTCCATTACTGCCCTGTTCACAATCTATTCCTCATTTCCCACCTTTATGTTGATGACTTCAGAGTTAGCCCAAGGTCTGGCCTTGGCTCCTGGTTCATCCTCCCATAAGTTCAACATGGCAACATCGACCTCTTTCGGGAAGGTGACCGATGGTTTTGACTCTGCTTCTTCCTCAAGGTAATCCATAGGATTGAATTCACTACTGGCTACTTCTTTTTTTAACTCTGGAAACCCTGGATTTTCGAGCCACGGGCATACCCAACATTATTGCCAATGCCATATTCGAATAAGTTCGGGTGGAATTCTAGCCAAGCATAAGTTGTTGTCTCAGGCTGGTATCCTTCATCAAACATTGCCGGTAGGGAGAACATATCTAACGGATCATTCGGGGCTAGAAATTGATATTCGCTTGGGGTTGGGTCCCATTCCCGTCCAAGATAGTTTTTGTATTGGCTCTCGAACATCATATTTAGAGAAAACTCGTCCAGAGGATCCGCATGAATATTCTGCCAATTAACTTCCCATTCTGGCTCGAATGGTGGTTCAACCTCCCCCTGAAAGTTGGCTGTTTCGAATTCTTCCCAATCTGAAATAAGGTTTCCCCACGCATCTTCCCATTCTCCCGGGAAGCAAAGAACAATTTATTCGGGGATCTTCACAACTGGCTTGGGCTCGGTATCAGGGGCAATGAAGAGAGTTGGATTGAAATCTGGGGTAGCTTGATCTGAGGTTAAGGCAATCTGGTTAACACAGAAAGAGGTGTTGTGCTGTGGCAAAAGGTTTGAGATGGTATTTGGTTTATCTGAGGGAGGGGTATCAATGACTTTATTATTGATGAGATTTTGTATCTCATGATGAAGGCGAATGCAATTATCGGTGGAATGACCAGTCATCTGATGGAATTCACAGTAAACGCTTTGATTCAGGTTTGGTGGAATGGTTATTGGTGGTGGAAGAGGTTTTAGCATTCTGGCTTCCGTAAGTTTCTTGAGTAACGCAGATCTTGGGGTGCTGAATTGGGTGAAAACTCGGTTTTGGGATTTTGGTTTTTCAGAAATCTGGTGAGCTTCCACAGGTTTGGCGGATGAGGTTCCGGCCTAATTGGCGTTCCCGAGAAGGACATTGCTGTTGCCGGAATATACTCTTTTGGACTTGGATCCTGTCCCTCTTTTCCAAAGGGCCATCCCGTAGAGCTTCTTCTACGGCCAGACCAGAGTCATAGAAAGTTTCAAAATTTGGGCAGCTTGAGAGAGAACCATGTACGGGGCAAAGGAGCTCAGTAGGTTCTTGGGGCAAAGGAGCTCAGCAGGTTCTTGGTTATGATTCGTATCTATTTCTTGAGATCTGGCTTGTTCTGCATTTGCGCGGCCTTGGCCCTCCAACGTTTCACCAAGTCGGCGAAACTTTCCTTTTCACCCATCTTGGTGCTTTCTAATTCCCGGGTAGTCATTTTCATATCAACGTTGAAGTCGTATTGGGCTACAAAAGCCGTCCCAATGTCTTCCGAAGTCCTTTTCTTTGATGGCTCGAGAGTAAGGAACCATTGCAAGGCGAGACCGGACAGGGATTCATGGAATAACTGCGCCATAGCTTCCTTTTCGATCGCTCGCATGGAAAGAGAGCCGACATACCCTCGAAGGTGCGCCCTTGGATCACCGGTGCCATCAAACTTGGCAAAGTCTACACCTTTGAACTTTTCCAGTAACTTAGCATTAGGGAACCAACACAGCTTGCTCATGTCCACTTCTCCTTTCCCAAGTCGTCGAGTTTCTTGAACAGATTCCTCTAGCTTGCTAATTTTAGCCATAAGGGCAGCCATCTTAGGATCTGTGGCGGGCTCTTCTTCTTTGGGTTGTTCAGGCTACGGATGAGGTTTGGCCTGAAATTTGTCACTAACTTCTTGCATGGCTTCCATCATCATGATCATGTCATTTTTCATAGATGCGATAGAGGTCTTGAGTTGCGTATCGACATGGGCCAGGGACTGTTTAAGCTGAGCATCTAAGGCAGCCATGTTCTGCCTAAGCTCTTCCATCCTATTTTCTTGGCCAGCCATGGGTAAGGGGTTATTAAGCGGTGTTTCTATTGAGGGTTCTTATGGTGTTTCTGTTGATGGTTGCCCTTCTTGCACTATTTGAACCTCAAACAATTTCGTGCCTCCCAGGGTGTCTATGCGAACTAGTCTTTGGGAGGGACAAAACCAATTGAGTACAGTCTCTTCTTGCGGTCGACCAATGTCTCAGCAGAACTGCCAACAAAGCAAAAGGGGAAACTTTCAACTCATCGCGAACGTTCATCCTCCCCTCGTTCGAACCTCCTAGAAACTAGGCCTTAGACCTACCGTGATCCAACCTTCACTTAAGGTGCTTGCACAAAAGATTTTCGACAATCCTGGTAGGTACTGTCAGGTAGGTTTAATCCCGTATGCTTCGGAATCAGAGCCAATCTCCTTACATTGACCATCCGAGACAGGGCAATATGATTATTGGAATCCAGATACGCACACCATTAAGGTTCGTTCTAGACCAAGGGAGCCGTTCAAGCACGGCAAACACCAGAGGTATAAACTCCATGAATTTAGAGTCTCCTAGACTGACCAGATCCTAAGGGAGTCCTAACCTCTAGCCTGTAGAATGCAATGATGTATGAATGATATGTATGTACAGAAGAAAGAAACACATAAACAGGATATACCACATAAGTCGTAGCCACGGGTTCTTGTCCTAGTTGGGATGGTTCTAGGGTTATATACAAGTGCAAAGGCCGGTTTGGGTCTCAAAAGGGTTCCCCGGACTAGAGCCAAGATGTACTCCCCATGTTAAGTGTATTGCAAGACAATGGTTGAACAACACGATTGCTCATCATCGTCGAGGGTTGCAAGGCATTCTGAAAGAGCTTGTCGCCGGCGAACCGGGCAAGATTGCCGAAACACGCTGGCGAGACTTGTGCAGTGTGAAGTGTATAGGGTAAAAAGAGTTTTGATTTTCCAAAAGATATTGAAAATTCCCCTTTTGAAAGTGTTTTTCAAGCTTGGCTCACTCTATTAATCAATACTTTTGAGGAAAACTACACAAACGAACAATGATAAAAGTTCCAGTCCGGAGTGGTCGGATGTAAAATCCTGTTATGTCACCATTCCGTTCTTCAGCAGCGTGGAGCGTACTATTTTGACAGACTTTTGAAAGATTGTTCGTTCATGTATTAATCTCCAAATTTTGATTAACAATACTCCCCAGCGGAGTCACCACTGTGGGCTCCCCGAACCCAGCGCAAAGCCCTAAAGAAAGAAGAGTCGCCACCCGGATTTTTGAGATGGATGATCCGAGAAACCGAGTGCTCGTTTGAAAATGGTTCAACGAAAAAGTCAAGATTTTGGGTTTGGAAGCCACATTACGAATGGGGAAGGTTTTGTTAAAGAAAATGCACCCCACTCTCAACTAAAATCTTTCAAAAAAAGGGGATTTAAAATATCTTTTGGAAGATCAAGCTCTTTAATAAACAAGTAAAGGGAAAAGAGACATGGGAAATATGTCACGTTAACGTGCACGTGGTGCTATCTGTACAAGGATGGTAAAGATGATGCAGAATGAAAGATCTTCCTAACAGAAACTGTCTGGATCTCAGTATCCTTCTACACGGCATATTGTAATATCATGCAAGGTTTTACAGTATGCCGTGCGGGGAATCTGCTTTGTTTTCCGGCCATTGTAAAATTCCAGAACACCGCCCGACGTCTCGAGTAGCACGAATGGGGTTTTAGATTTAACATCAGATAGTGTTTTTACTACTGGATCGCTCTGAAAAACAGCACTCTTTCAAGCCATGAACGAAAATTATCTTTTCTACTTTTGATCACTCAAAATGAATAAAGAAAACTTTCTTTCCAAAACCAAGCGTGGCTTGTAGATATGGTCTTATTTTGAAAGCACTGACACCTGATATTTTAGCAACAAAACAGGCCCGACAGAGGATAGCTGTGATCCAGACAGTTTGAACAAGAAAACAGTAGCTATATGAAAAGCCGTGCGCCTGAAATAACTATGCCGTGCGACGCATCAGAGCGCCGCGCGGCGTAGCATACTCAGCACAAGAGCTTGTTTTTGTTTTTGAAAATGGTTTTAAGCCAAGATCCAACTAAAAAGGGGGTGATCTTGACTACAGAAAGGTTCCCTTAGGGATGAGGACAGAGCCTACCCCAAGAAAACTAGTTTATACCTTTGATCTTTGAGCTTGGATGAAGACGAACGGCTACGGATGAGTGCGATCCAGACCGGTTGAGGAAAGGGGGTTGTGAATGTGAGTAATAGATAGGTACATTGGGTGGTTGAAACATTTAAGTGAGTGAAAGACCCACACAAAAAAATGGAGGATTTTGAGAAAGAAAGAGCCTTAAGAATGCTTTAGAATAACTTTCTCAAGACTTAGGAGTGAGGAGTGGGTGTGAAAGCATGATGAGAGAGAAAGAGGATTCAGGGCCCCTTTCTCTTGATTGGAGGATTGTATTTATAGGCAAGAGCCAAGGATTTTGAATTCAAATGGGGGAGGTATTATCTGGGCGGGCCAAAAGTGCTTTTTCAGCTGAGCCAACTTATAGCTGTGGCTCAAGTGGGCGTGGCCGACAGCTAGCTGAGCCAGTCAGAACTTTATCCAAAATGCCGTGCGGTTGACCTCATGACCTCGTGCGGCATAATGAAATTTAGTATGCCATGCGGTGTAGAGATGTGTCGTACGATACTAAGGGTCCAGTCTTGGGCCCTTGTGTTTGTTTTGGACTTTTGGGTTTTTGGATTTTTGGGAGTCCTTTATCCAAGCTCTCGAAGGTATCGTTTCCTTTATTTCATCATCAAGACATTTAAAGTACCTCCGAGGTCCGGATTGGGGTGACTACACTCGCCCTGACTCGTTGGGCCCCGCCGCACGTGTTATATGCACGTGGCATGTTTTTAGTGTATTAGTATGCTCATTATTTTAAGGGAATTGATTTTCACACTTCCCTTTTCACCATGTACGAGACACGTGGATGGGTCGGCAATACCATGTGAAGGTACATAAGGCCAAACAGGGTGGTTGATCGATAATGATTTATAATGTTGCTTGACAAGATAGCTGAAAGGGTGCAATTGCGAAGAGTGTAAACCCTAGCATGACCAACCTACGAATTAGGGCTATTAGGTTACTCTGGAATATTCTAAAAGGAGCATCTTACGAGATAGAGATGAGCCTCGTGAATAAGGTAAAGAGATCAAGTCATAAAGATTGTATTGCTATATGTAGCGGAATTCATGTAGGAGAAAGATTCCTAATGATCTTGTTCGGTTAAAGGTTTTAGATTTTGGATTTTAATCAGTATCTTATTTCTCTCTCTACTCATTACCCCTACTCTAATCATTACTCTCATTTTTCTTTTTAGGGTAAATTTCACTAACCTCCCCTGAGGTTTCTGACAAATGCAGGAACCTCCCCTGAGGTTCTAATAATTGCACTGACCTCCCTTACTTTACAAACTATTATTCAGATTCTCCCATTCCGTTAAATCCACACTAACACCGTTAGTATTATCTACTAAATGACTAAAATGCCCTCAAATATAATGTAAACTATAAAATCAATTCTTCTTGTTCCATTTTTTTCCTAATTGGAATTTTTTTATGTTAAATTAGAACTAACTAAATATATTTGGTCAGATTACCTTGATTTCTACATATTTTTCTTGAACAAAGTCAATGGTAGTGTTTGGTTGGGAGTTTAGTTTAGTTTAGTTTTGGTAGTGGGTGGAGAGAGAAATAGAGTAATGATTGAAAATAGGGGTAATGATTGGAGAGAGATAGAGGGAGATGAGAAAGAAATAATTGAAAAAATAGGGTAATGATTGGAGAAAGAAGTAGGGTAATAATTGGTTTCCAAAACTAAAACGAAAATGAAAAGGCAACCGAACAAAATCTTCTTCTTTTTTAATTTTTATGTTTGTGTGTTAGTTTTTTCTTTAATTGACTTGTGATTTAATATTTAACAATGTCATACTTGAGTTATACATACTTTGGTCAAGCTTGTATGACGAGTTATGCATTTTGATAATTGATCACGATCTATTTTTTCCTCTCCTATGTGGGTTTTGAAAAATAAAAGAGGCATGTGAATGCCTAATCCCACACACAAAAAAATTATTGTGTATTTTTTAATATGTTTTCCGACTAAATAAATTCGGTATAAAAAATTCTTTAATCTTTTTTTATTTTTCCTTCTTACTTTCCCTATTAGTTCATTAGTAATAATTGTGTTTCATCTCTAATGCACTGGGGGGGGGGGGGGGGAGAGAGAGAGAGAGATGCAGAAGAAAATTTTGAAGAATGATCAATGTGTAAATTATATTGAGATCATTTCTTAGAAAAATTGACATATAGAGTAATGTTTATTTTTATTAGTACGTGTCCTCCATTTGAAAAATTACACTTTAAAGAGGGAAAAAATGACTATGATAATGTAAAATGCATGATTAATTATTCAAATTCGACGAAAGTTTGTATAATTGAGTCTAATTTTATGTTGAAGCTAGTTATCTTATATAACCAGTATAATGTTACTTTTAATATTTTAAACTTCAATTAAATTACAAAAAAGAAGGAAAAAAGACTTGATCGTTTAGATTAGTAATATTCAAGGGCATTTCAGTCAATTAATAACAAAAACTAATGGTGTTAGTGTGGATTTAACGGAATGGGGGAATCTGAATAATAGTTTGTAAAGTAAGGGAGGTCAGTGCAATTATTAGAACCTCAGGGGAGGTTCCTGCATTTGTCAGAAACCTTAGGGGAGGTCAGTGAAATTTACCCTTCTTTTTATCTCTTTCTAATCATTACCAATATTTCCAATCATTACTCTATTTCTCTCTTTATTCATTACTTACAAATCCGAATCCAAAATCCCAAAACGAACGAGGACACATGTGGTTGATTTCCTAATTAACGAGTAAGGATACTTGGAGGTAAACCTAAAGAAAAAGTTACAATGTTTCCTGCTATTGCTTTATATACGTGCATTAGGGTTTTCTTGGTAGTATGTGATCTAACTTAGGCAGTAGAGGGCCTATGTCGATGAGAGGCAAAGGTGCCCTCACAGTGTCTTGTTTTGCAGGCATTACGATTCTGGGGACATGCACATGTAGTTTGATCTTGAGAAGCGTGTTTCAACACTCCGCGAATCTATGCCCCATACAATTGGCCCATTTGTGGGAAACGAGAAGTTCTTTGAGATCGACCATGATGTTCGTAGACCCAAAAACTCCACGAATGGAGAGTGATCCAAACAAGGACAAAGATTTTGAGCCTTTGAATGCTCCAAAGAAAGCAACACATGAAAAGCTGAAGAACTTGGCGGCTGTGAGCCAGTCGTTGCATAGATTCGTGGCCCTTACGATGGAAGGGATGGCTCAAAGTCTACGCGAAAGGATAAGAGGGACAAGTCCCGGTCTTGCCGTGAAGTTGAACTTCAAAAGTCAAACAAGCACTCCAAAAGTGTCCAGGACTACGAAGAAAGTCTCGCGAGGAAGTTATGAGATCTGGAGGAGCTTGCTTAACTAATGAAGAAGAGTGAGCGAGAGATACAAGAACTCAAGAAGCGTATAACCCAGACAGAGAGATCTGGAAGCTCACATAGTGATTATAGAAGAGGGAGTCGTACATCGAAAAATGCAAAGGTGGCTCTCCGCGAAAAAGGAGATAGAAGGCCAACCCCAGAGAGGGGTAGGTCGAAAAATACCACAAAGATAGGTATGAGAGGACTAACTCTGATTGGGAAAAAGAGGAGGAGCAAAAGTCAGGTTAGCGTGGGGAGGGCACTACGACTGCACGTGAAGTAGCGTGTAAGGCCCTTAGCCGAATAGTAGCCTACAAGAAGCACGACTGCCAAGCAGGATAAAGCACAATGTGCTCACGATGTACGAAACCAACATAGATCCAATGGCGCACATCCAACACTATTAGAAAGCAATGTTTGTGCACACTGAAAATGACGCTATCATGGGCAAAATGTTCCCTTCGAGCCTGGAAAAGGTTGCTTTGCCTTGGTTTTACAAATTGGGCCCATATTCTATATTAGGAGTTGGAAGCAACTCTCCAAAGAGTTCATGGCTCGGTTTTTGACTAGCACAAAAAACTTTTGAGGTTCTATCCTCCCTGAAGCAGAGGCAGACGAGCCGAATAGAGACTACGCCAAGAAATTCTGAGCAACTAATCACTATCCGGCATCAATTCTTATCCACACAATCCCACACCGTGGGCTTCCATCCACCATGCCTAGCTCTTAGGACCATGGCTCAGCTAGTAGTGACGTTGGGGCATTTCTATTGGCTTAAGACCGATGCGAATAGAATCGTCCCAAACCTACAAGTTTCTCAATTTTTAATTAAATTTCCTTTTATCCCTCATTATGATTAACCAAAATATTCAATGCACCAAACATTACGGTTCGTGCATCCCGTGAGCCATTAATCACACAAGTCGAACGTAAGAAATAAAAGAAGCATTACAATATTAGGAATCTTCACGAGGCAGAATAATGGCTAACAATTTCCATATTTTAAAAATAGAAATCCAAGTCCGTAAATCACGAAATTTCATAGGGATATAAGTTTTCACGTTATGAACTCTGGCATTTAATGTGAAGACGAAATTTTCATTTTAAACAACAAAAGTGCTACACACACGGTTGTGCAAGTAGCATTTTTGTTTTTTTTTTTTTTTTTTTGATTAAGAGTAGCATTTTTGTTTAAACAAGGTAAAAATGGTTTTTGACACAATGCAATGAATGTACCCCGAGATGTAACTGCAGTAATAAATACCCAACCGAAATGAGTAATACCTACAAGTCGCTTAGAATTCCATTACCTACAACTTCTGCGTTCGACTTGAAATCCAATTCCTTCATTTAGTAGCGTAAAATCAGGTATCAAGATAGCACAACAAATCTGTCTAAAAACTACAGTGTAGCAGCACCTAAAAAAATCCTAAGTGATTTACCTGACCTCGGATTTAGACAATTCCTCTATCACGTTATGGGTTTTCTCTGAATCCAATCTGAAAAGGATCTGAACTACAGAACATAGATAATGCTAGCTATGACTTCCAAGATTTTATTTCATTTATTACCCACACTACAACAATTATTTGACTCTCAACGTTATATGATCTACTTATAAATCATCGCAGACTCACTCCTAAGAAATTTATGGTACACGCACTGATGGGATCAGGGGGATCTGAAAAGGATCTGAACTACAGAACATAAAAAAAATTCTTTGATGGTTGTTTGGTTCCTGTTTTAAGGAAAGGAAAAATAAAATAGGAAGAAAATGTTTAAAAATCTCTCAGAAAAAGGAAAAAGAAAAGCGTTGATCTATCAGGAATAGGAAAAGGAAAAGCTTTGATCTCTCGGGCGTGATTTCTTATTTCTCTAATTTCTAAGTATTTTAGATGCTTTGAGTTTTGTTTTTATCTCTCAAACGTGTTCCATTGTGTGGTTTAGATGATGGAAGAAACTAACTTTTGAATTTATAAGAGAAAGACAGTTAAGAAAATTTCTTATCTATCTGGGAGTATTTTTTCCTTGAAGCCAAACAAGAAAAATTCATTTTCCACGTAGTTTCTTTTCATTTTCTTTTCACGGTCAAACAAGTGAAAAAGAATCAATTTTCTTCACATTTCTTCTCTCTTTTCTTTTCTTATTCATTTTCTTTTCTTTCTACAAATTCCAAATAGAGCCTCAAGAGCATCGCCAATGGGGATGTAAAACCAGGTGCTATACTTAAAATACAACCAGATGCCAAAAAAACCCCTTCCAATGGGGATGTAAAATGGAACAAATCAGGTGGTAAAATGGCAGAGATGGAAATGGAGATGGATATTTCCATCCCCATTTAACTACAGCTATAATTGACAGGTCATCATCCAACTGAAAATACCAGAATTTTGGACAGCCGAAATTTACCTGATTTGGTCAGAAAGTCGTCGGAATTTGATGAACACGCTGGAATCTGCAACACTCTGGAAGCTCGCCGAAAACTGTTCCAGGTTTGGAAATCACCGTCTCCGACCCCGATTCTTGACGATTCATGGACGGAGCAGATGGAAGCCTCGTCCAGCCTCTTTAGAAACCCTCGTCCAGCCCCTTTCGTTTTCCTCGTCAAGTTCCAGAGTTCCAGCCAATATTTCTCTTCCGTTCGTAGAGAGAGAGAGAGAGAGAGAGAGAGAGAGAGAGAGAGAGAGAGGAGGAGGAGGAGGAGGGGGGCAGGGGTTTCTCTTGGTTCAGAGAGAGAGAGAGAGAGATGGGGGGGTCAGGTTCTGTTGTTCTGATCGTAGAGAGACAGAGAGAGAGAGAGAGAGAAAAAAAAAAAGAAAAGAAAGAGTAAAGTGGGTGGAATGAGAGCCAACGGGTCATTTGATTCGACCGTTGGTTTTTTTTTTTTTTAATTTATGGGAATCCGACCGTTGGCTGCCAACGGATCTCAAAAACTAGCAACGGTAATTTTTATTTCCTACCTATAAATGTGTGTTTCTAATAGATTACCCAAACTTTTTTTTTTCCATTCTTCACAAACACCCTCCAAAAAAAATAGTGTATCAATTATGGCAGAGGGAAATCGTAGTGCGAGAGAAAAATCGTTCAACTCCAATCAAGATGAAGCAATTTGTAATGCTTACTTGTGCGTTAGTCAAGACCCGATTGTCGGTACCAACCAACCACGATCTAAATTATGGGATTGGGTTGCAAAAAAATACACTGAATTCACAGGAGGCGATGTACGATCGGATGCTTCTATCAAGTCTCGATGGCAAGTCATCCAGCAGGCTTGCAACAAATATCGTGGACATTTAAGGCAAATTCAAAGGCAACATCAAAGTGGAATGACAGAACAAAATGAGGTATTATTATTTTGTTAATATTATTATTTTGTTTTCATAAGAATTTATTTTCATAACAAAATGAGGTATTATTTTGTTTCTATCAAGTTTCTGTTTTCGTAAAAATTTGTTAATATTATTATTTTGATAATTAATTAAATAATTTTGTTATCATGTGTATAGATTGATCTAGCGAAGAGACATTACAAAGACACTGAGAATAAACCTTTCACCAATTTGGATTGTTGCTGGGCAATCTTAGAACACAGTATGAAGTAGGCGGATTTAACCCCACCTCGCTCCGACCCAAGATCTTCACAAATGGATACGAGTTCGGTCCATCTATCTCCTGATTTCTCTCAAAATCCGAACTTAGGGTCTCCTGATTTCTCTCAAGTTCCAAACACATCGACTACAATGGAAGATAGCAATCCTACCAGTGGAGGTAGTGTTCAGTCTCCAAGAAAGAGGCCTCCTGGATGTAAAGCATCAAAGGCAAAATTATTGAAGACCAAAAAAACAGAAAATGAGGAACGTGAATGGATAAACTTGATGGAAAAATTCAACCAAGCTACATCTGACAAGGAAAGTAGGAGAGCTGAAATGGAAGTAAGAAGAGTCGTGGCTTTGGAAAGGATTACGGTAAATGATGAGAGGAGGGTGGTGCATGAGGAGAGGAAGGCAGCAATAAAGGAAAAAGAGATGAAAGATAGGATTATGCAAATGGACTTGGATTTGGTTTAAGACTGCCAAATGAAGGCTTATTACCAGTATCACAATGGTGAAATTTTGGCTAAATGGACGGCTAGCTCAAGTTCGAACGGTTATTATCCTATTTTTCCCGATTATTGATTGTAATAATTTTTTATTGTCATATGTAATAGTCTTTAGCAATTATGTAATAATCTTAACTTTGATGTAATTGTTGGGTACTATTCGATAATAAAATGCATTTTATTTAGCTAATGAAGTACAAGACTCGAAAATGAAATACAAGACTCTAAAATGAAATACAATACACAAAAATGAAATACAAGACTCGAAAATGAAATACAAGACACGGAACCTCATTCTTCATCTCCATTATGGGCCCATAGGTGTTCAATAAGATCATTGCGGAGCGAATGATGTGCCTCATTTGATCGAATCCTGATATTATTTTTAAAGAAATCAACCAATGCAGGTGTGACATCTCTCGATACTTGAATTGGGTTGGAAGAAAGAAGTTCAGTAATTTTATCACTAGCATTGTGATCACGTTGATCTTCAATTATCATGTTATGCAAAATGACACATGTTTTCATGATGTAGCCTAGATCCTCCTCATTCCACAATCGCGCCAGTCCTCTCACAATTGCCCAGCGTGCTTGGAGTACGCCAAATGCCCTTTCAACATCCTTGCGACATGCCTCCTGCATCCTCGCACAGTGTTGCTTCTTTCTTCCTTGTGGTTGAGAAATGGTTTGGATGAGAGTCGCCCATCCAAACCATTATCAGCAAGGTAATACCCCATGTCGCACTGATTCCCATTAACAACAAAATGGGCTGGAGGGGCACGACTGGCACTGAGATCATCAAAAAGATGAGATTGATCAAGCACGTTGATATCGTTGAATGACCCAAGCATGCCAAAGAAAGCATGCCAAATCCACAAATCATACGATGCAACTGCTTCAAGTACAAGAGTGGGTTTTCCGCTGCGACCGCTGAAGAAGCCATGGTAAGCAGTTGGACATTTGTCCCACTGTCAATGCATACAATCCAAGCTGCCTAGCATTCCAGGAAAACCACGTTGATTGCCCACATATAGGAGCCTTGTAGTATCTGCTTCATTTGGTTTTCTTCGAAGAGAGTTAACTGCTATACTTTCCTCAATCTTGAGATACTCATCAAGACTATCAGCAGGCGTCCCGTATGCCATCATCCTCAGAGCTGCTGTCATCTTTTGGATACCAGAAAGACCTGCAGCTCCCGTTGCATCATTTCTTTGGACGAACGTCACGCCATGTTGCTGGAGTTGACCCAAGATCTTTTCAAATAAGGGTCGACTCATTCGAAAACTTTGCGAAACAACTTTTCATCATAGAGCGGATACTCACAAAAGTAATCAGCATTGATTCGTTGGTCGCCACCAACTCTGTCACGGGGGATCCAGGCTCGACCGCTTGTAGAACCAACATGACCTCCTTGTTGGTGTCTTCTTTAAAATTTTCGGTACTGCCTGGCCATGATCAGTTGCGCCATTGCAATCTTGTCATCATCGAAAGAAGATCCGTCAAATTCACCTAGTAATATTCTTTCGGTTAAATTGCTCGTGATGATTTTTTTTTGAACGACGAGACTGTATATTGATTTCAGTGTGGGAATGAATAATGTGGAGGATATGTCTATATATAGATGGCTGAAGTAAATGATGTAGTTGAGAGTGAATGAGAGTAAATGATGTAGTTGAGAGTGAATGAGAGTAAATAATGTAGTTCAGAGTAGATAGGAGTAAATGACTGAAGTAAATGGTGTAGTTGAGAGTGGATAAGAATAAATGACTGAAATAAATGGTGTAGTTAAGAGTGGAGGGTAAATGGATCAAGTAAATGAATTTGTTGAGAGTTGATGGGAGTAAATAGATGAAGTAAATGGTGTAATTGGAGTGGATGAGAAGTAAAAAAAAAATTGGGACGCATGTGTTTTTTTTGGAATAATTTTTTTTAAGTCCTCAATTACAGGATACCAAAATTATTTTTCAACGGAAGTGGTATTTGAATTAGGGTTGAGAAAGTTGAAAAAAATAAGAAGGATGTAAAATTAGTTAATTATACATCCCTATCTTACATCTCTCCGTTGAAGCGGGATGGGTTCTATTTTACGTCTAACTAATTTTTTTTACCACTTTTTACGTGTAAAATAACTATTCATCCCCTCTAAAATCAATCACCATTGGAGATGCTCTAAGAGAGACTTACCAAGGGAGGGGAGGAGAGGGAGAGGGAGAGGGAGAGGGAGAGGGCGAGAGAAGGGTTTAGAGGGGAATTGATCAGAGCTTTGTTAACCCTCCGAGAGAGCCGAGAGAAAGGGCAAAGGAAGAATAAACGTTACCAGAAAAACCACAACTTGACAACGTGAGCGATCCAGAGAAGAACCAGATTTTGGAGATTTATGCGGACTAGTACACCTAGATATACCTACAGGGCCGAACTCCACTCTCTCTCTCTCCTCAATTCTCTGAACCCAATAGATGATGGCGACGGCCACCAGAGAGGCACGACGACGTCGCATCATGGACAGAGGGTCGGACCGCTTGGCCCTCATCACCGGTGGAATCAATACCCTACCATCTTCTTCTTCAGCATCAACCATCAACCACAATCACGACCCACCAATCGGTTCTCTCTCTCTCTCTCTCTCTCTCTCTCTCTCTCTCTCTCTCTCTCTCTCTCTGCGTGTGTGTGTTTGACTTTATTTCCTTCGGGGGTTTAGTCCAGTCTCTATCAGTCTATACATACAAAATTTGTAATTTATATATGTAAAAGTTGGGATGCTTTCATGTTCATGCATAATTGTCAGATTGTTGGCTGAATTTCTCAATTGGGTGGTTATAAAGTTGAACACTTGAACTGAGATGATAGTTTATCTGCACTAATTGATGTGCTTTGATACAAGAACACGTACACGAACTTGTACAAAACTCTCTCACATTGGAACTTTGTAGCCAAAATGGTTGCTTGTAGCTCAAATTTGCACATCTAGTGTGTGTTCACTGCACTAAATTCTTACATATAGAATCAAACCATCACCTCTTGTAAAAGAAGCTCGAGCACATGCTGTTTGTAGTGGTGTTGCTTTTCCATCCCAGACTTGTATCCTTAGCGGTATGGCACATCGAAGGAGGATGAAAAAGAGTTGCATACTGTAGAATCTAACAATACTGCACCTAAGATGAAAAACTTCCATGCCCTTGGGAAATTAGCACAGTGGTGGAAGATATAAAAGCTTGGGCTCAGTCAAGAAGATGGCCGTTTGTCTGGTGTAATAGGGAAAAGAACGATGTAGCTCACTGGCTTGCTTCTTTTTGTCTTGGTAGAAGTTATGTTATTCAATCAGGTTGTATTCCGCCTGAGTTGGAGCTTTTGCTTTCAGAAGATGTAAATCATTCTTAGTTCTATATAAAATCGACCCTTTCAAAAAAAAAAAAAAAAACAAACTGCACCATTCACTCATTTAGCACTATAGTGTGCCAAAAAGTGACTATGATAGAGTCATTTTGGCACCAACGGGTGGACTTGCTCTAATAGTGCAAGATCTGTTGAGTGTTGCTGTGACATTGTATTAACAATTTGTAAAATCAAAGAAAGAAAATGAACTTCAAAACGGATGAAGGACTACTCTCCTTTAGTCCTATTGCTTTTGTATTTCTCTGATACTGTTAATGAGTATGCATTTATCATTGGAATAAATATATTTGATGATTTCTATCTCCTTTGTGACACATAGATTCTTTGGAGCACTGTGTACTGAATATAGTAAAATGGGAAAATGATGTGCTTTCTTTGGTGTGGGATTATCCTAATTTTGATAGACGATGTTTATGTTTAGGAATATCAATCCCAAAGACAACAATTATTGCTAACTGTAATGTGAATTGCCGATGAACAATTCAATATGTTATGTTGTTCCTGATTTTGAAATTTCATAGGGACATAAAATTCATACTTAAGTACTTAACTAGTATGATATGAGACGAGTACCATCATCCTTGTCGAATATCCGAGTGACTTCACCGCTTATGATCCTGAACTCACATGAATGTAAGAAATACAAAAGATAAACGAATATAGTAATCTATTGAAGAATAGCACCCTTGAACCAAACCGAGGCTGGTGTTTGGTGTTTCACACGGTGTCCTTAAAATATATTTGCCTCCCAGTTGGTGGGCGAGGTATCAATCGATGGCTGTCTCCCAAGATACAACGATTTCACAGTCCAACACGCACCACACATTGTGATTGCCTAGCAAACTGAACCATGTTCATACTCTCTCGCAAGAAGAACACAAGAATGAGTCGGAACAGAGAATAAGCTGATCGAACAGAAAATGGAAGTTGTGGAAAAAAATTGGAGGCTTTTTTGGGTGAATTTCCATGTATCCAAAGAGAGGTAGAGTGAACCATTTTGTAAAAGCTAGTGGGAGACCTTTCAGTGGCTAGTGCAAGAAGTCCGGCCATGAATGCCCATAAACATGATGAGTAATTTCGAAAGCCCAAAGGTTGTAACTAGTGAGTCAAGAACCTAACTATCACAACCTTCCGCTTCAAGGCACATAGAAAGCCTTACGGGCTCACAAGCCCAAACCCAATATCAAACTCGGGCTCATAGACTCACCAATGTTTACATCTTCACTCAAAGTGGGATGGAGGTAATCACCTTCTGAACCATGCCCATTGCATGAGACAGTTCTTATTCATCTCGTAATGATTTTTTTTCATACTCCACTGATTAAAAATCATTTTCCCAACAGTTTGTACTTAGAATATTTGGCAATTACTTAAAAATGTGTTGGTAAAGATTGAAGTGTCACCTTTGTGAACTGCAAGGAAGTACCTTTAACTAGTTTTCCAGCTGGTTATTTCGATTTGAAAGGAAAAATCATTATGCTGTAATATAATAAGTAAATAACGGCATCTGAACACATTTATTTTTTGCATATTCACCATTTTTGAGTAGTCGACCGTGTTTGTTGCAGGCATGTAGTTGGGGATTGATGTCTACATTATGTTGTGGTTGCTTTTGAAATTCCGTAGGATAAGTCACCAGATTACATTGGGTATAGTTAATTGATGTGAATGTTGGACTCACACCTCATATTCTGAAGGCAAAGAAATAGTTGTTCGGATTTCTTAGAAAGGCTTTTCTTTATGTCTTTGTTTATGTATCAAACTCAAGAATTTATGCAACGGTTACTTGTTTATCATTGAGCTTCTCAATGTTGCAGGCTCAGATGCCGTTGACGATAAATCCTCCAGTTCTTTATTGCCGATGCACGAGTCTGCCAGTGAACCTGGTGAGATCAATGCTGCTGTTTGCAAAATTAGAGACCAACTGGTTTTGCATAAATGTGAGACAACCAATGAAGATTTAAGATCTCTTTCTTGGGAAGTCGAAAGCAAATCACAATCATCTCAGGTCTTGTCTCCAGTTCAAGAGTCACCTATTTGCTCTCCTGATACAGGGTGTCGACTTGAACCACAGGGCCATCGAGCTAGATTCTTCACCCCAAAACAAATAAGTTCTGCCATTAAAGCTACTGAGAGCATACGCATTTATACTTCCCTAGCAGTAGCGATCTTAGTAGTTCTATCTTTTGTTGGATTTCCCATACTGGGAAGTCGCAGTATGAAGAGCATCTTATTTTTCAGGCCACTTCATCTGGTTTTGATCACAAACGTGTCAATTGTGCTTTCACGGCTTCTTTTAGATAAAAAACAAGCAGGGTTGGAAAGGACTGACCAACAAGCAAATAAAGTCTCTCCAGCAGGCAGATATGGTTTGGCTGAACAAGTAGGCAAGGCTTTGGAGTTGGGTTTGGTGCTTCAGAGAATAATGGGTGCATTGTTCATGGACTGTAGTGTCTATGCAATTGTTCTAATATGTGGTCTCTCCGTGGCACAAAAACTCGGTTGGTGAAATGTTTCAACTTATTTAGTCATGTGTCAGTTTATAGTCTTGTATGGTATTTAGTCATGTATCAGTTTATAGTCTTGTATGGTTTGGCCCCTTTGTGAACTAGCCAACTCTGCTTTTGAGTGACTCCTCTCCAGTTAGTGTATTTTTAATTTAAGCATTGTTGCAAAATTTGTTTTGCGTTTCGATTGTTGTGCGAATTTAAAGGCCAAAGGGGGTTACTCGTCATGAATGAAAGTTTTCAGTTCCAGTTTTACTAGAACAAAAAATGAGAGATCAAGAGCCCAGAGTGTGAGTAGTTTTTACACTTTCCAGCGGAGATTTCTCTAGGATTATCATATACTTTCACTTGCATCCTCCGGCAGAGTGTCAAGCACATCGCCATATCCACTTTGATGCAAAGCCAGCAGCTCTAGAATCCTGTAGATACCCTCTGTATGTGGTTACAACGATCTCCTGATATAAATTCTTTTCTCCATATTTTTGACCTCTTATCACACTGCCCCCCTGGAGTCGTCTTCATGCTTTTCTCATGAGTTTCCTCATCCTTGACACGCCATTCCATCTCCCAAGTATCGCCTATATGTTCGAAAGCAAGACATAGTTCCCCACATCATCAGGTTCAATCTCTAGAAGTTGCTCCATTGCTATGACAGCTACTTCAAGATTTGTTACACCCCGACTTTTTAGAACCAAAAAAAAAAAAAAAAAAATGAATAAGGAAAAGTAAGGGGATAATCTTTTAACGAGTCGATAACCGTTAGAATTTAGAAAGTAAATTGGTTGTGACTTAAGGTATAAAACAATTAGAGTATTTTCTGCATATGTGTCATTTTTCAAAACGTTATTGCCCTAACCCTGTTAACGACATTGTGGCCAAGGGAAAGGACATAAGTTCCCGCGAGGCGGAGAACCGAAACAAAATAATCCGGAAAGAGGTGACATCTCATTCTAGGACAAATCGGATCAAATCCTATTAGAATATCCCTATATTTTGTGGGATATACTTAGATATGATAAGATTATATATAGATTATTCTAGATTTGAATAAGATATGATAAGATTATTCTATATTTGGATAAGATATGCTAAGATTAATGTAGATTTAGATCAGATATGATAAGATTACTCTAGATTTGGATAAGATATAGTTGGATATGATAGAATATTCTAGAGCTTGTGATCCAACACTATAAATAGCCTTCTCATCTACTCCAAGAGCACACACTACACACACACACACACACACACAAGCCAAAACACACGCACCACACTCACGGCATTCAACCAGAAAAGAAGAGGAATAAAAAAAAAGAAAGAAGAGAGAGTGAAAAGAGGAGGAAAGAAGAGGAAAAGAATTAGGCATGAGTCCTTCAAAGTAGTTGATCATAAGCCAAGTTGGACGGAACGAAAGGTGAGTTATGAATTATCCCTGTTACATGAAATTTTGCAAAGTTTATGTTTTTAAATTATGGTTATTTAACAATAAAGTTCTTTTGTAGCAAACATACCGTGGAATTATGATGTTTTGAACAGTTTATGGAAAAAAAGGGTATTATTGATACATCCGAACGATGCCCCTGAATCTAGGGGACGTTAAAGATACTAGTCGAAATGGTGTTATAAGGACGGAATGGAAAAAGGGGCACAGCCAGGTGTCCAACTGAATTGATCAATTCATCATGTTATGTCGGGGGTCGCTCCCTCATTACTGGCGGTAATCGTTGGATGGTATATCGTGTTATTTTTACAGCATGTTATGTTATAGATACGAACTTGCTTATGATGTTAGTTACAGTTTAAGCCATGAAAAATTGAAGTTTTGGTTTTGGTTACAGTTCAAGCCATGAAAAACTGAAGTTATAGTTCTTGTTTCTCTTTGATAAAAAGAATTCCATGGTAGCTCATGTAACTCTGATAATTCATAATCTCACACAAGCAGTGACTTATGTTATTGAAAATTTTCTTTTCAGGTAATCAGGATTAGAGAGACGGGCCGAGTATTAACATTATTATGCTAGTGATATGGTTATGTAATGAATAAGAGAAGGGTGTAGCATATGTTGATATTAGCATAATGAATAAATCGCTCTAAGTGATTGTTGATTATTAGAGAAGGTTTCTGTAAATGTTATGGTTATTTCTTTTAATAAAGAGTCAATAGAGGCCTTTGGTGAGATGGACTCACTGGCCGATCACGATATTCATGTCCGCTAGATTTGGGTCGTGACAGAATTGGTATCAGCAATGGTTAATTTATAATAGGTGCGGAGTAATAGAACTTATGAGTTATGAACTTGGTTTAACCAGTTATGTTAAACCGTGGTCATTGAAAGTATAAGGGCTTGTAGGACTGGTTTGGGAGGTTAGCAGTATAATTTGAGTAATCTAATTAGTTGCACCTGATTAGTAATATGCATAAAGCAGAAACAATCCGACTAAATAAATAACTATATGCAATTTTAGAAAATATTACCTTACGCACTCTTAATAGTTGGATTAACTTCAGTTTTAACTTGTATATGTTTGTTTCTTGTTGTTTCCTTTAAAAGGAAAATAGTAGTCAGTGGCGACACTTGGAAGAGGTTATAGGTTGCATTGATTTTTACTATATTACTAATCAGTAGGACTAAACTTTAAAATAAATTGTAGAGTAATCCATGGCCGACATTGACCAACCCGAGACAGAAATGCCCGTTTGGATCGCCTCGAGTGGTTGATCATGGAGGTACTACAATATTAGTGACAACAACCAACCCCTCCACCTCCACCATACCAATTAGGAGGAGGAGTTTCACACCAAACCACAATCAACGAAATTGCTTTATCCTAGTTCCATCCGTAGAGGAGCTGAATATAAAAGAATTTCTGAAATTGAAGCCGCCAACGTTTGCCGGTGATATGGACCATACTTGAGCCAACGCTTGGATAAAGTCCATCAAAAAGATTTTCAAAGTGATGCGCTGTAGTGAGACTCAAAAGGTGAGACCAACCAGTTATCAATTGGAAGGCGAAGCACACCGTTGGTGGACGATGAAAGAAGAATCGGAACCAAGAATGGTCTGGACTCGATTCTTAGTGGTGTTTCGAGAAAAATATATTCCGCAGTCGCTACAAGATGCTAAATGCATTGAGTTCCAGCAACTTAAGCAGAAGGGCCTGACAACCGTGTTAGAATATGAAGCTGAATTTACTAATTTGGCTGAATATGCTCGTCACATGGTGGCAACGGAAAATCGGAAAGCCCGTAAATTCGAGGGTGGCCTAAAGCTTGAAATTCGAAAGGTGGTACGCCCGATGAGGCTTCCCACATATGTCGAAGTTGTTGATCGGGCCTTGTTGGTCGAGTAGGAGAATGAGGAGTCCAAAAGGTTCTTCGAGAATCGAAAGTGTCAAAAGTTCAATAGTGGAAAGAAATCTGGGAAGGAAGCCTTAAGAAGAAAAATACAGGAAATGAAGTTGGGAAACCAACCAACAACCTGCCATTATGTGCAACATGCGGGAAACCCCACTCAGGCATTTGTACGAGGACAACATGTGGATGTTTCAACTGTAGTAAAGTAGGACATCTTAAAAAGGACTGCCCAAATCTCAGGCCGGGAATGATCAACGTGCAAAACTCGGGACATACAATGGGGCAGAGGCAAGGACAAACAGCTCCAGGGCAGCAAAATGATGGCAGACAAAGGCAAGGGAAGGCATTCGCTCTTATGCCAGGAGACCCACGAAACACCGAAGAAGTTGTGGCAAGTAATGTATCAATTTGTTCGATACCCGCCTATGCTCTAATTGACTCTGGTTCAACATACTCATTTATCTCACCACGACTTGCCATAAAAATTTTCAAGATAGCAGAACCCCTTGGTTATGACTTGTTAGTCTCACAGCCAATTAGGGATGGCATTCGGGGCGGAAAATGGGTATTCCATACCCGATCCCCGAACCCGAAGTTGGTTCCATATCCTCCCCGATCCCCAAACGGGGAGGGAAGATTCTGACCCATTCGGTTATCGGGTAATCCCCGAACCGAATGAGTAACCGAATGGAATTAGAATAATATGTTCACCCGACCCGACTTGACCCGAAATATGAAACAATATCAAACAAATCAAACTTCAATCGTCAATATTAAGCACTTTCTGAAGACAGTCACTATGAAACAATATTAGATCTGGTTCAACAAACCCAGGAATACCCACCAATTTCTTCTTTTTAAAAAAAAAAACAGTTATACAGATATAAACTGAAGAAATTTAAAGAGAGAGCTAAAGATTGGGTACTCGGTCTTGTTGGATTCTGGAATGTTACTTCGCACTAGTTGGATCGAAGAGAGAGGGAGAGTCTTCTCGGTTCCCTGCATGGCTGAAGTATACAACAAAGTAACAAACAATGTCGCATAGTTTAAAGTCTCAATCCGAAATAGAGAGAAAAAGATCTGATCAAAATCGCCTCCTCAATCCGAGCGAGAGAGAGAGAGAGAGAGAGAGAGAGAAGCTTGATCTAAATCACCTCCTCTTCGGCTGAATGAATCAGCTATCCCTCACTGAGGTCTGAAAGTGATGAGAAGTGAGAAATGAAAGCAGACTGAAAACCGTAAGACAGTATACGTGAATATATATAGCAGGGGTAATTTTATAGTATACACATATAGGCAGGGGTTGTTTTGTAATTTCCTACTTTGGTTCGGGTATCCTCCATGCCAACCATACCCGTACCCACGGGGAATATTTCGGTTATGGTTCGGGGATAATTTCAGTTATCGGTTCGGGTGCTCATCGGTTTGGTTCGAATTGCCATCCCTGCAGCCAATGAGTAATGGTGTGGTTTGCACGATAGGTCATAGGAACTGCGATGTGCATTTTGACGATATACGTTTGCATGCTAATCTGATAACCCTTGAGATGAATCATTTCGACGCAATTTTTGGTATGGATTGGCTCGCTGCCAACCACGCCACAATCTACTGTACTAACTAATGTGTCGAGTTTCATAGTCCAGAAAGAGAGAAGATCTGATTTGTAGGAATCGTGAGTACCCCCACCTCCATACTTAGTATCTGCAACTCATGCTCGACGACTCCTAAGGAAAGGATGTCGAGGATTCTTCTGCAGTATCATCTCAGCTCCAATACGTCAGGAAGTGACAGATATTCTGATAGTTCGAGAGTTTCTAGAAGTTTTTTCAGATGATTTACCTGGAACTCCAATAGATCGGGAGATTGAGTTCAAGATAGAGGTCATACCAGGTACACAACCAATATCAAAGGCCTCATATCGTATGGCTCCAACCGAGCTTAAGGAGTTAAAGACCCAACTGCAAAAACTGTTGGACAAGGGGTTTATCAGGCCAAGTACATCACCTTAGGGAGCACCTGTGCTCTTCGTTAAACAGAAGGATGGCACGCTGAGGCTATGTATTGACTATAGGGAGTTAAATAAGATAACGCTTAAGAACAAATATCCGTTACCAAGGATAGATGATCTGTTTGATCAATTACAAAGAGCTCGCGTGTTCTCAAAGATTGACTTACGTTCGGGGTACCGTCAGTTAAAAGTAAAGGCAGAAGACGTAGAGAAAATGACGTTCCGAACACGATATGGACATTACGAGTTTCTGGTCATGCCCTTTGGAGTAACTAACGCACCAGTAGCTTTATGGACCTGATGAACCGGATATTTAAGCAATACCTGGATGAATTTGTAATAGTTTTTATCGATGATATCCTCATCTACTCCAAAAATGAAGAAGAACATGCAGAACACTTATGAATTGTTCTCCAAACTCTGAAAGACCATATGCCAAATTCAAGAAATGTGAATTTTGGCTGAATGAGGTGGTCTTCCTTGGACATGTCATCAGCGGTGAGGGAATTACGGTAGATCCTCAAAAGGTGGAAGCAATTGTAAGCTGGCCAAGACCAATTAACTACGATGACAGAAGTTCGTAGTTTCTTGGGCTTGGCCGGATATTATCAAAGATTTGTTCAAAAAATTTCTAAGATTGCCACTCCGTGTTAACAGAGCTGACTTGAAAAGGGGAGCCTTTCGTGTGGTCAGAAAAGCGTGAACATAGTTTTCAGGAGCTGAAGCGGAGACTAACAACAGCACCCGTTCTTACATTACCAGAAGGAACCGAAGGATTTGCAATCTACAGTGATGCATCTTCACAAGGGTTGGGATGCGTATTAATGCAACACCAAAAGGTCATAGCCTATGCTTCTCGACAATTAAAGCCTCACGAAAAGAACTACCCTACACACGATCTGGAATTGGCCGCAATAATTTTTGCCTTAAAGATTTGGCGGCATTACTTACATGGAATATCATGTAAGATTTTTACCGATCATAAGAGCTCAAAGTATATCTTTACACAAAAGGAGCTGAATTTAAGACAAAGTCGTTGGTTGGAGTTGCTTAAAGACTACGACGTTACCATTCAGTACCATCCAGGAAAAGCCAACGTTGTTGCAGATGCCTTGAGCCGTAAGACAACAGGAGCCCTAAACTATGTTATCACAAGGAAACCGCTTTTATTGGGAGAAATGAATCAAATGGACCTCGAAGTGTTGATTCAAGGATCCATTGCCATTCATGCGACTACCACTGCCCAACCGGCAATAATGAAGGAAATAAAACTGAAACAGAAAGACGATCCTAAGCTACAGAAGATCCGTGAACAAATTGAGGCGGCTCCGCATCTTGACTTCGTGGTAGTAGATGATATGCTGAAATTTCGAGGTCGAATTTGTGTTCCTGATGATTCCAAAATCAAGCAACAAATTATGGAAAAAAGTCACAATTCCAAACTTTCCATCCATCCAGGAGGCACAAAGATGTACCAGGATTTAAAGAAAGGTTTCTGGTGGATGGGCATGAAGAAAGACGTCGCTGACTTTGTAAGTCGGTGCCTTTTGAATCAACGGTTTAAGGTTGTACGCCAAAAGCCTGCAGGATTATTACAATCTCTGCCTGTACCCGAATGGAAATGGGAGAATCTTACAATGGATTTTGTGGTTGGTTTGCCACGCTCACAGAAGGGTAATAATTCAATATGGGTGATCGTGGATCGACTTACTAAGACGGCACACTACCTACCAGTACGTACAACTCATACAATGGATCAGTTGGCTGCTCTTTATGTTCGAGAGATTGTTCGATTGAATGGGGTACCAGTCAATATAATTTCAGACCGAGACCCAAGATTTGTATCTAGATTTTGGAAAAGCTTTCAGAAGGCCTTAGGGACGGAGTTACGATTCAGTACGACATTCCACTAGTAGACCGACGGACAATCGAAGCGGACAATCCAAACTTTGGAAGATCTATTGCGTGCTAGCGCAATAGATTACCAAGGAAGTTGGGAGGAACATTTACCACTTGCGGAGTTCACCTACAACAATAGTTATCAAGCAAGAATCGGTATGGCTCCTTTTGAAGCTTTATACGGCAGGAAGTGTAGGTCCCTAACTTGTTGGACAGAGGTAGGAGAGACACAGTTACCTGGACCCGATATCATTCAGGAGACAACAGAAAAAGATCAAGCTCATTCTTGAAAGATTAGAAGTTGCTCAAAGTCGTCAAAAAAGATTACGCGGATGCCAAAAAACAAGAAATGGAATTTCAAGAAGGAGATTGGGTATTTCTAAAGATTTCACCAATGAAAAGGGTATTGCAATTCAGAAAGAAAGGAAAATTAAACCCCCGCTACGTTGGACCATTCGAGATCATAGAAAGGATAGGACCAATGGCTTACCGATTAGCCTTGACTCCTAAGCTTGCCAACATCCACGACGTTTTCCATGTGTCAATGCTAAAGCCCTATGTACCAGACCCAACACATGTACTGGCATCGCCACCAATAGAACTGAAGCAAGATCTAACTTATGAGGAGCGGCCAGTTAGGATCATGGATCGTCAAGAAAAGCGACTAAGAAATAAAATAATTCCCCCAGTTAAAAATCTGGTGGGATAACCATTTTGGTGGAGAAGCCACGTGGAAAAAAAAGGATGATATAACAGCACGATACCCAAGGCTTTTCGAATAAGGTACGGTTGCATAACAATTAACTCTTAAGTTTCACCAAGTTTGGAGGACCAAACTATTTAAGGTGACGAGGATGTAACACCCCGACTTTTTAGAATCAAAAAAAAATTAATGGGAAAAGTAAGGGGGTAATCTTTTAACGGGTCGCTTACCATTAGAATTTAGAAAGTAAATTGGTTGTGACTTAAGGTATAAAACAATTAGAGTATTTTCTGCATATGTGTCAATTTTTAAAACGTTATTTGCCCTAACCCTATTAACGACATTGTGGCCAAGGGAAAGGACATAAGTTCCCGTAAGGCGGAGAACCGAAACAAAATAATCCGGAAAGAGGTGACATCTCATTATAGGGCAAATTGGATCAAATCCTATTAGAATATTCCTAGATTTTGTGGGATATGCTTAGATATGATAAGATTATATATAGGTATTTTTAGATTTGGATTATTCTAGATTTGGATAAGATATGATAAGATTTCTCTAGATTTGGATAAGATATAGTTGGATATGATAGAATATTCTAGAGTTTGTGATCCAACACTATAAATAGCCTTCTCATCTACTCCACAAGCACACACTACACACACACACACAAAAGCCAAAACACACACACCACACTCGCGGCACTCAACTAGAAAAGAAGAGGGGAAAAAAAAAAAGAGAGAGAGTGCAAAGAGGAGGAAAGAAGAGAAAAATAATTAGGTACGAGTCCTTCAAAGTAGTTGATCATAAGCCAAGTTAGACAGAACGAAATGTGAGTTATGAATTATCCCTGTTACATGAATTTTTGCAAAGTTTACGTTTTTAAATTATGGTTATTTAACAATAAAGTTCTTTTGTAGCAAACATACCATGGAATTATGATGTTTTGAACAGTTTATGAAAAAAAAGGTATTATCAATACATTCGAACGATGTCCCTGAATCTAGAGGACGTTAAAGATACTGTAGATACTCGTAAATTATTCTATTTTCTTTAATCATTTAAAGTATGTGGAATATCGTATTTTGACGTTGTAATGATGTTTGGAAGTGTTGGTAGTGATCGGGTTTTGATTCGATGAACGTTGACAAAAAATTTCAAATATGTCCGTGATGTAGAGGTACAGCTTTTCTGGGTACAGGTACACCTCGGCCAGAATCGAATGCTGAGTTTTCTGGGTACCTGTACCGGTACCGTAGTTTACCAGTACCGATACATCGTGCAAAAATTCTGAAATTTCAGCACGCATTTCAAACACTATAAATAGACCCCTTATGTTATTTTTTTCACTCCATGACGTCGGCCCAAGCCCTAGGATCGCCCCTCCACCTTCTCTCTTCAATTCTTCACCCAAATCCTTGTATTTGTTCATCAAACACCACCAAATTTTCAAGATCTATGTGTTAATCTTTCAAATATCCATTGGGTTTTGAGTTTCGAATATTTGGAGGTAAGATTCATGGTTTTTGGTTCTCTTTCTCTCTCTTCTCAAACCCTAGATTGGATTCATACATTGATCACGTTTTTGGATAATTTAGGTTGTAGATCTTGTGGTATTGCTTTGGGAAAGGTCGTTCTTGACGGGCCTTTGCTTGGGTCACTTAGGGTTTTGCTCAAAATCCTTTGTTGTAGGGATTTCTTACTCTTGTTATACGTTCATACGGTGTTTATGGACCTAGATCGTGCCTTGTTTCATTGTTTGAGGTTGTTTCTCCCATTTTTGAGAATCTGTAGAATAGGGTCTTTGTTTTGGGGGTTTTACGCCTTCTTAAACTCGAAATTAAATTTTTGTTTCTTCGTATGAAATAGAGTAGACTTAAAGCCCATTCTAATACCACTAGAATCACTCAAAACCGTTGAGAATTGAATTAATGGGGATTTTAGAAATATGGTCATGAATCTGTCTCGTTTTCTGGTTTGAGCCCAACTTCAAACGGCCATAACTTTCTCGTCCGATGTCCGTTTTATGCAAACTTTATATCGAATCGAAGGTTTTGAAGTCATCTTTCTATTGCCACTAGAATCGCTTTAAAGGTTTTAGTACACAGAAAATTATGATCATTTGAGTGGAGTTGTATTGGTCTGCCAATGTCCGCTGGCTATTCCTAAGTTGTTTTCGTTCCGTGTTATGACTCCCTAAATAATTAGAACATATTTAAGTCACTCTCGAGTATGATTGCTTGTGTTCTAATGACTTGTATCCTCGTGCCTCATCTTGTTGAGCTTCCTAGGCTCCCTTGGCAATTGTTCTATAAGATTCTCGTTTGGAACCTAGCCGATTATATGTCGTGGAGTCATTGTGGGTTCGATACGTGACATAGTGCATCATGATAGACTTAGAGGAATAACATGGTACTTAAAGTATTTATCAATGTGCAGTGGGGTGTGCTTATGAATTTGTATACATTGTTAATGACGTAAGAACGAATGTGAACTTGGGAAATGATGTCTGCTTATATACGGATTGAAAATGCATTTGTGTTTATGTGAGTTGTGAATTTTGAATTGAGGGTCCTGCAACGCAAGGTGTGGTAATGCGGAGACTCTAGAGGGCTCGCAACGCAAGGTGTAGTAATGCGGAAACTTAGGTGGAGAGAGTTCAATGTGACGTAAGGGGTACAGTTGAATGTTTGGAGAGAATTCAATGTGACGCAAGGCATGGTACCACAGTTAAATGTTTCACTTATGAAGAGAATTATGGTTGAATTTAGAAGTTTATGTTGACGTTTGGATTGTTTGTTGATTAAGATTGCGGCTACTGAAAAAGAGAATGAAAGGTTGATTCTATTGAGGTTTTATTAACGAAAGAAATTTTGTTTTGACAAGAAAAATCCTCCGGTATTCTTGAGCGAATCAACGGATCCGGTATTTGGGTACAAATCAAACTCCGGCATTCAAGCTCGAATCAACGGAGCTTGACCTGTGATGGTCTTGAGTTTTCTTTAAATTGTTTTGGAAATCAAAAAAAAGAAAGTTTTATGAAACGAGGCTCTATGGTAGATGGCATGAAAAGACGAAGTGGTTTGTAGCATTCATTCGAAAAGCTGTTAGATGGTTAAACTATTGTTGTTGTTTGTTTGATTGATATGAGTCCTAATGCTACTTCTAGTTGATGTGTGGAGGGTTAAGATTATCTCTAAGATGTCCAGAGTACCGAAGTCTAAACTTGTCAGTTCATTTTGGTAATCCCTCTTGTATTTCATGTTTACTTGTTGAGTCTCATTCGTGTTTGGTGCATATTTCATCGCATTTTCTTATAACTTGAGTATAGATTTCTCTACTGGGCTAGTATAGCTCGACCTATTATTTTCGGGTAAGAAGCAAGGAAGTTGGCATGGCGTACATCTTGTACTTGTTGATCATGTGTCTCGGAGGTATAAAGGAAGAGTCGAATTTGCATTTTTTTTTTTTTTTGAAAGTTGTATTAAAAAAATATGATTAATGAAAACTGTAATATTATTTTAGCATTTGTATAACTTGAGGCTTTGAGTCGATATTGTATCTTGAATTCAACTTTGAGAAATCGGGAAAAATATGTCATTTGGGTAATATCGGTATTTCGGTGATGGTTTTATTTATTGAAAATGATTATTATTTATGTTGAAAATCGAGGACGTGACAGATACTAGTCGGAATGGTGTTATAAGGACGGAATGGAAAAAGGGGCACATCCAGGTGTCCAACTGAATTGATCAATTCATCATGTTATGTTGGGGTTCGCTCTCTCATTACTGGCGGTAATCGTTGGATGGTATATCGTGTTATTTTTACAGCATGTTATGTTATATATACGAACTTGTTTATGATGTTAGTTATAGTTTAAGCCATGAAAAACTGAAGTTATGGTTTTGGTTACAATTCAAGCCATGAAAAACTGAAGTTATGGTTCCTGTTTCTCTTTGATAAAAAGAATTCCATGGTAGCTCATGTAACTCTGATAATTCATAATCTCACACAAGCAATGGCTTATGTTATTAAAATCTTTTTTTTTCAGGTAATCAGGATTAGAGAGACGGGCCGAGTATTAATATTATTATGCTGGTGATATGGTTATGTAATGAATAAGAGAATGGTGTAGCCTATGTGATATTAGCATAATGAATAAATCACTCTAAGTGATTGTTGATTATTAGAGAAGGTTTCTGTAAATGTTATGGTTATTTCTTTTGATAAAGAGTCAATAGAGGCCTTTGGTGAGATGGACTCACTGGCCGGTCACGATATTCAAATCCGTTAGATTTGGGTCGTGACAATATTATTGTGAGTTCTACAAGAACTCAACAGAGAAACCCAAATCGCTGACTCAGGTTTCATTGGCATGTTCATTATGGTTTCAAGTGCTCGATCAATGAGCCCCGTTCGACCAAGGAGATCAACCAAACAACCATAGTGTTCAATCCCTGGCTTTATCTTATAATCTTTTCTCATAGAATCAAAGTACTTCAATCCCTCGTCCAAAAATCCTGCGTGTGCAAAAGCTAATAAAAGTCCGACAAAAGTGATCTTATTTGGTTCAATTTTTGCCCTCTGCATATCTTGAAACAGGACAATTGCTTCACGAGCTTTTCCATGATTTGCAAATCCTCCAATCATTGTACTCCAAGAGATAACATCTCTTTCCTGCATTTCATCAAACAGCTGCCACGCTTGGTTTACGCTTCCACATTTCGCATACATTTCAATCAGAGAATTACGAAGACAGTTTATGTGCAAAGACCCAATTTTTCCTGCATAGAAGAGAATCCATTTCCCAACCTCAAGAGCTCCCAACTGCGCGCATGCCGGCAAAACAGCAATCAAGCTGACCCAATCAGGCTCAATTCCTTCCATTTGCTATCTCCGGAAAACATCCAACGCCTCGGCATCAAACCCATTTCGCGTATACCCAGAAATCATCGCCGTCCAAGTGACGATTGTCTTCTCTGGCATCTCCTCAAACATTGCTCTTGCTCTTCTCACATAGGCCTAATTTACTATGCCCAGTAATGACATTGTTCCATGATATTACATCCCTCTCACTCATTTCCTCAAACATCTTGTGTGCATCACTTAAATTCTCACACCTTATATACATGTACAACAATGAATTTTCAATCACCGTATTGGACTTCAGCCCAAATTTACAAGCGTGCCCATGAACTTGCTTACCCAGGTCAAGACACAGAAGACCTCCACAGGACTTGATCACAAATGGGTAAGTGAATTTGCCAGGAAAAATCGGGTCTTTACCTTGTGGGTCTCCGTCTCTTAACATCTGCTTGTAAACATTGATTGTGGATACATACAAGTGGCTCTGAGTATAAGCTCTAATCATGACAGTGTACAAGTAGATATTTGGTTCAACCATCTGTTTGAAGAGCAAAGTTGCATACTCTATTTCTCCATTCTTATCACATATATCCACCATTTTTGTAATCAAGCAGCTGCTTTGTGAAAGTGAGAACTTGATTCGTCTTTGATTGCTGTTATATAATTAGTCTTCTAGACTACTTAATGTGTCGGGCTTTTTTTTTCAAGATTTTGTTTTTGGGAAATAATCCACTATTTATTCTCGAAAATCCTTCTAGCCGCAAGTGTAAAAGACTGTTTTTGTTGTCATAAATACTTTCCGGATAAGTATTATGCAAAACGGATTCTAGCACTATTGCATTAAGTCTCAAAACCACACAAGCAATGGAACCTTCAGAATTTGAATTTTGACAGAACAACTATCTATATACTACTTCTTTGATTTAAATGTACTAGGATGTTTCCTATTTTTACTTTCCACAAATGCCCCTAGCACTTACAATTAATACCTATCCACCCCATGCCTCTTCCCAAACGACACAATACACCCCAAATGACGTATCTTAAGAGCATCTCCAGCCTTCACCCATATTTTTCCTCAAATTTGAGTCAAATTTTGGGTAAAAACCCATTTTGGGTGGACACATCTCCAACCATCAAACCCAAATTTTACACATCTCCCTCTTTCTCTCTCTCTAACTAGCCGTTGGAGAAATGGATCAAGGCAAAAGTTGTCTCAAATTTGGGCAAAAAAATAGGTAAAACCCAAAATGGGGAAGGGTTTGAGTCAAAGATTGGAGAGAGATTTTTGTGATTTTTGCCCCATTTTTAAATTTGAGTCTTAAAATGGGTCAAGGCTGGAGATGCTCTAATGCTCCACCGGTCGTCAACTAAGAACACCCCTCTTTCTAACTCTCCCTCCATCTACTTCTCCCACCTTCATTCCGATTCCGTCTTCCTCTGAGTCTGCCTCCACATTCCCCTTTGACATTCAATCCGATTGTGGACTGTTACTCAGACCCTATCCTCGCGACCTCCAATGAAGTCGTTTACGGTGCCCTTTATAGCCATCTTGATGACCTCTTTGGACTGCCAAGTTTTCTACTTCCAATAATATTTGCATAGTAAGTTTAATTTTTCCCACCCTCTATTCCCCATCTTCATCGACTGTAAACATTTACATCTATGGATATCTCTGCTTTCAACATCAGATTGGTATCCCGTAAAAAAAAACTGAATTGTTGATGTTATGCACACCAATTGTTCGATGGAATTACACAACATTCCTGGGTGTTGTAATAAGGCTTTCTTTTCCTTGTAGACAGTTTTAGTTACTTGTGGTCTTCGGGTTTTGAGTTAGTGCCGAGCAAGCCGGACTCCGTTGCCCCAAATTCATAACAAGTACCATGTATTCATGATTTTTTTGGGATGACTACCAAGTATTCATGTTAGTTTTACCTTGTAATTGACTGAACCTACTATGTTTTCCCCCACCATTCCTGTCTTAAGAGTGGATTTTTGCTTCATGATAAGTGAGTAGCACCTTGCTATGGTCCTGACTCCTGATAAAGTATACACTGGGGGGAATCTAATGCCCAATATATTCTCGGTAATAAAATCAGCATCTCTTCAATAGATCAAATAGATAGTAAAAGCGCACATGGGTTGTAGTAAATTCGGGGCGATGGTAAACATTATTAATTGTGTTTATCCTTAATAAAAGAGATAATCAATCTGATGTTGATGTTTACCGCCATTAGAAAGTGGAAATGCATTTTGCGAATGTTCATATGATTATGTCCATTTGGAGTATGGAAGGACTATCTTCTTAATTAGGGAAACAAATAAGACCTCACACTTTCCCCTGAAATTTTAACACGTCAAAATGCATGTCTATGACTCTGTATTTAGTATTAGCCAAGTAGAGCCACATGCTCTATTCTCAAATGACTGTTACGTTTATGTCGCATAAAGCTATATACGATCTTGCACCTCATGCTTGGCGATTGTCTATGTCTATCGTAGTTTTATAGGATAAGATGATATCTATTGTTGTTTCCCTTCATTTTCATGCTTTCCCGAACAAATGAACTTAGCGGAGACTATGCTGATTCTATGGGCCAAGCTTCTAACTTAGACGTGAGCAAGTAAAGCCAATTATAATTGTTTTGCTTCCATCAACGTCTTTCCATAATCTGATTCCTTCCTTTCACTTTGTTGAATTTCTTTGGACCAACTTTCAAATCGGGCATTGGAATTTATTCGTTCAAAGGGCCCAAAAATGAGATCCATAGAAAGTAAGAATTTGGCAAGACGACTAAAACTCTTGCTAGAAGCCCGAAAACCTGTGATATTCACTTTTGATATATAATGCCCTACAACTTGTGAATTCAATTAATGCTCCTACATTGCCCAATATTTACTTACTTCGGTTATCTTTTCTTTTTGAAGTTATGTACAGATGAAACCATGACCCGCTGACAGATGCATATGAGGGATCGGTATGCTTGATTGATTGCTAAAGAAAAAAGAAAATACATTCAAGATGTCTTTCCATAAAAGAAGATTGAAAACCACTAGCATAAACAGTAAAGGTGCATAGATGGTAATGGACAATGTCCAGAGCTTGGTAAATATTTATGAAACCAAAGCAAACCAAGCCTTATGTGCCAATCAATTGGGGTCGGCTACATGAATCCTTACCAAACCAAGCCTTACGTCCCAATCATCTTTTTGCATAATAGCATCTAAATATTTATGATTTATCAATATTTATAACTTTGTTGTTGGATTTTGTTTTCACCTATAGATTTCTGTCGCTTTGAATTTCATGTATGATTTAGTATACCTTGCTCTTTCTGGGGTGCAAAGAAATTCCAATATGAAACTCCAAATTTCTGTTGCTATGGTGGTAAAGTAGTATTCGCAAGTCCTTGCCTTCCAGAGTCTTTACGCAAATTATATATGTCCTAATGCGAACAAGGAAAAGAATTTCGTGGAAACACCTGAGCATATAATTGTGTCTTCTCTTTTACATCATTTGGGGTGAGATTGGATAAGGGGCTGGCGTCCTCACAACAAGGTGTTTACATATTCTGTACACAAAGTTTGATAAGCAGACTCAATTCTTTATCCCATGGAAACAGGCTTCAGTTTATGCAATTTCGTATCATTTATTTTTTTGGTCCCTTAAAACTTTTGGTGCATGTTTTGTAGTCTTTTAATGCTTCATATATGAATTTGCGACTTTTCGGTTTCTTGATTGAGGTTTGAGCAAAGAAAACTGAAGGTGGATATGAAATTAGGAAGTCGGGCTTCATTGAACCGTTGGTGTTTTTTTATTTCAATTGGTGTGTGTTTTTCCCTGGAAAAATATTGCTATAGTTTTTTTTCCCCCTTGAAGCCAAGGAGGATAAGGGCATGGGTAAGCCTGAGACAATCTGATTGAAGCCAAGGAGGATGGGGGCGTGGGGTTTCGAGATTATAGGGCTTTCAATGAAGCCATGCTGGCTAGACCAGGTTGGAGACTGCTAATGAACCCCATGCTTACTGGGCCAGATTTCTGAAGGGGATTTATTTCCCCAAAACACTTCCTTTCTACAAGCAGCTAGAGGGAGTAGGGCCTCATGGGCTTGGCTCAGTTTACTTCATGGCAAAGATTTGTTAAAGAAAGGGCTAAGGTGGAAGGCGCAAAGTGGGAGGAATATCGACTTTTGGGGGGAT
Source organism: Rhododendron mucronatum var. ripense (assembly GCA_019656295.1). Taxonomy (NCBI): domain Eukaryota; kingdom Viridiplantae; phylum Streptophyta; class Magnoliopsida; order Ericales; family Ericaceae; genus Rhododendron; species Rhododendron mucronatum. The sequence continues at coordinate 2,797,150 of BPLT01000004.1, read as the reverse complement.
TCTTGGTTCCTTCTTTACCAGGCTTCAAACTATCCTCTACCAAACCAGCGAACAATTGCATTGATAGGGTTTGTGACGTTATCGACTCAAGGAAAAGGTAATGGGACAAACAGAAGCTAGCTGGCAAGGTGAGTGCAATAGAATTGGAAACCATTCTAGATATCTCTCTCCTGGTGGTGGATCAGGTGGATCAGTTGGTGTGGCATTTTTCTTCTAATGGAATCTATTCTGATAACCAGTCCATGACTAAAAGGAAAGAGAATCCTGAGCCTTCTTTCCAACCAAGCAAAGTAGTGTGGAAGAGTGTGTGGAAGATGAAAGCCCCCAATGAGGTGAAAATTTTTTGGTGGCAGGTATGCAAAAATAGCTTGGCCGCAAAAGAAACTCTGTTTCGCCGGAGGTGTGCCCCATTCAATTCCTGTCCTGTTTGTGATATAGAGGTGGAATCTGTGGAGCATCTTTTGTTATTGTGTCCATGGACAAGGCCAATTTGGTTTGGTAGTAACATTTCTCCTCTTGGGAACTTGGGGCGCAATGCATCATCTATGAAGTGGACAGCGGAGATAGTAGAAAGGATGGAAAGCAAGGAGACCTATGAATTTTTTGGTCTAATTGCTCAGATTGCGTGGAACATTTGGAAGGCTAGGAACGATTGTGTTTTTAAAGGAAAGAAAGTCAATCCTCTAGAAACACTTGCCTCCATCAGGTTTAGCAGTTTGGAGTTTACATATGTTGAAGAGATATCCCAAGTCCATATGGATAACCCAACAAACCAGGCAGTCTCGCATCACCGGAGGGCTCCGGACTCTGGTAATTTCAAGATAAATTGTGAAGCAGTTGTTCCTCTCAACAAAAAAGATGGCAGAATTGCGGGGGTCTTAAGGAATTGTAGGGGCCTGGTGCTCAATGGCTTTGCCAGAACTGTTAAAGTTTGCTCAAGCCTTCGTGGAGAACTCTTCGCAATCAGGGATGCTTGTCCTGTGGCAGTAAACCTGGGGCTTAAAGGTGTGGAGGTGGAGTCGGACAACAAGCAGACCATACTTTTGAGTGTTTCCGAACTGGTTCCTCATTGGGATTCAAGAGCTGTGGTTCTAGACATTCGCCAACTCGCGACAGATGATAGTTTTTGTTTCAGTTGGATCAGCAGCGCTGCCAACACAGTTCCTCATGTAGTTGTTGCTTCAGCTTTACGTAATTTGCTTCCGTGTAGTTGGATTAGTAATCTCCTCTCAATCTTGTATCGGTTTCAGAGATGGATATTAATTAAAAGGCTATGATGCGTTTTTTTCGGATAAAAAAAAAAAAACAATGGATTTTTGTTTACTAAATTGCATTTTTGCATTTATGCCATGGAATGTTGTGGGTATCTGTTGTGATATATATTTTCAGTTATGAAACTGTTGTGGTTTCTTGCTCCTTCCTTTTTGACTTCTTTGTTCATTCACATGATTGCGCACAGTCGATGCTCTTAATAGTAGAAATGTTTTCTCAATTAAGCTACTGTGTGCATATTTTGGAATGTAAGTCTAACATGAGTTAATTAGCTTTCACTCACACATTGAGAGAGAGAGAGAGAGAGAGAGAGAGAGAGAGAGAGAGAGAGTGTTCAACTAACAAAGACCCATTTTATCTCATCTCCTTTGTCTGCTTCATTTCCATTCAAAAGATACAAGAAAGTGGACATAATAACAATGAACAATAACAAGAAAATACCACGTGCAACGCACGTGCACTTCCACTAGTATATGGAAAGTGGCCACAGTGATTGAAACATGAAAGAAAGATTACACAGACAAGATTGCTACCTGGGTCCGAATAGATATGTATGTGATGCTTTGGTATTTAATGCTCCAAATTTCATTGATGAGTGAACGACAAAGATTGGCAAAACTCCTGAGAGTTTCTTCAAAAAAATCGGCTAATTGATCAAGGTAAGCAAGTTCATGCTGCTTTAGTGAGAATTGGATATGGGTCTGATATGATACTAAAGAATGACCTAATATATTTGTACGGGAGATGTGGTAGAATGGACATGGCTTGTGACATGTTTGATAAAATGCCTGAAACAAATGTTGTTTCGTGGACGGCTATAATGTGTGGGCACTTGCAGCAGGGTAATCCCAAATCTGTTACTATTACTTTTTTTGTCAAATGGGTTATAATGATGTTAAACCCAATGAGTTCACATTTTTGACGAATTTCAAAAGCATGCGGGTTTCTGAAGATACCCAAGAATGGAATGCAGATTCATGGGATTTGTGTTAGAACTGGATTTGAATGGTTTCCTGTGGTAGCTAATTCTGCAATGGGCATGTACTCGAGATGTGGAAGAATTAGTGAAGCAGAGCAAATGTTCAATCTAATGCCCATTAGAAGCCTCATAAGTTGGAATGCGATGATAGCTGGATATGCCCTGGTGGGAATGGGTGAGAAATGCTTACTTTTGTTCCAGAAATTAAATGCAAAAACAAGAAGAAATACTGGACGATTTACCTTTACAAGCACTATAAAAGCTTGTAGCGGTCTGGAGGCCATTGAAGAAGGAACTCAAATCCATGTGTATTTCATTACAAGAGGATTCCCATTTTCTGTTCAAGCAATAGTTTCCGGTGCACTTGTTGATTTGTATGTGAAAAGCGAGTACTTATTTGAAGCGCAGAAAGTGTTTGATCAACTTGAACAGAAGAATGTGATATCTTGGTGCTCTCTGATTCTAGGTTATGCTCAACAAGGAAACTTAAAGGCGGCCATGGATTTGTTTAGGAAGCTAAGGGAGAGTAACATATGGGTAGACGGGTTTGTTCTCTCGAGCATGATCAGTGTATTTTCTGATTTTACCCTTGTGGAGCAAGGGAAGCAGATGCATTGCTACACCGCCAAATTTCCATCTGGTATGGAAAAGCAATGGCCAATTCAATTGTCAATATGTATCTCAAGGGTGAGTTGATCGAGGAAGCAGAAAGGGTTTTCAACGAAATGCCTGAAAGAAACGTTGTTTCTTGGACGGCAATGATCACAGGGTATGGAAAGCACGGTCTTGGAAGAGAAGCAATTCGCCTCTTTAATAAAATGCACGTGGAAGATGTGGAGCCCGACGGAGTGACTTAACTTGAATTGCTCTCGGCTTGTAGTCATTCGGGACTTGTTGAAGAATGTCGAGAATACTTTTTCAATATTGTGTGGGGACCGTCGAATTAAACCTCAAGTTGAGCATTTGCTTGCATGGTTGATCTCCTTGTCCGAGCTGGATGCTTGAAAGAAGCAAAGGAGCTTATACACAGCATGCCTCTAAAACCAAACATTGGGCTATGGCAGACATTGCTTAGCGCTTGTAGAGTACATGGAGAATTTGAATTGGATGGTAAAAATGCGGTCAACTATGTTATGTTGTCAAATATTTATGCCAACGCTGGGTACTAGAGCGAGAGCGAGAAAGTAAGAGAATCAGTGAAGTTGAAGGGTTTAAAGAAAGATGGAGGATGCAGTTGGGTTGGGATTGATAAGGAGGTCCACTTCTTCTACAATGGAGACGAGAGGCACCCACTTACAGTAGAAATTCATAAAGTTTTGAAGGAAATGGAGAGGAGGATAAAAGAAGAGATGGGTTATGCTTATGAAGTGAGGTTTGCGTTGCACGATGTGGAAGAAGAGTCAAAGGCGAAGAGCTTGAGATCTCACAGCGAGAAGTTGGCAATTAGGTTCGCATTAGTTCATGGCGGGGTAGAAGAAGGGAGAAGGACAATTCAAGTTTTCGAAAACTTGAGAGTTTGTGGGGATTGTCATGATTTCATTAAGGGCTTGTCAACGGTTTTGAAGAAGGTGTTTGTGGTAAGAGATGCCAATAGGTTCCACAAGTTTGAGGACGGGTTTTGGTCTTGTAAAGACTATTGGTGACAATGTGTTGGCATCCTGGATCCATTACCATGTCATGTAATTTACAAGTCAACTTCAAACTTTCTTTTTGAGCCCATAGTTATCCCATTTTTTTCGGCAATTGAACTATGTCAGTCCGTCCTGCATATTCGGCCCCAGTCCTGAATTTGGTTTTTAACCATTGGCTCTCTCTCTCTCTCTCTCTCTCTCTCTCTCTCTCTCTCCCATGAGGGTTAGAGAAGCTTTACAACATGAGTGCATATAACTAGGCCCCCTAAACCCCACCACTAGGTAGCCCAACGTATAAAGTTATCTTTGTTACGAACCGTAAATCTAGAGGTCTTGCGTTTAAGGCACTGCCTGACTTGCCCAAGTATCCGTTTTTTGTGGGTGATTGAAAGTATTGCAGTGTCTAAAGTAAGAGGTTTCCTCATCTCCCGAAGTACAAAAGCAAAATACTTCAATGGATTATTTTGTGACTCGGACTTTTTGTTGTATGGTAGCTTGGGGGTGGTGGTAACATACTAGTAAAATTTGTATGACACTATCTATTTCTCTAATATATATATATATAATATGACAGGGAAGTGTTTGAATCCAAAAGACAACCAACGCTCCAGATTTATCCCCATGCCTACATAAATCTCCACCCTCCATTCTACAAAATGGCATGCCCGTAAATACTTAACTTTTTTATGACCAAAATAGAGCACGTTTTGGATTCTTTTTTTCCACGGAAGTTTGGGATTATTTGGGATTCTTAGGATTTGAAAATGGAAATTTTGGATTCTTAATTCATCTGCCGGTTCTCATTCCTTTTGCATTATTGTGGTTTCCTTTCTCTCTCTTCTTTTACTTTCCGAAGTTTAACGCTCTATTCTCCACCAGCCGGTTTGTTCTTCGAACAAGGTTTGCACGTTCTCCTCACTCCATCGTCTCTCTCTCTCTCTCTCTCTCTCTCTCTCTCTCCTAACGTGGCGATGATGCATGCTTAGATCGAACTGCCAACGGCCCTTGATCAGTAATACTAAGATGATTTCTTTGTCTATTTTCATATAGTTTAATCAGTTGCCATACGATTTCTTGGCCCTAATGTGGTAACCACAAAAAGTGGTTAGGGTATTATTGAAGCATTTGATTGCAATATAATTGAGGTGTGAGCGATTCTTTTTTCCTAAGAAGTTGGGGCTATTGAGATTCATCATGTTTCTGTCACAGTTGAACCTCCAACGATCCCCAAGACGCTGGCACGCAGTGTATTTCTCTTTCTTCACTTTAAATGGGTAAAACCATCCTCTCTTTTTTTACTACGTGTGTCCTTGAGATAAGTGTTTCGTTAAATTTCTTCTAATTGTTAATATATTACTACGTATAATGGTAACTTGAATCATTGTCTCAACACCAAATTCAACAGTGGCAAGGGGAAAATTACCCATCTTCAATAATAGCTTGAATTCGCTTTTGTTTACCTTTCCAAATTTCTTAGCTGAAAGAAGGGGAAAAGAAACCTTCAATCCGATGGTTGAGAGTTGCTAAATAGTTGAGTAATGATTTTTTCACTTTTGGTATTGATTATATCAGTTTTGGTAATGATATATTTTTAACGATTGAATGCCCAATGCATTTTTGGTAAGGATTGGCGTTGAAAGTCATGCTTGGATTTTTGGTTAATGAATTTCTTTTTCAGTGATTTCCAAAATCTGAAGGAAAAAAAAAAAAGTGTTTTGAGATCTCCCAGCAGCTGAAAATTTTATTGTGGTTGCAAGTTTGAGTTTATTTCTCTTTCTTTAGATGTTTTTCCCTTTCAACAGATAGCTCCCTTTTTATTTTATTTTTTGCAGCTATTTTAAGGCGATTCCCGTGAGTACCGTGCATTATAGGCGTCAATTTCCAGTTCGCTTGGCATATGCTATGACTATTAAGGTGTACATCTTTTGACCGTATAACTGTTGGAGTCGATTTGCACACACCTGTATTTAGTCATGGGCAACTATATGTGGCATTATCAAGGTGTACGTCTTTTGACCGTATAACTGTCCTTCTCCCCGAAGAAAAAACAGATTCCACTACCAATATTGTTTACCCTGAAGTTCTGCTGTAGTTTGCTTTATCATACCAGGTACAATGAGTTGTAAAGTATTATAATTTAATTTTCCTCTGTTATAATATATCATCCCTTAAACAAATAACTTGGCGTACTAACTGGGTTCTGTTGACATATCATTCTTTTTTAGGATTGCGATTGAGAAGCCTCAAAACTCAAAAGGAACAATATATGCTTGAAGATTTTCAGTCTTGATATGTTTCATATACTCTTTTTAGATGTCTCCTAGAGGCATGCATCTTCATTAATGTATATTATTTTTTTTTATTTTCATCGGTGTTTTGGATGGTGTTTTTTGATTCGATCAAGATTTATGCGTTTGAGTTTGTTTTATGCGTCTTAGTTGGTTAAATTTTTTGTTCAGTTTTAATTTGCATGTGCTAAATGTTCGAGCCTGAAGGCACGGGCATTCGCTAGTATGTATATATATAAAGGGAGAGCACCCTTTGGTGTGGACTCTCTTCGAAGCTGACTCACATTTTCCTTTTCCAAAATTGCCACAAACAAACAAAAGAATTTACTTTTAAAAGTACCATACGCACCTATTAACCATAAGGCTAGAAAAGTAAAAACACAGATAAAGTACCCACTACCCGCGTTCAACTTTGTGCAACTGCAGACCTCCGTTGCGGATAAAAAATAAACTGCACACCTGTGATCAGTTAATTGTCTCCTCCTGTAGAGTAAATTCTGAAAATCCATGGTTCCCAAGAGCTTTGAACATCTGTCCAATGCTTCACACAAAATTCAAGAAGTTGGTACTGAATGCCTTTCATTCTCTCATAATCCTTCTCTTTCTCTCTCTTAATCCCTCTCTTTCTCAGTCACTCTGTTTTGGGCCAAATGGATTCTCATCTTTTGGTTGCGTTGCTAGGATAGGGGAATTCGACAAAAGAAGACCCCATGGTGATTCTTTTTCCCAATTTTGTTTCTTTTTCAAATCCGTTGAGTATTAGGGCTTCTTTAATCTCCCACTAGACACCGGGGCATTCGCTACGCGTGTGCAAGTCGGATTTTTACAAAATTCGTGAAAAATCGATCAAACATTAAATGGAAAGAAATTGTAAAAATTTTGACAAAATCGGACTTGCATTTGAGTGTGCCCCGGCCTCTAACTTACATCTTTAATTTTGGTATAAATAAAGTGTGATATTTGCAAAATAAAAAGTAAAAAAGCAAAACAAGGCACTGTTCCACACCCTTAAGAATGGGGACCTTCCCCAAGGAGATGAAATACGGGAAAATCTATCAATAGCCTGAGCTGACCTAGCTCCCTCTGATAATTCGTGTAAATTTTGTAGTTTCCTAGTCCTTTTTTCTTTTATCGGCGAGAAGTATTGTTAGATAATTAAATTAGCATATAGTCTCCGAGTCTTCAATAGTTATCTGCTTTTCACTAATACAAAGCTTGCATTTTCAGAAACTTCCACAAAGAACTACTATGATGGCATATAAAGCTATATACAACCTTGTAGTTCTTAGTTCTTACATGCACTAAGAGTAGGCAAGATAAGTTGGGAGAGAGAGAGAGAGAGAGAGAGAGAGAGAGAGAGAGAGAGAGCAGCGATTTTAACCAAACTAAAGGAGGGAGCACATCTAGCAGACACTGCTTGGAACCATTGCAGTGGAAGAAAGACCTGGAACTGGTGCTTGAACAAACCAATTGCAGTGGAAGAAACCTGGAGTAGGGGTGCGAAGATAAATATTCCCTGTACATGAACCCCGAACAGACTCCTGAAAAACTTCAATCATTTCCCAGACAGACTCCTGAAAACTTCTATCATTTCCCATACAGATTGTCAAGGCAAAGCTGATGTACTTTAGGTTAACTAATGCTTTGGTGACCATGTCTCAGTACCACATCTTGAATACCATGTGATATGTCACTACTGTATTGGTAAAATGTTCCTCATTTGTCTTGTAGTGGAGTATATTTTACTAATGCAATGGTAACACCTCACATGGTACCCAAAATGTGGTAATGAGACATGTTTACCATAGCATTGCCCATTCAACTTAGGAGTGATTACACAAAAAACTATGCTAGTTACAAAATTCAGGCCAAATACCCAAAGGCCCGAGTCCCAATCGAATCCCAATCGAAGCAAACATAGACATTCAGCAAAACGTTTCATCCAGACAACATAATAAAACTAATACAATTATTGTTTTAGAGAACTGTCCTCTAAATGGGGATGATGTTTGACTAATCGCTGCTACAAAACTGAAAAAAGATGGCCTCATGAATCCGCATCTTCAAGCTTTTGAAATAGTAAACTACAAAAATATGGGCAGCGAAGCCCAATCTTTCATCATCCTGATCCCTACCAACACTCTACTGGGGGTAATTAGGGTAGGCAGGTCCAGTTGCAGCACTATAATCATAAGCACCACCATAACTCGCCTGTCCTCCATACGATCCACCCACTCGAGCCCCTGAGGCTCCGATGTCCTGAGGAGCATAGGGATACTGTTGAGAAAGCGCAGCAGCAGCAGCAGGGTTTTGGGTGCGGCCCCCACCGTATCCTGGTCCATACGAGGCCGTTGCAGGTCCCTCGTACATGCCATGGCTGGGGTAGCTGTACGGTGCGGCATACCTACCAGCCGCGGCAGCTTGATGTGACTGTGAAGGGTTCCGGTGGCGGAAAGAAGGGGAACCGTTAGAAAATCTTCCGGCTTTGGGCGGGCGGTGAGAGGGCGGTGGGCCACCACCTAGCCCACCCCTGCTGCCACCACTGCTGTGTGCCCGCTTGTTAGAGGGCTTCCCCCCTGAAGGTCCACTCTTCTTCTTTTCTGACTTGGCCTTCTCCAGCTGCATTACTCGACTCTTAAGGCTTCCCAAGGTGAACTGCGATTCAAGTTTGTGGTCTTCCACACATTTTATGATGGCCTTTGTCGCATTTAACTCTGAATTGTTGGCCTCTTCCTAAAAATCGAGAGCATCAAGAATCAGGTAAGCCTAAGAGCGAGTAATAATTTCGACCAAAGGAATGCCTGATTCAGGTATAATGTGCAGTATGGAGCACATGGGTACCCAATCATATAAAGCGTTCCTTTTGTATCATAAATGATTTCTGGCAGAATATTTCACTTCCAAAATAAGTTAAGAGGCATTGCTGAAGGTGGGATTAAGCTTAAGCTAGCAGCCTCTTTGATTTGACTAAAGAAATAACTCAATCTTTTCGAGCTTGGTAACCTCTAGTTTGATCAGGAAAGCTCGCTCATTGCACTTGATTTTGACATCCCACAAGGCAACTCATCAAATTGTAGCTAATTTTTCACAGGAGAGGAATAAAATGCTAGAGATGAAAAAGAATTAAGCAGATGTAATTAAGAAAAGAATGATTCTTTTTTGAAAAGAAAATGAAGGTTCTAACTTCCAAAATAAGTTAAAGAGGCATTGCCGAAGGTGGGATTAAGCTTAAGCTAGCAGCCTCTTTGATTTGACTACAGAAATAACTGGATCTTTTCGAGCTTGGTAACCTCTAGTTTCATTGGGAAAACTTGCTAATTGCACTTGGTTTTGACATCTCACCAGGCAACTCATCAAATTGTGGCTAATTTTTCATAGGAGAGGAATAAAATACTAGAGATGAAAAAGAATTAAGCAGATGTAATTAAGAAAAGAATGATTCTTTTTTGAAAAGAAAATGACGGTTCTCACTTCCAAAATAAGTTAAGAGGCATTGCCGAAGGTGGGATTAAGCTTAAGCTAGCAGCCTCTTTGATTTGACTACAGAAATAACTCGATCTTTTCGAGCTTGGTAACCTCTAGTTTGATTGGGAAAACTTGCTAATTGCGCTTGGTTTCGACATCTCACCAGTCAACGCATCAAATTGTGGCTAATTTTTCATAGGAGAGGAATAAAATGCTAGAGATGAAAAAGAATTAAGCAGATGTAATTAAGAAAAGAATGATTCTTTTTTGAAAAGAAAATGAAGGTTCTGAGTTCACTTTATCATGTGACCTAAAATTCAAATATTGATGCACAATGCTAATGACATTTGGCAAAGGAGGAGAAGAATTTTTCCACATACCACAGCAGACATGCTGTATTTTCCCTTCTTAGATATGTTATTGGCAGTTTTCCTGGAATTGGAAAGATACGTCTTTAGCAAAGGAAGTGGAGGAAACTGCTCTGTCAAGCCCGCTTCATAAACAAAATATACAGCCTCAATCTCCTTCCCGTTCTTCACCAACTCATCGATGATATCTGAGGATGAAATCCAATAAATTCCAACATTATATTCAACTAACCGAATTCAGTTGTGTAAATAATCAACGGTTTGCAACTGAAATAGAGTTTAGGCCCATTAAGACTGCCAAAAGAAGGTAAAGCCAATCAAAATGAAGTATCAAGCTAAACACTTTCCTTTAGAATTTGTCAACAGAGTGAGTTCATACAGTTTACCATCAGCATACACCAAAGAAGCACAGACCGAATACGCTTTGGACACGGACACGACATGCCACTCTTCAAACACACGTAAACAAATGCCTCTGATAGTGTTGATATATATTTTAGTTCTATGAACATGTTAAGACACACTAGGAACAAGTTAAGGACACATAAGTTCCACCCTCAGTTATCTGCTATTCATCAAAATAAACACGATATGCACACTGGTAAGAACATAAAATTGACGTCATTAATCACACTGACGTCCCCTAAAGGTGCACAAGCAGTGGCGACTCTAGAAATTTAGATTGATGGGGCCAATTAGAAAATTTAAACCCAACCTAGTAGAATAGGAAAATAACTTGTAGATAAATGAATGATATTTAGTAATTTCACTACTAAAAGATACATACCACAACCCAAATTAAAAAATTCCATCAAGGGTAAGAAATGAAAGGTATATATTACTGCTACGGACTAGGATTCTCTTCGTTAGCAAATCCAGGTGCAGTTATTTTGGAAGGTCCATCGCAAAGATCATCATAAACATAGATTAGGTTGAGCAGATATCGTTAGCCATACAACCAAGACACGTTTGTCTTGAAAAATTAGATGGGCCAATGCAAGTCATTCATTTGAAGCCAAAAGCAGGGTGGAGGTTAGATGGTGGGAAATTATTCGGTGCTTTGCATCATCATCATGTTTGGGGTCAATCCTCTTTTTTGATGGGGTCACAATTTCACCAATACGAGTTTACACCATAATTACGGTCATTTCACTTGTTCCATGGGGTTAGCTGACCCCACATAGTCCTTAATGTCGTCTACCCGCAGCCATTGTGTACAAGTGGATGGACATTCCTCCTGAACACTGCCCTACAATACTCTTTACGAATATATGCCCCATCCAACTTCCATTAAATGTCACCTCAATGATGCCTAAATTGACACGGGAATGCAACATTTAACATTAATTGAAAACACATAATTTAATAAAATATGCTCTTCGCTTCCCTATGGGTATAACACCACAGGCACCACAAGAAACTGTGAGACTCTCTCTTGCCCCTCCACGTTGACACATCACACATGCAAACATGCTTTGGTTTTTCTCCAACCCCAAGTCTCTCTCTCCTCCTTTTCATTCTCCTATTTAACAAGTTGCAGCTTGTCCATGAAAGGCCAAGAATTTTGATTTTTCATGCAACATTTACATAAATATATATAATATACATACATACATATACGCATACAAATACATGCTTCTGTGTCCTTATAAATGAATATCATGCATAATGTGCTTGTAAACCCACCCCCCTTGGCCCGCATATTGTTACAGTTACCCAACCCACCAGATGGCACTAAGGTTATTATAGTGGTAGCAAATTTGCTGAGGTACGCATGTCATTTAGTGAATACATGTGTGTTAAAAAGTATTCTGGCAGTTGTTGCATAATTTTTTAACTTCGTAATTGTTTTCACACCATGTCAATCTTTGATACTATTTAACAGCTCTTTATACTATGATCTTGGGCTAATTACAGTAACCTCCCTTTAGGTTTCTGACATTTCACATACATTGCTTGCAAATTCTGAAATTACTAGCCCTCCTCTACTTTTTTTATGATACACTAATAACCACTTCCATAATCTGATGGTCAGAAAGCTTAACCTAATTTGGTTATGTTAGCAAATTCAGCTGTTAAGATGACAAAAATTCTCTCTATGTTTTCTCCCTGTCTCTCTTTCTCATCTCTCTCGTCCTCTGTCATGGTCACGTCACCAAGGCCGGCCTTGAGGTGGAGGTGCGGCTGCTTTAGGCCTCCAAAATTTAAGCAAAATCTAGGCCCCATTTTGATGTAATGCGTTAATAGGTTATATATATAATTGTTCCATATTTCAGGAAATGTCGAGTTGTGGCATCGGTGCAGCGTGCGTTGCCATTTAACCAACAGGTGGCTGGTTCGATTCCCAGCGTTTCCTTGGTTTTTTTATCCTCATTCCCAGGAGACCCTTTGGCAAAGTAATTTTCCTATTTTTTCTGTTGAATTAGTGGGACTGTCTCGCCCTCACACTTCAAAACCTTAATTTTCCTTTTAGTCTTCCCCCAATATACACTAACTCATCATTGCAAATCTGCATCGAATGACTTAGGAATGCTTTAAGGTTTTTAGCCTCACTTTCTCTGAGGGAGCATGGTTGCAAAAGGATGAAAACTCATATCCTTTAGTGGTAGTAGATGTTACTCGAGACCAAGCTTTAAAACTTTTGCACACCATAAATATTTTGGTAATTTTTTTTTTAATTCTCTTTCTTTTATTTTTAACTTTTACTACCCAATTACCAAATATAACACATTTGACTTCAAATACACCAAATAATTTATTCTCAACCTACAAACTTTGATTTTTTTTTTAAAAAAAAAAAGGTTTGAAATAAATAGTTCACTTATTGTAAAAAAATAGTACTCTTACAATTAAAGTTAGCAGTAACATGATTACCAAGCATTTTTTTTCTAATGGTATAAACTGTTTTAAAAGTTTATTTTAGTTCAAATTATGAAGCTAAAATACTAAAATTAAATATTTTTATCTTATATTAGCTGCCTATTGGATTTTTTTTTTTGGTCAAAAAAGCTAGGCCCCATTTTTTAAATTTGCTTTAGGCCTCCAAAATATCAAAGCCGGCCCTGCATGTTGCTCAATTCTAATCTTACCTTGGGACATCACATTTGGGAATCGAGGCACTGATTTTCACTGAAAATCATGTTGATAAGGAAAGTAAGGTGGTTTAGGCTATTATCAGTGTTTGATTGAGATTAGGAATCCTATTTTGTGCTCCCCTATACAAAGGCAACTTTAGGGGTTTAGGATTTCATTCTTTTGGCTATTCCTTGATATTGTGGCGTCCCTCAAGAGTCAAAGATATTGCTGGCTCTTTGTAATCTCTTTCGTTCCCAGTGAATCCTCGCCATCCCACACCCATGAAGTACGTTCTTGCTTTGTGCTTGAGCAGAATCACGTAAATCTTCGTGTTCTTGTGTGGTTTGCATTCTTGTTTATTCTTCTATATTCGTATTGCCATAACAAACTGGTTTGTTCTTCTGTCTGAGGTTTCTGTTTGCTTCCGCTCTTCTAGTTTTTTTTTTGGTGATCGAATCGATTACGGTTATGGCAGCTAAATATGAAGTTGAGAAGTTTGATGGGCTTAGCAGTTCTTCCAAGTCTTTGGGGAGTAAAGATGAAAGCCTGGCTCACACAACAAGGCTTACACAAGGCTTTGTTAGGGAAGGAGAAGAAACCTGAAAATTTTGGAGGAAACCGCTTGGGACGATCTCGATGCTAAAGCACTCAGTTCGATGCAGTTAAGTCTGGCTGATGATGTGCTTCGTGAGGTTGTGGGAGAGACCTCTGCTGGATTGTGGTTGAAGTTGGAGAGTCTTTACATGAATCAGAGTCACAAACCAGTTATATCTGAAGCAGTGCCTCTACACATGTTTTGTATGAAGGGAGGTACACCTATAAAGGATCATTTAGATGAGTTGAATAGAATTATTATGGGACCTTAAAAAAAATGATACTGAAATAGATGATGAGGACTAGGCCCTTTTTGTGTTGTGTTTGTTACCTCCGTCCTATGAGCATTTTGTTACGACCTTACTTTACGATAGAGATACTATTTCCATGGAGGATGTTAAATCTAGTTTGTCTTCAAAAGAATTGAGGCAAAAAAGTATCCGGTGAGATTGAGGTACATGCTTGGGGTTTGGTTGCACGGGGTAGAACAGTTGAACGGGATGAGGGCAATAGAGGAGGCTCCAGATCACAGTCTCAGAATAGGAAAAAGGTTACTAGTTTCTACTGTAAGAAGAGGGGGCGCGTTAAGAAAGATTGTCCATGTATGAAAGATAAGGAAACTTAAGGAGAAAAATTGGTTGCTGGTGTTGCTGAGGATTCAAATGGGTCAGAGACAGACAGTCTCTGACTGATGGTGATGTTCGTTTTGACACTGAGTGGATTCTTGACTCTGGGTGTTCTTACCACATTTGTCTTAATAAAGATTGGTTTGCAACTTATAAAGAGGTCAATGGTGGTACAGCTTTGATGGTCAACAACATGGCCTGAAAATCTGTTGGGATGGGCACGGTATTGTGAGGACTTTGTCTGATGTTCGGCATGTTCCAATTCGAAGAAAAATCTTATCTGGTTGGGCACTCTTACTCCAATGGCTGCAAGTTTACAGCTGAAGGTGGAATTATGAAGGTTTCTAAAGGTGCGTTGGTGCTGATGAAAGGGAACCGGTTGGGTAACCTCTACGTGCTTCAACAGTTTTGGGTGCAACGGCAACGGTCTCATCTTCAAAGGTCTCGGATTTGGATTCAAATCAGTTATGGCATATGAGGGAGAGGGGGGTGACAATATTTAGCAAACAAGGCTTGCTTTGTGGGGATAAAAACGGAAAAGCTGGACTTTTGTAAGCATTGTGTTTGGGAAGCAGTGCAGGGTCAAGTTTAGTACAGCTGTTTGTCACACTAAAGGTACGGTGAATTATTTTCACTCTGATCTTTGACATCCCTCAGAAGTTCAGTCCAAGGGTGGTTCTCGGTATTTTATGAGTATAATTGATGATTATTCATGAAACGGACAAAAAGATTAGAGAATGAGAACGAAGCTTTTGGTGACATTCAAACACTTTAAGGTCATGATTGAGAAAGAAACGGACAAAAAGATCAGAGAATGAGAACGGACAATGGATTGGAATTTTGTTTTGGTGATTTAGCTAGGTTCTGCGAGGAGGAAGGCATCGTGAGGCATCACACGGTGAATGGTGTGGCTGAACAGATGAATGGGACTCTTCTTGAGAAGGCTTGCTGTATATTATCCAAAGCCGGGTTGGGCAAAGAGTTCTGGGCTGAAGCAGTGTCCACTGCTTGTTACTTTGTAAATGAAAATCAATCTCCATCAACTGCTAAGTGCAAGATTCCGATAGAGGTATGGTCTGGGTCTCTGGTTTATTATTCCAGGTTGAGGGTATTTGGTTGTCCTACTTATGCTCATGTGAATGAGGGTAAGCTTCGACCTTGAGCTAAGAAGTGTATCGTATGGATCTGAAGGGCTACAGGTTATGGCTTCTGGATGGGAAGTCATCGAAGTTTCTAATCGAGATGTGACATTTGATGAGATTAAAGGGAAAGCACAAGTTGATGATTGGGTTAGTGATCGGAGTGCCTTGAAGCAAGTGGAGCTGGAGTGTGAATCTTCTGATAAGGGGAAGGACAGTCATGAGCAGCCAGATGTTGAAGAAGTTCTAGATTCAAACACTGAGAGTGATGCACCGCAGGAGCAACCACACAGTATCGCTAGAGAGAGGCCGAGGAGGGTCATTCGACCTCCTCAAAGATATGGTTATGCCGAGTTAGTGGCCTAGGCTTTATCAGTTGTAGAGACAGTCGAGTTTGAGGAGCCTTAAAGTTATCATGAGGCTGTTGCTGGTACTGAGTCCACATTGTGGACTGTTGCTATGCAGGAAGAGATTGAGTCTCTTTGGAAGAATTATACATGGGAGTTGGTAGAACTGCTGAAAGGGAAACGGATTGTTTTGCAAGAGGGTCTTCAAGAAAAAGGCAGGTATACCAGGGGTGGAAGGCGCGAGGTTTAAGGCTCGGTTAGTGGCGAAGGGCTATAGTTAAAAAGAGGGAGTAGACTTCAATGAGGTATTTTCACTGGTCGTAAAGCATAGTTCCATTTGTATTTCGCATGCTATTGTTTCACAGTTTCACTTAGAGCTAGAGCAGCTTGATGTCAAAACCGTCTTCTTACATGGTGAGCCTGAGGAGCAGATTTACATGCGTCAGCCAGAGGGATTTGCAGTTTCTGGTGAGGAGGATCAGATCTGCTCTTACTGAAAAGATCTTTGTATGGTCTTAAACAATCACCTAGGCAAAGGTATAAGCGGTTTGATACATTCACGATAGGTCAAAACTACTCTAGAAGTGAATATGACAGTTGTGTGTATTATCATAGACTCCAAGATGGTTCGTTTATCTATTGCTGTTATATGTTGATGACCAGCTTATTGCTGCCAAGGACATGTCGGATATCAACAGGTTGAAAAAACAGCTTAGTGGGGAATTTGAGATGAAAGACTTTGGTGGTGCAAAGAAAATCTTGGGTATGGAGATTCGTCGTGGTCTATTGGCTGGCAAGTTGTGTTTGAGGTAGAAAAGTTATTTGGAGAAGGTGCTTGAGCATTTTGCCATGCAGGATTCGAAGCCCGTGACTACTCCTTTGGCTGCACACTTTAGGCTTTCAGCAGATTTGTCACCACAGTCGGAGGATGAGGAGAAGCGCATGTCGAAGGTTCCATATGCTAGAGCAGTTGGGAGCCATATGCATACGATGGGTATGTACTTGTCCTCATATTTTACATGCTGCTAGTGTTGTTAGTCGTTATATGGCTAACTCTGGGAAGACACATTGGGAGGCTGTGACATGGATACTTCGGTACTTGAAGGGGAGTGCGGATGTTGATTTGGTGTTTGAAAAAGGGGCCAACGTTGGTGGCCTGGTGTTGGGTTTGTGGATTCTAATTATGTTGGTGACCATGACAAGAGGAGATCCTTGACCGGGTATGTGTTTATTCTCTCTGGTAGTGCAATTAGTTGGAAAGTTACTTTGCAGGCTATAGTTGTTTTATCGGCCACTGAAGCAAAATACATGGCCGCGACTGAAGCTGTGAATGAGGCAATGTGGCTGAGGGGTTACTTAGTGAACTTGGTCTTAAGCAGGGTACAGTGTTTTGTGCCAGTCAGAGTGCTATATATTTGACTAAAAATCTTATGTATCATGAACGGAGCAAACATATTGATGTCGGGTGTCACTTTGTTCACAATATCATCTCTCAGAAGCTTGTTGAGGTGAAGAAGGTTTGCATAGTGGACAATCCAGCAGATATGATGACTAAGCCTATTCCGGTGGTCAAGTTCAAGCATTGCTTGGACTTGATCGGTGTTCGCAGTTGTTGATCATCCATAGGGCCGTTTGGCGAGGGGTGGCGGAAAGAGGATTGCTCCATGGTTGTTGAGTTCATGGGAATTCAAGTCAAGGTGGAGATTCGTTAGAGATGCCTTGAATTCCGGAGTCCTTTTAGGATAAGGAAAGTAAGGTGGTTTAGGCTATTATCAGTGTTTGATTCAGATTAGGAATCCTATTTTGTGCTCCCCTCTATAAAGGCAACTTTAGGGGTTTAGGGTTTCATTCTTTTGGCCATTCCTTGATATTGTGGCCTCCCTCAAGAGTCAAAGATATTGCTGGCTCTTTGTAATCTCTCTTCCGTTCATAGTGAATCATCGCCATCCCTTGCCCATGAGTACATTCTTGCTTTGTGTTTGAGAGGAACCATGTAAAACTTAGGGTTCTTATGTGGTTTGCTTTCTTGTTTGTTCTTTTATATTCGTATTGCCTTAACATTGGTTACAGATTATATGTTATTGATAAAAGTTCAGGCAAAAACTTGCACTAACATCTAGACGGAAATTAACTCAAATCAACAAAGTTACAGCTATGACCATTTTCTCATTCTAAAGCACTTTAACACCAACAAGTTGAATCACACGGTTAAGGCCCACTAGTGCACTTCCCACGTTTCTCCAAAGCTAGGATTTAAATATCATAAAGAAGAGACTTGCAAACATTTAAAAAAATGCTACTCCCTCCGTCCCAAAAAGGATGACAATTTTTGAAACTTGTGCCATTTTTCATCGCTTATATATTTTAATCTATAACGTTTTTCATGAGTTTGAAAATTTTGTACAATAGAACTAATCGAGAACTATCAAACAAGATCTGTATCGCATATTTTTTGAGATCCATATTGAAAGATATAAGGAATTGAAATTGGCAGAGAGATATCAAAAATTGACATCCAATTTGGGACGGAGGGAGTATTAAATATATACACATGAGCCAACAATAAGATATAAAGAAGAAAACAGAAGTAGGATATTCTTCGGGGGTGGGGAACCTTGCCAAGACGAAAGATGGTGTGCACGACGACGGATTTGACATGACAATATGTTTTCTTCCCATTCTACTAATGTAAGTATAGGTTCATGCTACATTAGAATATGCTTGAACACCTACAAGCATCCAATATGAGTCCAATAACTTTCCCATTTTGCAACAACTGCTCTATAATTGTCAATGGTACTTAAAGAAGAGAGGTAGGATTTGGGGTTTGTGAGTATGAGGAGTGGGAAGGGTACCTGAGGTGGCCCTATGGGGATATGGTGGATCCTACAATGGCTTGAGACAACAGGATGTGGAGAAGGAGAGAGCTTAGGGCAACTTGAGAGAGAGAGAGAGAGAGAGAGAGAGAGAGTAAATGCATTGCATTAGGTGTGCCGTCAATGTGTACTGAATGTGTGTCTTCAATGGGGGTTGACTCCTCTTTATATAGGAGCCTTGGAGGAGAAGGAAATGTGACTCTACTCATTAATGCGTGACAGAGTACGGGTTTCTTTTTGAGCGTTAATGGTCACAACTAGAGTTCAGTATCATAGGACTCTTAGAGGACATTGGGTGATATATGGAGGCCTGGTAGGTGTGATACAGACTCCTATGTATCAGCTTGTCAATTGGGACACTACAGAGATTTCAGGCGACAGATCTCTCTCTCTCTCTCTCTCTCTCTCTCTCTCTCTCTCTCTCTCTCTCTCTCTCTCTCTCTCTCTCTCTCTCTCTCTCTCTGAGCCAGCCTTGACAATCCCTTTGCTCTAGCTTCCTAGTCACTTTCCTCCTTAGGTCCCGAACAAGGTATATAGGCCCTGCTCCCAACCTAGGGTAACATGAGAAGTTGCTAAAGGTAAAGAGTCGCCATAAGTTATTGTGAGCTAGTGGAGCATTGGTAGACAAGCAATAGCTTGCAAAGGTATTCTTAGTGCGCTTGCTTCTTTAGGTGATGTGCGAGCCCAAGAATGGAGTCGTAGGACCTCCAAATAACCACATGGTTCAGTCTGGAGAGTAAAACACCTTCTCTACCGTGCCTAAATCACTCTATACCTAGATTGTGTGGATAACATAATCCTCCTTACTCTTAAATATCTGAACTCAGAAACACAACTTCGAAACTAAAGAGGGTTCAAAAACTGAAAATGAAATACTACATAAGTCGACTCTAAAATAAAGCATTTCAGACCTAATGTATTAGGAGAAAAGGTGACATTTATGAAAGAAATATCCCCTTAAATACATCATTAGCAAACAGCATATCTGCATAAAGTAACTAATACGCATTTGCAATCTATTTCTATAGCAAATCTTTATTTTCCGCCTAAGTAGCACATACACTTCATACTGTTAAATCTGGAAATTTACTGAAGCCACAAACACCTCTTTTCTACGTACTCTGAACCCTACAAGATATAGCAGGCCATAATGCAAACAACAATCAAGCACTTAAGTTGAACCAATCCATAGCATACTCCAATCAATAAAATGATTTCATGTGAAAGAACGAGTTCACATCACTCACTCGAAATTTGCTTAGTCAGGGCATTGCACCGTCTCAACTAGTAATATATAATATATTTGAACTATGCAGCTAATTTGTAATGATAACCTAGCATACAAAACCAGTTATATCATTACTTCAACCAACATTAAAACGAACATAAACATGCCAAATTTGGTCCCGTATACATGAATGATAAATGAGAGCTAATGCGGGACGCACCTTTGATTTTGCCCCCAAATCCCAAAGCCAATGCAACCTTTGCCATATCTCTCCTCGTGGCGTGTTCCAGCACCAACTTCATCAAATAATCCTCCTCAAACTTGTCCTTCAATCCAAAACCAGCAACAGCTTGCAAAAACATTGCCGCCTCACCCGCCCCAACCCCAACACCACTCTCCCCTCCACCGCTCATTGCTCCTTTCCACTTCTCCACCACCCCGGCAGCCCTCTCCCTCACGCTATTTGCCACGCCTCCGCCGTCCACCACGGGCAACACTGCCTGAATCAATATCCCAACTGCCCACCGCCTATCTGCCATCCCAACCTTCCCCTCCACCTTCATCTCCACAAACTCCTCCAAAGCATCAAGAACAAAACTCATCACATCCACACATTCTTCCACCACTGCGGCCGCGATATCCGCCCTAAGCACCACCGACTCCTTCCTCTTGGCCAATAAAAACCTAATTAACCCCTTGGAATCCATCCTCCGACAACAGGTCCTCAAAAACCCCGACAAACTTCTCTCTCCTCCTCCGTTTCTGTTCTCTGACGCCGCGGCTGCTGCCTCCTCAATATCCGCAATTGCCGCGTCCTTCTGCTCCTCGATGCGGGCGGCAGCGGTGGACTCCCGCTCTGGGATGTCGTTCTCGCGATTTTCGAAAGACTCGAGGGTTTTCTTGATCTGGGCTTCGAAGGACTCGATTCGGGAGTCTAGGGTTTGGGACTTGGAGGAAAGGGAGTTGTCTAAGGAAGCGAAGTGGTCGGTTAGGGTTTTGTTGAGTTGAGTGATGGTTGTGAGGAGAGATTTGCGGGTCTCCAGCTCGTTGAAGAAGTTGTTGACACGGTCGGAGTTGGGCACGTAGTCTGTGGCCATTTTCGTTGTTTGTTACTCTTTGGTGGGGAAGAGATTCCGAACCAGAACGAAAACGAAAAGAGGGTTCACTTCACCTGTTGAAGTTCAGTTGAACAGATGAGGAAGGAGCTGCCCTTTTAAACATTTAATAATGGGAATGGGCTGTTGATTTATTTATTTTTTTGTTAGTTATGTTATAGTGGAATAATCAAAATTAAAATATTATTAAGATTAACAATATTTATTTTAAAAAATGTTCACATTAAAATAACCAAATTTAGTAATTTCTTAAAAACTCATGAAATTCTAGCATTTGAATAATTAAAATTAGCAATTTTTGCCAATAATCAAAAAAAATTTCTTCAATCAAGTACACCATCATTACACAAAAATCTTATCTCTCTTTCCTTTTTTCTCTCTCTCTCAACAATATTTTCAAAAACTAATTTTAAAAAACTTTATTTTTCAGATTTTTCCTGCTTTTTTCAGAAACTTTTTTTTCACAAAAACCTACTTTTTCAAAAATTTTAAAGAGTGTAAATAAATAATGTGTGTTTTTAAAAAACTGTTTTTGAAATTTCAAAACTCTTTTACACAAAACTATTTTTAAAATACGGTTTCTTTGGTAAACGAATTTTGAGATTTCAAAACTGTTTTTTACACAAAATCTTTTTCTAAAAAACTTTATTTATAGTTTTAAAATTTTCAAAACTGTTTGTGTAAATACAATTTTTTCAAAATTTCTCAAAAGTGTATTTACAGTTTTTAAGTGAACAAAATGTATTTTTTGAAAAACTATTTTTTGTTTCAAAAAATTGTTTTTTTTTTTAAACTTTTTACATACAATTGTTTTGTTTTTCTTCAAAACTGTTTAATAAATTATTTTTTTTTTCAAAAAATGATGATTAAGGAAAATAAACTACTACGTCCTATTACAAGGACCTACTATCCTCGATTCACTACAAAGAGTTAACAGATGATAATTTTGTTCCTTATTCTAACATTTCAATTCTACCTACTTCCTACGGAGTCCAAAGTCACTCCTAAGTGCCTCCATGTGAGCTTTTTCAGCTTGCTCCAGTTCGGGTATTCTTCTTGACGATGAAGTTGTTTATGTATTTCAGCTTCAGTCTAGAGGGGAAGTTCCTCCAGGGTCTCAATCGGAAAGTAGGGAAGTTCGGTCGGTGGCATGTCAAACAAGTACCCCACTTCTATGTGCTTGTAGGGTGGTGTAGGTGGTGTCTCCTCGGTCGTATACTGGTGGTGGTAGAGGCATGGAGTTGGCTGGGACTAGTATAGACCGGTAGAAACTCAAGGTAGTGGCGGAGCCAGGTGTAGCCATATCTACAAGTAAAAAAAATTATATATTAGACTTAATAATGTAAAAAAACGTGCTGAAAGCATAATCAATAAGACAAAAACAACAGTATTGTAGCAAACAATTTTTTATTATTATTAATACTTTTCACATGAGACAACAACATACTAGTCGCAATACTACCACACAGGTTCCTAGGTCCTACAAATTCTTCTTAGCACAAGTTTTATTTAAATATGCCCAACTACTGCTTGGTCTTCATCTCCTGTTCTTCTCACAGTGGCAAAAGGTTCTGAGTAGCAACTTTTCACGGTGCTAAATGTCTCTATGGTCACGTAGGTGATCCCCATAACTCTTCCACATCGCTCTCAGGTTCCGGCTCTTCTTCCGGTATTGCTTCAATTTCGACTTGAACTTGTTCGGCCATCCCATGGTCGTTCAGCCAAGCATTTGCCTGTACCTCAGGCTCATCTTCATTCTCCCATTCTTCTGGGTCTTCTTCTTCGGGTTCCTCTTCTGCAGGTTCCTCCTCTTCATGTGCCAATATGTCCATTGGTGGCTAAACGCCAAAGGTTCGATAGTATTCGTCCAGCAAGGGAAATTGATGGGCAAAGTAGGGGTCGCTTATCAAATGGTCGAGTACGGTATGGTGGATGTCCTTAAAGTTCTGGATCTCGACTACCAAGGCTGGGTCCATCTACAAAACAAAATATTTAATTATACTAACGGTTTAGTATTGCACAACTAATTTTTTTTTAGGATTATTGAATTTTAACTTGTAACCCTATTGGAAGTCTACCCCTTTCTACTTAAGGCCGAAATTTTAAACCTAAAGCTTTGATACCAAGTTGTAACGCCTCAAATTTTTTGGGAACATTAATAATAACTATTTTATTCAAACTTAACATTTAATAAATAAAAGTAGAATAATAAGTCATTACATCCCAAATTATTCTCAAATCATGATTACAGTTATTTAAGGATAGGGTGGGGTACTACTGAAAATTTCTACTCTTCAAGGTGGTTGTCTTCTTCAACAATATTCTGCTCAGCTTCATACTGCTCCAGATTATGGTATGTCTCCTGTTCGCTTTCTAAGTCTGGCATAAGATGCCAGGGCCACAAAAGTAACATCGTGAAATTTTAAGCTCAGTAGCTAACTCCTATCCCTATGTCCCATACTTTAGCAAAAATAACATCTACTTTACAAGACATTAAAACAGGACTTTAACAATCAACTATTATAGATATCGTACGAATAAAAGTGTCGAGTGGCAGGTTCGGAATAGTGTATCGTACTTCATGTCAAAACGTCAATTTCGCTTATTATTAAATCTTTTCCTTTAGCACTGGTTCCGTTTACTCCCTCTTTCAGAATGACAGTCAACCATGCATTTACAAACTCTGGTTCCACCGTTCCGGTCTCCCAGGTTTACTCATACATTTCCAAACACTGGTTCCGCCATTCCGGTCTCCCAGGTTTACTCACGCACACCAAACTCTGGTTCCGATGTTCCAGTCTCCCAGGTTTACTCACACACACCCAAACTCTGGTTCCGCCGTTCCAAACTCCCAAGTTTACACATGTCAAAATTTCTTTTTTGCTCTTTTCGTTTTCAAATATCATTTTCTCGGTTCTCGTGTCTCGTACACATGCATCATTTTTTCTTAACACATTATTCTTTCAAGGCTTACTACAAACAAATCATGCGCTGACAAATAATTCCTAATTTTCATGCTTTTCTAATCTAACAACGGCACGCAATAACACGCATTTCATCTTGCTACATAATTGATAACGTGTGGCGGATGAGGCTCGTAGAGTCGTCTGGAGATACGGTTCGGTTACTTGGGTTCAGCCTATTGTATCTGACGCCCCTCTATTGGACTGATTCACTAGACGGATGGGACGGCCAGTAGTTCGGCGGATCATCGTTGATCATGACGTGGTCCAGATCCCTCGGCAGACGTGGCAGTGTGGTTCGTTCGGCGGGTCCTCGCCGAGCCTCGTGTGTGGTCACCGCGAGGAAGCTTGGACTGTGTACGGTACAAGAAATGGGTTCGGCGGCGGCGTGCCGAACCCATAGTTCCCAGTCGCAGCCAGATTGGCCTGGCCGGCACAGTGCCTGGGCACCGAACCACCCCTATTCCCTGATGAGAAAAGGAAGTGTTGGATAGGGAGACAGGTGGCGTAGTGTTGCTTCCCTAAACAACGGGAGCAAATCGTGGAAGCAGTTTTCGGCAACCCAGATCTTTTGCTTGATTTGAGGGGGAGTGATGATCAATGCGTGATCTTCGGGGGTGGGTTGATCCATTCACTCCCTCGACCTATATAAGGGGCAAGGATGGCAAGTAAGAAAAACAACAAAATGACATACGATATAGCCTTCTCTTGAACTGACTAGACCGTCGGAGTGCCTATCCCGGATCACCACCACCCGGGTTTGGGCACTAACACGGTTGTTTCCTGTGCAGGATTTCGACCAAGGTTAGCCAACTTACTACGTCTCTCTTCAAGGTTCCATCGGAGAAAGCACGCCACCACAATTGGCGACTCCGCTGGGGACACAACCCAGTGGTGGCATCTCCTTATCGGAACCTCCTCTTCCTTTTTACGACGTCCAGAGATGACTGGCGCAGACGGACGACGGCTTGGTCTCGCACGTTTCTCTATGAACCCTCAAGCTTACCAGGTCTCCCCGACGACACAACGAGTACGGGCGGACCTAGGGCTTCTGGGTACCCCTGGGGGGCCTGATGGTACCATGATGACAGGCTCGACCATGGCTGGAACGAGTGACCAAGTTGTCGGGGCGGCATCTTTCCACATCGATGGAGTTAACCGTTCGACGGCTAGCCTCCTTCCACCTCCACCCCCTCCGTCAGTCCTCCCGGTGAGTATGGCGGAGGAGTTATTGCGGCTGAGAACACAGGTGGAAGAACTCCAAACGCATCGGGACGCTTCTCCCTCCACGAGATCTAGGGGACAGCGTCGAAGGAGCACAGGCCATCCGGATCGGACTACGGACACGGCTCGGGCCTCCGCCTTTACAAGGCTTGGCCCTTTGTGTCGTATAGATACTAGCGGACGCGTTCATTTGGAATCCAGTCACCGGACGCCCTCTCATAGTAGTCGATCCGGTAATAGCCATCTAGCCCCACCTCCTGAAACAAGTGCCACGGCTTCTAGCGCCCGCACCAGATTCCACGAGCGAACCCCTTCCGCGGTGACGCCCCGGGCCGGTGACATAAGGGGTAATGTGAACCCTGGTAATAGCCGTCCCTCCGGACAACTGGATCGGCGAGACGGTCGATCCCCAGCCAGGGCTGAGGAACGGAATGACAGACGGAAGGATAAGGCTAACCTCCGCCGATCATCTCCGGAGCATTGGGAGCGCCGTTCCCAGAGGCATCCCAGGGATTCCGTTGACCCAAGCCATGTTCGGAAGGAAAGCCAGGGGTTGCTCCCGGAGGAAAGGTGCGAGGTCAGCAGTGACGGGAGGGTCCTAACCGTGGTGAACATCCGAACTGGAGAGAGGACAGCCTTTCAGATGACACAACCACCACCGGAACCCCTCCCTAGGAAAGCCCGCGGAACGGATTCTAGGAAACGGAGTTCTCCGGAGCCGAGCGTCGGTGGTCGGGGATTTCAAGAGCCAATGTCGGACAAACGCTCAAGGGATGCCATCCATGAGGCTTGTGTTACACCTTCGGCAGGAGCTCCTCCGAGCGGAAAAGGAGCGGTGGTAACGGTGGCCGGAGAGGTAGGGTCACCTTTCTCGAAGGCCATAATGGAAGAAATTCCACCGATCAACTTCAAAGTACCAAAGTTCAACACCTACAATCCGAAGTCGGATGCACCGACCCACATGCAACAGTTCAGGTCAATGGCTGCTCTTGCGGACTTAGCGAGGCAATGATGTGCCGAACCTTTTCGTTGAGCCTACCAGATGCGGCCATGCTGTGGTACACGCAACTTAAACCTGGATCGATCAGCAGCTTCGGTGAGTTGGAGCGTTCCTTCACCTCCCGTTTCGTCGCGAGCAATCGGCGGCCGAAAACGGTCGAGGCACTCACCGACCTGAGACGAGGGATCGGCGAGTCGCTGAAGGACTACTCGGATCGCTTCTACAATGTGTACAATTTGGTTGAAAATTGCGACCAAAAGACAGCTGCTACCTCGTTCAAGCGAGGTCTAGATCGGACTTCTGATCTCTCCAAAGAATTGATGCTCCGGCCGCCGAACGATATGTCGGATTTGATGCAGACTGTTGCCCGATATATTGAACTCGAAGAGTACATCAGTGGCTCCGGGGTTGCACAGGTTACCGGTCCGGATAAATCGGCAGTTAAAGAGGCGAAGAAACAGGTAAACAGCATTGCCAAGAAGGAGGGCAATGGGTCCGGCGGAAATAGGGGCGGCGGCAGATCATGGGACAAACCGCCGAGCGACGGACGGGACCACCTCGCCATCACCACTTTTTTCAAGGAGCCGATTTATCGCATGCTCCGTGAATGCGGGCCCCTACCAGGATTTCGGTGGCCAACGGGGGAAGCGGAGAAGCTCGGAACCGCCGATGGCCGGGAACCAAACCAGAGAGTATACTGCTCGTATCACAACGAGCAGGGGCACTACACGACGGCATGCCAGCCGTTTAAACTTTATCTCGAAGAGCTTGTACAGCAAGGGAGAATGGATCGGTGGATAGACAGGAATAAGTCTCCGGATGCGGGGATCCAGCCGCAGAACCGAGCCCTGGACGGAGTGGTCCAATGTATTCACGGACCTATGGATCGGAACCGCGCCAACAAGCTTCATGATGAGTTGTATGGTTCGTTACCTGAGGTGATGGTGGTACAACCGTCTTTGAAACGTAAGATGGAGGCTCGTCAAACCTGGGCGATTACGTTCACCGAGAAGGACATGGAGGGGTTGTCACAGCCTCATAGCGATGCCTTGGTCCTTTCGCTTCCTGTAGGGCGGAAGATGGTTCGCCGGGTGCTGGTCGATCAGGGAAGCTCAGCAGAGATTCTCTACTACTCTGCGTTCAAAGCTCTCGGCTTCTCAAGGGATCAGTTGTCTCCGGTGGACGCCCCTCTTGTCGGATTTGCCGGGACACCGGTGTATCCTCTTGGCCGGATAGTGCTTCCAGTATTTGCCGGATCGATGCAGCTGGACGTGGAGTTCATCGTGGTGAGTTCGCCGAGCCCGTATAATGCGATCCTGGGTCGAAATTGGTTGCATGGCATGAAAGCTGTCGCATCGACTCTCCACCAGTGCGTCCGGTATATAGGCAAGTTTGGGCAATAGGAAACCATTAGGGGCAATCAAATGGTTTCCAAAAAGTGTTTTGTTAACTCCATTCGCGGCAGTGGCAAAGCAAAGGAAGTTCATTGGGTCGAAGTCACTGAGTCGACAGAAGGAAGCGTCCCCGACAAGGATATGGGCGAAGCGTTACAAGGCCCGGATGAGATCGGCAGACCAGCCGAGGAAAAAGCAGTGGAGGATATGGTCCGAGTACCAATCAATGAGGATGGTACCCGATTCTTCGTGGTTGGCTCGGACCTCGACAAAGCCGAGCGTAATATGTTGATCCAGTTCCTCAAGGATAACATGGAGGTCTTTGCTTGGACGCCATATGAAATGCCCGGCGTAAGCCCCGATGTCATTTCACACTCCCTGAACGTCGACCCGAGGAGGCGGCCCATCATGCAGAAGCCACGCCGTAGTTCGGCGATGCATGTGGACGCCGTCAATGAAGAAGTTGAGCGACTCATTGAAGCTGGGGCTATTCGTGAAGTTCAATACCCTACCTGGCTGGCAAATCCGGTAGTGGTCCGGAAGAAGAATGGAAAATGGCGGGTTTGTATCGATTTCACCGATCTAAACGACGCATGCCCAAAGGATTGTTTTCCTTGCCCGTGGATAAATCAGTTGGTAGATGCCACCGCTGGGTATGCTCGTCTAAGCTTTATGGATGCATACAGGGGGTACCACTAAATAGCTATGAGTGAGGGAGATCAGGAGAAGACCGCCTTCATTACCCCCAGCGGTACTTACTGTTACCGGGTGATGCCCTTTGGCTTGAAGAACGCTGGGGCTACGTTCCAGCGTATGATCTCTCATATGTTCAAAGGGTTGCTCGGCAGAATCCTTGAAGCATATATCGATGATATGGTGGCGAAGAGTGAGGATGCAGCCGATCATATTCTCCACCTCGGCGAAATATTTGGCGTGCTTAAGAAATTTGGTTTGAAGCTTAATGCCGAGAAATGTGCCTTCGGCGTTGGATCTGGCAAGTTCCTTGGGCATCTGGTAACACGCCGGGGAATTGAGGCCGATCCAAGCCAAATCAAGGCCATTCAAGAGTTAAGAGCCCCGGCCACGGTGAGAGAGGTGCAACGTCTCGCCGGCATGGCTGCAGCTTTAAACAGGTTCATTAGCAAGTCCTCAGATATTTGCCATCCTTTCTTTCAATCGATAAAGGGGAACAGCCGAAGAAGCTTTCAATGGACGGCAGAGTGCGATCGCGCTCTCGCCGACTTGAAGGTGTGCCTATCCCAGGCCCCCTTGCTCGTTGTGCCCAAGGACGAAGAGGAGCTCTATCTTTACCTGGCCGTATCCCAACACGCCACTAGTGCGGTTCTAGTACGACAGGAGGCCAAGGAGGGGGGCAGTGACCAACAACCAATTTACTACATCAGCAAGACGCTTCTGCCTGCCGAAACCCGTTATTTGCCGATAGAGAAGCTGGCACTCGCGTTAGTCACGGCAAAAAGGAAGCTCTTGCCTTATTTCCAGGGCTTTACAATTGTGGTTGTCACCGAATATCCGTTGAAGACTGTACTCCGGAAGGCAGACTTATCAAATCGGCTTTGCAAGTGGTCCCTTGAACTGGCCAATTTTGACATTCGGTATCAACCGCGGACGGCGATCAAAGGGCAAGTGCTGGCAGACTTTGTCGCCGAGTTCTCTCCAGGGATGCCATTTGATGAGGAAAATGTGGCTTCGGTGGATTCTGCCGGCGCAACGGATGGACCTCGGCTGAGCCATCCGACCCACGACGAATACATCACCAAACGGCCTGTTCCGCCTCATCGAGCGAAATTATTCACCGGCCACGCCTGGCGTCTTCATGTAGATGGGGCGTCGAACAACCGAGGTGCTGGGGCCGGGCTAGTGTTGGTCTCGCCGAATGGGACAATGCATGAGCAAGCCCTTAGCATTGGTTTTCCTGCCACCAATAACGAGGCCGAATACGAAGCCCTAATTGCGGGGCTTAAAACCGCTCGACATTTTGGCGCCGAGGAGGTCCAAGTCTATAGCGACTCACAACTGATTGTCAACCAGCTCAATGAGGACTATGGAGCGAAGGATTCACGTATGAGCAGGTATGTCGCCGAAGTCAACCGTTTGGTCGGTACATTTTCAGAAGGTGTTTTTTGATCACGTTGGACGAAATCTAAATTCTCATGCCGACGCTCTGGCCGGTCTTGGAGCCGTCTGCGCCCAGTTCGACGGCAATAGGACGATAAATCTCGGGGAGATCCCTTCACCGAGCTTTCAGGCACCACTTGAAGTGATGAACATCCAATTGGAACCAAGCTGGATGGATCCTCTCGTTGCTTATCTCAAACACGGTACGCTTCCCGCCGATCGCAAGGACGCCCACAAGATTCGGTGCCAGTCTGCCTCGTACTTCCTCGATCCTTCAGATGTCTTATATCGACGGTCGTACACGGGTCCAGATCTTCGGGTAGTCCATGAACGAGAAGTTCCAGGCATCCTTCAGGAACTCCACGGCGGGAGTGCAGGTTGCCACACCGGTGGCCGATCCTTGGCAGACCGTGCTCTTTCTCAAGGTTACTGGTGGAAAAAGATGGTGCATTCGGCCATCGAGTATGCCAGGCGATGTGAATCATGCTAGAAACACTCCTCTCTCCTCCACCAGCCGACCCTGCCTTTGCAACCTATCTCTAGCCCTTGGCCCTTTGCCCAGTGGGGCGTAGATATTATCGGTAAACTGCCCAAAGCCCCCGGTGGTTTCACTCACATCATCACTGCCACGGATTATTATACCAAGTGGGTGGAAGCCAAGGCGCTCATAACAGTCTCGGCCGCCGACGTGGAAAGTTTTCTTTGAAAGCAAATCTTCACGAGATTCGGGGTTCCTTATGCCATTGTATCGGATAATGGTACCCAATTCGTAGCCGACGCCATCAAGGCTTTGTACAAGAAACGGGGAGTTCAGATGAAGACGGCTTCCGTTTCCTATCCGCAGGGGAACGGCCAGGCCGAAGCTGCCAACAAAGCAATTTCCAGCGGGTTGAAGAGACGACTCGTCAATAAACGTGGCAAGTGGGCGGCCGAACTGCCTGATGTGCTGTGGGGCTATCGTACTACTCCACGGCGCGGAACTGGCCGGACCCCCTACTCGATGGCGTTCGGTGTTGAAGCTGTGCTTCCTGTGGCGGTGACCCGACCAACAACTCGAACCAGAAGCTTTGATGTTCCGACAAATGATGCTATGTTAGCTACCGAATCAGATCAGCTTGACGAGCTCCGAGACGACGCTCACGTCAAGTATGCGGCCTATCAGCAGCAACTGGCTCGGAGCTATAACAAGAATGTCCGAACACGGCCATTCAACATTGATGATCTTGTGCTTCGGCAAGTGGTTCAGAAGAAGGAACTGAAGAAGTTTATGCCCAAATGGGAGGGTCCATTCCGCGTGGTTAAGAAGGTCGGCTATGGTTCCTATGAGCTCTCAGAGATGGATGGCACGGCGATACCGAATCATTGGAATGCGCAGTTGCTCAGAAAGTTTTATGCTTAAAGTTGTCTTCGGATGTTTGCTTATTCGTTTGTTTCAATTTTGAATAATGTTAGGTGATACAGTACTTGGCCATCGTGCTCCATCTAATTTTTGCTTCAATTGTGTTTTTCCGATATTTTGTAACCTGAAGGGTGCATGTCCCAGCTTCGGCTGTACCTTGCTTCGGCAGATCCTACTCGATTGTACGACGCTGCCGAAGAAGGGGGTGGGTACGGCAAGCTGGGTGTAGTGGGCATAGACAAATTCATGAGGCATGAAGTGTCATGAGGCATGAAGTGCAAAACATGAAACTGATGCATGCAGTGCAATACAATAACTGACAGGCATGAAGTGCGATCAGTTGAACATGATAGACTAAACGTTGATAGACTAAACGTTGACGATTAAAAATCATTACAAGTCATCATTACAAGGATGGGCCCCAAAACACGCAAACAAAACAAAACCCAAACATTTAACTGTCTAGTTGTTGGCCACATCAGCCCGGTCCGGCTGCGAGTCGGTGGCCGGTCTCGGCACTTCTTCGTGGGGCAGCATCTCCGGCAGTTCCATAGGGGGCACCACTGGAGGCTCCCTTCGGTGATCTACCTTGGGAACTTCGGCATAATCAAGGCCGACCTGGTACCCACGGAGGAAGGAGGAGTGGTGAGTGTCGGTCATTCCCTTCAGCTCCCCTTCTTTGAAGGCCTTGGTCACCAGATTTTGCACCTGTTCTTGGTAGTATTCACCGGCCTCGTTGTAGCCGGCGTCACCAGCTTCCTCCAGCTTTTTCGGGAGCTCCTCCTCCATCTGCTGTTTCTCCTTTTTCAGTTGGACATTCGCCTCCTCGGCATCTTTCAGTTGGAGGAGCAACCGGTCTCTCTCCTGCCGAACGCTCTCGGACTCGGCGACTAGAGCTTCCAATTCTTCAAGCCGGTCAGCGAGTTGATCCGCCTCTTTCCTTTTCGCCTGCAGATCCACCTTCGTAGATCTCTTGGTATCCAGGAGGGCATTCATGTCAGCGAATGCCTTGCTAGCGCATTGCCCGGCCTGCAGTCAGCAATTTAGTATACGAAAAGGGAAATCATTCAAGAGTCAGGGTCGGGAAAAACACGTACCTTGGCAAGGAAGAGACACAGTTCGGCCATGTTGTTGGCCTTCCCCGTTTGAAGGTTCTCCATGTCCTTGGGAAGGGCTAGGCCCTTCAGGAGGGTCATGGCCAGGAGAGGGCTCTCCTCTAGGCTATCGTCGGCGGCGATCACGTGACCATCCGAACATGTGAAGTCTGGAATGAACGCCGCCGAGGGTTCATCTGCGTTGTCAGGATTGTTTTTGGATCGGCGGGTTGACAGCACCTCCACATCCACAGCGGTTTTTGCCTTCTTCGCGGACCTTTGGTCCTCTCCCTCAGCGGCCGGATCTGTTTCTCTTCGGCGGCTGGGTTGGGACTTCTCAGTCCTTGCACTGGACTGTTTTTGCTTCTCCTGTTGGCTGGAAGGGATGGGCTCTGTCTGCTCTTTTCGCTCCGGCAGTCCAGAAGTTGACAGGTCTTGGGCCTGGTACTGCTGTTGCAATGCCTTTCCAGCAGCAGTGGCCAGATCGACGATCTTTCTTACCATTTTGCTCTTGTCCTTTCGGTGAGCAAATCCGGCGTACGTCGGCTCGTAGTTAAGAACGGTCGGAGCGTCACAGTTTGGGCACTGGAATAAAGCAATCAGGTTCGGCCACTTGCCAGTAACACAGAGTCCTTTGTTTGGCGCCGAGCAATCTGCAAGTGAAATGTTAAGAATGATGCAGAAAATCGGGAAGAGTGCAAGGCAAATGGAGTAAAAGAGTACCAGGTTTGTCCCCGCTACCGGGGGACCCTCGTACTCGAGGGATTCTATAAGGCCTCTCAATCGCCGATCCGGTTCTGGTTGGGAAGGGATAGTCAAGGAGAGGGTTGATCGGTCCCCATTCGAAATTGCCGGACACCTTGACCAGGACATTACCCCATTTCTCGGTGTCATAGAGGCGGTCCACTAGGTGATCGAAGTACTGATGGGTGGTGAGGTAGTATTTGTCGTATTTGGGGTTCCTCGACACCATATACATCAACATTAGGTCCCCCAGTGTGAATGGCAAGTTGTTCGACTCGGCCAACCTTATCGCCGAATTGAGAATTCGCCAAGTGTTTACCGCAACCTGGATCGGCGCAAGTTTGTAGTCCGACAGGAAGTAGCGTAAGAAGGGACTCAAAGGAAATCTAACCCCACCTTCGGTGATGGCAAAGAGGGGGAGTACGATGAAATCATCGCCGAAGGTGACTCGATCGGTGGACACCCTCTCTACCTGGACGTCGTCGGGGATCGAGTATTTCGTCCGAAACTGTTCTGTGAAGCCCCCAGGTCCGTCGCCGTAGAAATGGTTGTACGGCATTGGACCAAGCCCGGACGGCAATGGGGGAATAGTGTCGATGTCCCGTGGCGGTCTTGGAGGGGCGTTTGATCCTCCTGCCTCGGATGTGTTCATAGGATCGGCGGACGATGTAGAGGTGCCAGCTTTGGCACCAGCTGCCATCCGTTCGGCGAGATTCTCTGGGTCAACATCTGCTCCGGCGGTTTGGCATGGAGAAGTCCCCTGGGCTATCTGAGAGCCCCTCATTGCACTATCATCCGATTGGAGCGGAATGTGAATTCCGGGGATGACGGGCATTCCAGGGAACCGGGGAAAGTTACTGGAGCTCTCATTGAAGCTCCTGTATCCTTTGCCGAGGCCCTGGATCGTCTCCAACAGGCTTGGATAGGCTTCGGGATCTACGTCTGGAGAGTTGATGCTCGAGTCCACCATGCTGAAGACCTAGAAAAAGAGAAGGGGTGAGAATTCCTACTTCAGCACGGCTGTTCTCTTGCACCTGACTCCCGCCGAGGGAGATCCATCGAGATCTCTCGGAGAAAGACGGGGGACTGATTTCCCAAGATGGGAGGATGAGCGCCGGGCCGTACGCAGCAAGGGCCCCCGTCTTGGGGTTCCAAGTCAGAGATTACGGCCAAAGGCGGCCGGAAAAATAAGTTTGTTTTGGAACGGGCATTTTTGGCACAATGAGGGCCTTAAAGCATGGTGGGATTTGACAGAATAACAAGTAAGCAGCGGAGATACCTGAAAATCCGGACGTTGAGCGACGGAGAGAGGCGGAGCACTGACGGGTTGCTGGTGGCAGGAGCGAATACTCTGACGGTCTAGAGCGAGAGAGCGGGAGCAGGAAAAGTTATTCCGCCTCACTCCCCCCTTTCTTATATAATGGTGGAAAAGGGGGGAAATGAGACTTGGAGGGTCTCGCGCTGGAACCGAAGCGACACCACAACCGTCCATTCCCGTTGCGCCACGTGGAGGCCAACGTTAATCCGTACTCGTGGGCTCCTCCGTTTGTGCCACGTGTCGCCGTATATCGTCCTACGCCACGCCCCAACCGTTCGATCTCTGATCCTCAACGATCCCATCAATCCCTTCTGCAGTAGGACATCATTGTTCTGAGTTCAATCCGTCCTTTCATATTCCCCGTGGCGTTTGGCGAGATCCTAGAGGAAATCCGAGGCACGGAGACCGCCAGTCAACTCCCTCCGTTCTTTAACCAGGGACGGAAGGAGTTGAGGGGCTATTGTGGCGGATGAGGCTCGTAGGGTCGTCTGGAGATACGGTTCGATTACTTGGGTTCAGCCTATTGTGTCTGACGCCCCTCTATTGGACTGATTCACTAGACGGATGGGACGGCAAGTAGTTCGGCGGATCATCGTTGATCATGACGTGGTCCAGATCCCTCGGCGGACGTGGTGGTGTGGTTCGTTCGGCGGGTCCTCGCCGAGCCTCGTGTGTGGTCACCGCGAGGAAGCTTGGACTGTGTACGGTACAAGAAATGGGTTCGGCGGCGGCGTGCCGAACCCATAGTTCCCAGTCGCAGCCAGATTGGCCTGGCCGGCACAGTGCCTGGGCACCGAACCACCCCTATTCCCTGATGAGAAAAGGAAGTGTTGGATAGGGAGACAGGTGGCGTAGTGTTGCTTCCCTAAACAACGGGAGCAAATCGTGGAAGCAGTTTTCGGCAACCCAGATCTTTTGCTTGATTTGAGGGGGAGTGATGATCAATGCGTGATCTTCGGGGGTGGGTTGATCCATTCACTCCCTCGACCTATATAAGGGGCAAGGATGGCAAGTAAGAAAAACAACAAAATGACATACGATATAGCCTTCTCTTGAACTGACTAGACCGTCGGAGTGCCTATCCCGGATCACCACCACCCGGGTTTGGGCACTAACACGGTTGTTTCCTGTGCAGGATTTCAACCAAGGTTAGCCAACTTACTACGTCTCTCTTCAAGGTTCCATCGGAGAAAGCACGCCACCACATAACGGTAAGAACTTCAATTCCATTATTTTCATTCTAAGTCATACTTTGACATTAAATTACTTAATCATACTTTTCTAGTACAGAGAGACAATAACATTGCATATAATATACCAGGGGCAATTCTTACATAACTGTTATGCTACGTTTCTTTTCTTTGTTTCTTTTTTTTATTCTTTACGTAGTTAACTTCTTTTCTTTTCGTAATCCATTTCTACGTTTTTCATGTATTAACAGTAAGTCCAAATTCCAGTAATTAGCTCCCAGATTATGCTTTTCTCAAACTAAACAAAATTGCAGTGCACTTAACCAATTAAGAACATTCCTGCTTTTTAGACCAAAAAAAAATGTCATTTCCAGTTCCAACCTTTTTTTTTAACACGCATTTATCGTAAAGCCGAATTTTGATATTTTAACGGAAAAAAAATTATAATGGTGGTATACTTAAGTAAGTAGATAGGAGGTTTCTACCTTGCTTCTTGGCGATGGGTACGGCTACAAAAATGTTGGGTCGGAATGTGGGCAACGTGATTTCAGCCGGGTTCGGATTGATGGAGTAATTGTAAAATAAGTAAAAAAAAATTTGGAGTGGGTTTAAGTTGGTGATGAGGTGGCTAAAAGGTACTGGAGGTGGCAAGATAATTCTTCTTCTCTCCTTCCCTCCCTCTTTCGGCCAGATTCTCTTAGTCTCTCTCACTCTAGAATTTTCAAAAGAGGAAAGAAATGGGGAGGTTTGGTGGCCTGGTTGGGTCTCGAAGTATTTATAGGCGAGGACTTTCTCTTGTTTCTTTCTACTCTCGGTTCTCTCTCTTGCATAGATACATAGAAATTTATGGCTAGATTTGGAGATAATGTACGTGGTGATGATAAAAATCCAAGAGTACAACTCATCTCTCCCTCTTCCTCCTCTTGATTCTTTCTCCCGTATCACTCTCTCTAATATATGTCCCTTCTACCATAGAGTTGACAAGACTCCCTTAAAATAAGGAACTCATGGGTGATGATGGTATTTTGGATAAAATCCTCTCCATGGGGTGGTGTAGAGATAATATAGGGTGTCAGAAAATCAAATCCCCCTCTCTCTCTCTGTTACCAAATTTGTTTCTCCTCTCTCTCTCTCTCTCTCTCTCTCTCTCTCGGCCTTACTCCCTCTCTCTTTCCCTAGATTTCCCTCTGCCTCAAAATTTGTCTCACACGAAATTGATGTGATGGAAAGAGATAAAAAGGTGTTAAGAGAAGTGGTGGGTGTTGAAATGCTTATATTTGTCTATAAATTATTATGGTGTGACTTGCATACAAATATATATACACACACATACGTTATAATTCTTGGGTTTCTAGGTCTAAAGTTTAACTAGTTAGGATTTGTTTATAATGCAACACTCAAATAAATAAATAAATAAAAATACAATCGAGTAAAGGAAATTTTTATTAAACTTAAAATTTTTTTTTTGAAAAAAAAATTAGGGTTGTTACAAAAAAATTCTTATTCTAAATTTCAACATCATTCAGCATACATTATTCAACAAAAAATAAAACAAAATTCAAGTTAACAAAATAAATTAGAATTTAACCTAACAAAGACTGTTGGTCATCATGAAGACTCCAATACTCCTTCCCCCCTCAATATTCCTAAGATTAAGATGGCCGAGGAGCTCCTTTAGGCACACATCTAACCTTCCTTTCTTGGACAAAAGATGTGCTAGATAAAGAACACTACGCGTGCCAAAGCCCCTTTCTAGGAATGCCTGCACCAATCACCACCAACCAAAACCTTAGAGACCTAATCCATACTAACCATATCATCACCCCATAAAATAGACTAATTGTAATAACCTAATCAAAATTCTTCCATAATTATAATGCAATTAACGTAAACCAATTGTTCGGAGTGTTTGTAAATAGCATAGGAGAAGCGTAAGGACTGATCATGAGCCATGAAGCACAATTCCAGGGAATAGATTGGCATTATTGTCTTGACCTCATTGCCAATCATTGAGTTTGATATAGAATCCCAATAAAAAATGAAGAATCATTAGAACTAATAGTAGTACAAAATAACTAAATCAAAGCAACTACACCTTTTTGCCAATGTTTAGTAGGAGTACAAAACAACGAAATCAAAGAAACATATTGAAATTAAATCTCTGAAATGGAAAACCATGGCCAAAAAAAAAAAAGATGGTAGAAAATTTTTTATCTGTTGCTATCCGTTGTCCCTAGGAAGCCTATTGGATTTTCAAAGATTAGTAAACAAAAAAAGTAATGAACACGTTTTCTCGGAAGCCTATCAAATTAAATTAGTTAACATATGTCAAGATTTTCAAAGAAACCATTTGCAAATTTCAAAGGCGGAAATCAAATAAGAAGTTTGGATAATCAGTTCTAAATAAGATCAAACGGAAGTAGAATTAAAAAAAATCATATAAGAATAGGAATATTGTTAATACTGACAACGCTAGTTCTTCATATAAAGTTTCAGTTTTGTAAAAACAAATCCCTTGAAATTACTTTGACAGCAATTTGAAGTTTCAAGTTTCAGTTTTGTGGGAAAATTCACATGAAATTATGATGCCTCCAAAGCTTCCATTTTATATTGTCACTCCTATGAATCTGCAAATAGAAAATAAAAAGAAAATTATTAGTAACTTTGTGAAAATAAAGACTAATGTAGAAAAAAGACGATACATATTTCAATAACAAAGAAAAAACATAGAAAGTCTAAACGACTTAATGCATAAAAGAGACCTTTTGATTTTTGTAGATCAAACATATAAGTTTCAAATAAAGAAGAGATTTGTTAGTAAAGAGTTCTCTTCATTAACTCTTCCAATTATTTGTTTCCATTTGAAACCAAATTGCCAAATAAGTCGAAAATCATGGGATGTGATAATCAATCCTGTTAAAAATTAGTCACTTTAAAAAAAAAAAAATGGGTAACCAATTCCGGGATTACCAAATGAGAAACTTTAAAAAAAAAAAAAAATAGGTTGTTCTTTTGAAATCTGACCCCACAAAATCAAGAGGAAGAAAAATCACAGAATGTTAATTACCAAATTTTACAAAAGATTCCTTTAGAAACTACTTTAAATGGTAATGGGGAGTACTCCTACCGTTTTCTTTGAAAAAATGCTACCTTAAGGATAATAATTATAGGATGACTTTGCCATGTTGATGATTTATATTTCCTTTTCAGTTTAGAATTCTCAGAAGTCATGGGATAAGACTATGGAATGTAATATTAGTATGGTATTTACCAAAACACCAATTTATAGAACGAATGGCGAAAATTTATGCAGAAGGAGGGGATAAATCTTGAGTGTTGGTTATCTATTAGATTCAAAAGCAACTCTGTTTTATTATATAGATGTACTTTCTTTTAATAATAGTTTTGTTGGATTGTTTTTAAAATTTCAGGATATCAATTTAATGATAGAAATTAATTAGGAGTGAGACTTAAGTATTTCTATACACAAGATCAATCTTTAAGTTCCCCTATTTTCTGTACCTTTAGTTATTTTGATTATTTGTTGCATAATCCCTCTTAGAGCATCCACAGCGGAATAAGCAAAAGTGAATAATCAAATCATGCCACATCAGATTTTGATTATCCATTTAGAGGTTGCTAAAGTTAACAATGTCAAGTCTCACATTGGTTATTTTTTACCATAATCAAAACCAATGCAATCATTGCTTCCTTCCATGAGTTTTCTCCAAATTTTTCCCCTT
This sequence comes from Rhododendron mucronatum var. ripense, assembly GCA_019656295.1. NCBI lineage: Eukaryota > Viridiplantae > Streptophyta > Magnoliopsida > Ericales > Ericaceae > Rhododendron > Rhododendron mucronatum. The sequence continues at coordinate 2,757,942 of BPLT01000004.1, read as the reverse complement.
CATTTCACTTAAATCTTTTGAAAAACTAGTTTTTGAGAAACTAGTTCATGTTAAAAATAGTTTTTATAAAAAAATATTTGTTCTTGAAAAAAAAAGTCAATTAAACAGTTTTTGGAAGGAAAAAAACAGTTGGATAAAAAAATAGTTAATGAAAAAAAATGTGTAAAAAAGTAGCATTGTGTAAATACAATTTTTTAAAAAATAATTTTTAAAAAATTGAAGAAACAGTTTTCATAAAAAAATTTAAAAAATAGTTCATATAAAGATTGTTTTATTTTTTTTAGAAAAAGTTTCTAAAAAGAAAAGTAAGAATAGTTTTTTATAATTATTTTTTGAAAACATTGTTGAGAGATAAAAATTTTGTGTAATGATAGGTGTACTTGATTGATAAAATATGGGGATCACTAAATTTGGTTATTGGCTAAAGGTTGCTAGTTTTGATTATTCAAAAGCCAAAATTTGATGAGTTGCTAAAAGGTTGTTAAATTTGGTTATTCCAATGTGAGCACTTTTTTGAACAAATATTGTTAACTTTAACAACTTTTTATTTTGTTTATTCCACTGTGGATGCTCTTAACATTTTGTAGTAAGTGTTTGTTTACGCAAAGATTCTACTACATAGATAGCGATGCCGGGTCCGCTATTTTTTTGAATGGTCTAAAATCTGAATGATAAGTTAGAAGATCGGATTGAGCACTTAAAGTTATTTGATTGAGCAAATTTTCATGGGTTCACTAGAAAAAATAGTTTAAATTTAATGAACGACTCATATCGTTTATGAGGGATTCGTAATGGACCCTACATCACGATCTATTAGGGGTGAGCAAAATATCCGTCATACCGTGAATCCAGTCCAAACCAATCCAAACCGAAAGATTTGGTTCGGTTTTTTAGTAGTATGGTTTGGTCATGGTTTAAAAAAATTAGAAACCGCATTATATGATTTGGTTTGTGGATTCATGTTCACGGTTATGGTTCCAAACCGATCCGAACCGTATAATATATATATATATATATATATAATGTGTATGGTTATATATATTTTAATTATGATTCACCAAATAAATATGGGAGCCTACTTTCCTAATTTATTGATCCTATTATATCCAACAATATTTAGTTTTTCAATTCCTATTCCTATAATTCTTCGACTACCATTACCAAGACTTAATTACCCTAACTTTCTGTATAAGAAAACCTATTCCTATACTATATAAACCTAATGTACTAATGTAGCATCCATCTCTTTGCCCTTTTATTTGGTTAAACTATTTTAAGATGTTTAATAAGTGGTATTCTTAGTTGATTCATTTTAGTGACTTATCGGTATTTCGTTTTATTTGTTTGAGGCAATTATTGGTATTCTACTCTTAAATTAGTTGGTTGATGTTAGTTTGTTTTAAGAATTTGAATGAAATTGATTTTAATATAAGTTTTTTTTAATTTAATGTCGTAATTTTAAGTACTTCAAATATTTTTTTTTGGAGATGATAGCTTAGTTCAAAGCAAACCGTGGTTAAAACCGAAACCGAACCGTAGTCTAATGGATTGGATTGGTTTGGTTCTATGCGTTTTGTGGGTTGGTTTGGTTCTCGAAATTTATAATCCGTAGGTATTGGTTTGATTCTTACTTTACAATAAAACCGAACCAAACCGGACCATGCTCACCCCTACGATCTATGTAGAATATGGGCGTATAATTTCTGTGTGAACGGTCGAACTCTTCCGTGGATAGCCTTACAATTCCATTTCTCCTTTATCCGGTACTGGGGTTTTCTAACAAAAAGAGGTTTGGGGGAAAGAAAAAAAAAGGTTAAAGGGAATGTGGTCCCATACAAAGAAAATGGCCCAAAGAGTTATCAAATGAAGTGAATCAGATGCTTAAAAAAATGGGGGCCACTTGGCGGAGTTAGCATTAGCACTTTACTACATCATGAGTCATGACCTACACAAAAGTGAGCTAATTATTTATTTATTTAATCGGGGCAACAATGGTGGTTAAATATCACATTTTTGTTTGCAGAGCATGCATAAGCGTTAGGTGAGTAGGGAAAGCATCAATTCGATCTAGACCATCTTACAATCATTCCCTCCCTCAATTGAGTCGTAATTCTTTTGTGTAAGATAATAAAGAAAGTACTAACAATTATCGAGGTACAATTGGTGATTAGTCTAAGATATGTACGTAAGTCGGTCCGGACATTTGATAATTGATTATTAGAAATATAAAAAAGAAAAAGAAAAAAAGAACCTCCCTCATTTTACCGTGTTGTTCCATTAATCCATGTATCGGAAAGTGTGGGTTTCTTTAATTACAACATGAAATCTCAGTTGATGCAAGATCAAGGGCAAATGATCATTTTTTTAAACAAACAAACAAGCTCAGTTTGATGTATATACGAGACCTCAATTTACACAAGACACAAAAAGAAAAAACATAAATGAAAATCACACACAAAATTAATTAGTAGTTACTAGTATTTCATTGATGATGATGATGACCGAATAAATCATTCCACAAAAACATTCCTGGAGAAAGTCCTAGACGGATCAGCAAACCGAGCCGAGAAGGAGCGACAGAGAATATCCGGCTCCATCTGCCTGGATTCTTCCTCGAAGTTTTGCAGATAAGTGTCGTGATCATACAGCCAAACAGGAGAATTGGAATTGCTCTTTTTATTCTTCTTCTTCTTCCCTTTTTCTCTCTTAATTTTTCTCCACAAATCCAGCCAAAAGTGCGACTCCCGATCGGCTTCTGCGTAGCTCCGGCCTAATCGGAGGCTGCGACTGCCGGTCTTTTGCCAATCCTTGTTTCCCATATGCAACCAAGATGGAATTGTTTCCCCTGAAGTTCCCAATCCTTAGTCGTGTATATATACAGATCACGGAGTAGCTAAAGGGAAAAAGATATGCCTATAATATATAGGAGAGAGAGAGAGAGAGAGAGAGAGAGAGAGAGAGCGAGGTTAAAAGATTTTGAGCGCGCAGTTGGCAGCTCAGCTCTTATCTTGAAACCCAGGCTTGGCTTAACTGAATTAACGGTTATAGAACTTGTGGAAGAGATGTCTTGATTGTTTTTGGGGTCTATCCAAAGCTATTTTTAAGGGATATTGTAAAAATAAAGCACATTTTCTAACCTAATATATATATTTTTTAATCTGGAATGGTTGTAAAGTATAAACCAAACACTTGTGTCGAATAATTTTCTTTATAACGAAGTGTTTGGATCACTTTGCGCATCTCTATTATCTCGAAAGCCTTGGAATTATTAATTTGGGGATTTATCACGCAATTGTCATACAACACCAAATAAATCAGAAATGACATAAAACATTAAAATCGTGAACAAAATCAAAGAAATATAAAAATAATTAGAGTTAGGAAAATAGCATGTGAGATCAATGAGATGCATGTCTCAATGTTCTAGGTTTTGATCCCTAAATACAACTCATAGATCTCACATAGTGTCTCCACATTGTAGGTACAATGGAAGATGGACCAAATCTTTCTCTAATTAATTAAGCAGATTATGTAGAAAAATTTAATGATGAGAAGGGTGAGTAATTTCGCGCACTCTAGATGCTCAAATTCATGTGGAATAATCCTTCTGTTCCGGGGATCCCCCCCCCCCCCCCCCCCCCCCCCCCCCCCCCCCGAGTTCCCCTATTGAATTTTGATATCTGAGCCGCTCAATGTAATCAGAACGTGATTTTAAGCATATCCGCTAGAAATCAGCAAAAAAAATGACCGGGAAGGGTTTCATCTGAACAGTTTTTTATTGAACTTTATTGAACGGTTCAATAAAAAACTATTCAAATCAAGCCCTTCCCGATTGCTTTTTTGCCAATTTCTCGCGGACACCCTTAAAATCACATTCTGAACACATTGAGTAGTTTAGATCATCAAAATTTGATCGAAAAGTATGAGTTTAAGATTTGGGGTGTTTTTTTAGAGGTCCTTGGAACCGCCCCGAAAAAAAAAGGTAAACAAATGAAAAGACACAACCCTTGAAAAAAAAAAACTCTTCATTTAAGGTATGCAAAATGAGAAGACATGTCTCTTGAAAATTCCTTCCATTCGAACTCTATAAAATAAAAAGACATAAAAGTTCATTTAAAATAACAATAAATTTAAAATTAGTTCCTAATGTATTAACAACAGAGAATTTAAATGGGGAAATGATAATATCAAAACTGTTTTTGTTTGTGCCAAAATTATAGTGTATAAAAGTCTTGTACTAACACTATTTGAATGGAAGATGAATGGTTTACTTTTTTCCTTTTGAAATCTTAGCAAATTAGTTTCTTTAGAAATCTTAGCAAATTAGGAGTAGTAGAATGGTGAAAAGAATAAATAGTGTATTGCAAGTTTCAGCATCAAAGAAACCTTACCCTTTTTGTTTTATGTGCTCACTCGAGATTGATAATGTGACACTGTTGCAGTTATTTTTACTGAAACACCATTTGCGTTATGGAAAAGCATAGATCTTCATTAAATAGTATTGATAAGCTGTATTCATGTTTTTTTTTTTTTTAAAGCTCCAAATTCACACTAAGGTTAACTTCAATTGATTTCTCCCCATTCCATTTTTTATGGGAAAATTACATTAAACCCCCATCAACTAACACCCATTTCTGAGTTGCCCCCTAAAGTATAAACTTTGACACTTAACCCCCTCAAAGTTTGTGTGTTATGGTAGTTAGCACCTTCCGCTAACAATCCGTTAGGGGCTTGGATGGAAAATGGTCAGCTGATGAGCACATGATCAACAACCTTGTATTTTGAGACACACTAGAATGGTACACATCACCCTCATCCTCTCTCTCTCTCTCTCTCTCTCTCTCGGTCTCGGCTCCCACTGCATCTCCGGCGAATGAACTCCATAGCAATAACCGCATCTTCCCCTTCCTCTTACTTCACCAAACTTTGATACCCTAACCCTCTCTCAACCTTCACCCTAACTCTCAGCCGACTGATGGAACTCAAAGTCTATCGTGGCGATCAACATGATGTGGAACTTGGCCTTTGTTGTGGTGATCACGAGTGATGATGGCTTGCACGACGGGCTAGTGGTCGAACATCTCGATTAGGGTTTGGATCTACTTGTAGGCGTTGCAGTGCTTGATGTATATGGTTCTGGTGTGGCTGGAGTATAGGAGGAGGAACTTGAGTAGGTTGCGGGGCGAGAAGGCAACGGGTGTGCGGCTAGATTCGTTGCCAGACGGGAATGAAAGTGAGGGTGACGACGCGGTATGGGCGTTGGGGATTAGTACTCGGCCGAGGTTACTCCTTCGTCGATCTCGCTTATGCTTACGCCTACATTCTTGGCATTACTCCTTCATCGATCCTCCAAACCGAGAGAGTCTCCGTCGTCCACTCCTAAAAGCGTCTTCCCTGCCTTGAATGGTGACCCCTCTGCCTTTCCTCTGCTTTTGTTGAATTTGGGAGGTGGTGTAGGTAACAAAATTTCATTCGATTATCGCGGGCTTGATTTTTTATTTTGATTTGGATTTGGATTTTGTGGACTGATCTAGAGTTCCATGGATGGAAGGGAGGTCTATGTAGTGTTTGAGATGGGACATGGTGTTCGGATTTGTTGAGATGGGCAGTTCATGGGGTTGTAGGTAATCAAAGGATGACGACAATGGGTATTGTGGAAGATGATTGTGTTGGCAATGGTTGAAGGATAAAAGGTAAATGCCAATTTTTCGTTAACAGGGTTCACTCTATTTTGGATCCACGAACTTTGAGGGGGTTAGGTGTCAGAGTTTATACTTAGGGGGCAACTCGGAAATGGGTGTTAGTTGAATGGGGTTTAATGTAATTCCCCCTTTTTTTTTTTATTATCATTCCCTTTTTCTATAAGTGGCAATAAATGGGTTTGGGCGGGTTGAAACGGGTTGCGGGTCAAATGTGGGTCAAATAGTAAATGGGTTGAAACGGGTTGGGTCGAATATGGGTCAAGCCAAACCCAAAACTGCCCGACCAGACCCGACCAGTTTTCTTCTTCTTCTTCTTTTTTCTTCCTTTCTCCCCCCTTCCCGATCGTTCCCTTCATTTTTTTTTCGTTTTCAAATATAATTTAGACCTCAAATTTTTTCCCCCATCATACACACAAAATCCATCGATCACGTCACACCATTCAAAAAACAAGTATTGAACCCATTTTAGGCTTAAAAGTGTCGAAATTCAATTTTACTTTATTTTTGTCTTGTACTTTTCAGGAACGAAAAATAAACAATGGCAAGATAACTTTGACGAGGAGTCAGAGGCTTAAAAAACTTAAAGAAGTATTGAAGCAATTAGAGGCTAAAAACACTTAAAGAATAAGGTTTTTACATTTTTTTTTCCATTTTCAAACAATAACATAACTTCGACGAGGATTCCACCGATTGTACAATTTCGGTCTTCGTTGCATCCACTGAAGTCACCACCAATATTCTAGAGAGCGCTAAGTGCATTCTCTTGAACTTAACTTAAATTTAAAAATTTTGTCTTTATTTGAATTTTTTTCGCATTCTTTAGTTTTGCGCCAAACTTTTATGGGTTATTGATTCGTTTCGACGAGAGGAATTAAAAAAGTAAGAATTTTTTACTTTTACCCAAGTATTTTGAGAAATAACCCATTTTTAGCAAAAAAAATGTCACTTATTTTGCTAAAAAATGGTTATATCTTAAAATACTTGGGTAAAAGTAATTATTTTTTTATTTTTTCGATTCTTCTCGTCGAGACAAATTAATAATCCATAAAAGTTTGAAGCAAAACTAATATATACAAAAAAAATTAAATAAGGACAAAATTCGTAAATTTAAATTAAATTTAAGAGAACGCATTAGGCCAAAATGTGGTGGAGAGAGAGAGAGAGAGAGAGAGAGAGAGAGTTGGTGAGTTGATCGAATAATGAAACCGGAAAATGGTTTTGTCTGGTAGAACCGTATAGGAGGTGGGACAAGGTAACAGACTGTTTTTTAATTCAAACTCATATTGAACTCATTTTCAACCTATCTAAACCCATATCAACCCCGTTATGTAATATCGGTGGGTTGGGTTGGGTTATGAATGGACGGATTGAACGGGTTAGAAAAATATGGGTTGAGATTGCCACCTCTACCTTTTTCATTTCAATCTAGTTTTATACTTCCTCTGTCCCAATTTAATTGTCACTTTTGCGAGTTTGTTCCACTTTTCAATTGAGTATCTCTTGTAATTTATAATGTTTTAGGTAATTTTGAAAACATTGTATTATAGAACAAATCGAGATCTATCAAATAAGATCCATATTTGATATAAAATTTATTATCAATTTAAAGATATACGTAATTTTTTTATCCGGTTTGAATAGAACTGAAACAAATAAATTGGGACGGAAGGAGTAGCACTTACAAGTCTTCAACGCATAATTACCCAAAAAGAAGTCTTCTAACATTTGAGTTTAACGGCGGCTTATCGGCTCAAGCCATCAACGCCATATGAAAGTAGTACTTACAGTACTAGGCGCGTGGTATTCGGGCCAACAAAAACAATACTATTACTCCTCGAAAAAGCCGAAAGATAGTCCGCCCGACTCCGCCGAAAGACTGCGGTAGCTGCACATGGAAGATTCCCTTCACCCTCCGTAGGTATAATTATAAATTCGTCAACAAAAGAACTGGATCACACGTCAACAAATGTATTTCAAGCACACCTAAAAGGCTAAAGGTGGAGCGCAATTTTGATCACCTTCTTTAAAAAAATTAAATATTCTTATTTCTATTATTAATTAAAATAGTTTAGGCCCCATTTATGTAATACACTTTTAGGTAATCATCTAATGTAATACACTTTTAGGTATTCATTAGATCACTTTGTAGTGAGATCTATACCATTTTAACTAATAAGAAGGATGGTGATGTTCACCCTCTTAAATAAAGGGGTGAACAAAACTCAACTCCTAAAAGTGCACAAATTTCTGATGTGTATGAGCTTCACATCTACCATATTGTAAAAGTCATGTGTATTGGACAATTACAGATACATCTGCCTCTAAATGCATTTTTATATGGAGTTTTATAGGTCGACCCTAAAATTAGGCTCAAGCCTAAATTAGTCCCCACACATATTATCGCTACCCGATATAGTCTGGCCCATTATTTAGAACAAAAATACCCCTCAAGTCATATATACAATTCACATTGTTCACATATACAATTCAGATATACAATTTCACATAGTTCACATGGGTAAAAAAAGTTACTTATAGAACATAACAAAACCTATCTAGGTTCGACAATAATATTTAAGGTTGGAATAAAGCCGAAGCTAAAAAATATGACCAGTCTCTAATTTTCTATTTTAATATTCGTTCATGGGATTGCTTAAACTCAAAAGTGGCAAGTCCAGTGAGTGCTTGGGTAATGGTAGCCTCCTGTGACATAATACCTTTTTCAAATAGGGCCATATGGGGTCTAGAAAGGTGGTTTCATAAAAAAAAGAGTATTTATGTACTTTTATGTTATTGAATTTTTTGTGATTAGAAAATAGGTTTATCAGAAATCCATTGTTTACACAAAAGAAGCATATTAATCTTTTCATGTCCAGCATAAATTTAATAATAAACTTCAAGAGAAATGTATCCATATGTGTTTCAGTTGAGCAATATAACGATTTTTTGAAAAACTTAATTTTTTAAAGGCTAGCACAAATTTGAAATTTTTTTATAAGACAAACGTATTCAAATCATAAATGTTATTTCATTCATGTATAATATATCAACGAGTTGAACAAAATAGAAGGGAATGGAGCCAGATGAACAGAGCATGGTGGCAGGTTTGGTGATGGGTTGGGATATTAGGACTAGGGCCTATTCGATTGAGGGATAAAATAAGATGGGATTGTGGCCAATAGATTATTAGTCCAGAAAATAAATAGTCCAACTTTCCAAGGGCGATTTGGTAGTGTAGTCCTTATCATTTAGTTGTTTGTGCATATGATTACCTTAGAAACAAGTACTAATATCGTGTCTATCTCATATTTTTTGTTTAAAAACTTCTAGACAAAGAAAATTAATGGCTCAATTGGTTGTCTTGCCCTACGTAATTGTTTATCAAACATTATTCAACCATCGTAATTGTTTAAACTAGCTATCAGGGGGTGTAAATGGTTTTGGTTTGGTCCAATTTCAAGCATTTTTTCAAAAGAAATTGGACATTTTGGTTTGAACATTGTACAAACCAATCCAATCCAATCCCAACCAAACCAAATATTAATGATTCAATTTTGTTTGGTTTAGCCAATTTATTCCAGATTCCAATTTGTTACTCATGGTGAATTTTATAAGAAAGACTTGATTTTCTGAAATTGGAATCACATGCAGTTGCAACTGCCAATAAACCTCCACTAGAATTCTTTCCTCCCTAACTACTAACTATGGTCGCCCCATGATTCAACTTCCCTCAAATGTGTTAGTTTGATTTAAGAGAGGTTAATGTCGCAAGTTTAGAAACATTATTCATTCATTTGAAAAATTCAAGTTACTGATGTTGGCAAGGACTTGATTGAAATGAACGGCTTAGATCATGAGATTGTGGTAGGTGTTGTCTTGCATCAGATATGGGTCAAGACTAATGCCAAAATACCACTTGTTTCCACTAAAATTCAAGTTCATGCAAGGAGACGCTGCATTAAAAACAATCATATACAAAAATGCAAAATATAACCAAAATATAGCCCACACAAGAACCAGCTTTACATTCAGCGCCTAGTTCCATATCCAAAATTATGTTTCTCCCAACCCCAAGCATCAAGAAAACTGATTCTCTTTTTCGTTGGAGGACTTCTCATACCATTCTAAATATGCACGATGAGAATTTGCCTTAAAACTCTTCCCTATATACGGACGGGAAATGCAACTTTTGGTATGGGTATTTCATCTACTTCTGCAACGCAAACACCGAAAAGAAGAGGGATCAGTAGTGAGAATGACAGAATAAAATCCATCAGGAATAGATACTTGAATACATTCTCAACATCTTTTCTACTACATTAGAGTTTATACCAAAAATAGAAGATACTGTAGCACACAATCAAGGAACGTGTACGTTTCACATACAAGAGGAGAAACTCAAATTAACCATAATAAGAGCAAAAACTTCTATAAACATAAACAAGGATAATACTCCAGTTCCTACAAGTAGAACTAGAGAAGAAGAGTAAATTCTCAACGTTACTTTCCAAAAGCAAATGTTGAGCACTACAAAACACTGATCAAGACTCAGCTACCAATCATACATCCATTCCGTCAGCATATTTAAGAACTAAGAAGGCAGCCAAACTAAACAAACCTTCATTGCAAGAAAAAAATTACCTTAAACGAGTTAATTTCACTGTCATCCATAGTTAATTTCACTTCCATCCCCTAAACTATTCAATGAATGTTGCCGATAAAAAAAAACTATTCAATAAAAAGCCCACTGGGTCCTTCAACTAAGAAAAGTGTTCCTGGTCCCCTATGAAGCACCGACACCTCTAGAGGTCGAAGTATCGCAGTGTCGGGACACGGGACAAGGCGGGGATACGTATGGGACATCACGTGGCATGTCTCATAATTTAATTTAAATTTTTTACGGGGACACGACTGGGGACACGGGAGGGGCTAAATTGTAATTTTTAAAAAAAATTTAGGGGCCAAACTATATTTTTAAAAAAATTTGGGATCAAACTGTAATTTTTTAAAATTTTTGGGTCAAACTGTAATTTTTTTAAAATTTGGGGCCAAATTGTAATTTTTTTTAAAATTTCTGGGTATCAAACTAAAATTATGTCTCTTGTCATGTTCGTATCCCCATTTTTTTTGAATTTCCATGTTCGTGTCCGTTCATCATAGCTGGTCCCCCAATTAATAGAAACCTAATCCAGTTAGCCCTTTTATGAACAAGCCGTATTACAAGTTGATGGACGCAGCTAACGATTCCGTTCTCAAATCCTTATTTTTTCAGTACCCACTACCAAAACCCACAATATTTTTTTTATGATATTACCAAAGAGCCCTTGTCTTCTCTATCCAAACCCTAATCTCATTTCACCACACCCCCGATCTCCACCGGCAGCCAATGGCCTCCCCTCAAGTCATCTTCCACACTTCGTTCGAAGCACCACCAGGCCTCTCTCTCATTTCTCTCTGACCGCACTCTCTCCCCTTCTTACACCACTACCAAATCAGAAACTACAACCACCACATCCATTCTCTCTGCCCCATCTGCTCAGTGCACAGAAGCTAAATACATGCAATCTACCCTCACCCCTCCTTTTCCCATGGTCTAGAATTTTGGTCATTCAACCTCTTCTCCTCCTTTGAGCTCTTTTGCCTCTTAGGACCCTGATCTGTCTCACAGTCAATATTCTCCACGTGATCGTCGTCCATTAGTAAAACTTGGTTTCACTAATAAATGTTTCTCCTTTTCCTACAGTTCCTTTTTATCTCGTATGCACACTTTGAACCTACATGCTAACTCATTCTTGCCATGAAGGAAGAGCTCACTGCGCTTGTTAAAGCACACACTTGGGAGTTTAATTCCATTCCTAGCGGGAGAAAATCTCACTGGCCAAAAATGAGTTTACAAAGTCAAGACCCATTATGGTGATTCTTTAGAGTGGTATATAGCCCACTTGGTTGCAAATGGGTTACCCATGAATATGGGCATTGATTACAAGGAGAACTTTATTGCGGTTGCCAAGATGACCACTGTTCCTACGTTTGATTTTCCTTTTTGCTGTGTAGCAGTGGCATCTTGTAGTTGGATGATAAAAACTCATTTCTCAATGATCTTCTCTTTGAAGAGGTCTATATGCACCAACCTCCGAGTTTCTCATTCCCCTAGCATTTTTGTTGTCCATGACAAGCGCTTTGTGGCCTAAAGCAGTCTCCTCATGCTTGGTATGACCGTTGGCAGGATGTAGCTGTACGGATTGGTTTTCAGTCTGGGTGCCCATGATTTTGCCAACTCTTCGTTCATCGTACCTCTCATGGTTTGTTCTCCTTTTGTTTTATGTGTATTATATGATCATTACTGGTTCAGATTGTGCTGCCTAATCGTTATGTGAAGCATCATCTCTTTTATAGTTTGTAATGACAGATTTGAGTCTCCATCGATATTTTCTAGGCATTGAGGTCGCCTATTCTTCTGAAGGCCATCTCTTGAAATCTATTGCTTGGAATTAAGGTCATAGGTAGCGCCCCATAAAAAGCACACCTTTTGATACACGCTTCATATTCTGTGACATTATTGGAGCAAGGAGCTGGTAGGCTAACGGGGGCCGAATGCGTATTCATTAGGAAACGAGTGACCTAGGCCAGGAACAAGAGTGGATGGGATGAGGAATGTCAGAATCTAAATATGCAAATGAAATCCTATATCATGCTCATGTCACTAACGACAAAATAGTTGACTCACCTATTGGATTACATGTTGAATTCTCTACTTTAGAGGGTGTTCCACTTGATGATCCGACGGAATACCCTGAGCTAGTGGGCTCTTTAGCGTATCTTATTGTGACTCAACAAGACATTTCCTATGTTGTTTACATTGTTAGTCAGTTTGTCTGTCTCTGCTCCTCCTACTCATTTGGATGCTTTGTTCCGTATTTTGTTGTATGTTCAGGGTGCTATATCTTCAGTGTTTACTCCTACCTTCCACTTCGAGTTTGACTCTTTGTGCTTATGCTATAGATGTATCTCTGATCGAAAGTCCACATTTGAATTAGATGTTTTTTATGCAACTTTTATTTCATAGGAAAGAAAGATGCAATTTGTTTTACTCACTCCGCTGATGCAAAACATCTTGCCATGTCCAAAACAAGTGTTTGATCTTCCTTCTTCCACGCCTCTTTATTGTGGTAGTTAGAATGCTATTCAAAATCTCTACTGCCTCCCAATATTCCATGAATCATCAAGAGGAACACCATTTGAAGTAGAAAACTCAACATGTAAACTTATAGTCATTGGGATGCTTTGTTACGTATTTTATTACATGTTCAACGTGTTATTCTTCAGTGTTTACTCCTATCTTCTACTTCGAGTTTGGCTCTCCGATAAAAGTGCACATCTGAATTAGGTGTTTTTCTGGGTCACTCTTATTTCATAGGAAAGAAAGAAGGAATCTGTTTTGCGAATATCTTGCAATGCCTCCATGGTAGTTTGGCTTTGATGGTTTTTTCTGATATCGGTGTCTGTCTTCCTTCTTTCATGCCTTCTTTCTATTCAGATTCTCCACAAGACAATTTTCCGTGAGCGTAGTAAGCATATTGTGATTGCTGCATATTTTGCCGGGCACTATAGATCTACATCTACTGGTCTTCTGTCTTTGCTGGAGTCGGCTGATTTCTTCACTTAAGACCACATTGTTTGTTTGTTGCTTCGCAAACTCCTCAATATAGTCTTTTTGGTTTGTGTCATGTGTAGGGGTTTCTCACTTTCTCTCTATAATCTAAGAACTATAGTTGCATCTTTAATCTTTCAATAAGCAATATATTCCACAAGCTTAGGAAGGTATTTTGTTCACCATTTACCATTTGGTGTATATTAAAACATACATATAAATACAAATATATTATGGGGATCCATTTTGTATAGTTGTGACATTGGTGTAGTTTTCTCCTAGCTTGGATAATTTTTTGGTTTTGTAGGTTCTTGCATAAGCAATTGGTTTGCCATCTTGCAAGCTCAGGTGGCTTTGTTCCACCCTTTGTTGTTGTTGTTGTCTTGTTCATTGATGGCATGCTCTTGATGCCTTTTAATGGATTATTTGCTTATCGAAAAGCTATGTAAAATGAATTTGGGAGTTAATATAGACTGGACTCAACTTCCAGAGAAGAGGATGGTGCAGAATTGAGCAAATTGTGGACGGGGGAGTTTAAGCAGGTGTGACTGTTTCATCCAAGTAGGACACTCAATCGGTTCCTCTTTTCATGCAAGGCATAAGTGAGAATTTTGTATTGAGAAGTGGAGTACGATGATTAATAAGATTGGTGTTTTATGACAGCAAGTTGCCTGTAGGTATTGGCTGATTGGAGGCAAAATAAGTGGGTCTATTGATTGTTTTGTGAAACCATGAAGTTTTGAAAAAATTGCTGGTTAATGTGTTGGGTTTTTTTGGGGCGGACAAACTCAGTTTCTTTATAGAAACCAATTTTCTATCCTCACAATGTTGGCTGAGAGGGAACTGTATATTTCCTCCTAATGTTATCCTCTGAAAGCCATCGAGCTACTAATTCATTTTTCTTTCGGTCCTATGAATAAAGGCTAAAAGGGCACTGAATTCGGTAAGAAAAATTGTCTGGAAAAGTCCAAATAAAGGGGATCTTGGTCATTGTCTACGGATTTTGGGGTAGTGAAAAGTGTTATCTAGGTTTCAGAAATCCACTAGAGGGCTTAATCATTGAAGAGCATCTCAGAAGGAAGATCACCTTTTAGCTCACAGTCCCTCCAAATTTCTTAAACCTTTCTTCTTGTCCACTAGGATAGGAGGCCTTTAATTTTGGTCTGTGACCTAAAAAAGCTTTGGTCGTGTCGGTAAAAGAAACAAGACCCGGAAGCCCAAAGATGCTGATAGGGGAAGTAGTTTAGGTATTGACTCCAATGAACCTATATAACTGTAATTACAATTTGAATTTTTATCGAACATGAAAACTGGGAAAGATTATTGCTGTAATAGGGATTTTCACTGGTAGAACGTATCAAAGGCCTGGGTTGGAAAAGGAAACATCTAGATTTAAAATAGCAGTACGATAGATATGACCTGGATCTACTTGATGTTTTGGTCTCTTGTTGAGAGCATTATCTTAGTTCATTTCTTACGATATTGTTCAATTTGTCGTGGAGTTCATGTTAATTAGCTCAATCACTAATTTATGACAACCTATAGAAGGAATAAATTAACTATGTTGCTGTATAAGTAAAAGATATATCAATGATTTAAGCAAAAGCTGTTTAGTTATATAAAACTAATGACACAATGTTAGCCTCTATGTTACCAGAAAATGCACCCCAACAATTTCCATACTGAATCACATCTCCCCGAAACATGATACCCCTCCGTTATCAAAATGGTAAATTTAGCTATCCTAAGAGACCCCCAAAGGTTTTCTGCTGTTTTATGGTTGAATGATGTTTTTTCCCTGCTAATGTTTGCTAATAACCATTGAATGTGGTTTTACGCCTGCTTGATGTGCAGAGAGGGTTCCCACTTACGAAATTTCTTTATTTGCAGTCCTCTTATTGGAAGCATTGCACCTCCTCATTTCGTTCAAAAGAAGTCAGCATTTGTTGGCCATCTATCCATCGATATAAATAAACATCAAACGCAAAGGGAATGGGTATGATATGTCCGGCCCCCTATGGCTTATGTTTGTAAAAGACCCAGTCTCACTTTCATGTGGCACACTTGCACGCCCATAATTTTTCCCTTGAACATCTTATGTCGTTTCTTTTTCTACTAGTCACATTTTTGTGCAGAAAGAAGCTTTATCAACTTCACATTATTCTCAGTCAAACAATATTGAATATGAGATGGCCATGGAATGGTGCTTGCTGCAGTCAAAATCGAAACTTTGGTGGAATAAGTTTTACATAGTATGGTTTACTATCTATATCATGCTTCATGCAAACCAGTATTGCTGCCTTCATATCATGCAAGTTTTTGAACTGATTATTTTGGATTCGTGAAGCAACAAGGCGAAGAGTTGAGAAAATTCAAGCCCAATCTCAAGTTGAAGTAGCATCAGTTGTAATATCTTCCAACTTTTCTTGGTTAGTACCTACAAAAGAAGATTCCTCTTCTTCCTATCATTGTGTGATAAGACGAATGATCATTTAACTTATATTTTCCGTTCTTGCACTCATCATGTCTACCATCGAAATGGAGGTTTTATCTTTATGGTTTTCACAACAGAGTAAATGCGAGTCTCCCTTGTCATAGTATATTTCGGTAATGACTCTTCGTAATCTTACATGTTTCTATGTTTCTTGGAGTTAGTTTCACTTCGACGTAATAAAATTGTTCACTCCTAGTAGCGTCTACCGCCACAACCAATCGTTCGTCCCTGAACCCCCATCTCTGCCAGCTAGCCCCACCCTTCCCCCACTGTCTTTCAACCCTTGTCCTCTATCCGAGAGGGAACTTAAGAGGTGAGGTCGAAGCACAAATTTTTTCAAGAAATCTTTTGATGACCTGGCCGCCAGATTGTGTTAAACAGAACGGTGGCAATTGGAATCTTAGTTGCACGAAGTGGGGTAAAGGTGTGAGAGCGGGAGTGGACGAATAAAGAAGATCCCAAAAGTACAATCATTTTAGGGAGTAAGAACATGAGCTGGTGTTACAATATATGCTTTTCTTTTGGAGATATCATAACTTGGGCTAAACATATGAATTAAATTGGAGACCAATTTATAAAGCCAAGTGATAAATCCTTGTTTTTCTATATAAAGATCATACATAAGGAGTGTGCTCCTAGGGAGTGGGTGCCCGTCAAGCTCCTTCATTGGGAGCGCACGAGCGTGCTCACTTTAGGAACTCCTTGCTCCTAAGATTGGAATATCAGACACATCAAGAGTAGAACTATACACTTGATGAGGCACATCAAAAGGGAATGGATCAATATGATCCAAATTTTCTAGACTAACGCGTAATTTTAGATGGAAAGAGAAATATAGTAAACACTCAAGCAACGTAGCATGTAGAGACGTATACAACTGTAAAGTTAGTTAGCTGTTCATAAAATCAGTAGCCTTTTTGGTCAATACCATAACCCAGGAAGATACATAAGCCACACACTTACCACTACACTATGTCCTACTTGAAGAGCAGGATAAAAAGAGTACAGAAGAGAATAGTTAGAAACCTAATTACAAAAATGCTCATAACCAGAAATACCAACTAGCAAGAGAGTGAGTACTTGTTTCAGAAGATAATTGAGCATAATCTTTCCCTAGAACACGGGGAATAGATGAAGATAGAAGGATAGACCTAGCTTTTGCAGTTGAGTTCTACCTTAGGACCTTATAACATGGTATCTAAACTAGGTATTAGAGATGGAAATGATGCATGCCTCTGGCCTACATGTGAAAGGTGCCGCCAAGTGAGCATGCTGGGTGTCAAAGTAATGCGAAGTCTAGGCGTGAGGGCACACTCCAACAACTAGCTTGGTATTTATGTAGCACAAACACAGACATGGATACGAACATAGGCATGGACACGGGAATTCTAAAAAGATGGAGATATAAATATGGTGGGGGACACACCACATATACATTTATTTAGATGTCTATTAATGCTTGTCCGTGTACTACAACACGAATGGGCTATAGCAAGGAAATATGGCGAGGAAAATGAATTTCCTTGCTAAAAGTATATTATTTGCGAGGAAATTCAATTTCGTCGCCTTTTCTGGCGAGGAAACAAATTTCCTCACCAAAAAACCTATTTTAGCGGGGAAAATAGTTTTTCTCGCAAAACGGTTACATTTAGCGAGGAAAAACTGTTTTCCTCGCTATATGTAACCTTTTTGCGAGAAAATATTTTTCCTCGCCAAATGTAACTTTTTGATGAGAAAATATTTCGTCACCTTTTTTAGGATTCATTTTTTTTCTATATAAGTTATTATTAATTATATTCCTATGTATTTTGTAATATCATGACGGTATGACATAATAAACTATACCATTATGAAATTTATTCAAATAAAAAAGTGTTAAAAGGGAACAAAAAGTTTTCATCACCAATCGCATTGAATTGGTGAAGAAACTTCGTATTTGTCACTTTTCTTATTCTAATTGGCAATAAAAGATATCTTGAAGTGTAGGTATCGATGGTTTTTTCCATAATAGTGAAAAACTCAACAGAAGATAAAGTTAAAAAAATCTTAAATTACTGATGTTGTATTTAAAATATCTCAAAGTTGGATCATCACAATTTTATTTTCAGAACATCTACATAAAAATGCACTATTTCACAAAAAATACACTATTTCATATGTATTGTGCATTCATGCTGTAATTTTTTTCCCCTGTAAACAATTTGTTGATTTTTATTTAAACCAACTTAGGTGATTGTAATGGCATTCCTTTATAACCAGATAAATATGTTAGGTATTAATTTCAAATGCAATTTTGTAAGTATCATGGATACTTTTATTTATACATATACATATTGTATATGTGTGAGAGAGAGAGAGAGAGAGAGAGAGGGAGGGGGGCAATTTAAAATTTAAAAAATTTAAAAACTATTGTCTTTAGTGCTTTTAGGATGATCTTATATGAATATTTATAAATTTTGTTCATATTATTATAGGGATGATGAAAAAAATTACAAGTCTATAATACCCTTTGTATTTGGCAAAAAAGAAGGTCAAACTCACTTTTAAAATTAGAAAATGAGGGTGATGCTTCTTGTTATTCATAATCTGATATTAAAATATTAGTACTAAGTACAAAAAAAATTTATCCTGAAAATAAAAATTAATGGTTGAGATTCACTTTGATATATAGGGTCCCACACATCAAACTGAATCTCAACCACTAGTCGCTCTTTTCGGGGCACTCTTAGGTAAATTTTCTTTGTCCCTAACTTTTCGGTGAAATATATCTCAAGCTTATGACGACAATATTAATCTCATTCCATAAAAATTAGGATTATCCCATAAAAAAATGAGAATAATAACACATATTATTAGTTCTTCAAAAGTTGTTAGATAAAACTGTTGTGCTAGCAAAAAATTAACTTGTTCAAATAAAGTTCAGACACTATAAAACTACAAAAAGTAGAAAGGCCAAAATTAATGTTGAAAAAATTAATTTGGAGTGGTGAAAGAGATTATATATAAATAAAGTTTCACCAATTCCACTAAAAGTAGAGTGTAGCGTGGTTGGTAGTTTCTTCATGTCTAATGGGAGAGGTCCAAGGTTTGAGTACTAGAAGTTGCAAAAAGCACGGAGAGAACTTCTGTTTTGGTATTCTTTTTGTTTAGCGAGGAAAAAAATTCCTCGCCTATTGATAAATTCGTAGCCTATTTGACAACAAATGGTATTTGCGAGGAAAACATTTAGCAAGGAAAAAATTCCTCGCAACATGTCAAATTAGGCGAGGAATTTATTTTCCTTGCTAATACTTTTAGCGACAGTGTATTAGCGAGGAAAATTGACGGCAAAATTTTTCCTCGCTAATACATTTTGCGAGGAAATCAGGTGCTTTTGTGAGGAAACTAAATCCTTGCTATAACCCTTACGTGTTGTAGTTGTGCCTAGGGCACTACGCACCCCGGTTGGAATTGCCCGTGCCTAAGACATTTGCTAGCTAGTGGCTCAAACACTAAATCGATTCATTAGTGTGTAATATGTGATCCTCTTCTTAGTGGCACGAAATAGAATTACTCGTGCTTACGGCACTCCCCTACTAAACTTTTAAGCTGGTTACGAGGAACTATCAATTTGCGTATAAGGTTTTGGAATTGGAAGATCGGTGGTATTTGTGCAATTACTACAAAGAATGTGAGCACTTGCATTATATTTGCAAAGTTCCTTTGCATAATTACTACAAAGAATGTGGGCACTTATATTACATTTGCAAAGTTCCTTGTCAACCCTTGGATCAAATAAATCTCACCTTTTCTTTCAACTTGTGTTTGTGTGGTCCCCCATCCCCACATCCTTGTGTATTACTCCCTCCGTCCCTTATTTATAGTCCGGTATTCCATTTTGGACTGTCCCTTAATAAGTGTCCATTTTATAAAGTTAGTGGGTAAAAATTGGTGAATTGTCTATTTTATCCTTAAAAGTAGATTCCTTTTTGAAAAGTAAGTGAGTGAAAATGTAATGATCATGGATAAGTAGGGAAAGTGGAGGAAAAAAGTTGATGTGAAAGGTATAATGATGATGTATTTTTAATAAGTTGGAGTTACGAAGCAGGACACTTAAAAAGGGACGGAGGGAGTATTATATATATACATACACACACAGAGAGACAGTCCCGCTCTCCTAAGGGTGTCTGCACTCGGTAAAGTGCAGACCTCCCCCCGATCGAATTTCAATGATCTGAGCTGCTCAATGTGATCAGAACATGATTTTAAGAGTTCTCATGGGAAATCAACAAACAAAAGACCCGGAAGGGCTTCATCAGAGCAGTTTTTATTGAACGGTTCAAAAAAAACTGCTTAAATCAAGCCCTTCCCGGTCATTTTTTTTTTGGTGATTTCTCGTGGGTACCCTTAAAATCACGTTCTGAATACATTGAATGGCTCGAATCATCAAAATTCGATCGAAAAAGGAGACGTCCGCACTTTAACATAGTGCGGACACCCTTAGGAGAAGTTGTGTATGTATATACAGGAAGCTTCTTGTAAGGACCTTAGGCAAGAACTCATGGATCCTGATCAAATTTCAATAATCTGAACCATTCAATGTGTGCAGAATGTGATCTTAAGGGGTCCCGCTAGAAATTAACAAAAAATATGACTAGGAAGTGCTTGTTTTGAGCAATTTTTAATTGAACCTTTCAATGAAAACTTCTTAGATTAAACACTTTCCGGTCATATTTTTTGTTGATTTTCCACGAGGACCCTTAAAAATCACATTTTGATCACATTGAACGGTTCGGATCATCAAAATTCAGTTGGGATCTATAAGGTCCTTACTTAAGTTATCTAAGGGAGTCCTTATAGGAAAGGGATATACATATATAATTCCCGATCAAATTATATATATATATATATATATATATATCAATTTTTTCCAAGTTTAAATGAATACATACAAACTATACTAGTATACTACATAAATACAAGCACACACAGATATATACATATAAACATACAAAGAGAGAGAGATAGAAGAGGGGAGATTTCATCATGAGAGAGAGGAGAGATGAGCTGTTGATGTCGTTAGGATAAGCCCATCAGGGTTTTAAGCAGCCGATATCTGTTTTTGAATAGGTTTAAATAAATTTTAACCCAAAATTTTCAGTAATAACATGTTTGCCCCCGAAAAAATTAAAAACAAATATAAATGCACCCCCGCCGTGTCCCCATCAATGTTCCATTCTTGTCCCACCAATGTCATCCCGTGTCCCTAGTCATGTCCCACTCCAAAAATTAAATTTAATTTAATTAGTGGACACGGCGCGTGGCGTGTCAGACAAGTTTCTAGTCGTGTCCCTTGTGTATTCCGCATGTCCGGACACACCAATAAGGCAACCTCTAGGAGTGTCGGTGCATCATAGCTTAGTATACTTCACATTATGTCCACATGTCACCAATTTTGTCCACAATTCTAGTACATAATTCAAGCTCATACACTAACAAGTCAATATTGTGTCCACATGTCATCAATTTTCTATTTAGTTCTTTTGGCATCCTATGAGATAAAGTCAAACCTCTAGCCCGTCCAGCCTATGACACCAACTTCCCTATTTCTTTAAAGAGGTTTTGTAACATTCTACCATGTCTCCCCCCCCCCCAGTAAGTAGACTCTCTTAAATGTAAATATGGCCACATAGAATGTTCATACTATGAGTTATTTCAAAGAACTTAAGTGTTTTGCTCTTGTTCCTTCAACTAGAGGGCTCCAAACATTTGCAACAAGTTAAACACCATCTTAGCGTCAAACTCATCCTTTACTTACTGTACGAATATACCCCATCCGACAACACACACCCGGCCTTTAAAGCTTTAAAAGCATTGATGACCTCTACAACCCTTGCCTTGTGATTCTCATCGTTATTCCATGATCAACTTTCAACACCTTCAACTATTTTGCAAGCATCTAGATTGCAAAACCGTCTATACGGTAACTCCACACCCTCCAACTATTTCTTTTCCTTCCACGTTTAGCAAGGTGAAGCACCTTGATTAGTTGCAGGCCAATATTTTAATTATTTAAGAAATATAGGGGTTTTAGTTTCTTATTTTGAAGTTAGTATATTGTTAGTAATCTTTTCGTTCTAGCATAAATATCTTAAAGTATTGGATTTTTCCATTTAGGTTGATTCTATTTTCACTTTATTGTTTTCTTATTCTCCGAGACGTAGATTTAGTTTTTCATTATTTAAGTTTCCTTTTTAATATTTCTAGGCTATTATAAATAATTGATGCAAGCCTTAGGGCATGGTGGTGGTTATTGAATAAAGAAAATCGATATTTATCTCGTATTGTGTGTTACCCTATGATGCATGGACACGGACGCTGACACGGAGACACGAGAATTCTAAAAAAATAGGCCATGGACACGACGAGGGACACGCCACGTGTATATTTATTTATTGATTTATATTTTTTTCAATTATTTTCCAAATTTAAATGGCAAAATGTGGACAAAACGAAAAATCCATAGTTCCAATACCATTCAAACAAAATAAGACATCCATAAGTTCAATATAACCCTATTGAAAAATTAAAGTTTGACCCCTAAATTTTTTAAAATTTACATTTTGACCCTTGATTTTTTTTTTAAAAAAATTTCATTTTGACCCCCGCCATGTCCCCATTAGTGTCCCCGTCAGAAATTTAAATTAAATTATGGGACACGTGGCGTGTCCCATTCCTGTCTCCGCCGTGTCTGACATTGCAATACATCGACCTCTAGAGATGTCGGTGCTTCATAGTTCATACCTATTTGTGTTTGTGTTTCAAAGAGAAAATCTTTAACATAAGCAAGTTCGTGATCTCTTATTGCAACTAGTTTCGTAAAAGGAGGTTGCGCTGCATTAGTTGGTACTAGAGCTCTCATTCCAATTTTGACTATCGCCGAAGTACGTGCTAGAGGTGGAGGTGGAAGAGGAGCCTATGTGTGAGATGAGGTTGCTCGAGATGCTTGAATGGAGGAAAGATTTCAACGGCTAAGAGCTGTACGTGAGATGGTCGTGCAACGTCTTGAGGTTCTAAAAGCTGCGAACTTGTCTCACCATCGTTCAGTTCAACCTCGGTTTTTGAAATAGGAGGTGTCAGATGATGTTTCTATCACCAGACCTTTGGCTAATAATCATCAGTTGAGGGGGAGGACAATGGTGAATGAGGCTACCATTGAGTGGCCATTCACGTCAAATATTATTTCAAATCCAATTGTGGATTAGAATACACCGCCAGTTTTTGAAAAAGAACTAGTGGAGAAAATTACAAAAGAAAAAAATCAAAAAGTATTGCAAAAACAAGTTGTTACCATGCTTGAAGATGGTGAAGTTGACCTAAGTCATAAATTTGTTGATCCGTTTTGGGATTTTATTGAAGGTACCATAAAGAAGAATTGTTGGATTGCGTTCTTAGAGCAAATTGTGACAGACAATATTGCTTTTATTTTTGAAGACTCATCTCTACCGTTTGGGGTCGAAAAAATTAATTTGAAGAACCAAATTGATGCAGACAAGTTTCGGCGAATTCAATTATGTAAACTCAAGGAAGAGTTTCTTCAAATTGGGGAGAATCATGCAGGCCGATATTTTAATTATTTAAGAAATATAGGGATTTTAGTTTCTTATTTTGAAGTTAGTATATTGTTAGTAATCTTTCCGTTCTAGCATAAATATCCTAGAGTAATAAATTTTTCCAATTAGGTTGAATCTATTTCCACTTTATTGTTTTCTTATTCTCCAAGACGTAGATTTAATTTTCCATTATTTAAGTTTCCTTTTTAGTATTTTTAGGCTATTATAAATAATTGATGTAAGCCTTAGGGAATGGTGGTTGTTATTTAATAAAGAAAATCGAGATTTATCTCATATTGTGTGTTCATAGAGGGAGTACCTCCTGTTCACACATATTCGTGTTTGTGTTTCAAACAGAAAATCTTTAACATAAGCAAGTTCGTGGTCTCTTCTTGCAACTAGTTTCATAAAAGAAGGCTGCGCTGCATCACACCCCTACCAAGTATAATTGAAATTAAAGTGGTCTTACACAAGCAAGTAAAAATCTAAGAAAAACCTGAGTGCTCCTCCCATCGGGTCATGGTGTGCCCTTCCATCAATACAAACCGTGATGTTTTGAATGTTCGTTTCTTTCACACAAGCCATGCATGCCGATAAAGTTTCCTGTTCATGTATTTGTTTTTTGAGATGAGAGTCCTATAAATATTTAAGCAAATAGTCTTCGCTGAGACTATTTGAACAAATATTTATGCAAATGTAGGGTTTCCTCCATTCATATTAGAAATAGCTTGGAATGCTATACTAACACGAGGGGCAGGTATGTAAAGTCTTCCTACAACCGTTGCTTGCTTTTAGTTGGATGCATCACTATATTTAATAGTGGCTTAAATTCAACATTGTAGTGCAAATCTCATTTTCTTATATTGGAAACACTTTTGTGCTAGCAATGGTACCTTGTCTCCCACACACACAGTACTCATTCCACACATAGTACTCATCGTCACCAATCAATCCAAACAAACTCCTCATAGCCCCAAGCGCACCACCTCAAAGCCCCGCCAATTCACCAAGGAAATTCCTTGCCGAGACACAACTTCCACCAATACCTCGAAAGACCCATCATAGTACATTTACCTCCATCCCATCGTGGTGAACTAGGCTCGACATGGAGATGAACCCACAAAAAAAAAAGCCATGGTCCACTTTCCAATACGAGCACACTCGCAATATAATAGGGTTTAAGTACATGTGTTGCATTGAATTAGCGTATTGCAAAGGGCAACAAACATTATTTCCTCTAAATTATAAAAAATTTTAGTGCTTATCACATGTCGTTTCATGATCACCTTCACATATGCAATATAATATGGTTGAAATACATGGCTTCAACGGAAAGTCAAGTCCCGCATTTACTTGTATTACTAGGTATGAAAGGGGTAGGCTTGTTAGAAAAAATGTTAAGTCCTCGACTCTACTGGATCCATATTGAGAACATTATGTCCTCTAAACTACAAACATTTGTAGAGACGTTTGTAGTGCTTATCCCATGTCGGTTCATTATCAACTCTCCACCCAGTGCCCATTGCTTTAGAGATTGATGCTTTAATATGGTATCAAAGACTCACTAGATTCATTCCCCTTAATTTGTGCCATTACGGCACTTTGTTTCGTAGTGACCCATGTGATCTTGATCATTCATTTACCTATCAAAGTTCGAGTCAAGGGACACACATGCAGGAGTATTAGAGCTTGTCCCACATCTATTAATTATCACCTTCAAAACTAGTATATGGGCATGGCCTGCCTTTTTACTCAATGCCAATTTATTTTGAGTTGGATGCTTAACAAATAACAAGTAAAACAAGGTCTATATTTGGTGCATATCTCATTACATTGTAGATCACCAATTCATAGAAAAGCTCAAATGTACATGAGAGGGATAATCTCGGCATTTATATTCTTCACCCACCTCTCATGTTAAAGTACTAAAATAACTCACCTCAAAGTTTAAGCTGTCAGAGAGGGGTACCATTATCATTTATACTCTCATCATATGTGAGAAGCAATTGCTTCTCAGTGTACCTCTCAATTCTCTTGCCTCTTGAGAAAACAAATTGTTCCGAGACAATTAAATAGATGGACTTGTGTACATACCTCGAATTTGGAAGCATTAAGAATCTGTCATCCTTCTGTGATGATCCTTTCGGCTGCACCTCTCATTTTCAAAATAACAAAAGCTTGACCTAGGAAATTAAAATGGACGAGGCCATAGTTGGCTAGTACGAAAGAAATGGTCATTTAGTCAACAATTCTGGAGATAAACGGACATAATCTCGAATACTAACTTTTCTTTCTATGTTGAAGCAAACAAACACGCTAGCCACTGGGACTTGTCTTTATATTGTGATAAAGGACTTATTTTTCAAACAGAAAACAGATACACCCAAATTCTTACAATCATTACAAAGGAGAGAGATTCAATTTTTCCTATACCAGAGTGTGGACTAGAAATTGCAGTGCGTTGTACCTTTTTCGTCGTGCAATTTTCCTCAAAATCATGCTCAAAAGCATGCCAAATGACATCCTGAAAGATAACAAGCTAAGTTGTTGAGACAAAGGATAAAAATAAAATTTGAAAGAACGTAAAGGTTCAAATTTTTCCACTAACAATAGATTTACTTGTTTTTCATTTTCATCAAAATATATCTTTGATATGCAAAGAGCAAATAAATCTCAATTATCATTAGAAAATGGAGGTAGTAACAAACTAAGCAAAACACATTCACAGATGGAAAATCTAGAACTCCCAACTTTGGTCTTTGAACATGAAAATTCCACAAACTTATTCTATATTGATTGCAATGGCCTTGATTAATGTTTTCAACTAATTAGTAGGAACGAGGGCTATAGGGAGCAAAGACAGGAGATCTACGATACCCTTTAACATGAGGGTAAGCATACCTATGGAAAGATGAGAAGGTTGAATGTGTTGGAAAGAGGAGAGCGAAATCCATACTTAGCGATTGGAAAGTCAATGTTGTAAGTCTCCAAGATACTTAATAAAGTGGTTCGTGTAGTGGGCCAAACTGACAGCCCAACGGGATAAGTGCTTGGGCTGAGTCGAATGCTTTAGGCCAACACAACGGTGCTTCATGTCACACGTTAGCCCAAGCATATGGATTCGCAGAGCTGGGCCATGCTGAACCTGGGTAGATAAGGTCCGACCCAAATCAAGATGGAGAGTCTACCCATTAACTGAAGATAGTTCGGTCATGTGGCACTTGGTACGTCATGCATGACATCAATCCATGAAGGGGTTAGGGCATGTGTCTAGCACGAGCTTACTTAATTCCAAAAAAGCTAGGTGGAAGATATTAAGGACTTTCGGCATATTTGTGAGGACCATTGTCCCACATATAGGGCTATAAACAAGTTGAATCGAGCCAAACCTGGTTAAGTTCGGCCCGAGTTTGTTAAGATACTAGTCTGGCTCGAGTTCGGCTCGGGTTTAATTCGAGCCTAAACAACTTGGCTCGAGTTCGGCTCGTTAAAATTGTTCAAAGCTTGGGTTTGACTTGGTCGGATTCGCTAAGGTACTAATCTGGCTCGAGTTCGGCTTGGGTTTGATTCGAGCCCGAGCATCTTGGCTCGAGCTCAGCTCGTTAAACTCAAACGAACCGAACTGAGCCGAATCTAAGCTCAAATTGAGCTCGTCATGGCTCGGGTTTAGTTCAGTTGGACTCGGCTCATTAAATTCAACCAAACCCAAACTCTCATTGATCGTATAAAATTTGGGAGAAAAATAAGTATTGAATTACTATATATAACCTTAATTTTTTTATATTTACAAATAGACCCCTAAAGAATTATTAATTATATTTAATTATAAGTTCGCGAGCCTAACCGAGCAGAATACTGTAAGGTTCAAGTTCAGCTCATTTATCAAATAAGCCTAACTGAGGTCAAGGTTTGGTTCATTAAATAGAGGAATCAAACTCAAACGAACCCTTACTGAGCCGAACCTTGAACAGTTCACGAATGACTTAGTTCACTTACCTCCCTACCCATATAGATGAAAAAAGGGAAGTGATTTATATACTAAATCGCAAAGAGTCACTGTATTACTCAGGATAAACTTTTTGAGCAACGTGGTTAGGCAATGGTTAAGCAGGTCAGCACTCAGCAGGCACGAAGCATTACAAGTGGTATCAGATCCCTCAACCACCGAAAATGTGGGGCGGCTCCCGCAAGGAGACATACCCGGGTGGGCCTGTCAAATGAGGGGTTTGAGGTGCTTAGGCGGGTCCTTCATGAGACAAGCTTGAGGAGCTTGACGTGCTCAAGCAGGTACTTGTCTCACATTGCTTGGTGGATGGAATATTGGACCATGGGGCGCAACTGGGACATTGTGATCCGAAGAGGGGGAGATTGTGAGCCATTGTCCCACATCGCTGAAAAAAGTTAAGTCAAGGTATTATATAATGAATCTCAATGGACTCTGCATAATTTGAGGTCAACTTTTTGATCCACATGATTAGGCTAAAGGTGAGGCAGATCAGCTGGCACGGCATTACACTACCAGTCTTGTGAGTAGTATGTTCAAGTGTTTTTTTTTTCTACCCAGTAGTAGTGTGTACAAGAAGTTGGCAAAGTCAGAGCAACGCAATAAAAAGGTCCACTTCATTGTCGTTTATGATTCTCTAAACAACTGCATCAAAGTCTGCTAAACTTGGATACGGTGTTAGTGCCCAATTAGTGTGAGGACTAGCAGATGCACCTTGACGAGGCATGGGTCATACGTAGATTGGATATCAGGAAGCTTTCAATCAGGTAAGTCAGACCATCTTGCTATATTTGCTACAGAGGATAGGTTAGAGAGTAAGTGGACATATTGGGCTTGCTATTGCATATCCATCATTCGACTGTCGATTCTAGTCCATAGAACCCATGTTAGCTTGTTTCAATCTTTCAGGGTACTTCGACAGAGGTACCTTATATCATTGTTGTAATATCCCGTATTTTTCTAAATAGTATTTTATTTGAGTTGGGTAATTAGACAACATAGGAAAGGAAAAGAAAAAGAAAAAAAAAAGGCCATTCGGTGCCTTGTGTGCAACGTGTAGGCTGGAAAAAGGGTTGATAAGCGAAGTGTTAACCTAGTCATCTTATGGTTGTACACGTGGTATTCCAAAAGACTAGTTCACTAGACTTTAGTTTCAAATAGGGTTATTTGTAAGGAAAATCCTTAATGCTTTGGAGAAATAGAAAAACGTGAGGGGCAGTGGGTTTTTGTAGCATGGCAAGTTCTTCACATTAGCTTTTATGAGAAATTCCATGGCAAAGTGATATCCATGCATAACTTGAGGTATCGGGTAGTGTGCAATACATTCCTAGCTAAATCTCTTTGCAAAGAGTGTTCTTTGATTCTTTCATATTTGTACTCATTTGATGTCTAAGCTTTCTTGATTCAGTTATTGTCACTTCTTGTATTGTGACACAAAAAGTATTTGGCTGAAAGCCATGGAACAGATTGGTACGTGTTTAAGCCCACCAGGTCACAGAGTAATGAAAGATGTACGATGGACCACCCCACGGGGAGTCCAAAATGTTTATTGGGCCTATGTGCCCGACACAGAGTTTGACCTGGGTGGTGCTTGACATGTTATCGAGATGAGCCGGGTATGAGGCTACAAATGAAAAACGTTCAAAATGATCCTACTTGATTTGCTATCCTCGGTTATTGAGCATAATCTTATTGCTAGTCATGTTTTTTGTCCTCGTATTGCATATACTACCTGGGTGTTTTATATTTTTCAGGTGCAAAAAGCGAGTTAGTGGAGACCCAAGTTGGAGTATTTGAAAGATTTAGCTTTAGAAATATATATCGTTTTGGAGGTTTTTAGGTCCACCATGTATATTTATCTTGAGGACTTGTAATTATTGGAGATGTATTAATTTTGAGGCAATGTAAAAATTCAGATCGTCACATTGTATTGTTTACGTCTATGATGGGAACGTTGAGCCAAATAACAAATCAATAATGAACTCCCGCTTGTACTTGGAGAGAAGTGCATGGTCATTCTGTGATGACTTTCTAGGTAGCTATGCCAACAAGAGCTCGCTTGAAAGTTTTAAAATTGTACGCGGATTCCCTTCTACAATGTCAACCCTTTCAGTTTAGCTATCTCACAACAAAGACCCAAAAGATTGTGAAGTTGAGTTAGATCCTAGTTGGAGAGGTCTCTGATGTGGAGTCTTCATTTCAATAGTATCGTTCAACACATGGTTTGTCATCTCCTAATGTCACCTTGAGCCCATCCTTCACTGCCAAGGAAATCTGGGACAAGCCAGTATGGAGGCACAAAGAGATGGGTTAGAGGAGGTTGACTTTGATTGTGTTCAATGGCATAATTTACTATATTTGGTATCTGAAACACACAACCAAAAATGGAATAAATAACAAGCAAGTACTGTGAAAGACTAAGCATTTGAGAAAATTCTAAGATAAACGCCCTTGATGCCATAGAGTAACAATATAACAATCCAACAAAGTACGTGGATACAAAGCGCTAAAAATAATTATAAGGTAACATTGATGTCAGTCTATGTGGACTACATAATGGGATACCATGCGGACTACATAATGGGATGGCGATAAAAATAAGCTTTTAGAGTCAGTCTATCCATAGGGGAATTCTATTTAATGAGTACAAAACAAAACAAAACAAAGCAAACATTTGAGATACAAGTTCAACCAGGGCCAACATTATTTCGACCCCACAGTACCAACAAGACTTCTACAACCTTTCTTTGGGTTAACAATCTCAAAGAAACCAAAAAGTTCCATATTAATGTATTTAGTAAATAAGTCCCTAAGAACTTGAACAAATTTGGTATTCTCTTTAAAACTCAAGTAACTTTACTAAAGACTTGCAATCTTTTTTTTCCTAATTAGCACAACTAAAATAAGTATATGGGTGTTATGGTTCCAAGTAAAGTGAACAAATACCTCTCTAATATTATATTTTGAATAGAAAAGCAGAAAACTATGTTAACTACGAGTGAACACTTTTACATTGCTTCGCTGGGCCCCTCGAATGAAGATCAAGCCCTAAACGCAAATTTGGCATTTCAACAAATCTCGTATTCCAAAAATAACAGCACACCAATACAACAAAAATATATTCGCAGATTCAAGTATAAAAGCGAGAACAACAAGAAACATATATCCTCTCGATGAACTTCAACCATAAAAAAAATTCCACTTTAATGGTGTAAGTTTGTGTGGAAACGACTCAAAACCAAAAATGAAGAACTATTAGGCATTAAAAAACAATATCCACACCCAAAATATTAGGGATAAAAAGCTACAGAAATAGGGTTTCTTCGGCTCAAAAACCTAACCAAATAGAGCAGTGATCAATGAGTGCTGCGAGTTAGGGGTGTGGTGTGAACGGAACAGAGAGCAAAGAGTGCTCTGTGAGATGGGTCGGTTGCGGCTCTTATAGAGCAAGGGTCGCACCGTCAGGGTCTAGACTCTAGAGTAGCGCTTCACGTAGCCCTAAATAAGATTTATGGAGCTCAATCTCGTGCATTTAAAAATGTTTTAAACAATTCAAATTAAAAATAAACTATTACCGGTCAAAGTTTAAAAATATATTTCAACCATTAGCGTTTGGCTGAATAAGCCAACTAGTTTATTTTTTTTGTCCTTATTCAAATTTTTTTTGTATTTGTTAGTTTTTCATCAATTTTTTAGAGATTATTACATCGTCATGACAAGGGGAATCTAAAAAGTAAAAATTACGATCGAAACCTAATTTTTTTGAATAAATACAAAATTAAGCCAATAAGCTAATTTTTTCGTCTTTACTTTAAAAAAATTTGAATTTCGATCATAATATTTTACTTTTTAGATCATCATGACCATGCAATAATCTCCAAAATATTGATGAAAAACTAACAAATACGAAAAAAAATTTGAATAAGGACAAAAAAAATAAGTCAGTTTGCATATGTAGCCGAACGAGGAAATTGCCGAGATGGACGGTTGAGATTGCGCGTCTCCGTAAATAACTTATTCACGTCTTCT
Source organism: Rhododendron mucronatum var. ripense (assembly GCA_019656295.1). NCBI lineage: Eukaryota > Viridiplantae > Streptophyta > Magnoliopsida > Ericales > Ericaceae > Rhododendron > Rhododendron mucronatum. Next base: position 2,726,471 of record BPLT01000004.1, on the reverse strand, counting down.
CTGTGAGTAAACTCTCAACCATTATTGCTTCGTCATGACGAAAGGAATTTAAAAGATATAAAATTTCGATCAAAATTCAATTTTTTTATAATAAAGACGAAAAAATTGATTTATTGGCTTATTTTTGTCTTTATTAAAAAAAATTGAGTTTCGGTCATAATTTTTTACTTTTTAAATTCCTTTCGTTAAAATAAAATAATATCCTCAAAATATTGATGAAAAATTAAAATATGAATTTTTTTTAAATAAGAACAAAAAATAATTTAGGATGAATTATTTAGCGGCCTAAGTTATTCTCGTTTCTATTTGCACCCAAGTAGAGGTGGCAATCCTAACCCATATTTTTTTAACCCGCTCAATCCGCCCACTTATAACCCAACCCAACCCGCCCATATTATATAATGGGTTAATATGGGTTGAACCCAAATCAACCCATATTTATATGGGTTTAAGTGGGTTAAAACTGGGTTCAATATGGGTTGAAACTAAAGATCCAAAAGGGAATCTAAATTCCCGTAAGCTTCGGACTGGATGCATAACTTTTCTCTTCTCTCCACTTTTCTCTTTTCCCGTTCTTTTACTCCCCAGGAAGAATTTTCAACTTTTTTTTAGAAAATGGGGTCACATTTTTACTAGCCAAACATTTTTTTTTTTTTGGGTCAAACGAAATGAAACCAACAAAACTTTTACAAATCACACAGGCACACACACTTATTCAATTATTCTCTTCGTATTCCCAAAATATTGTGCATTTGTTAATTTTGCGTCAATTTTTAGTGATTTTTTAATTTGTCTTGTTGAGAGGAATCCAAAAATATTATTTATCATCAGGATAGCACGTCAATTTCAGCCGATAATAAACTTAAATTGAGATATCGTATTATTAGATAGAGACAAGTTTGAATGTCTCATAACAATTATAATTTTCACCTTGTAACATTATTATTTTTGACAAGCAGTCTTCTTTCACTTCAATCAAATTCCCTTACAATTTTTTTTTGGTCTCTCTCTCTCTCTAAGACTTTTTGAAAGAACTAAACTAAAACAAATCTGTATTTGGCAAGTTAAAATGGCCTTTTTTTTTTTTGTCTTTAATCAAGATTTTTTCATATTTGATAATTTTGCGCTAAATTTTTGTGAATTAGTGATTTGCCTTTATTCAAAAAATTATGAGTTTCGATAATAATTTTTTACTTTTTCGACTTATTTCGTTGAGACGAATTAGTAAGTTTTAAGCTTTATTGTTTTCCGTCCTTAGTAAATTTACAAGCAGAGCTCCAAGAATATAAATAAATAACACCAAAAAACAAGGGAAATAGAAAATAACCTTGGAAAACAATTCATCGTCACCATCATCATTCCAACCGCCATTGTCGTCACCCATATTCGACGAAAAGCTAAAAAAAACGTTAATGAAAAGTACAAAAAGAGGGAAAACAGGGACCGGGGAGAAGAGAAAGTTAAAAAAAAAAAAAAAAGGGAAAACAGGGACGGGGGAGAAGAGGGGAAAAAAGAAGAAGAGGGAAAACGGGGATGGGGAGAAGAGAAGGGAAAAAAGAAAAGAAAAAAAAAAAAAAGAGAGAGGAAAACGGGTCGGGTTGGGCGGGTTTGGGTTTGACTTGACCCATATTCGACCCAACCCGTTTCAACCCGTTTACTATTTGACCCATATTTGATCCGCCCATATTTGACCCATGATCCGTTTCAACCCGCCCAAACCCGCCCATTTGCCACCTCTACACCCAAGTAATAATTTAGGATGAATTATTTAGCGGCCCAAGTTATTCTCGTTTCTATTTGCACCCAAGTCTTCCCATCTTTTCTCTCCAAGTGCATAACTGACTCATTACTTTACTAACAGTTTGGATGAAAATTTCGGTCAAATCTAATGCCATGTCTGTTTTATGAGAAAATGACAGCCCAGGACATGTTTTGATAATTAATACCCGCCAAGGACAAGCTAAGAACATTGGTTAATACTGAAAATGTTCTTGGCGGGTATTAATTATCAAAACACGTCCTGGGCTGTTATTTTCCCCAACAGTTTGGATGAAAATTTCGGTCAAATCTAATGCCATGTCTGTTTTATGAGAAAATGACAGCTTAGGACATGTTTTGATAATTAATACCCGCCAAGGACAAGCTAAGAACATTGGTTAATACTGAAAATGTCCTTGGCGGGTATTAATTATCAAAACACGTCCTGGGCCGTCATTTTCCCCTCTTTTATACTTATCCGACTTTAATGTTTTTTCAGATTTTTCCTCCAAAATTTTTAGTAAAAAATAACACATTTGTCGGGCTTGGTGTTCGACCTCAAGCTCAATCGCAAAAAAAATTAATAAAGCCGCCTAAACATTAGCATGTTCGGCTCGGCTCAATAAGGCTCGTTTTCTTTTAACGGAAGAAGATTACATTACTTCTTAGTAATTCAAGAAAAGCATGTTGAGGTACAATACTCTCGGATCAAAAAAGAAGAAGGTACAATACTCAAAAAACATAGGGAAAAAAATCAAAATGGTCCCTGTAGTTTAGTGTTGGTGTCAACTTAGATTCTGTAGTTTGAATTGGCTTACACTTTGTAGTTTCCATTTTGTTCCAACTTTGTCCAATTACTAACTGTCGTTAGCCTCCGTTAACCCTAGACACAAATGGGTTCCTTTTCTAGTGAATTACCGAACCCTTTATTCTCTAAACTCGCAGACCTAAAGCCTTTTCCTAGAAAGCCAAACAGAGTCACTTTGTTCTAAAAATCGGGTTCTCTGGCCTGTGTTCTTTTTTCTAAAAATACTTGAATTATTCTTTTGATATTCAAGAGGTAACCAGACACACCTAAACTCTATACTCGGTGGAGACACTAAATTTTTTTCTAAACCCTTTTTGTGGCCCGAACTATGGTCGGACCTGATTCTCCTTTACCCAGAGATATGTAGGTAGCTTGATGAAAGCTCGGTCTCTTTTTAAAATAAAACCCACTTCATTTTCTAAAATTCAAACATTTTTCAAAAATATCTGAACCCTTTTTATAAAACACAAAACTCCTCATTTTTCCTTTCTTTTCAAGAACCACGTCGCGATCCATAGGAATCGTATCATTTATTTAGACCCTAATCCCTCTCACTCCTTCCTCCCTAAGGCGAACGAGACACGTTTCAGTTAAAAGTAAAATCCTGGGCGTGACAAATGGAGAATAGAAGTTGTGAAAAAAATGGAGAAGGGAATAATAAGGCTCTATGTTTTGCTTACGAGGTATATTAGGGTAAGAGGAGAATGACTTTAACCCTAGAAAAGGGCCTCATTCGTGTCTGGGGTTAACGAAGTGTAACGGCATTTAATAATTGGAACAAGTTGTAACAAAATGAAAATTACAGAGGGTAAATCGAGTCAATTCAAACTGCAGGGACCAAGTTGACACAAACACTAAACGACAAGGACCATTTTGATTTTCTCCCCAAAAATATAGTAGTAAACTGTATCCCTATTTCGAAATAGAATCCTTTTCTTGTAACAGACGTACATACATATGTATACACACACATGCAAATACATAATCAAAACTTCCTCTACTATGCAAAAATAAATGTATGTATGTTGTTCGCTCGTGAATAAGTTTAAGCTTGAGCCGTTTCGACTGGTTCGGTTCGTGCTCGGCTCTTTAACTTTTCACCATGTTCAAGCACAAGCTCGAGCTCGCTAAAAATTTGATCAACAAGCTTGAACGCGGCACAGCTCGGCTCATTAATTTACAACTCTATACATTTATAAATAAAAAAGGGAAAAGAGGTGTTAAGAAAAAAATTATATAAATTTGGGTCTATCTTCATGACAAGTATAAACTGACCTCTCGAGGTCAGCCAAGCCGGGATAGACTAGCACAACTCAAGGGTTCATATTTGGGTCAGCCCAGTAGTATGATGGCCAACACGAAGGAGTTGGTTTCTATTGATGTAGAAAATGACGTAAATGTGAATGTGGAGGTTAAATGTGCAAGAGTTTGAAAAATATGGGTGTTAATGTGATATAGTGCATGTGTGTATATATGTGTGTGTGTCCAGGGAAGTTATTTCCCATTTCCTCCATCTCAATCTCTCTCTCCCGTTCTTTCTTTCTCTCTCGGCTCACTCCATCTCTCCTCTCCCACACCCAAAAACTCTCCTCCAAACTCAAAACCCACAACAATCAACCTCCACTCCATCTTCTATTTGCGTATTCGGGCTTGTATCGCGTTTGGATAGAGCTCGGTTCGGTGTATTTAGCTCGATTCGGATTCCGGAAGCTACAACTTGCTCAATCTCTTCGGTTTCGGCTTGGATACTCGAGGTAGGGAATTCTATCTCTTTTTATATGTTATTTGAGTGTTTCTAGGCCTTATTCGAACTTGTTTTGGTTGTTATTGGGATTGGATCAAAATCTGTCAACTGGTGAAAAATCGCCAGAAAATCCAGATTCTTACCGGTACGATGTTTTCTCTACCGGTAGAGCATCATCGTCGTGACATTGTGTACCCACTACTTTGTGTTTGTCCCGATAGGACTTATTGCCTACCGGTAGGATTACAAATTTTTCTCAGACTCTACCGATACCATTTTCCCTTCTACAGGTAGAACACTTGCAAGCCAAAACTTTGTGCCCACTGTTTTCGGTTTGTACTGGTAGACCACCAGTCAAATGCTCAATCTTTCTGTGCCGTTGCAATTTCACCTTTCCAAAGCCTTAAGCCATTTCAATGAGTTTATATGATTATTTTATCATATATGATAACAGTTTGGGCAATCATGCATGTCTTTTTTGATCAATGAGAAATATATATTGGTTTTGTTCAAATTCATGGAACTACGACATGATAAGTATGAGCTTTTTGCACGATGTTTGTATGAATGGTACACTTGAGTATGTGAACAACGCGCGAACACTCAGGGCCCATCAATGGGTGGGTGCCTGGCAGGGGATATCAGGGTCCCATAATTAGCCCGACAGGAGCTAATGCTTATATTCAACACTCAAGGCTTAACCTTCAAGGTGGACACTTGGCAGGGGACATCGGGGTCCCGTAATTAGCATGGCAGAAGCTTCGGCTCAGACACACTAATGATACGAGTAATTGAAACATGAATGAAATGAATAGGATATAAGAGTATGTCAAGAAGAATGATTGGTGATAGTTGGACACTTCGACCATGATTGGTTGTGTCACGCCCTCGATTTTTAACATCATTAAACAATATATATTCAATGAAAGAGTCTCACATAACATATACGTTACCCAAAAGAGTTTCCCTCCTGTTTAATTTCCAAACAAATCTTTAGGTTTAGATAATTACAACTTCAACCCAAAGAAAATTTAAGAGTAATTAGTTATAAGATTGTCTTTTACAAAATGAAATCCACACAACGATGACGAAATACAATGATGTCAGCTTCCAAAGTTTGTCACTGCCAAGCACACAATGCAAGCAATCTTTTGCCCAGTTTCTGAACTTGAAAAGAAAGATTTGGTTGAGCTACACTAGCCCAGTAGTGAATTCTAAGCTCAAGCTACATGTAATTTGGATGAATCATACACCAAGAATGAATGAGTATTGACAGATAAGCCTATAATACAAGTGACTACCAACAAGCTGCAAATTATCGTCTAAGGGTCCTAGACTTCACATTAATGTCACTACCCGTTTACTTCTTTAACTAAATACATTAATAAACTCACGTCGTTCCACATTTGTCTATAATCGATTCACAAACATCTTATTATTCTTCGTACAGTACTACAATTGTTCTCGTGTCCACATTGATCTTCATCAAATCCCTTTATCGCAAACCTTTCCTTTTAATCAGATATTTCCCCTCAATAATCGCTAGGGTCACCTCGGGTCTAATTCCCTCGAGCGTAGAGTCACCCCGATTCTTTTCCCTAAATAAAAATAATAATAATTTGGGGTCACCTCGGGTCTAGTTCCCTCGAGCGCAGGGTCACCCTGAGTCTTTTCCCTCAATAATAAGAATCAATTGGTTCACCTCGGGTCTAGTTCCCTCGAGCGCAGGGTCACCCCGAGTCTTTTCCCTCAACAACGACCCTTGGGTCACCTTTCTCACTTTTCATAATCGACATCATTTCATAATCAATTTCATCATCCCTGCGACGGTTATACCACTAAATTGTAATTAATCATTACGTGGCTCTATAAATGTACATGTTCATGCCTTTTCATTAGTTTACCCATTCGCATCTGACATAGCATACTAAACCCGTACATATAATCCTACCATACTTTATCCGTTAGTTTCTACACTTGAACCCCATAGGGAGAGTGTCAAAAGGATTAAAAGACTTAACGGGTCGTGAGGACACAAGTTATTTTATCATTTAAAACACTTCTTTCTCACATCGATTTTCACTTCAAGCATTCTAAACAATCTGCCAATCCACCATGTTGATTACATTTCAAACCGTTCCAAACTGTCATCCATATCAAGACTCCGACTAATTTATTTATACACACCTTTTCCTTTGAGCATACCACAATCCCACACGTCCTCACCGTACCTCTAAGTACATTTTCCTTACCTTCACAAGCCACATATTAACCCACGACTAGACTCTGCGATGCCCGGTTATCTAGTTTCTATACTCGCAGTCCGTAAAAGCATGTATTAAAAGAATCGAAGAATTTTACGAGTTGAGAGAGAACGGATTGCAATACTACTCGTCGGATCCCAAGACATGTTCACTCTAGTCCATTGGATACCACTCTAAGTGAGAAATGAGTAATACTCTCTAAAACACTTAGAAGGATGCATAAACAAGCTCATTGAGTCGATGAAAGGCTTCAAAATGTGGGTTAAAAGATATAGGAAAGCAGCTAAAAGATACTGCAGCAGCTGAAAGCAGCTGGAATTCCTAATCTCCTACCGGTTGGTGGAAAATCAGCTGGAATTCCTAATCTCCTACCGGTTGGTGGAAAAGTCCTACCGGTAGAACCTGACCTACCAATACGTAGAAAGTGTCTACCGGTAGAACTCGGACACAGAGAGGCCGACATTGAGACCAACATCTAGACGAGACACCTTTTGCACTAGTCGTACCGGCCAACATTTAGACCAACATCTGTCCAGACATCTTTTGCACTAGTCCTACCGGTAGGTGGAAGATTCTTACTGGTAGAGATTGGATACGTTGAGCAGCTTTTAAGCTGCTGCTATACGTTTGAGCTGGTTGAAGGGATTTTTCAATCGTTCTACCGGTAGGTAAAAAGCTCCTACCGGTAGAGAAAAGGTTTTCTGGCAAAGCAACAACGTTCTACCAGTAGGGAGGATGAGCCTACCGGTTGGAATACTGGAAAACAGCTGATTCTCACAACAACAAAAAAATTTTGATCCAAGCTTAAACACGACATTATAAGCACGCTCTCAAGCACCGAATCACTCATAAAACATATAAAGAGAGGTAGAATTCCCTACCTCGAGTCCGGAAGGCGAAACATCGAATAGAGTACAAGCCCTAGACTCCGAAACCTTGAATTCGGCCTCTCTGAGCCAAACCCAACGAACTACGAGCTTCAAATTACGCGCAGAAGGTGGAATGAAGGCTAATCTTCATGGGTTTTGAATTTTGGAGATGAGAATTTGAGAGAGAGAGAGAGAGAGAGAGCTGAGAGAGAGAGCTGAGAGAGAGAGGAAGAACGGGAGAGAGAATGAGATAGGGGTTATGGGAATTATTTTCCCCTGGCACACACTTATACACACATGCACCCTATCACACTAACACCCACATTTTCAAACTCTTGCACATTGACCCACAACTATAATTTTCACATTAAACCATTATTTGTCCACTTATAAAACGTTAAAATTTAAAAGAAATTTACGGGTCTCTACAGGTTGTGCTTACATCTGTTGTCTTTTGATTTTCTTCATTTGTTTATCCGTGTTGCTCATTTGTATATATAGAGTTTGCGTATACTTTTCTACTGGGCTAGTATAGCTCAAGCCTTATATTATTTTCAGGTGCTAACCCAAATCAATAGCTTGCATGACTAGAGTGCTTGAAGTGTGGACATACCTTTTTGAAAGCTAACCAAAGAAGTTATGTATTCATCTTTGTAAATTTCTTTTGAAAGATGTATTTGTAACGTAAGTTATAATTCTTTGATTAAAGAATATTTATAAACCCTTAACTCTCTTGAGACTTGATACTTATGTTAATTTGGGGCCGTTGAGCCAATGATGTAATATTTGGGAACCTGATGAACTTTGAAATGCAATTATCAAAATAGAAATGTTGAGCTCTTTTGGGTATCGTACGGATATTGTGAGGATTTTTATTACGTAAATATTTTATATATATGTTGAAAATTCAGGATGTGACAATTGACAAGTCCTAGAGTTGAGGTCAGCCTATGAGCTTAGCTCATACAAACACCCAACTTAGCCTAAGGGGCCAATTCAACATGAATAACGACCAGCTCGGCCTAAAGGCCAGCTCAGGAAGCCAAGCAAGTAAACTAATAACCTGTAACCAATTATCATGAGATAGTCTACAAAGGAAGTTCATATAGTCTAAGGGACTCCAAAGACAGCGAAGGTCTTATCCCATTCTAAGGGATAAGGCCCAGAAATCCTAAAGGACAACAATGGAGAATCCAGATGCCATAGGGCTCTCAGTCTTGATAAAGATTATGGAGTCGTAAGGTCAGGGCCGGCCCTGATATTTTAGAGGCCTAAAGAGAATTTTAAAATGTGGCCTAGTTCTTTTTAACAAAAAACTTCAACATAGATAATATACTGTTAAAAAAAATGTTGTTACGGTAAAAAGATTAAACATGGTATTTTAGTTTCATAATTTAAGACATTTTAAAATAAATTTATGCCGTTAGAAATATGAATCAAACATACGAAGTACCAGCCATACACTGTGTTTTCTCTAACGGTTATTCAAATAATTTTTTATCAATGTTTGTTAAGTAAAATTAATTTTTTTTAGTACATTGTGTTAAAAGTTACAAGTAATTATGTTGTGCAAAAGATTTGGATCTTAGTCTTGAGTCTACATCCATTAATTAAAGCATGGTTTCAAACCAGGGAGCCCTTGTTCCGATTAAGGTTGCACACCCAACTTGACTAGAGCTTCTCTTGGGTTGGAAAACGCAGAAACTTATATATAATATATACTTGTATTATATGGACAATGGAACCTTGATTTTTGCACAAAATCGCGAGGCCTAAAGCGGCCACACCTCCAGCTTCAGCTCAAGGCTGGACCCTACCTAAGATAAAAAGGACACTCCGATACCTATCCAAGTCTGCCATAAGTGGATTAGACCTAATGGGACTCAACCTTCCAAGATACCTATATAAAGACACAAATCCCACAGGAGTGGGTAAGCAACTTATGCTTGATTAATTTCATTAGTCATTTATCTCTTGTAAGGCAAATTGACTGTCTTAGGTATCGGAGGGGACATCAGTGCCATAGTTTTCATCTATTTTGTGGGTCGCTGATCGATCATGCTAGAAACCGCTAATCACAAGTGCCAAGCTGTTTTTCAATAACCCCACACTTAGGGGATTGGGCGAGTACCTAAAATAAATAAATACCCCCACATCCAAACCATCTCAAAATATTTCTAAGGAAACCCATAGAGGAAAAAGCCAACATAATGTATTAAAATAGGACCAAGCTTTACTAATTCTTTTCTCTCTCAAATGTCAATGACGAACATATTTTGCCTTTAACAATGCTACAATCGTTGCTGCTCAGCAAGGCTAAGGCTAAGGCTAAGGCCTGACTCCCCAAGATTGAAACAACTACCATATATGGGTATTAATCAAAGTAAAAGGGCGCGCTCTGTATAGCCCCCTGATTCGCCTGCTCAAATATTTGTTCTCTTGAACATTCTCGTCGGTTTGCTATTTAGTAAGGCCGGATAGCAAAGCTGTTCAACAAGTCAGACACAACGACATGATCATAGGACTAAGAGTCTACAAAAAGTCCCCAATACCAAATAATGGCTATATACACCACACATCATGCACGACACCTAGAATAAGCAGGCATAGTCATTGGTTCAAAAGCAAATAGTGTTTTCTCATCTTCACTTATGTTCCTACTTGAAAACAGGGGAGTAACTGATAGGTATAAACTGACCTCTCAAGGTCAGTCCAGCCTAGGTAGCCTAGCACGGCCCAAGAGATCATGTTTAGGCAAGAAGTTAGCCCAGTAACGTGACATCCAACACATAAGAGCTAGCTTCTACTGACCAACCCAATGATTGAGGTCATCCTATGAGCTCGGCTTGTGTAAGCATCTAGCTCAAGGGGCTAGCTCATCGCATATAGCGTATAGCATAGTCTAAGGGACCAGCTCAGCACATATAGCGTACAGCTCAGCCTAAGGACCAACTTACGAAGGTAGATGGTTAAGCTAATAACCTAGAACCAATTATCATGAAATACTCTACGAATGAAGTTCATACAACCTAAAGGACTCCAGGAATAGCCAAGGTTTTATACCACTCTAAGGAATAAGGCCTAGAAATCCTAAAGGATAAAGATGGAGAATCTAGATGTCACAAGGGCTTTTAGTCTTGACAAAGATTATGGAGTTCTAAGGTAAAGAAGACACACTCCGATACCCATCCAAGTCCGCCATAAGCAGATTAGACATAAGGGTCCAAGTCTTAATAAGACTCAACCTCCCAAGATGCCTATATAAAGACACCAATTCTACAAGAGGGTAAGCAACTTATGCTTGATAAAGTTCATTAGTCCTTTATCTCTTCTACGGCAAGTCAACTGATTTAGACATTGGAGGGGTATTGGCGATAGCCACACCATGTCCATAGTTTTCATCTATTTTGCAGGTTGTTGATCGCGCACGCCAGAAACTGCTTCATCACTTCATTTGGGTAAGAAAAAAGGTAGAACTCAAATTGGGTAAGCAAAAGAGTATGCTACTAGAGATGGTTTTTAAATGGTTTTTACCTCAAGTTTTGGATGTGGATAGAAAGACGGTAAGGATTGGAAATGCTCCAACCCCATTCTTTTTACAACTACTGATTCCCTCTACTCACTCGTGTGATCCCAAAAGTACCATCACCGTCAACTTGACCTTACATCCACTGTCTATACATCTAATCTTCCCCTAACAACTTCCTGTAAAGTCTCACATCGGAACTTCAAGGGGGAAAAATAGTATATAAGATGACGCCGACCGGCTACTATTAATCCGAGATTAACATTTTGAGTCACATGATTAGACTAAGCGTTAGCAGGTCAACTGAGGCGGGTCATTACACTTTTGGTTCTTGGTCACTCAAAATTAACGATCGATTAGATGAACGAAGTATACATCATTGGATTAGCTTCTACTCCTGCGCTTTAGGTAAACTTCATTATTAGCTAAATCCCATATCTCTTCCTGAAGCCTATAAAAGAAGAAGAAGAAGAATAAGAAATTGCTACAAACCTATACAATTCTTAATACTTTTGCCCTGAATACATTGGTATACGATTGTGATTGACTGTTGCCTAAACATTACATAACATAAAGGAGACTAAACCATGCCCCAACAAAATTAAGCTCCACATCATGGATACCTAATCTTAGCCGGAGTCAGGATAATCAGAGGCATAACCATCAGAAGTGATTTCAAGATCCTCCCCAATAGATCAAATTGCCTCTTTTGCATCCAAACCATTCCTTTCATTATCCCTCACAGCTTGGATGCACCTTTCATGGCAACGTATAAGCCTATACATTATGGCATTGTCGAGATGAAGTATGTTGCAAAGGCGGAAAATGTTATGGGAGAATTGACTATTGTAGTAGAGGTCAATCGCTAGTGAGCGTGCTTTTGGCACCTTTAAAAGATATCTTCGACACATAGATTCATTATGATATCGCCATGCAAATAGAGATGGCCACAATGCAAGATCAACCTCCTCTCCTGACTAAGGATATTGATTATAATCTAGCTAAAACAAGACATCTTGCTTAGGATAGGACAATACTGACATTCTGGTGTCACGAAAATCCTTTCTTCATTTGAGGCCCTTTAAGCTAGGCTGTAGTACAACAAACTCAAATATTCTATCCATATTAATTTATTATCTTGCTTAATTTAATCATAGCTTTTAATCAATCAAACCCAAATATTTTCCTTATGTCAATCTAGAAATTTTTTTGAAGTTATTGCAATTCAGTCTTTGCAGAACGATAATGAGTCTTACTTTCTATTTCTCCGGAGTAATAGTGAAATATGAGTTACTATTATATACATTTTATAGGAAAACAAACAATCATATGCTTTAGTGAAGTAAAAATGAACCGTCGGGAGCTTATTTGAGAGTTGGTTTGACTGCCCTAATTATGGTAGAATATTTCCAAGTCTATAATTGTCGTGCAATGAGAATTGAGAATTAAGATTGCTAACCGAAAGCCATAAATCTTGAGTTTATTTTATTTCTAAACTTCAACTTACTGAAATAATCACAATAATTCCAAGACCTTTAATTTTGATTTGTTCAAATCAACAAACACCATTAATTTACGTAAATGAGATAACTTTGAGACGACCGTTATATCATGCATTCTTATAGGGAAAAAAAGAGACACTTATATAACTAGTCATTAAAACACAAAATTACCTTGGAAACCTTTCATTTTTTTTTATTTTTCCATAATTCCTTTCTATGTACATTTGAATGATTTATCCTGACAGAGTAATGTAACAATATTCACTCGAGGAAAAATCTATATTACACATCCCTTAAAAAGGTATACCATATGCACCTATTTATGGTTCATTCATAATATTCTAGTGTGTTTTGTAACTTTCATTATAGAATTTATAACCTTTCAGCAGTACGATTCGTAATATTTTTATTATGATTTATAACATTTTGGTATATCTCGTAATCTTTATATGATTCGTAACTTTTTAGCAATACGATTCGTAACATTTTTATATAATTCATATTATTTTGGGGGTGCATATAATACACACCAAAAAAAGAGGTGTGTATTGTAGTCTTTCCCTCCTTTCGATCCCATAAGTAGAAATTAAGCTAGTGAAGACACTCGGTGAGAATGTCTCATGATGTCAATTTCGATCCTGTTTCTTTCATGCATGTGCGACTCATTGTTGTGGATGGATTATCCTAATAATACGAGTTTGTCTACAGTAAGCATTTTCTAAACAAGATATCATGCATGACACTTACATTGTAGATCGAAGTTGTCTTACATCGTCTGATCAACTAGAGATTAATGATAGTTGTAATTACAAGTTTAGCATGCAAGATGCCCTCACAATTAAGTACTTTACATGGATCCTCCAACATATAGTATAAAGCACCTTGATCTGTCAAAAGAGTACTCAGACATTCGAGTAAGAGTACAACCCGAATTCATTTCAAACATGCATGCACATTTTGTTGGCTATAATTAACTTAATTACTAAGCATATATATTTTCTAATTCATGTCTCATGAGCTATGCACCTAACTCATATATCACATGCATGAAAAGATCTAAGACAACTTGTAAACTCTATTGACCAAAAAAATTCTGAAACTCTCAGTTAAGCTAAAAATTAAAAAAACAATGGTTCCAAAAAAAAAAAATTTTAAAAACAAAGTATATACTATAGATTTCTTACATTCTTGCATATTTGCATATCCTTAAATGAAAATTAGATGCATTCGATACTCAGACACGTACCAGACTACCAGCACCCGGCATTCGTACCCTAGTCAGCCATGTAGCAAATGTTGGGGATGCAGACAACTTTCAGCAACAAAGTTCAACAACAACGGTCCGTGACCAGCGCGGAGAGTTCCGCGACAGATAGGCACGCGGTCAGGCTCGTGGCAGGTAGCGCGCGACAGACAGGCTCGCGACCGAGATAGGCCGTGGGCCGCGGCCCAAGTTGGTTGGACGGGTCCAGCTATCACTTAGGGTTTGCCTATCAATATTAGTTTACTGTATTCATTATTTCTTGAGCGACTGTACAGAGAGAAAATTTCTAGAGAGGGTTTCTAGTGAGAGAGAGAGTGCAAGAGAAAACTTTTCTCAGAGAGGAAGGAGAAGACTTGTAATCTTTCTTTTTCTTTCATTCATAGTGGGCTGTTGTGGCTCCCGGGGACGTAGGCAAGTTGCCGAACCTCGTATATCTGTGTGTTCTATTTTTTTGTTCCTCTTTCTCTGATTTGTTTTCTGTAACGATAGTATCCCAAGATCCTGTGTGTGTTTTGTTCTTTGCGAGTCTGAGCGCGAGGCTCCGATTTCCCAACAATTGGTATCAGAGTTGCGGTTGCGGTAAGGGTGTTCAATAGTTTTCCGATTGAAGCTTTTGGGCAGTCCGGATTTCAGAGGGAGCTATGGGTTCAGAAGAAGGGAAATCAAAGATTGAGAAGTTCGATGGATCGGACTTTGCTTTCTGGAAGATGCAGATGGAGGACTATCTGTACCAGAAGGATCTTTACCGGCGCTGCTGGGTAAAGAAAAAGGAAAGAAAAAAGTAGGGGAGATTGACGCGGAATGGGATGTTCTTGACCGAAAGGCGATGGGTCTGATCCGGTTATCACTCTCGAAGTCAGTTGCGCACAATATATTGAAAGAAAAAATCGCGTCCGATCTGATGGACGCGCTCGTGGAGATGTATGAACAGCCATCCGCGGCAAACAAGGTGCACTTGATGAAGAAGTTATTCAACTTCGAGATGCCTGAAGGAGGTTCGTTTATGAAGCATCTCAGCGAGTTCAATACAATAGTGGATCAGTTGATCTCTGTTGGTATTGAGTTCGACGACGAGGTTCAAGCTTTGTTGATCCTGTCTCAGTTGCCAGAGACCTGGCAGGGTACGGTCCCTGCGATTAGTAATTCGGCTGGGAAGGAGAAACTCAAACTGAATGATATAATCAGTTTGATTTTGACTGAGGAAGTTAGAAGGAAATCACTCGAGGGAGCGTCGGGCTCTCGCGGTTCAGGTTCCGCTCTAAGTTTTGAGCAGAGAGGCAGAGGCCAAGCCAGGGGTGGTCAGAACCAGAACAAGAGCCGGTCGAAGTCGCACGGTAGGAAGTCCGGCGGCAAACCACAAGTACACGGCATTAAAGGTGAATGTTGGAACTGTGGCCAGGCGGGTCACATGTCTTCAGTTTGCAAGGCTCCAAAGAAGAATAATGGTGAGCAGGAGGCCCACATTGTGCAAGATGCACTTATTCTTTCGATGGACAGTATCGCGGAGTCATGGGTGATTGACTCAGGCGCGTCATTCCACGCGACTGCTAGCAAGGGGGTTCTGAAGAACTATGTAGTAGGCGACTTCGGGCAAGTATACTTGGGCGATGATGAGCCATGTAGTATAGTGGGAATGGGCAATGTGTAGATTGAAACGCAGGGGTTTAAATGATGTTTGAAGGATGTCAGACACGTCCCACAGCTGAAGAGGAATCTTGTTTCAGTTGGGCAACTGGGAGCAGCGCGGGATATACCTCAACATTCACAGGAGATGCGTGGAAGGTCTCCAACGGTACCATGGTGGTAGCGCGCGGAAAGAAAGTAGGTACTCTCTATTTAACTTCACATGGAAGTTATTCACTTGCCATCGCGGAGGGACTCGCCGGGGTGGTCCCGCGCGAGGATAGCGAAGGTTTCGCGGGAGTGGTACCGCGCGAGGGTAGGCTTGCGGAAGGTCCGCGGCCAGAGAGCCAAGTGAGTTCAAGTTTGTGGCACGACAGGTTGGGACATATGAGCGAGAAGGGGATGAAGATTCTGCAGACACAGGGGAAGCTGCCAGTTGAGTCAGTGGATTTCGACATGTGCGAAGACTGTATCTTCGGCAAGCAGAGGCGGGTTAGTTTCCAAAAAAGTGGCAGACCTCCCAAGCTAAGCAAGCTGGAACTTGTTCATACAGACGTATGGGGTCCCGCGCCAGTGCATTCTCTTGGCGGGTCGAGGTACTTTGTTACTTTCATCGATGATCACTCGAGGAAAGTATGGGTCTATTTCATGAAACACAAGTCAGAGGTATCCGAAATTTTCATAAAGTGGAAAGCCAGAGTAGAGAATGAGACAAACTTGAAGGTGAAGTGTCTGAGGTCAGACAACGGGGGAGAGTATGAACTGGGAGAGTACAAGAGAGCCTGTGCTCTATTCGGGATTCGTTTAGAAAAGACTCTTCCAGAAACTCCGCAGCAAAATGGCATCGCGGAGCGGATGAACAGGACTCTGATAAAGCGTGCGCGGAGCATGCAGATACACGCGGGGTTGCCCAAGCAGTTTTGGGCAGACGCGATCAGTACAGCAGCATACTTGATCAACCATGGGCCATCAGTTCCGTTGAACTTTGGGATACCGAAAGAGGTTTGGAGCTGTAAAGAGGTAAATCTCTCACACTTGAAAGTTTTTGGTTATGTTGCTTATGTCCACCTCAATGACAAAGTCAGAGACAAGTTAGATGCTAAGTCATTGAAGTGCATGTTCATTGGGTACGGCGGCGATGAGTTTGGTTATCGTTTCTCGGATGAGAAAAACAGGAAGATAATCAGAAGCCGGGATGTCATATTCAATGAGTCGGTGTTGTACAAGGACAGGGATAACAAACAATGCAGTGGGAGTTCTACACAGGATCAAGAGGGTCCCGCAGGGGTGGTCGCGCGAGAGGATTGCGAGGCACCCGAGTACTTTAGTTTGGAGGATCTTCCAGAAAGCAGTGGGGATGAGTCAGGATCTGATCGGACAGAGTCTGGGGCAGTTCTAGAGACAGGGTCTAGCTCACCGGCTGCCGCGGTAAGGAGATCAACTAGGGTACCTAAACCTAATCCAAAATACCTTTCGTCGTTGTATTATTTGCTTTTGACAGATAGCGGGGAACCATCTTGCTATGACGAGGCTTTACAGGTCAGTGACGCTGTGAAATGGGAACGTGCTATGCAAGAGGAGATGGATTCTCTTCACTCGAATGTGACTTAGGAGTTGATAAAGCTTCCTGCGGGGAAGAAGGCGCTACAGAATAAGTGGGTATACCGCGTCAAGCAAGAGAGCGACGGTAGCAAGAGGCTTAAGGCTAGATTGGTTGTGAAGGGCTTTCAACAGAAAGAAGGGGTTGATTTCACGGAGATTTTTTCCCCAGTTGTGAAGCTGACCACTATCAGAGTGATATTGAGTTTGGTGGCTGCTAAAAACCTCTACCTTGAGCAGTTGGATGTTAAAATTGCGTTTCTTCATGGTGACTTGGATGAAGAAATCTACATGAAGCAACCTGTTGGCTTCATTGAGAAAGGCAAGGAAGAGAACAGTGTTCTTTTCAGTGACAGCCAGAGTGCTATACACCTTGCGAAAAATCCAGTGTTTCATACTAGAGCTAAGCACATCGATTTGAAGTACCATTTCATTCGCTCGCTTTTGGAAGAAGGGGAACTGTTACTGGAGAAGATTTTGGAGAGCCAAAATCCGGCAGATATGTTGACAAAGTCGGTCACCATCGAGAAACTAAAGTTGTGCTCAACTTCAATTGGCCTTCACGCATGAGAAGTTAGAGGGCCAGAGTCGCACCAGGAGGGGTGAAGTTCACTACGTCCGCTATTGATTGAGGTTG
Source organism: Rhododendron mucronatum var. ripense (assembly GCA_019656295.1). Taxonomy (NCBI): domain Eukaryota; kingdom Viridiplantae; phylum Streptophyta; class Magnoliopsida; order Ericales; family Ericaceae; genus Rhododendron; species Rhododendron mucronatum. The sequence continues at coordinate 2,708,877 of BPLT01000004.1, read as the reverse complement.
TTGATATTGATTTGCTTCAGTTATCTTCAAGTGGGAGATTGTTGGGGATGCAAACAACTTTCAGCAACAGAGTTCAGCAACAACGGTCCGTGACCAGCGCGGAGAGTTCCGCGATAGATAGGCACGCGGTCAGGCTCGCGGCAGGTAGCGCGCGACAGACAGGCTCGCGACCGAGATGGGCCGTGGGCCGCGGCCCAAGTTGGTTGGACGGGTCCAGCTATCACGTAGGGTTTGCCTATAAATATTAGTTACTATGTTCATTATTTCTTGAGCGACTGTACAAAGAGAAATTTTCTAGAGAGGGTTTCTAGTGAGAGAGAGTGCAAGAGAAAACTTTTCTCAGAGAGGAAGGAGAAGACTTGTAATCTTTCGTTTTCTTTCGTTCATAGTGGACTGGTGTGGCTCCCGGGGACGTAGGCAAGTTACCGAACCTCGTATATCTGTGTGTTCTGTTTTTTTGTTCCTCTTTCTCTTCCTTTAATTCTCTGATTTGTTTTCTGTGACGATAGTATCCCAAGATCCTGTGTGTGTTTTGTTCGTTGCGAGTCTGAGCGCGAGGCTCCGATTTCCCAACAGCGAATTCCATAAAATCAAATCCATTTATTGAGGAGCGCTTAATTAATATTTTGCACGAAATATATATATCACAGAATAATATGATGCAGCAGACTATATGCAAAAGCACATACGCTGATATGGTAGTACTTACATACAAATACAAATACAACTAGTACCTGAGTAGAGTTTCAGATTGTGACAATACAAACCACTCTAAAAGAAACAAACATACAGAATTAAACCAACATGCATTAAATATTTTTCCCCCGAGGGAATCTAGTTTTGGACCCAAACGACATGATCCTCAGGAAGAAAATGGCAAATGGGAACCGTCCCCGATTTCACCTTGAGCACTTGGAACGCCAAGTGCTTCGGATTCCAAGCCGAAGTATCCGTGTGACACACCGCCACTGCTTTCGCTTTTGTCCCATCAACACCGTCCAAAGAAACCACATATGCCTTTGTGGTGCTCGTCTTGTGGCAATAAAACACCGCGTATGCATAGTTCTGCTTGTGGCACACCACACTTTTTTCACCTCCCATTTTCTTCACTTCCGAAACACGATACTTCTGGAATTGAGTTTCTCTGTCCACCTCAGTGGAAATTGGTTGGACGCTTTTTCCGAGCTTAGAAGTGGTGAAATCGATCATTGACTCCAACGAAGTCGCGCAATACTTCTCCTCTCCTTTGATTCCAGGCTCTTCACATTCTTTGATGGTTTTTTTCATTATCTTTTGGAAGAGTAAAATAAAATTAGGCACTTCAGTACTAATGTAAACAGTAGTATAACCGCATGGCTTGTTCATGTTTGCAATTGATAGCCTTGGATGTAAGTCAAGAGTAAAGAGCCATTAATGTGGTGGTACGTACATGTACACTTAGCTTGGTTTTCATGCAACTAATAATTCTGAAATACATATCTACTCTAGCGATGTTATATTGGGGAGAGAGAAAATACAAGAGAGCAAGTAGGAGGTAGAGCAATTAAAGTGTGTGGAAGTACTACTGTACTATAGAAGTAAGTGTTTTACATGCTAAATTCAATATTAAGTACTCTACGTTAATTGTGTCTATAGCAGGCCAACCGAATACCGATAGGAGTTAATAGTTTTTTTCCAACTTCATTTACATTTTTCTTTTTTCATTCTAGTTAAAGATACAAGAAGTGATGATTAATGAAATTTTGATCTTGATGATTAATGAAATTTTCTTCCCCGTTCAAAAAAAAAATGCGAGTACACCCTCTCCCTTTATTTTCTCTCCTCTTCCTTGTTTGTTAGAATAAGAATGATGGGAAAGAATTAGGGTTATTCACCGAGACACCCCTCAACATTTATTCGTTTTTTACGGACACCCCCTCAACGAATTTTCGCTACGGCCAGACCCCCTCATTAAAGTTTTTGTTTGAGGGACCTAACGCCGTTGGACGGAATGACTGAAAAGACCATTTTGCCCCCATATATATATACACCTATAGCAGTCATTCCACACTTCACCGGAGAAGATGACCGGAGTACGGCGCGTGAACAGTACGCACTGCGAGTAGATCTCACTCTCTCCGCACATGCCACCGTTGACCGGCGCGTGCGGTCTCCTCCAACCACCCCCGGCGACGTTCCGACCACCGTTGTGATCGTCTTGAAGAGGCGAACAAAGCCCAGTGCTTAATCCTCGTTTTCGAGCAACCATGGCCATGGGCTTTGCAAAACTGTACCTCGCCGCCACTCCACCGCTTTTGACTGGCGATTGCCGCCACCTCCGAGCTCCTCCGGTGACTTTCCGACCACCGTTGTGATCAACTTGAGAAGGCGAACAAAGCCCAGTGCTGAATCCTCGTTTTCGAGCAACCACAGCCATGGGCTTTGCAAAACCGTACCTCGCGGAGGTCGAAGGCGGGAAGGGAGGGGGAGCGGAGGTCGAAGGCGGCAAGGGAGGGGGAGCGGAGGACAGCAAGGAGGCAGCGTGTGTGGTGGTTGACGAGGACGCCGAGGAAGGAGGAATTAAGGGGTAGGGAGGGGTGGTTGCGGGGGGAGGAGGGTGGCGGTGGTCGGTCGTGGTCTGTGATCGGTGGTGGTTGGAAGGAAGGATTGAGGGAAGAGAGGAAACATGGTTGAGGGTAATATTGGAACATTTTATTACTTTTGAAATAATTTTAGTAAAAAAATTAACAGAACTGGACGGAACTCTAACGGAAGGGGTGTACGGGTAAAGTAGAGATAACGGAGGGGGTCTAGCTGTAGCGAATTTCGGGGGAGGGGGTGACCGTGAAAAACGGATAACGTTGGAGGGGTGTCTCGGTAAATAACCCAAAGAATTATACAGCTTCGAGTTTATCTTTGAATTAAATCCAATTTAGTAACAGAGATATAGCATCAACTTTGGGGGATTGGGCAACAATTTATACCATATACTGAAATGAAACGGGCTTAAGTGCATCTTGCATTCTTAAACTATTAGGCCCCGTTTGATAAGTGTGTTGGATTAGATGAGATTAGTAAGAAGATGAGATTAGTAAGGAGATGGAATTATTAATACCGAGTGTAATCCCAAGTGGGTGTTTGATTGTGTAAGGATTAAACCATGGGATTGTGATTACCAATACCAATCCTTTGTTTGATTGGAACACCAAGGGATAGGATACAAATTTCATTTTCCAATTATACCCTTGGGTGAAAACCAGGTCTATAATTGCATGGAAGACCAGCTCACGAATTTGCAAATTTTGGACAACGATGCAAGCAGTACAACAAGAACTGCAACTTATATTTATATGCATATTAATGATCATGGAGAGATAAGAATCAACAACAAATTTCTATAGGTGAAGCAATACCACAGCAGAAACAACAAAGCAATACCAGAGCAGTAGTTTAGCATAATTGTATGAGCAAAAGAGCAAAAGTATCACCATATATATACCAACAGATTATGAGCATAAGAGGCCCAGAGCATAATACTAATATGAAGTCATGTACCTAAAAAATAAAGGATCAATAGCGTACAAACCTAAACAGTCATCGTGTGTGTGTGTGTGTGTGTGTATATATATATATATATATATATATATATATATATATATATATATATATATATATATATACATATTACAAAAGGAGGCAATCATAACATGCCGATAGGGGATTATACGAATTCCCTCATTGCCTTACCCTGTAAGTTTTCAGTTTTCAAAATAAGGCACATGACATGCCACAATCAACTAGTCATCCTAATAGTATAGCATAATTGTACGAAGTCATACACACTTCTACGTAGTCACAGTTCTCAAGTTCATATTAGCCTATTAAATAGCAGTATATTAGGGTTTTGGGTGGATAGGTCAGGTGTGTAAGGGGGGTATTATTGGTATTGAATTAAAAAACCATGGGCAAAGTGGTCATTTTACATGAGGGAGCTTGGGATAGGATTACTAATACCTAGTACCCCATGGTATTAGTAATCCGGAAATAGTGTGGGATTAGCAATCTCATCCTCCTCTTAATCCCATCCTAAATTGTGCAACCAAACAAAGAGTTGGAAAACCTAAAGGATTACCAATCCTTTCCTAAGCTCTAACACATTTATCAAACATGCCCTTATAGTTTTTCAGATCAGCCCTAACCTATAAAACCTGACACTGCCTTAAACTACATAAACCTTTCAAGTTGGCCCTTTACTTGTCTTCAGCTGTATAATTGCGGTCAAAAGGCCCAGAAAAATGCTGAAATATTTTTCTTTTGTCAAAAATGACTAGAATGGTAGAAATTATATGCATATAATCTTTACATATTTAACAAAATCACAAACATAAATTTTGTCTAAGCCGTTTACTCTCATTTACTCCATCTATCAGTCTCCCTCTGTTTTATCCTTATTAACACCACATTATACCCTTCATCATCCATCAAGACGCAAAATTATAAAAAATACACAAATGTCTAATATCTTATTTTGATAGATATGAGGGTCACGTATATCATTCCTGACATTCTCTCCATAAAATAATTGTCATTAAGCTATTTTAGGATCTTTACCGTCATTAAGCGACTGAAGACTATTAAGGGGCCAAGTTGAAATGTTTAGATAGTTTAAGGTAGTCAAGTGGGAAATTACAAAATCTTGATAGTTAAAGGGGGCAAGATGTTATTAAGCCAATGGAGTACTGTACTAGGAATCTGATTGGGAACATACCTCGGCTTTCTTTGAATTGGGTTCCACGGAAAGCTGGTCAAAGATCTCGGGCATTTTGTCAGACGAAAAAGGTATTTTCACGGCGACCGGACGAGGTAAGAAAGTGGTTTCTGCATCGGTGGTTTTAGTGAAATGCAGGGTCATCTTGGTTCCCCTTTTCAGGTCCTTTTCCAAGAAGAACAGAGCTACATTAGGATTATCATGTAATTGGGTCTCAGTAGCTGCATATTGGTAGAGGAATGGGCTCGGTCCCGGTGTGACTCCGACGTACACGGGCTTTCCCTTGGGTCCCGTGCTGACGGAGACCCCCCCTTTTCCGACCCCGACGTTGGTTCGTTTGCCGGGCTTCCCGGTGTCCACGCCAACGCCTTTTCCCCCGACGTTTACGTTAGTGCCGCTTCCAGGCTTCCCTTTTCCTGTGTCGACATTTACGCCACCCTTGCCTACTCCGACAGAAGTGCTTTTGTCTTCAATCCATTCTGCAAAGTTAGGAAGAAGAAGAAGAAGAATTAGGAGCAACAGCCTGCCTAGGTAGATGTTACGTACATTAATTAGATGCAAGCTAGTTCGTGCTTGGGGAGATAGTTAATTATATATATTATATATATATTGACATTTAAATTAAAGGAAAGTCTTCAATACATACTCTTTAAGGTGTGTACCATATACACTTATTGTGTAGTTCATATTGTGTCACCTCATAAAAAATTAATTGTAGGACCGGTCATTCATAACATTTTATTTCGTATCGTCACTTTTATACTAAAAATTTGTAACTTTTCATCAATATTATTTGTAACTTTTTAGCAATAGATTCATAACATTTTGAGAATCATAACATTTTGGTGTGTTTCAATGAAGATGCATATGATACACACTTAAATAAGAGGTGTGTATTTTAACACTTCCCTTAAATTAAACTAGACCTAGCTAGATCGAGGGTGTGGTGTGCAAACACGATCCGTACGTAGCCGATACTTTCACAAGCAAAAATGAAAGTTGTAAGTAACCGGCCATTAATTAATTTCTCCCTATCCGAGGCAGCTAGCGATTAATTTCAAAGAAGGAGATAGAGATGGATTGAGTTTAATTTAGAGACGAATAGCAATACAAAATTATACTCTTAAGAGTAAAGAAAATTAATTACTGAAATTATTATTATTATTATTATTATAAGAGAAAACGTACGGTGGAAAAAGGAACTAAACACGCCCAATAGCATGAAAAAGTACACATGCACTCTAACACAAAATTAGATGGTAAAGCAAACCCACACAGATCGAGTCGATTGAGAGCATGATCGATCCACAACAATTTTCGAGGTTAGCAAAATTCATCTGTTCGTCTCCCTCCTTGTTCTCAATCAGGATCGAAGATCGAAGTTGGCTAAAGAATGCTGCCTGCAGGATAGAGTCTTACAATCATCCGAGTTACCAAAAATACCCTTGGTACTCCCACAGAAAGTGACAGTACTCGTTCATGGGTCACGAGTTCAATACTCCACTAATTAAGCGATTCAATTAAGCTTTACAAACACCGTTCAAGCATTCCCGTACTTTTACATCCTTCATAAACTGCGGAGTATTTTTCTACAACAAAGTTGTCTCTGTAGAGCTGTTTCAATTCTTCATTTATTTTCTCAACCACTTCAAAAATAAAATCTCCAATTTTGACACTCGCAGTTTCTTAATCTAGCAAAATCTTTAAGCACACGCAGTTTTTTTTTAATCTTTAAAGTTTTCACGTAGAAGTACAACCTTGTCTTTTAATGTGTGAAATATAAAGTACAACTATCGTTGTGAATTTTGTAGAAGGAAATGGGAAAAAAGAAAAAGGGAGCATCTCAATACTTTTGGGCCGGATGGGACAATTCACATCGCAACCATCCATTAGTATAATCAATGGTTCGGATTTGTTCAAAACTTTTTTATGGAATGGGAAAAAACCACCTATTTTTATTTAGGAAAAAATTCAAAATGACACCTAAACTTTGCACCAAATATCACAGAGACACCTGAATTTAAGTTTATATCAATTAAACACATATACTAACAAAATTCCCAAATTTAGACACCTGAACTTAAGTTTATTTCAATTGTAACACCTGTACTAACAAAATCCCTAAATTTAAACCCCCGCCGTTATACTCCGTCCAAAAAATTGTTGACATGCCATCTCCAACCCATTTAAGTTACCTCATTACACATGTTTCTAACAAAGGACAATGCACCCAAGCGAAACCCATAGGCAGACTTCAGGTCTGGGGTTGAAGCGAGGGAGATGGTGGAACAATAGGCAGACTTCTGAAGAGAGAAATGGAGGGAATCAATTAGGTTAAGGTCATTTTCCCTTCAAATCATGTTTTTTGCCCAAACCCAGTTCTTCTTTCTGCTCGGCATACTTTTAATGATGGGTTTCGCTTGGGTGCATCGTCTCCTGTAGGAAACATGTGCAACGGGACATCTTAAACGGGTTGGATATACCATATCAGCAATTTTTGGGACGGTGTAACGGCGGAGGTCTAAATTTGGAGATTTTGTTAGTACAGATGTTTAATTGAAATAAACTAAAGTTCAGGTGTCTAAATTTGGAGATTTTGTTAGTACAAATGTTTAATTAAAATAAATTTAAGTTCATGTGTCTTTATGACATTTGATATAAAGTTCAGATGCCATTTTGAAAATTTTCCCCTTTATTTATTCTTACCTTCGTTTTCTCTCACGTGGAAGGCAATTTTAGAATTTCACATAAATATAGACAGAAAAATTAATACTGTATCACGTGTGTAAAAGAAGATCGAGTAGCTTTCCAAAATTACTCTGCCATGCGAATTTCAGGAAATACAAACTCTAATATACCAAAGTTAAGTAGGAAATTATGAAACTTTTAGACTGAAAGACCAACCATTGTGAAGGATATCCTTGACGGCCTTGGGCATGGGGGCGTTTGGCAAAACCGATTTCCAGTATGCATCAGGAGACAGAGCTGCTTGACTTGCCACAAAAGCTAGCTGAAACATATATAATATTGAAATTCCCATTTTATTACCAAAATAAAATAAACAAACTTGCACTGCAAAAATAAGCACTCAAAATATCTCCACTAATCTTGTAGTATTTCCTTGTAATAATTGATACTAGTAACCCACTTTGGTCATCACAGTTATGAGACTTTGGAGCTTGTTTCCTACCACTTAAGTTTTAGATTCAAAACTTTTTAAGTGCTATGATTAACTCTTATAGGTCAATTCACATTGTTTTCGAGACGCCTTAATCGGGCCTTCTGCTAGTAGATGATGAGGGTCTTTCTTCTTCTTTTTTAATCTACAGTAAGTACAATGAGAATTATGGTCACAATAACTAATCGATGTATGAGTAAGCTAACTTAGATACAAGCTAACTTTGTTAGTGTAAGTACTGTGTTATTGCTAAGGTGAGTATTGGAGTACTTTCGAGAAACAGAATGTAAAGATCTGTTTGGTAGCTATGTTAAAAAACAAGCCTGCATAACTCTTCGAACTGTTCTGGAAAAAAAAAAATACTGATCGAGTTAATCGAAAAGCATTGTTTTGATTTACTGAAATAACTTTCGACTAAAAAAAAAACATCGTTTCGCTTCTCCTTGATGAATTGTGCTTTTCTGCGCATTCAGAGAATTGAGAGCACAAAATTAAAGACGACGACAATCAAGGCGCTAAGCATAAATACATGCCCACATAGAAGAGTGTGTGTGTGTGTGTGTGAGAGAGAGAGAGAGAGAGAGAGAGAGAGAGAGAGAGAGAGAGAGAGGAAAACACAAAATCCAAGAAAATGGATTGTCTGTTTCAGGATTCGGGAGCTTAGAAACTCACAGAAAGAAACGTGAAGAAGGGTAGGAGCAGCTGGAACTCCATATTCTGATGTGGGATAAGAGAGAGTAGAGGAGGAGGAACTGAAAGCAAAGCAAAGCAGAAGCAGATTATAATATGCAAAGAAGAGAAAGTAGGTGTCCAGTATTTATAACTGATGAATACTAGAGTAGTCCCTTCATACATCTATCGGAACCTCTTTGAGAAAACAATTCAAATCTAGATGTACATTAAAAAATTAAATAGTTTGGATCTGCTTAAGAACTCTCTATTGAAAGAATTGGTTTCAGCGAAGAGTCTCTGAGCAGATTCAAATTATTGATTACAGTATCAAACGGTTTAGATTGCGAATATCTTTTCTAGTCCAAAACACGTACCTAAGAGGATCCATGCACCTCTTATCTCAACATTTGTTGCTTTTATTTTATTATTATTAAGATGTCTCAAATTTCTAATTTAATTGCTTTGAAAAGTCAAAACAATTGAAAGTTTTTATCTCAACTGTTATTATTATATCTCAAATTCTTAGTGCTTGTATTTTCAATTAATAATTTTCAAAGTTTTTATATCACAAATTCTTAGTACTTTTATTTGCAATTAATACATGTCATCTTGAAATATTAAAACTGAACAAAAATGATTGACGGAGTATATTTTTTTTAACAATTTTGCTAACCACGGTGAGGCGGTGGATAATCTACTTAAGATATTGAATAAGTTAATTAAAATTTAGTTTAAATACACATCAAAAGGATATCAATACACTTTTTACGAATGAGGGCCAATACATTTTTTATACATTATCTACTACCCTTCCTCTAGTAGTTGGCATGCATTTTACTCTTACAAAAAGAGCCTTGCTTTGGGTACACAATTTGGTGTACTCCGCCTTCTATGGAAACCCACTTAAGAGTCTCACACGAATGATCGGATCCGTTCAATTTTTTTAAAACATTTTTTAATCACTCCTATACAAAAATTAGCTTTATCAAATATCGATTGACAAAAACTTGATCAATTTTACGTCCAATTTCTTGTCATGCTTCTCTAAGAGTATCCAATCCAATAGTAAAATATTCTCAAGCAAAAAAATGATAGTCAGTCATTTTCTCAAGTTATATCTGGCACAAATAATGCATGGCAAAGTTAAATTTAGCACAGAGATAAATGGCAAAGCCGTTTTAGTGTCATTTCATTGCGTACGTGCGTGGTGTTGTCTTCGTTGCTCAAATCGATCTCTTCGATCATAAAACGATTAAAGTAATACGATGACCGTGAAGAGTTAACGCAAAAAACGATTTTGACACCGGTGGAGTAATTTTTCTAAAATTTGGCCAAATACGTACTAGTGTAGCAACCCGGCCCAGAGAATAGCTCAAACCATTGGAGTTCTAAGTTTAAATTTAACCAGTTAACCGTACTCTATTGTAAACTGTCAAATACCAAACCATTGTAAAACGCATAACCACCCAAACTAAAAAAAATTCTGAAGTTAGCAATATTGGTCCAAATATGCCTTACAATAATGGTAAACCAAACTAATTAGCAACTCCTTGTAATAAATAAATAAATAAAAACTTAACGACTCCTTAACTAATAACCAAATTTTGGCTTTTGAATAACCAAAACTAGCAAAAAAATATTCTTTGGGTTGTCAAATTTAATGAAAACCACACGCCCTTTCTTTCCTTTTTCTCTCCTCCAATCATTAACAATGGATCCACCCACATAGATTTTTTCTCAATTCTCTCTATCTCTATTAAAAATGAGTTTTTGATTATGGACCATTAAGGGACTTTACATTGTAAATCTTACCAACCCTTTAAATGAATAATTAAAAGATGAGATAACAGTTTTGATTATCCAATTTTAGTTATGTCATTGGAGAAACCTTTAGAGAAGACTGAATCTATTTATTGTTTTTGTTTAAAAAAAATGCTAAAACCACACCCACTCACGCACTCATTTACATACTGGCCTTACAAACACTACACACATTCAGTGTGTGAAGAGCCCACACCATTGTGAGTCTGAGTGTGTAAATAGTTGTGTAAGTGAGTATGGTTATAGAATGATTGTTTTTGCAACTCCCTCCATTCAGGGACGAAATTAGGATTTCGTAAATTTAGGGGCCGAACTATGAACAACAAGATTTTGAAATTTAAAGTTTCGGAATTTAATGGTTTGTTTGGTTTAATTAGGCTTTGAGGGTGGTTTTAGTGGAGAAAGATAGAAAGAGAAATTACATTAAAATTAAAAAAAGAAAAACTTATGGAAGACTGTGTACTGAGACCCAAAACGAACACTTGCATTCTAGGTGTTCTTAACAAACAAGAAACAATTAATTTTAATACTAAAATTTGAAAAATGTTTCCAAAACCGCAGGGGCCGTGGCCCCCATATGCCCATACGTGGATATGTCTTTGCCTTCGTCCTCATTTTTTAGTCTCTTTTGAGGATTCCAATTTATTAAGAGAACAAAATCATTGACTTTCATTTTCTAATTTTTTCCTCTAATCATTACTACTTCCCTCGTCCATTTTTAAGTGTTCTGTTTCGTAACTCCAACTTATTAAAAAAACATCATTATTATACCTTTCACATCAACTTTTTCCTCCACTTTCCCTACTTACTCATCATTATTACATTTTTACGCACTTACTTTTCAAAATGGAATCTACTTTTGGGGACAAAATAGACAATTCATCAACTTTTACTCACTAACTTTACAAAATGGACACTTATTAAGGGACAGCCCAAAATAGAATACCGAACTATAAATAAGAGACGGAGAGAGTACTGTTTATTACTTTGTCTTTGTTAGTACAACTAACCTCAAAAGGAACGGATAAAAAAGAAAAATTCATTAAATATTTGCTCATTTAATTTTGGGGGGAGACAATCCTTACGGGACATAAAAAATTAAAAAAGAAATACTAACAGGGATGGAACCAAGAAATGGGGACGCAGGCAGGAGAAAAACAACACATCACCCAAATATTCCCACCAGTACTGATTTAAATGTTTAATTGCTTCAACTGCCCCTTGCCAACAAAAATTGATGGTAATTAAGCCAATCGGTACGATGGCAGAGAGAGAGAGAAGAGAGGTGGGGGGTTGTGTAGGGAGAAATGCTAAGTGTAAAGAAAATAGGCAAAGAAAAAACTCTTAAAATGTACGTAAACAGCTCAGATGCATTGTACAGTAAATCTGGATCGTTCTTGTACACTTTAAAGGTTTTTTTTTTTTTGCCTATTTTCTTTGTCTTTAACACTCCTCAGTGTGCAGGTCAATAACACCAAATGTTGTTGCTAACGAAAGAGTTGATCTGGATGAAAGAAGGGTAATGGGGGTCGCTAGCTAGCTAGCTCTTAATTAAGGAAATTGGACTTTTGGTTGGTTCTAGTCACTCTAGCTATTACGTACCAAACAACCACCAAAATTTATTAGGGTTGGAGTTGGGAAGATTCTGGTTTCCACTTTCCATCCTTGTAACCATCCAGACCTAATCACCAAAAAAAAAAAAAAAAGCTACAATGACATGATCAAAATTGAATAACTAAAATTTGTCACATCATCTTTTCAAATTACAAAAAACTAAAAAATTTTAACCTACAAATCAATCATTTTAAAAATACCACAAGTTTTTGGTAAACTTTTTTTTTATACAGAAAACAAATTTTGAAAACTTTTTGGGCTCAACAACTCCTGGCCTTCACACTCATACCGGCATGTCGAACAAAGTTGTCACCAAAAGTTGTAGCAATTATTATTCAATAACAAATACTTACACACACATTCACAATGAACATTGAAACAATATGGAGTTTGTAGTAACTTCTTATACGTGAGGGGGTATCTACCGTTAAGGCAAATCTCAAGTGGTGTTAATGAAATTTATTCATTTATCATTTAAATATTAATGATGTCATATCCATGTGGGGTCAATTGTACTAAGAATCTCTCATGGACATGAATTAAAAAAAATCATAAATTTGATACTCCGTATATTTCTTGTAATTGTGGGCAACCCATCCCTTTGTATCGCCAAGGTACTTCAAATCACGGCCGGACACGGATTCTCACCAAGTACCAACCAATTCAATTTCTTGTTCTTGTAGACAACCCGTCTATGTAGTATGAATCTTTCTTGATTTTATTTCATCTGCCACTTTTTCAGCTTGCTTTCGTGTTTAGTAATTTCCTCTCATGCAACTTGTCACAAAAATATAACTTTTCTTTTCAAAATTTAAAGGAAAATTAAAAATATATAAAACGTAATTTGTTGTGTCCCTCTTCAGTCTTCATTAAATGATCCGAAATATTTAGAAAAATATTCATAAATGGAAAAAAGAAAAAGAAAAAGAAAGCATTTTTAGGGAGAAAATGGGATCTTGTTGTCTTCAGTTATTTTTCCTGTAACGATGAAGTTTTAATTTTCTATGTGCATCTAGACAAGAAGCAATTGGGAAAAAAAGACTGAATCAAATTTTGAGGGGGGGAAATGGCTAAACATAAGCAACAAAGAAAAGCTGGCTATTTTTAAAGATCCCACTAGCTAGTCATATTGGAATTACACTATATTATTGGAAAACCTTAAGGATGTTGCATGAGGCTAAACAATAGTCTCCTCTCCGGTAATGAAAAGGTTGTTTATACGAAGATTCATATGTGATATCGATTGTGGTTCTATTTTAGGGGGTGTTTGGGAGCCTCTCTTTTAGGCATTTTACATTTGTAATTTTAACTATTTTGATTATGCGATTAGAATGTGTCATAGATTTTCTCTCTAAAGTGTTTGAGAGGTATGATGTACAATACATTCCATCGGTCTTTAATGTTAACCAAAACGGGTTTTGTCAAAAAGGCTCCTCGCCCTCTACTTTTGTGTTTTGTTCTCCGAGATCAAAAAAAGAAAAGAAATGGAATGCATTATGGGTGAGGACAACCAAACCTACACAAAAGGAAAAGTAAGGCCTAGTTTTCCAAATATATATATATATATATATATATATATATATATATATATATATATATATATATATATATATATATATATATATATATATATACACACACACACATATATGAATACAACTTTTCTATTTGTTTTGTCCTTATACAATTTTTTTGTTTCATTTTTTAGTTTGCGACAAGCTTTGTGAATTATTGGTTCGTCTCGACGAAAGAATCAAAGAAGTTTAAAAATTATGATTTTTACTTAAATATTTTTGGACATATCCAAGAAAAAAAACTTTTTGTTGGATATTCTAAATTCTGAGTAGAAAAGTCATAATTTTTTATTTTTCTGATTTCTCCCGTGGAGACAAACCAATAACTCATAAAAGTTTAACACAAAACTAAAAAAATGTGAACTTTTTAATAAAGACAAACAAAAGAATAAGGTCAAATTGTCCTCTCTTTTTTGGAACTAGGCCTACATATGCAAATGGAAAAAGTAGTAAACCAAAGGGAAATGACGGGATGTTGGGTGAGCGAGCATTATAATACAAAAATTGTTAACATATACTGTATATATACTAATAAAGGGCGATATTAGTTGTGCTAAGATAAGTTGTATATAGTTATCTCTAAGCCATGAGTACATATCGCTCAACTCTCTCAACCCTAGCCACCACAACTCTTCTTCTCCCTTCCCCTCCTCCGTGGGTTCCACACCCATGTGCGGTGGGAGGGGAATGCCATGGCACTGTTCCTACTCCATTTCTTTGCTTGTTCTTTCTTTTTTTTTTTTTCCTTCCGTCTCTCCAGATCAACGACTTGTCCGGCCTATTTCTATGAGCACCTATGGCCTGTGAGAGTTTTGTTTCTTATTTTACGAGAGTTGTTAGTTTCGTTTTGGACGAATTTTGTTTATAGATCAAGTTCTCTCAATCGAGATTGTTTCACAACGATATCTGCTCTTCAACGTTGTATCTTCTTTGGTGGAACAACTCGTGGTGGCTTGACAGATTTGTAGTTCTTAATTAGGATTGAGTTCATTGGTGCGTTTATTCTTGGTTGGAGTGCATCTGATCGTTTGGGTATTTAGTGTCTTCTGTCCTTAACTTTGCACTTTTTCTTGTTTGAAACTCGCAATTAGATGTTAGGCAGTTTAAAAGTGTAGTCGTTGCATCAGACCATGCCAGCTGGGTTAGGATAAAAGACATTATTGATTGCCTTGTGATTTACTCATTTTGTATTTGTTAGACGATTAGTTTGACTTTGTCCAAGTTTTTTTGTAATGATCTCTATTTTGCAAGTGTCGCTGGACATTTATCAATACAATCTTCTCACTTTTGACAAAAACAAAGAGGATAAGTTGTAATACCCAAATAACCCCCCAACCTTGGAATCCGACCCTGCGTGATTTGGTTATTATTTCACACAAAATCCTAAGTGATTTGCTCATGTTTCACCGGATCTTAAAGACGGCTCTCAAAAACCATATATGTTAGGCACGCAAACATATATGCTTTTAAAGTTTTTCTAGGTAAAATTAAGTACTACAAACAATTTTTAGTAGAAATTTGAAACGTGAATTAGAGCGATTGTCCGGGCTCATCCATCCTCAAATATCAGTCCTCCTTGGAGATGGGGGTCCATCATGGAAGAAATCATAATCAAAGCTTAAATAGCCCCAACAATATTAACGTACAGCTAGCTTAGAGGCTTTTATGATTATGGGGGGACACTTTGTGCCGAAGTAATAATATCTAGTGGTTAGCGAGGCCGAAGTAAAGGGTGCAGAAAGTAGTCAATTCTTTCACACTCCGGCCAATAGACAGAAAATGACAACCATAGTCCCATCCTTCAATTTGCCCACTGTAGAAGGAAAAAAAAAATCCCAAAATTCGAACACCCCCGAAACATGTCCAAAGTTTATTACTCCAGTAATTAGTCCACCTTGCCTATGCCTAGAAAGAGATCGATGTCGATCGAGTTGTCTAGAAATTGGGCATTCCCCTACATTTTGTGGGGAACAAATAGACAGATTCCAAGGGCAATTTTAGATAAAGAAATATTATAGAGATCGAGATGTCGCACTTGATTCTTGCTCTAGTTGCGGTAAAAATTTCCTGCCAAGGTTTCTTTCCTATTGTTAGAATTGATTTCTTCCACTCTTCTTTTCTACTGTTAGCTAGTATTGTGCATACTCCCTCCGTCCCAATTTAAATGTTCACTACGATTATGCGTGTCATTTTCAATGGCTTATATCTTTCAATATATATTATGTTTTATATTTTTAAAATCATTATTTTATAGAAATAATTGAGATCTTTATCAAACAAGATTTATGTAGTGGCCCGATTAAATGGGGCTCTGTACCGACCCCGAGGACATTACCGAGGACTCTGTACCGACCCCGAGGACATATTACCGAGGGCTCCGTACCGACCCCGGAGACATTCCACCAGGGGCTCTGTACCGACCCCAGAGACATGCCATCGAGGGCTCTGTACCGACGTCCGAGCATAGCACCGAGGGCTTTCGAGCAAGCCTCCTGCACCTAATGTGACACAGCATCGAGAAGAATCCTCGCGAAAGGCTGACCTGGCCATGTGCTCCGTACCTACCTTATCCAGTGCGTAATCTATGATGTCACCCAAGGCGGTTACCCGAGCGTCACCTCCACGCGTTGACTTGAAGGCCAAGTAAACCTAAGTCTATAAATACAAAGGGATGCTCATTGTGAAAGGTATGTCGTTCTACCCTAACCCTAGACCTAAACCTCTCTCCTTACATCTAACTTGATCGTCGGAGGGTCACTGGGCTTCCACAGCCCTAGTGACTCGTTGTAGGTCCAGTGGTGGAGGCGCAGAGCAAACGGAGGAAGAAACCAAACAACACACAGACTAGGTCCAGATAATTCGAACCCCTACAATTGGCGACTTTGTTGGGGATGAGTTGCTCTCTCTGATGTTCGCTCCTCCCCTTCAACAGCTCCCCCCTCTCTCAGAGGCGTTCTTCACGACGGAACTCTTCTGTGCCTACTTCGTGCCTTGGTTTCCCGAAGCCAAGCCCACGAACTGACGGAATCCTTCCGTGCCTCCTTCGTGCCTAGGTTTTCTGAAGCCGAGCCCACGAATTGACAGACCCCTTTCGTGCCTCCTTTGTGCCTAGGTTTCCCGAAGCCAAGCTTCCCGAAGCCGAGCCCACGAACCGACGGAACCCTTCCGTGCCTACTTTGTGCCTAGGTTTCCCGAAGCCGAGCCCACGAATCGACGGAACCCTTCCGTGCCTCCTTCGTGCCAAGGCTTCCCGAAGCCAAGCTCACGAATCGACGGAACCCTTCCGTGCCTCCTTTGTGCCTAGGTTTCCCGAAGCCAAGCTTCCCGAAGCCAAGCCCACGGACCGACAGAACCCTTCCGTGCCTCCTTCGTGCCTTGGTTTCCCGAAGCCGAGTCCACGAACCGACGGAATCCTTCCGTGCCTCCTTCGTGCGTAGGTCTCCCGAAGCCGAGCCCACGAATCGACGGAACCTTTTCGTGCCTCCTTCATGCCTAGGCTTCCCGAAGCCGAGCCCACGAACCGACGGAACCCTTCCGTGCCTCCTTCGTGCCTTGGTTTCCCGAAGTCGAGCCCACGAACCGACGGAATCCTTCCGTGCCTCATTTGTGCCTAGGTTTCCCGAATTCGAGCCCACGAATCGACGAAATCCTTCCGTGCCTCCTTCATGCCTAGGATTTCCGAAGCCGAGCCCACGAACTGACGGAACCCTTCCGTGCCTCCTTCGTGCCTGGGTTTCCCGAAGCCAAGCCCACGAACTGACGGAATCCTTCCATGCCTCCTTCTTGCCTAGGCTTCCCGAAGCCGAGCCCATGAACCGACGGAACCCTTTCGTGCCTCCTTCGTGCCTTGGCTTCCTGAAGCCGAGCCCACGAACTAGACGGAACCCTTTTGTGCCTCCTTCGTGCCTTAGTTTCCCGAAGCCGAGCCCACGAACCGACGAACAACTTGTATGAGGCTCAACACATCTCTCTGGGGCTTGGTACACATCAAAACATTCGGCCATACTACTCGTCAACTCCTCCCAAACCAATAAAAGGTCAAGAGAAGTTGAGGGGCTATTGTAGTGGCCCGAATAAATGGGGCTCTGTACCGACCCCGAGAACATTACCGAGGACTCCGTACCGACCCAGAGGACATATTACCGAAGGCTCCGTACCGACCCCTATGACATATTACCGAGGGCTCCGTACCGACCCTGGAGACATTCCACCTAGGGCTCTGTACCGACCCCAGAGACATGCCATCGAGGGCTCTGTACCGACATCCGAGCATAGCACCGAGGGCTCCCGAGCAAGCCTCCTGCACCTAATGTGACATAGCATCGAAAAGAATCCTCGCGAAAGGCTGATCTGGCCATGTGCTCCGTAACCGCCTTATCCAGTGCATCATCTATGATGTCACCCGAGGCGGTTACCCGAGCGTGACCTCCACGCGTTGGCTTGAAGGCCAAGTAAACCTAAGTCTATAAATACAAAGGGATGCTCATTGTGAAAGGTATGTCGTTCTACCTTAACCCTAGACCTAAACCTCTCTCCTTACATCTAACTTGATCGTCGGAGGGTCACTGGGCTTCCACAGCCCTAGTGACTCGTTGTAGGTCCAGTGGTGGAGGAGCAGAGCAAACAGAGGAAGGAACCTAACCAAAACCACGGTCAAGATCCCGACAATTGGTGGAAAATGCCGGTTTGGTCGTCTGAAGCATGAAATAACACTGTTCATTGCACTGTTCATGTTCTTCCTGAGGTCTATATTCTTCCCGAGGCCTATCTCTTTCCTGGGGCCATCAACGCTCTTCCCGTCATGGCCAAACAGTCGTTAGGGAGGACGTTGTTTCTCCTTAACGCGAGGCCTATCTTCTTCTCCCTAGATCTAACTTGATCGTCCTAGTACGCACGGAGCTATAAGGAAGGAGCTAGGAGCAGAACCCGAACCGACTGATCCAAATCCAAACCCCCACAATTTATATTGCATATTTTTAACAACATAGATCGAGAGATATAAACAACTGAAAATGACATACAAAACAGTAGTGAACACAAAACCGCAGTGAACACTTAAATTGGGACGAAAGAAGTATGTATTTGCGCAATAAATATTTGAGAAATTATGGAGAGAACTTTTGGAGCATTAAAAATGAAGCAAAGAGAAGTAGGCAACAAGTTTTGAACCTATGACTAGGAGTGATAACGATCCGGTTTGGGACCAAACCGGATATTCGGTTTGGAGAATTTACAAACCGGAACCGGTGGAAACTAATCCGGTCTAATTTCATTCAGTGTTTAGCTAGTTTCGGTTTAGTTTCACCGACTTGGTCGGTTTCCATTATGAGCAGCCCCAAACAAAACCACCACAACAATAGTCAGAGCTGGTCTCTAAGACATCGAGAAAGAGAGAGAGGAACCTTGGTGGTCGTCTATAGTCTACATCCTGTCGCCGCTTCGCCGCACCATCCTATTGTCATCAATAGTCAATGTCGACACCGAGCTCCATCTCAGATCAGACCTGAGTTTGGGGGTTTCAAACAAAACTAAAAATTAACAGAGAGATGGACGTGGGAAATAAATGACGAGAGAGAGAGAGAGCTAGAGAGAAAATCAGTTTAAAAACTCCAGGTCAGTCCGATTTTCCGGTTCGGTTCATTCGGTTTCAATAACAGTCCTACCTGTAACCACCCATACAATGCTCCAATTCCTTACCACCAAAGCATGAATCAATCCCTTAACAACACTAACACATATATATATATATACACAGTCCCGATCAAGTCCGCACCATCCGCACCTCCCCTTTCCCGATCGAATTTCAATGATTCGAGCCGCTTAATATGTTCAAAACGTAATTTTAAGGGTATTTGCGAGAAATCGGCCCAAAAAAAAAAAAAACACCGGGAAGGATTTGATTTGAATAGTTTTTTATTGAACCGTTCAATAAAAAACTATTCGGATGAAGCCATTCCTGTTCATTCTTTTTGCCAATTTCTCACACGATCCCTTAAAATTACATTCTGATTACATTGAGCGGCTCGGATTATCGAATTCGCTCGGAAAAGGAGAGTGCGGACCGAAAGAGGTGTAGACTTGATCCGGACTCTATATATATATATATATATATATATATATATATATATATATATATATATATATATATATATATATATATATATACCACGTTTGAGAGGTCACGTGATCCTCCCATACCTACATTGAATCTGCCTTTGCTTCCCACTAAAATATTGTTTTTTGATACTATAGCTAAAATTGGTGGGGAATTGAGGCACATATGTGTTGTCGCTAATATATATGTGATCTGATTCAAAACTCCTTGTTCCGATGGAATAGGCTTCAATGGCGACACCCAAAATCGCTTTGCTTAGTACGTACGTTCTTGAATTCTCTCGAGTATCAAGATTTATACTATTATTTTTGTGTGTGCGAGCCTATCACTCTTATACTGTTGTAAAAAAAAAAAATCAGTAATGTTTAACAATTTACACGTATATATTTGCTGCTTTAATTAGAAGTGCTGAACAACTAACAAAGAAAAAGAGTAATGTGTCAACTTTTTTTGGGCTACATAACTAATACACTTGTACCATATTACAGTATATTGTTAAGGATTTTAATCTTAAAGTTGCCCCTATGTCAGATGATTTGATGGTTAAAAATCTAATAAGGCATCAGAGTAGCGGCAATAGCATCCGCGAGTGTTTGCACTTTAATGCCTTACCTAATAACTAAATCCTTGCACATGTTTAGCCGCTTATGGAGAATAGACTGACTACATGTGAGGGGCGTGTTAAGGATATTAATAATAATAAAAAAATTCTGCTTGAAAATACTAATTAATATTAAAGTTACTCCTCTCTTTAATATATAGCTGAAACTTTTACTTATGTTGTTGATTAACGATCTAAAACGTATTATGTTCAAGAGTACATATTATATATATATATAGTCGAGATGTCCATTCATGGGGCCTGTCTTTGGTCTATAATTTAGGGTGGCCGAATTCACAAGGAATGAAAACCTAGCTAGATATATGAGAAAGTGCCAATTGTAGTACTAATTATTATTCTCCAATTAAAGAAGCAATCTTCTTCTTCTTCTTCTTCTTCTTTCACATGCATACACGTTTGTACCACTATGAATCACTTTGAATTTTCCTCACATATATGGTTGCCGAAATAACTGAAAAATCTTTCCATTTGGAAGTTGGGACCACTTCGTTTAGTACGTACGAGATGTAACTCGATCCCATGCATGCCGCATAAATATTTTGTTTGTTTTTTTGGGTAAGGAGAAAGTCTTTTGCATGTTTGTTTACTTAAAGAAAGAATATAGCTGGAAAAGGTTTTTCTTGTTAAGCAAACTTTAGTCTAGATCGAAAAGGTTTGTCTTTGTGCGTTACTACTCCATCTTGCAGGTAACAAACTGACATTGAGTCCGTGGCAGAGAAAGACTCAGCATTGAGGCGTTTTGTAGAAACTTTATATCCATCTCAAAACCAATTGGCTATGAGTGGAGAGGTCCCAAATGTTATTAAGTGATCACCCATTCCACTCCCAAGCAATGTGGGACTCCATTTCCTTAACATCCCCCCTCACGTGCAGCCGCGTTTGAAGTCTGTCATGTGTGGCCACTTTTTTGTCCTATCATCGTGCAGCCTTTTTGCTGGTCTGTCATCGTGGGGTGTGGATTGTAAATTTTTAAAATGTGGGGTGGAACGGGCCCCGCTCTGATACCATGTAGAAACTTTATGTCCATCTCAAAACCAATTGGCAATGAGTGGAGAGGTCCCAAATGTTATTAAGTGATCACCCATTCCACACCCAAGCAATGTAGAGTCTATTTTCTTAACATTCTCCTCGATCCCTAGCTCACCCGAAGGTTTGGTACACAAAAGGTCCATTCCACCCACTGTAAGGCAACTCTAAAAGAGTCTGATTTTGTTCACCCTCACCAAACGAGAGTGAATGTTGCCCTCACCCCCATTGGTTGTTTTAACTTATAGACCCTATCAAGTTTACCTACACTTCATATTAAAAGCCATAATTTATGAAAGGAGTAGGATTGCCTTATCTTTCTATTGGGAAAGTCATCCCACGCATTGCAAGAGAAACAAAATTGACGTCTCAGATCTGACGAATCCAAATTGCAAATTGCTGAAGAAGCATAGATTGGGTGAGCATTAGTTTATTATTTTTTTTAACAAGTAATCCTAAATGACATTTGGATATAAATAACACCAAACAATGAACATATATAATTCCACCTCCCAAAAAGCAACAGGATATTTTCGAATCGAAATAAAAAAAAAAAAAAAAAAACATTTGTTCAAGCAATCATATGCAATATATCCAAAAAATTTATCCAAAAGTTTAACAATTTTTTTTAACAAGTAATTCAAAACAAAAAGACCACCAAAAGTAATTCAATAGTTTGTTTCCACAAATAAAAACACCAAAAAATGTGTATGCATCGAGATTAGGGGGCGTTCCGGTTTCTTAAAAAAAGAACTTTAAGAAAATGAAGGTAATTTCAAGCTCAAAAATCATGTGTTTACAAAAATAATTTTTTTACCAATATGGATCTTGTTTGATAGATCTCATTGAGATCTTTTAAACGGTGCAAAAAAATTAAAATATTATTTTTGATTTTCGTTATACTCCGTATTTGAGTTTGAAATTACTTTTTTTTTTTTTTAAAAAGAAGGTTTAGAAAGAAAGAGGAATGGACCCTTAATCTTCTCCCCATCACACCTTTTATTCTTTCATCTTCATCATCTTTCGGCATTTCAGGAAGATAAATTGACACTATCTGACATATGTTGACGTGGAAGAGTCTATAATAAAAACAAGCACAAATTTTAATTTCTAGCAATCGAATGGTAAAATTAGAAAGCAAATATCGGGATTTAATCTTCTTGTTAGTGACAAAGTTGCTGGATATATTATCCAAACCCAAGTCATAGATTTTCTCCATTACAATGTCCTCAATGGATTTATCCCTCTTCAAAGAAACCCCAATCTCAATTGATTTATCCTCGTGAACAAAAACATGCAATCTCAATTGATTTTACGATTACTTGCTAATAACAATAATAAACTAATGCTCGCCCAATCTAATGCTTCTTCAGCAATTTGCAATTTGGATTCTTCAGATCCGACGTCAATTTCCCAATCGTTGTTTCTCTTGCAATGCATGGGATAACTTTCCCAATAGAAAGATAAGGCAGTTATACTCCTATAAATTGTGCCTTTTCAATATTGACTGTGGTTAAACTTGGTAGTTAGGGTCTACAAATTAAAAACAATTAATGAGAGTGAGGGTGACGTTCACTTTCGTTTGGTGAGGGTGATCAAAATTGGACTCTCTCCAAAATAGATCCCAAAAAATATGTGCACTAGGTCATTCACAGTGGTATAATCAAAAGCCAATTGTTTTTAAAGTTAACAATGTTAGTGCAAAAGATGGCTCACATTTGTATAATCAAACTTAGCAACATCCTTAAAAATAATTAAATTTTGGGCTTTGGATAACCAAAACTAGCAACCTTTTTCAATAATCAAAATTTGTGAACCCCACACTACATAAGTTAACTAGTTCCAAAATTTGTATACACGCTTGTTTCAACTGATATTTTCTTATTCTCTTCTTCGCCTACTCTATATCTTCTTCACTTCACCCACAAACTATTTCTCTTTATTTCTCTCAAAAAGTAAAGCTCATATCTCTCGATCATCTACAATTCAACCCATCGTTGCCGGATTAAGGTATTTCACTCTTCTTTCCCGTTTCAATTTTTTTTCTCCAAAAAAATTCATAATAGAAGAAAAGAAAGTCACTAATTTTTGCCCCAAAATTAAAAGAGGAAATCGATATAGGGGAAAATGAACGGGTGGTTTAAGTTAGTTTTCAACACCAACAAGTCAAGCAAGACCTTCCCAGGGAGCAATCTAGAAACTGGCACCAGTTGTGTCAAACACAGTCATCTATTTAAGCAGCACTTCTAACAACAATCTTGGAATATCAAGACAATCCAAGTAAAATTACAGAACTAACGACAATCCTGGAATATCAAGACAATCCAAGTAAAAGTACAGAATCAACTCACAGATCACTCCCTCTCATCCCAAACTTCAGAAAGATATGATGAATGTGTCCTAAGGTGTTTTTTCACTCTTCATCATTTTATGCCTTTCTAATGTTCGTTGATGAGAGAAAAGATCTAATATATTTTATAAAAGCAAATGAGAACTGAAAGAAGAGGCCTTGCAAACAAGATCCTAACAATAAGGGATTTCTGATTTCTCTAAGCGCCTTTTGGCTTGTCAGAAATTGTGACAAAAGCAAGATCTCACCAATAAAAATAGTCCAATTACAATTGAACAGTTCTCGTCATTTCTTACCATTTCTCACATCTTCTGGTCATCCAACTAAGCGATATGATATTATTCTTTTTCTTTGTCTCCTCTTACCATTATCCATCCATCCAAAGGAACTGTATGATTTTATTCAAGGCTTATTTATTTTGCATGAAAGCACAAAACTTTGAGAATGAACAGTAAGATTATTGTTTAACTATTATTGTTAAGATGCATAAATTTAGTACTTAGAAGAAGGAAATCTTTTACGAGAATTTAGAAATGAATTTGGAATAAATATCATGATTCTAATCATAGATTCATAAGATTTGAAGCACAACTTTAAGATCACCTAATTAAACTTTAGCCCTACAAGCAATTTCGTGATGGCATATGATGTCATAGATTTTGGTTGTGCCTCCAAAGTTCTCTCCTCCACGTTGGAGGCGAAGGACGGGGCCTTTTTATTTTATCATCATGACAACCTATGTTTCTCAAATCCAAAATTCAAAAAATAATGTCTCTATATTAACAAACACACGGTTCAAAAAATTGGATAAGTAGAGAAAAATATAAACAAAAATCAAATTTGAGATGACAAACAATAACTACAAAACTCCACGAGGCTGCAGTTCCAATTTTCAGAGCTAGTGAGAGCGAGACTGCAATTGTAATTCTCAGAACTGGTGAGAGTGAAAATTTATCCAGCTTTAGAAGTTCAATCGCGATCAAACTATGAAACAAAACTTTATCCAGCTTTGGAAGTTTAATCTTGATCAAAATATGAAACCAAAGTTATTTCAATTTATTTAAGTTTTGGTGTAGGGAAAAACTTGAGGACTCGAATTCTGAATCAAACCCTTTGGAAGTACCAAAAGATAGGCTCAAGCTAACATCCTGTGATTATACTTTTTACCATTCCCTTGTTCTGTCATACCAATATTAAAAGCAAAAGCTCTTACTGACTTACATTAGATACATAACCACTTGGGGGCTAGCTCAAATGACAAGGGCCTGAAAATGATCTTAGGGGTCTATGGTCCGAATCTCAAGGGTGGACCATTGATGAATTTACTTTATCTCTCCCTAGAGGTTGCTACCTTTAGGTACCCTAGTAATTACCTAGTATACATAGGAAAAGAGGACGACATGTACCAAGAGATTATAGGCGGAAAAAAGTCCCAAACACCATCGTTAGCAATCAGTAGATTATAGAAGCATAGAATACTGTAACAAAACAAAATATCTTTGAAAAAATTTGCAGCTTTCAATAAATTTTTGACAATATGTTCACACTTCACATAGCTCACCTTCTTTCGGTTCCGAGGACCCTTGTCATCCTTTGGAGGCCAGGGTTCCAAGGTAGATTTCTTAAGTAGCGGTAATACATCATCCACCAAAACAAACATATCCTCCTCTATATGAACAATTGAAACTAGAGAATCTTCAGCATTCTCCGATATTCCCCTACCATACTTGCTCTTGGCCTGGACTTCAAGGGCTTTCAGTCCACTATACAAGAAATCCATTAACAAGGTTAGACGCGACTTCCTTTTCAATAAAGAAATGTTCTACAACAACTCTCAAAATCAAATCTGTTTTCTCTCTGGACATACGTCGCCTAGAATTTTGGTCAATCCCCAACCAAAAAGCACAAAGCAGCACCCACCACAAGTAATTTGTTATTTTGGAAGTAAAAATATATTGACTGAAAATGTTATGAACCAAATCATAGATGAAATAAGCATAAATGAACCGGTAGTAAAAATAGGCTAGAAATTTTTAGGTTTCTAGAGATTCTAGACTACAAGCACAAAACATTTAATTTAAGGCCAAGAACAATATGGCGTCACTCCACTTGAGCAGTTTTCAAGGGTGAAAATAGAAGACAACTCTTGATTGATATAATCCCTTACAAAGAGAGACAAGAATGTTTAACTTTTACAATCACAAGTGTTACGGCTCATGCATTGCACGAGACCGCGTGCTCAGTACTATTGTCAGTATTTAAGAACTTTGATTAGATGTAGAAAACAAGTACATTATGGAAAATAGAATTTCTTACTCAATAATTCGTTGAAAACTCATTTCGTCAAAAAGATTCCCTACAAGTGTTATCATAAAAAGAAGTTGACTTACAGTAACCATGAGATAGAGCACATTTCTTTTTATGTTTGCTCTGAATTTTCTAATAACATATGTGAGAATTCATTGTTTTCTTTGTGTTTATTCGGATCTTGCAAAATCCTATTCCAATTAGAGAGCATGAACCAAACAGAAAATACATTTAATAAAGGCTAGAGAGAAGGAAATTCCGGACAAAACAAACCACATCTTCATCCATTTTCCCACATCCTACTGGTTTAGTGGCAAAGGAAAAACAAAACTGATTGTCGTGCTACTACCAAAGGATGTATAGCTGTGTCGGCATAGAATTTTTTATGGGATCTCAGAGGCACACCTTTTTGACTATTAGGGAGCTCGTGTGGGGGATGGTAGTGTGGTGGTGATATTGAATCTCCGAAAGTCTCGATCAAACCAAGACATCAAAGTATATAAAAAGAGTGATCTTCTACTGAATAGAAGAGATAATACTCTCAGACACTTTATAAAATTTTCCAAAAAAACATATTTCAATTTTTCAACAAAAATTACACTAGCAACTAATCATGAAAAAATAGATTGTACAAAACACAATATTGCAAATAAAAGCAACAAAGTATAGAGAATAACTAATCAGAAGAAACACGCTTCTGAGCAAGAATAACAAAATCACAAATTTTTTGTTTTTTTCGCTACACCAAGACGTGTGAAATAATGAAGAATAGTTATTCTAAAGCACCTAAAAATAAAATGACAAAATAATGAAGAATAAAACTATCTCTACGAAATTGATGCTAATAAGAATGGAAGAAACATTACCCTTACATCTGGTTGTCAATGATTACATAGGTAAATGGTGAATTGCCCTCCTTGGAGACCGAGAACAAAGAAAAAGTGGGAAAGGAAAGTCAGAAAGAAGACAAATGAGTACCATCATGCAGTGCCATCAATGACGGCCCAAAAAAAAAAAGTAGCGTATCTGTGTATCATTTGAAAAAGTAACTTATCGAGAAGCTCTAAATAAGATTACAAATTATGGTTGAAAAGCATGCTATCGTGAGCAATATAGTAAGATGAGATTTGGTACAATGTGACAAAAGCTACACTAGTGAAGAGGTAAAGCAGTATCATAGGATATGTTACACCATAGGCTATTAATTGCAAAGTGGGGGAGCATCATTCTTAGTTGGCTTTGGAGAGGGGAATTAGAAAAGATTCAAGATTGCAAAAATGTATCTCTGTGTAAGTTCTCTTCACAGTGCTATACATTTAAACCATAGAATAGATGTCCTTTAGCATTCAATCAGTAAAAATGTAAAACAATGCAATTGGATTAGTTCAACAAGTTTAACCACACAAGAAAAGAAGTATCTATACCATTGCCTTCTAGCTCCTCCAGTATTCCTCTACCTTGAGCATCATCTGCAATCTAGCACTAAAGAATCCCGCATGAAGGCAATAATATATTTTTCCTAGTGTTAACTCTAGCAAAATAAATTATACCCATAATAGGAATCTGAGTAAAATTTCCTGGCAATGACACTGTGATAGATAGCTTAAAAATTGAAATTAGATGCTAATGTATTGATTTTGTTATATTGTTCCCCGTGTTCTCTAGACATTTCAACTGCATTCAGTAATTTATGAACACTTTAATGGAGTTATTGCATAATATCACAATTAAAGAAGAGTACACGTTCGAGTCTCAGAATAAATGCATTTCGATCATTCTAATCATACAGACCTGCTTTTGGCACCTAATTGTAGCCTTTTTCCTGAGTGGAGATGTCATTCTCTAGAAGGAAAAAAAAAAAGAAGGCATAGCACATGTAGAGGTTTAAGTGGTGTTTGCCACCTATTCGATGGCCTAGCTAATGCAGATTTATGACATGGAAATCATGGCAATGATTGCAAAATCGCGCCTAGGCGAGGCGAGGCGTGAGGCGAGCCTGTGACGCCTCACAGGTGTGAGGTGAGGTTGGGTGAAGCGGGCGACTAGTCTCGCTTCGAGTCGCCTAGGTGTGAGGCGTGAGGCGCCTTAAAAGCATTGACTAGGCGTCAAAACCCCACACCCAGCCTTCGTCAATCCTAGTCGGCACCTGTACAGCCCTTGCCGGCATCTGAAACCCTTGAAACCAAACACCCATCCACCGCCAACCACTTTCAATCCTCGAAACCTCATACCCAGTTGTCAGCGCCTACACAGCCCTCGTTGGCAATCGAAACCCTTTGAAACCTAACAATATAACACCCACCGACCTCTTTTCACCCTCGATGTCCACCAGAAAGTAATTTCCGACCACCGACAAACTTCAATTGTGCTCAAACTTCTCAGGATCCTTCCGATTTCACTCAAAATTAACTCGGTCCTGTTGAAAACTACTCGAAGTCAACTGTAGTGTTGCAAATTGACGCAAAATCAGCGACTGGAAGATCGAAAACCAATTTGAGGAGGTTTCGAGTGAGATTGAGGGTAGGGTGGTTGCGATTTAGGGTCAAAGAGGTCAAAAATAGGTAGATCTGATGAAAAATAACAATTTTTACCCTTTTAAAATTATATTTTGGCCCCATAAAAATTATATTTTGTAATAAGGTGATGTTATTTATTGGCATAACAATTAACCCCCTCAAATTATTAACGAAATAGTTATACAAAAAACATAAAAATATTAATAATTTTAATAATTTTTTAAATGCTCGCCTCGCTTGAATGAGGCGCGCGCCTCACCTCGCTGCAATGAAGGCTTTGTCGCCTTGCGTTCGCCTCGTGTATTTAAATCATTGAATGATGGAAGGGTGCTAAATTGCAGAAAGTGGCCCGTTTACATGTCATAAATCACTGGAATGGAAAAAACAGCAAGGACTACAACATATTCCGAACAGCACTTAGTCCTTCATTCATCTGAAGTGATATATCATAACACAAATGTAAGACCGAAACATCATTCCATATTGTTACAATAATTTATACAACCTATGATCGTTGCAATAATTTAGGCTAATTATAACACTTATGTCCAAGTGTCTTAACTAAAAGGAAATTTAAGTTTTCAACCTATGATCGTTGCAGTTTGGTTAACAAACCTTCAAATTTAGCCTTAGGTTGAAGCCTAGATGAGCCACGCAGGTCAAAGCATTCCCTACATTCCCACCTCCTTGAATTTGCAATTCTCAAAGGCACCATAATACTATTAAATCCTTCCCGGGTACTCCTTTCCAGAGTGGGTACGAACGCAATTCTACTTGTACGTACGAGAAAATTAATCCTTTAAACAAGCATATCGTTTTGTAACAAAGTTTATGTTCGCCTCAGATTCCAAGGCACGTGTATGTTCGCCTCTTATCAAAAGGACGCGGTCCGGAGCCTTGACTCGTCCCAACTTAGAACTGAAGCCGATTGTGAGATGAGGATTTGTTTTTGTTTTTTTAGGAACGGAGATGAAGATTTTCGGTTTCGTTCTAGCTCCCTTGAGAAAGAGAAATCTGGAGAGAAAATAAAGTGAGGGTGTGTGGATTGTGGGCTATATTGCAGGTTACCATAAAAATTCAAGTGGACACCCAAGGAACACGCAACCATCTTCAGGGGCAATTGTTAGTGAGGATTTCTAGTATTTAGTTTAAAGCCCTAATATAAGAACAACATTAAGACTATGTTTTGATACGGCCTACTTCAAGACAATCGTATATAGATTCAACAATCTAAAGAACCAGCAATCGTATGTGGATTCATACCTGCGTCTATGCAGCTCTAAAGCCTCAATCGATAAACACCAAATAGGCTAGGAAGCACCAATCGACAGGTAAGAAACCCTAAACGAGCACTTCTGTAGCTCACCGCTCGAACCCAACAACATGCAAGCCACACCGGAAAACAAAACAGACAAGAAAAAGGGACACATTCAAGAATATCAGTCCATGAAAACCAACAAAAAAAAACAATCGACAAGTAACAAACCCCAAAGTAACACCTCTGTAAACACACTGCTCGAACCCAATAGTGGGCAAACCACAGCGCAAAATGTAGATCGGAAAACAACCAGCAAAAAAGAGAGCGCAACCATTCAGGGAGAGCAGATGACGTCGATCTCAGGCGTAGACTTGGCTCTCAGTTTTCTGAAGACGGCATCGGTGAGTTATGCCGGTCAGATTTTCAGTCGTCTGATGGTGTTGAGAGAGAGAGAGAGAGAGAGTATTGCCATCTTAAGAAGAATGGTGTGTATTTCAGGGAGGGAGGGAGAGTAAAGTGGAGGGGAAATACTTGGACGCAACCACTCCATATGTACTCCAACAGGTGTAAGGCCACAGTCTCAATTGCCCCAAGACACTTAAAATTAAGAAAATAGAAGAGAGCGAATAGACGAAAGATGAGCACTTCACGGTTTGGGGATCGGATGCCTAGCTTTCTTGTAATTGAAGCATATCCATCCTGTTCATGCATTATGTCGTTCTTTTGTAAAACAACAGTTTGTGATTTGTTTTACAGAAGAACTGTCGCTTTATGATATGGGTGTTCACAGATTTTTTTGTATTAGTTTGATGGTTTCCTACAAATGATGAGAAATATATTTCTCAAGCTCTAAAAATGAACATATTTCCCAAACCCATGAGCTTTTTCCCCAAGGAATGCATCTTCAATGATTTCTCTCACGTCTTATATAGGTTGGTTAAGTTAGTTGGTGTCCAGATAAAAAGTCTTTTTTTTTTTGTTTAGTATGTTTAATCCTATTGAGAAAGAATACCAAGAAAAAAGGCCAGGGGTACATACTTGAGACCTAAACAATACAACATGGGAGCAAGCTCCAAGCAAAACTAAGCCTACTAAAGAGAAACAGCAAAGCACCAAACAAGACCAAGACCAAATCTCTAAACCACCAACAATTTTAACTACTAGAATTGAATCTCGTGTGCAATCCCAAGTGTCTCTGATGCTTATATTTTCCTAATTTCCTCTGATAACAGGACATATGTACAAGCTAATATGTCTCTTCAATTTCTATCAATCCTTGCTAGAAGTGCCTCAGTATCTAGGCTCTTCAGCTGGAAAATCTGCTATTTCTTTCATGCAAAAAGTGCTATTTATGGTAAAGCCTATTTCACCAGAATATGCTTAGCATTCTTCCCCTTGCAGTGCTGAATTAGTTCAAGAAAACGGTAACATGATGCCGTGGCTAATCAGGCGCTGCTATTAAGGACACCCTTCTTGTTCAAGTTAAATGCCTTTTAAGTGGATTACTTTTTGAATAGACTCCTAGACAAGTGGTGTGGTAAATGATAATCTTTTGTAGCTTTTATAATCTCACACAATCTGAAAATTTAATTAAGCTGACTTGCTAGTCCAATGTGATTGGTTCACTACTAAGTATGCACAGTACGACTACTTGAGACTATGGAAGTTGTCAAGAACACGAACATATCACGCAGACACGTATTGCATTGGCGATTTAGGAACTAATCTGAGTGTAGAAGGAAAATTGGTTAAAGAAAAATATACAAAGCGTGGGATAAAAAAGCAAATTTCAATGCTTAGTCTCATTAGATTTTGTTCTATTTATACTTCCTTAGATACAATTAAAGAAGAACCATTTAAAGTAAGTGCCAATCTAGGAGTCATTTTTAAATAATGAAAAAGGGCTAAATAGTGATTCACCTTGGCACGTTTTACTTGTGCATAACAGTTCTTGGATGATTATAAACTGACAGTACAAATAATGGTAACCCACTTTGAATGTAGTAGAACCTATATACAAAAAGAAGCAATGTAGCAAATTTTATCACAATGCTAGCAATATCGTCACTCCGCACCTCGGAAATTGTCGTATTCTGATGAAGCAAAAGTGCTTGCAGAACTGACCATACCACAAATTGCCAAAGATTGTGGCAGTTCTCAACAAATACTCATAACAACTACTCTACATCATAAGGGTAATGCTAAACCACGATAAAGAAATTAGCAATACATGTCTTCCCAAGTCAACCACCCCCCCTCCCCTCAACCCCACCAACACACCCCCCCCCCCCCGGGTGCACGCGCACGCACACACACACTACGCCATTAACAGTGCATAGTGTAAAGAACAATTTTGTTTTCTCATTTGAACCATATACATTGGGATTTTTCCCTTATGAGACAACATTCTTTTTTTTTTTGGTAAGTTACATGAGCCAATCACAATGCAAAAAACTTCTTTATTTGTTATTGCATTTTGCAATCAAATGACGATCAACATCAAGTAGAATAGGGAAACGTTGACAATAAATTACCTGCATTGCTACATTGAAACATGTTCACAAAACCTTGAAGAGGCTCCAGTGAGATTTGAGTCCAATATCTCGGCTAGTTGCCACAGATGTTTTTGAAGTTAATGAGATTTTTGGCAAGCCTAACTATGACCCAGCAGAGGTCTAAGCATGAGACGAGCTAATCAACATCTTGGAACAGTGTTACCTTATTTACTAAGGATGAGACAAGCTTATCAGCATCTTCCATAATTTTACGCGTAGCACTGCCTTCAGGATCTAGTTGCCTGATCCAACTCAACGAATACAAGTTTCATTCCTTCAACAGACTGCAGCAAAAACATTCTAGTTAGAACTGGATGTTGGTTGAGAGAGAGAGAGAGAGAGAGAGAGAGAGAGAGAGTAAAAAGGGGGAAATGTCAGTGAGATCATAAAACGAAAACAAAAAATTAATGGCTCTAAACTCAATCTGGCAACAGATATTCTACACCACTCATCTGAAAAACAAATGACAGCAGAGGAGTACACCGTTTATAAAAATAAAAAAAAAACCTGTTCAGGGGAGCCATAGTCAATAATAGCTATCTCTTCATTTCAGTCTCTAGGCCATTTGCAACAGCAGTCGTTCTGTGAATAAAATGTCTCTCCATGTGCTTCTCAGAATATCCTAAAGGTAGAGATTTTTATAAACCTTGAGCTTGGAATATTTCACATCTCTGCTTCCCATATTTGTTTTAGTGTCATCTGGCTTGCAACTCTTTTCTTTGTTCTTGATGCCAATTGCGAGTTTGGTAAATCTTTCATTACAGAAATGGTTTCTATTTAGGGAATTCCATCCAACTTTTTCCCCTCCAATGCCTTTTCCACTAATTCCCGAATTTTGATGCTTGTAAAAAACTCTACAGGCAAAATCATTGGGAGGAACTCTGTTCCTCTCATTTCCCATAACATGCTTCAACTTTCTTTTGATTTTAGTAAAAGAAAATTGGGAAGCAATTCTTTCAGTGAGCACCTTGTGATGAGAAGATTGCCCTGACAGATGTTTCACATCAAGATGAGAAATATGAGCATTTGCTGGTCTAGGCTTCAAAAAGACAATTCTATTTGATGTTTGACAATTTCCATGTCCCTTCAACAACAATCATCATGTTCTCTCCTTCCTACCCACATCTCCAGGGGAAAACTATTATTCTAATTTGCAAGGGAGGATTACAATCCACTACAGATTAAAGTTACCACTTACCAGCACTTACGAAAAATACTCTAGAGGACCCATTTGGGTTTGTCAGCTTCTGCAATTTAGACCAGTAATATCCGGACCTGTGGAAATGGAAAAGTATATATTAGATGTGGAAAGATGACGTGGAAAAAAGCTCAAACTCCTTAAGATATGAATCCATCTATTTTGATTAGTCCTTGTTCATTGCACGAAGTCGCATGCTCATCTCGAACTTAGCTAAATAAAATTCAAGCTTAGACAAGAATTCTCACGAAATTAAGCAATAGATGACACATTTAAAGGACCTTTTTTTTCTTATGCTGCTAAGAGAGAGAGAGATTCCTTGCAAGTTTCTTTTTTTTAATTTAATAGAGAAATCATGGAAGTAATCCTCTACACTTTCTAAATAAGCACATTTCATCACATACGTATTCAGTAAGCTAATTGAGGGACTCGCTTAACACTCCAACACGATTTAGTCATCTAGATAAATTAGATCAAGAAAGAATTAGGTGAAAAGGATGGTGGTGTTGCATTATTCTTGGCAATCAATCTAGGAAATTTGAAGAATCGTGAAAATTGGGGCGCGATAAATCGAATAGAAAGTAAAGCGTAGAAAAAGGAGCAAACGGGAGAGACGGGCGCAGGGGACATGAGATAGGGAAGTGGGTTCTCGAGAGAAGTCAATGAGGTGAGAAAAAAGTACAACTGTGCAGTAGAAAAGTTAGTCGGATGAGAGAAGAGGTATAATGTAATACAATGGTGAAATGTCATGGAACTAACAAACAGGGTCGTGGCATTATCGCCACCCCTAAAACAAGCCAATTTGGATTTTTAAGTCCAGCCCATATTGAACCCACTTTTAACCCACCTAAACCATATAAATATGGGTTGGTATTGAACCCATATCAACCCATTATATAATTTGGGCGGGTTAAAAATTATGATGTCAGAGTAACACTTTTAAAATTAGCATTAAAACCATGCAATGCCACGATTTTTCATGGTAGGAAATTGGTAGACTAGAGTCCTATTTATGGTGGTTGAAGTATGGAATTTTGTTTGCAAGTTGTGCTCACTTGGACTGAAAGGATCACTCATCCATAAGTTCTTGATCGAGCTATTAGGTCTTCATACACAATCTCTCTATCTCTCTCCAATCATTACCCCATATTTCCAATTATTACTCTATTTCTCTCTACACTTATTACCTACAAATCCAAATCCAAAAACAAACAAGGTCTAGTTGATTTAAATAGGTTTAAAAGCCAGCTGCTTTCCTGAATAGGATTCCATGAATATTAGGAACACAAAAGTATGCTAACATCTGCCATCGCAAAGTAAAGTGTTTCCTAATGAGTTTAGGTAGATATAGTTAATCAACCAAGCAATCGCATCTCCATGGAAGTAATAATCTTAAAAAGCAGTATTAAAATCCAATATATGATACTAGGCAAATATTACAAGTTGCAAAACATTGTGAAGAATTGTTTGGAAGAAACTAAAGCTGCTTTGCATAGAGAGAGAGAGAGAGAGAGAGAGAGAGAGAGAGAGAGAGAGAGAGCAACAAGTTGTGAACTCCAGGATCCTCATTTTGCAAACGATGAACACAAAACTCTAGATATTTTATTACTTCACGGATTTCATTCCCGCATTATGGAAAATCACAACAAGACACCGGGTCAACATGACTTTAAACAAATATAATCTAGTCAATAGGAAGGAAACTCAAGATATAAAGATCCTATTACTCCTTCGCAGTATGTCTCTGGCAATCATAAGTCCTGCCTGATAATGTAGAGATGTAGCTTTCCGTGAACATTCATAGTGGGGTCTTACTATCACTTATCTCACCACTTCACTCTCTTCTGAGTTCTGACCATTCAACAGTCGTACACATATACAAAGAATGAAACATGGAAAAAGGTAAATTAATGGAGTAGGCGGTACCTACATATTTTTGTATCAGACCACGGATTACCAATTTTTTAATTCTCAATCACCAAATGGTCTTTACTCCATTGGATAATAAATTGCCGATACTAGTTTAGGTCCTCTTCATGCTGGGGGG
The DNA here is from genome assembly GCA_019656295.1 of Rhododendron mucronatum var. ripense. NCBI lineage: Eukaryota > Viridiplantae > Streptophyta > Magnoliopsida > Ericales > Ericaceae > Rhododendron > Rhododendron mucronatum. Next base: position 2,673,277 of record BPLT01000004.1, on the reverse strand, counting down.
ACAAACATAGGGCTAATAAATAAACTACACTACTCAAGATTGAATTTGAGTTCATTTGTTAAAAGCTTGTTCAAGATGGGTCAGATACACAAACCAAGCTTGAACACTTTTTGGAGCTTGCTAAGCTTTCCAACCAAGCTCGAACAAGCTACTACTCAGCTCGTTCGGGTAAAGTTGCACAAAAAATTCAAGCTACTCAAAATTGGCTTGTATTCAGTTCCATTAAAACTCAATTGAGATTGGCTCCTCTCATAAACAAGCTTGAACAACCAACTGTTGGCTCCTTTATCACCCATAGACAAATAAAATCATGTACTAGAACTGTACAGTAGGGAAATGAAATCAATACAATTTTGTTTTTTTTCAAATGGCCAACAGTTAAACCTAATCATAACAGCAGATTAACAGTCCCAATGGCTTCAGACTTTCAGTGCCAGTGATAGCTGGACAACACAGAGTACATGCAACTGCTTGTAGACTTCAACTATGAAACAAACAAGTACAGTATTATTCAGGAATCAAGATCATATCCACCTTAAACAAATTTCCTCATATCTCTACAGTACAGTAATGCCAAAACACAAAGCTTTAGTTTGATGTAAAAGTTTTTTTCTTTTATTACAAGAATTGATAGCACACGAGTGAGAGTCGTACCCCAAACCAAAGACTTCATGAGACCCCTGGTTGCTAGGTGACTACTACTACGCCAACTCCTAGGGGTTGTCTATGTATAAGAGATAAAGAGTAATCTGAGTAACATACTGTCTGCAAGAAAACCAAAGTGTACTTACCTCACATGAGGCTCGCTTGAATAACACATCATTGCAGGAATTAACTTCCTTGCGTTCAATTTTTTTGTTGTCATCCATGACAACTGTTTCATATGCATCATCCATGATGAGGTCTGGGGCAAACTTGTACTACAAGGTGATCATAGTTTATTACCTTACAATGATAAAAATATCAACGGATTGTAGATGAATAGCTGTAGCCATAGCAGTTTAGGCATTAACTATCAATGGAGTAGCAAGGCTCTGGCAACTGTCATGCTTATGCTTGGAATAAGAACCAAAAGGAATTTGTCCAACCTTGACTCCAAACCTGACAATTCGCCCTTACCTGAAGATCTATGGGCACATCAGGCTTTTGAAGCACTTCCAATGCTTTCTTCGCTTCTCCTTGCTAAGCTCAGTACCGAAAAAAGCACAAGTCAATTTTTGTTGGGCAAGTAATAAAAGCTAAGCTCAAATCAATAAGAAAAGATAAGGGCAATTTGGTGATGTTAGTAAACATAACTTGTAGAAACACTATTGGATTATATCCAATCTCTAGTATTTTTGTTTTGGCAAGAAGAATAAATTAACAAAGGTTCTCTGTGTCAGTATTAGCCTTATATTACTCTCTTGCCTTTATGGACCCTTCCAATTCCCTTCATAAAACTCACTCATAAAAATGAGCATGACTAAGCAAACCTAGAATGGAAAAACAGCATTCACATAACTACACTAATAGTTTGGACAAAGTTTCACTCAGTTGAGATGCCGAAGACAGATCATATAGTTTCTCAATTCTAGTAGTAACACAAACAGAAAGTACTGATGCAGAGATACCAGGCAGACCATGTATTTCATTGACCAAAATATTAGACACAAGTCAAAATGTATTTTCAGCAATGAAATTATTATGGAATAAATTTGACATATATCAACAAACCAGTCATAGAATGAGCGTCATAGAAATATAGCAGAGCAAACTTAAAAACTACAGATGTGACAGGAATAGACAAATGCAAATCAGGAATCATCAGGACCTACAAATATTGGAAAAGGTGTTTCAACAATTTATCAACTAAGGTATAAGGTGATGGAGCAAACAGAATATGAAAGAGCTAATCCTCAATACAAACTATCAATTTCTCAGCCAATGATTTGCAATGCAGCCCATGTGCCAATGGTGATCCTGGGAACTAATTCACATAAAACTGAGAATGGACAGGCGGCGAAAATCAGTGGTTCAGGTGGGCTCCAAATCTCTGGAGTTGATGGACGATGGCGATGGAGATTGACTAAGATTCAGGCTAGTGAAGCGTGGATTAGGGGTCCGAAGGGAAATTAGGGTGTCAAAGATAGAGTTTCAATGGCTATGCTTGATCCTTAAGGTGGTGGAAGGTCAACACTGTGATCGCGGGGGTTTGTTCTCGATTGGCGGAGAGAGTAAGGGTAGCGTTGTTAGGGGCTGTGAAGTTGGGGTAGGGGAGGGGGGTGTTTGTTCTAGGGGCTTGGAATTAGTGCCTTACGAGGAGGATTTGCTCAATCATATGGGTTGGGTTCATGATTTGGTAGATGACAGGAGGGTCGTGAGTAGTAGTCTATTTAATCCACTGGAAGTTAGGGAATCAGAGGGGTCATGGATTGATGATGAAAACTTGAGCTACGGAATGTCACAGGTGGAAATTTCTAAATGGGTAATAAAGAGGATAAATGGTGTCAATATATTCTTGGGTGTGTCTTTTGATGGGTTTGAAGATAGAACAATGCAACTGCTTACCGAAATTGAAGAGAAATGGAGGAAAGAAGTGGGGTCAGAAACTAGGAAGAGTGGGAACAAAGCTAATAAAGGGGTGAGGGAGTTAAAGAGATTACAATGTTCTGTGAATTACGAGGGGCGAAAGAAGGAGGGGGAAAAGGAAAGTGAAGAGGCGGCAAGAGGCAATCTTTTACCCTTCTATGAAGATTAAAATTATTAGTTGGAATGTGAGAGGTTTAAACGCAAGGGAGAAGAAGGTGGTTGTCAAATCTCTATTACAGGAATGAAAGGTGGATGTGGTTTGTCTCCAAGATACAAAGTTAAGGGACATTTCGAGAGAGGATGTGAAGCGGTTATGGGTAGTCGTTGGGTGGATTGGATTCATTTGGATGTGATTGGGGCTGGGGCTGGGGCTGGGGGGGTGTGTTTGATCATGTGGGATAATAGGGTGGTGGAGAAGATAGAGGAAGAATACGGCAGCCATTCAGTGTCATGCTTGTTTCAAAATGTGGAAGATGGAATAAAGTGGGCATTCACTTGTGTTTATGGCCTGGTGAATAATAACCTCAGGGAGGAGTTGTGGGATGAGCTTTCAGCGATGGCTTTTAAATGGGATGCCGTGTGGAGGTTGATTTTAATGTCATTGGGTCCTGGTTGAGAGGTTGGGATGTAACTCTATTTCTCGCAATATGAGGAGATTCTCAGATTTTATTGATGACTTAGAGCTCGTAGATCCGCCTCTTAGTGGTAGTAGATTCACGTGGCCTGGAGCTCAGGAGGAGAGGTGCATGTCGCGCATAGATCACTTTTTATTCTCTGTTTCGTGGGAGGAGCTCTGTCCGAACGTTGGTTCAGCGTTGTCTACTGAGGATCATCTCGGATCATATGCCTATTCTGTTAGATAGTAGCGGGATTCGACAAGGTAGATCTCCATTCAGATTTGAGAATGTGGCTTCTGTCTAAGGGTTTCGTAGAAAGGGTGGGTGAGTGGTGGAATAGTTATCCGGCGATGGGGAAGCCAAGTTTTATCTGGGAAGCCAAGTTTTATCTTGGCTAAAAAGCTGAAATTGTTAAAAGAGGATTTACGGAAATGGAACTGTGAGGTTTTTAGGAGATTGGAGGCCCAAAAAGCCAAGGATGTTGACACTATTGCCGCATCGATTTGGAGGAACAAGTGTGGTTGCTTACGGAAGAGGAGCAGTTCTTGAGAGTCAATGCCAAAGAAGAGTTTGGAAAATTTGCGAAGTCTGAAGAAATAAGTTGGAGACAAGTCTAGGAATTTGTGGTTAAAAGAAGGAGATAGATATACCCGTTTCTTCAATCGGAGAACTTTTATTGGCAAGATCAAAATTGGCGATCGTATTTTGGAAATGGATGAGGAGATTAAAAGTGGAATTGCTCATTTCTATGAATGTTTATTCAAGGAGGATGGGGCAAGTCGCTCTGGTCGATAATGTGGAGTTTGATTCGATTTCGGTAGAAGAGGCATCTTGGTTGGAAAGGGCTTTTGACGAGGCAGAAGTGTTAGTTGCTCTTAAATCGTTGAATGGTAACAAGGCACCTGGTTCAGATGGCATGTAATTGGCCTTCTTCCAACACTGTTTGGGGGGGGGGGGGGGGGGGGGGGGGAGAGGGGGGTTGAGAGGGGAGGTCATGGAAACATTTCATCATTTTGGAGATTTGGGGAATTTGAAAGGAGTTTGAATGCTTCGTTTGTGGCTTTGATACCAAAAAAGGGAGGAGCTGACGACACACGGGACTTTAGACCGATAAGTATTTTGGGGGGAGTTTACAAGCTGTTGGCCAAAGTCTTGGCTATCCGCTTGAAGAAGATGGTAGGCAAGGTGGTCTCGGAATCCCAAAATGGTTTTATTGAAGGAAGACAAATTCTCGATGCAGTTTTGGTTGCTAATGAGAGTATGTATTCAAGATTGAAGAGTGGTATTCCGGGTATTATATGCAAGCTGGACATAGAGAAGGCATACGATCATGTGAATTGGGAGTTTTTAATTTATGTCATGCAACGGATGGGTTTTGGAGAGGTGTGGCGGAAGTGGATAAAATTTTGTATTTCATTAGTCAAAATGTCAGTGTTAGTGAACGGATGTCCAACCGGTTTTTTCCAGACTTCTAGAGGTTTGCATCAGGGCGATCCTCTTTCATCTCTTCTTTTTATCCTTATTATGGAGGTGCTTAGTCGGTTGATTTGGAAAGCTGTTCAAAGAGGGTTCTTGCAAGGTTTCGAAGTGGGAAGGGAGGATGGTGGGGGATTGACGGTTTCTCACATCCTCTATGCCGATGATACTCTTCTGTTTTGTAATGCGGGTCCGACTCAAGTGGGATATCTCTGGTGTGTCCTTTTGTGTTTTGAGGCGGTGTCCGGCCTCAAGGTGAATTTGAGAAAGTCGGAGATGATTCCAATTGGGGCAGTTGAGGAGATTGACGCTATTGCCCTTGTTTTGGGTTGTAGAGTGGCTTCGCTTCTAACATCGTATTTGGGTTGCCATTGGGATCTTCGTTCAAATCAAAGGCAATTTGGGACCCAATTGTGGAAAGATTTCAGAATAGAATGGCCGGATGGAAGAGGCAACAAATTACAAAAGGTGGTAAAATAACACTAATCAACAGTACGTCTTCAAACTTGCCTACTGATTTCATGTCTTTGTTTGTCACTCCGAGTTCGATTGTTAAAAGACTTAAGAAGATTCAAAGAGACTTTCTATGGAAAGGTGCGAGGGACATGGTTTGTGATCCGATAAGAGAGGGAGGTTTGGGAGTGCGAAGATTAAAGCTTTTCAATCAAGCTTTGTTGGGAAAATGGCGTTGGTGTTTCGCAAGTGAAAGGGAGAGATGGTGGAGGAAGGTTGTAGTTGCAAAGAAAGATTGTGGATGGGGAGGATGGTCTTCTCTAGTTGTGAGAACGCCATATGGGTTGCACTTTGGAGGGGAATTATGAATGGGTGGGAGGCTTTTGCAAAGCACACTTGCATGATGGTAGGTGATGGTAGGAGGGTTAAATTTTGGGAGCATGTTTGGTGTGGAGATGTGAGCTTACGGGATGCATTCTTGAATATCTATTGCTTGGCATGTGATAAGGATGCTAATGTGTTTGATTATGTACACTATCATGATGAACTGACAGTATGCGATATTCGATTGAGGAAGGAAGTGCACAAAAGAGAAGTGGAGGATTTGATGAATTTGTTGGCTAGAGTGTACGGCATGCGATGTTTAGGAGAAGGGGCAGACGAGATGCGGTGGACTCACTCAGGAACGTTTCAGGTGAAATCTTTCTACACAACCCTATGTGAGGGAGGGGGTGTCTTATCCTTCCCATGGCATGCAATTAAAGTGAGCTTTTTTGATTGGTGCGCAGAGTTTGGTAAGATTCTTACTGTAGATAATTTGATTCGAAGAGGGAGAATCATCGTCAATTGGTGTTGTATGTGCAAAAGGGATACGGAGACGGTTAACCACTTTCTTATTCATTGCCCGGTGGCTTGGGAACTTTGGACTATGGTATTTTCATGGTTTGGGATGCAGTGGGCTTCGTCGAAGAATGTTATGGAACTCTTAATTGCTTGGAGAGGTGCTAGAGTGAGAAAGAGAAGGAAGCGAGTTTGGGCCTTGATTCCGCTCTGTTTGATGTGGGTTTTATGGCGGGAAAGAAACTTGAGATATTTTGAAGGGGTCAAAAAGCCTTCGTTTAGAATTAAAAGCTTTTTAGTGAATAGCTTGTATAATTGGGACAAGATAGATTGTAATCCTTCTATTGCCCAATTTTTAGAATGGTTCGAACTTCTCCTTCCTTAGGAGAGTGTATAGGGCCTTTTTGTCTTGTGGCCTTTCTTGTATACAGGGGGCATGCCCTTTATGCCTTTTTGTTAATAAATTACTTATCAAAAAAAAAAAACTGAACTGAATTCCAATATGTTTATTCTATTTACAATGAAATAGACAAATACCAAGACTTCAACAAAATTCGCAGAAAACTTTAAACTATTAACACATAACCAAAGTACTCCACAAGAAAAAGAGAGTGGAAAAGCAAAGCACCTGGATATAATGATGAACCACAATCTCATACTGCTGCTTCAGACTGGCAAAATATACCAACTCATCAACTCATCCATAACTGCAAATAATTTTGGACAAAAACTATACTAAAATAAGATGAAATCATTTGGCATTACAGCGACATAAGAATATCCAACAAATAATCACCCAATTTAGCAGAAAGCACCGGTGTCGTGCAATTAAAATTTGCAATAATATATAGGCATACAACAAGTCTTTAAGATGGTGGAGGCAAGAAATGTAACATCACGCTTAATTATATATCCATGCGGTAGATATAGTGGGGTTGGCCAGGAAGAGAGGAGCAAAATAGGGTGGGAAGTGAGGGAGGTGGGGAAGTGAGTGGTTACATGCGGGGGAGTGGGCTGAAGAGGATAATGGCATTTTGGGATTTTTTTAGAAGCAAAAGGGTTTAGTTCCTCACAAAAATAGCTTAATCTCAAAAAAGGCAAGTTTCACCTTCTTTTAATTTGGAAAAAATTGTGATGGTCGATTATGTTCTACAAACCATGGGAGTTTAGTGCTTAATTTTTCTGTCAATGGAGGATATGTACAATGACGAGGGGAAACGAGAGTCTTCCACGAATTTTAAAAATTTCCACTAGAACAGACAACTCATATCCATCTGGATAGACGTCTTCATATTTCAATAACAAAAAACTGAAAGAATTAAACAAAATACCTCCTGCGTTGGATTCTCTAACACTGGGGTGGTATTCTTTCGAATACTTTTATGCTATCACTCCCTCAATTTTCTCGTTGTACTACAGAAAATATCGCCCTAATGAATTAGCCATTTGTGATCTAGTTTCAACTAGGAGTGATGACAAAGGAGAAGTCATTAGTCACTTGACTCACTAATTAGTTTGTCACCCTGCGAAATGAATGTGATATGGAGGCCGATTTAGAATACAGTCATGACAAAGGTTGTGGTTAGTGGAGTTGGTCTCAGCTTATAAAATAAAAAGTTCGTCATTTGAGGCATAAGATGGGAGAATAAACTAAATCTCATGTGCCTTAAGCATACAGCAAATTGATTGTAACTGACAGATTTAAAAGTAATACCCTTTGGTTGACAATCATGAACATTAAATCATAGGCCTTTTGTCTCCATTGTAAAACTGGTATTGGGATATCTTTCTGCTCAGTTTTCATCTGATCATCACAGAAACATTGAACTCCAGTTCAGAAGCAGCAGTGAAGGCTCATTTAGTAGACAGCGAGCGAGCAGCAAACACCGGCCTCTAAGAAAAAAGTGGGACCTATGTTACTCCTTGCTTTCTATTTTTTCCGAAAGGTTCTTTCCGGTTAGAAGAGATTAGGCGAGGTAGGAATGTATTATATGGTATTTATCTTGTTTCCTTTGTGGGTATGGTTATATCCATCCCGGCTAGATTGAACTCCATTATGCAGTCCCTTCTGAATTGGAGCTCTGGGTTTGAATCTTGCCACCTTACCTTTTTTATTCATGCTCTTTGTAGGAAAGGGAAGCCAAAAAAGAAGGATTTAGAAAGTACTTGGAATCTAGTGTTCTTTATGCTCTGACAAAAAATTTTGCTTCAACTTTCTTCGTATGTTTTGAATATTGAAATTTCAACTTATGACACAGTAGCTTATTAATTTTTTTCCCTCTTCGAGTTTAGTAATTCTGCTTTTCTGTATTTCTTTAATGGCCTGTTTGGATGGGGTGTTGTGTAATCCCCCATTTTAATACCCGGGACCCACCTAACACCCCGTTTGGCAACCAAAAGTGGAGGGGGTATTCCCTTCACCCCTTGCTCCACTACACCACCTAATACCCCCTGAGGGGGTGTTGAAGATGGGCTGCCTCCGACCAGTTGTTATGGAATCCCCCCAAATCCCTCTCTCTTCGGACGAATCTACCCCTCCTAATCCCCCTTTCCAACCCCCAGTACCCATTTTCTGAGCAAAAGCAAAAAAAATTAAGTGTTCCAAATTTCAATCCGTTTGAACCGGTAAAAAGATTTTAGTTTTTTTATCATTTTATTCCAAATGGTCATAGTTAAATTTTGACTCTAAAACTCTCGTTGATTAGCCATAAGAAAGTAATACAACCAAATATCTTAGGACTAACCAACGAGAGCCCTAGAGTCAAAATTTAATTATGACTCTTTAGAATTAAATGGTCAGAAAAATAAAATCTTTCCACCCATTCAAAAAATATAGTTAAAAAAAATGAAATGTGAAAGATTAAAAACGAATTTAATCTACAAAACTGATTTTTTCAATCTACAGTTTATATATTAAAAAAAAACGAATTTTATCAAATTAAAACTGACTTTTTTATTTTGTAATATTATTAAATTAGTACATTTATTAGTAAAATTAGATATTAAAGCTTAAAGTGTGAAAGATTAATTATATTTGTAATTATATATATATCGTAATACATAATTAAGTTTGGGACTGCACAAGGGTAAAAAGGTCATTTGACAGCTTTTTACATCATCTACCCTTCCTTATACCCCATTTCTAATACCTCATCCAAATTATGTGCTATTTAATACCACTTCCATAAACATCACATCAATGTGGGCCATCCCTTATTAACCAATACCCCATACTATCTAATCCCCCCTTCTTACATAACACCTCCAAACCTAATACCGCATCCAAACGAGTCCTAATTACCAACGAGAGCCCTAGAGTCAAAATTTAATTATGACTCTTTAGAATTAAATGGTCAGAAAAATAAAATCTTTCCACCCATTCAAACGGATTGAAATTTGGAATACTTAATTTTTCAACCTACAGTTTATATATTAAAAAATATAGTTTAAAAAAATGAAATGTGAAAGATTAAAAACGAATTTAATCTACAAAACTGATTTTTTCAATCTATAGTTTATATATTAAAAAAAAACGAATTTTATCAAATTAAAACTGACTTTTTTATTTTGTAATATTATTAAATTAGTACATTTATTAGTAAAAATTAGATATTAAAGCTTAAAGTGTGAAAGATTAATTATATTTGTAATTATATATATAACGTAATACATAATTAAGTTTAGGACTGCACAAGGGTAAAAAGGTCATTTGACAGCTTTTTACATCATCTACCCTTCCTTATACCCCATTTCTAATACCTCATCCAAACTATGTGCTATTTAATACCACTTCCATAAACATCACATCAATGTGGGTCATCCCTTATTAACCAATACCCCCTACTATCTAATCCCCCCTTCTTACATAACACCTCCAAACCTAATACCGCATCCAAACGAGTCCTAATTATCTTATGTGTTTGGTTTATGTAATTGTAGGTTGTGTTGCACTATACAAGCAGAATGACAAACCTTCTACTATTGAGTACGTTCAGTTTACGAACTGGGCATGTTTTTAATGGAGTATATCTCAAATTACTCTGCATCAATAGAAGTTCTAGATTTGGGCATAGCAGTAACTACATATGACAACCAAGCAGAATATTTCCTAACATCCAAAATAATAGCGCATAGAGAAGATAATTCAAAGATTGGCTTTGAAAGCTTATAGCAAGCATTTTACAATCTAAAGTTGGAAGGATAGGCAACATATGTATCATGACCTCTTAGTGGAGCGTGTCCTAACATGAAAAACAGTAATGAAGAGAACGAATAGGATACTCCAAGAAGAAGAAGCTAAGTTGAGTTTTAAAAGAAATGAAAATTTGAAGACCCCGCAACTGTTGGAAAAAGAAGCTAAACTACCATATGCACAAGTGTTTCTTAAATGTGGTTGGAAGGATAGACAGCATATGTATCGGGACCTCTTAGTGGAGGTTGTCCTCATATGAAATACAGTACTGAAGAGAACGAATAGGATACTCCAAAAAGAAGCAACTAAGTTGAGTTTTAACAGAGAGAGAATTTGCAACTCCGGCATGCCACACCGACAATATATCAAACAGTTCATTGACAACCTAATACGGACAATTATAAATGTCATCCATCTAGCCACTATTTTTTTTTTTTTTTTGCCTCTTAATTGTGGTTGTCCTTGTTCAAAACAAAGGCACCGGCACTGGAATAAAAAGCATACTATGTTAGGCCACGTTGTCCCTAGTTATACTGAACTTTTGCATCAGAACCAGGATTCATCCTTTTATCCTTGTGATGCATGGCCCTGTAACTATTAGTCGTAAATTAGTATGATGCTTAAACATGTCAATAGTATGTTCTTTGGTACACAAAAGCAATATTGATTCCACATTGGAGAAGTCTCCAACTTTATATACCTAAAGCAGAAGATAAAATAGCAATAGACTGTAAGAAAATGAGTGAGAATAGCTCAAATCCAGCCAAATCAAACAAAGAACTCTGTCTCTTGATTGCTTGCCGATCAATTTCCAGGTAAATGTTCTTCACTGTCAATTGGCATGTCTTTTATTTGCTGTTCTTGAGGTCATCGTTTGTTGCCCCCCTATAAATTAACATACAATCAACATATGCTAACATGTTATGCAGCTAAGAATTCACGAATGCAAAAGTCGACAAACTAAAATTACAACCAATGAATTTGAGAAAAGATTCAAAAGAAAAAGAAAAAATTGGATTACATAGAGTAGTTGATTCACTCAAATTAATGACGGCAAAAACCAACCAAGTCACTTACAAGTACATACGGATAAACTTATCTAATGTATCATGTTTAAATCACAAATCAGGCGGTAAGGACCTTCCTCCCTAATCTTACGTTGTCCTAGCAATAACAAATATACGAAATCAGGAACCATTTTCAAGCAAAGTTGCAAAGGATAAACCAAAGCAAATAAATCAAAACACCTCCTCCAGATTTTGTACACTCAAACTCTGAGAAATTTATACATGTTAAACTGCTAACTGGAATTACATACACTATGTGAAAACTTCATCGCCTTCTCTTCTACAATTTGTAAATGGAAACTGAATCACAAGATCCAAAGCATGAACTGTAACGCCCCGAAAATTCGGAGACATTAAAAAAAATTAAAAAGAGATTTTCAATTAGTTTTCCATTTTGAAGTATTTAAAAATCCAAAAGCCTTGTCAATTCCAATCAAATCACAACGTATCAACCTTAAAGTATTTTTGCTAGATTCTCTAAAATAATTAATTGAAATTACAGAGCAACTAAGGGTGTAACCAGAGTTCGATGATATCTTCTTCGGTCAACGTCAAATCATTCCTTGTCTATGCCCTTCTGTTCCGTCTTCAATACCTTGCATTCAAATTACCAGGGCAACATAGTACCGTCAGCAATGATGCTCAGTACCCAAAACTCACCCGAAACCCATAACTTACATACAAATCCATGTACAATGCAATTGAAGTGAAAAGCAATTGAAGTAGCGAGCGATCAATTTCAATTACTAGCCTTTAACTTAATGAATTCTAGAATCTCAACCTTTGAGAAACATCCTCCCATGCTAACCACTAGGGCTATGGCCATTCGTGATACCGCTCCCCCTTGCTTGCCCTATCCGGGAGCCCCGATGAAACGGCTTAAGTTATTTACTTAGTTGGAGTCATCGGCCCCCTCGCAAGGATGAATTCCCCAGGAAACTAACTGTAACCACTGGGCCCACAAGGAACCAACCGTAACCTTGGGAGTACATAGACCATAACCTGGTACTATAATACATATCACCCTTTTATCTCCTATTCAAAAAGAGCGATCACGCAATGCCATAGCCTAAGGTTTCGAATCAACAATCAATTGCAATACCCTGGCTTCATTTCTCTTCTCCCAAACTGGACTTTGTGGATAACCTCCAACAGATCCGGATTCACTGGATAACCTCCAAGAATCCCACTAAAACCTCATTCATCTGGCTAACCGCCAATCACATCATCTTCTATCTTTTTCAATTTCCTTTAACTTAAAATCGTCTATGTGATCTTCTCTACACGTACACCAATCCCCAATGAACCTAACGTCCGTTCCAAGTTCTTGTGAAACATACAGAGTAAATAACAATCAATCATTATAATTCAAGGAATGGAAATCATGTCGTTACAAAATAAAATTTATTCAACACATGAAGCATATAACAATAAGAGGCATGATGATCATGGTACAACTTGTTAAATATCTTAACTAGGCTCGCACGAGACCTTGATACACACTAGATGTTTCTTGATTGCACTTACCACTTTAAGGAACTATTACTGTGACTAGCTAGCCATAGTGAACTCTTATAAAATTTTAGCTTCCTGGTAACATTGGTAAACTCTCAAAACTTAATTGTTCACAACTATTAATCTAATTACTTACTAAATGGTGTTCAGCAAAATCCATTCCAGAGAACTCCCATTCACATTTCAACTTCTCGTCTTCTTAGTGTATCAATTGCCAACTTGTGAGATTAAGAATTACTCTACTAAGATGATCATCAACTAATTAATACATCTATTTGGTAAAACAAATCAACGAATTAACAATATATTAGCTACGGAAGAAGAACAAGGTAGTTGTTTGGTCGGGTGAGGAGTCAGTCATTCATATTCGGATAAACATGCACAGTAATACTCAAACTCTACATCAACAAACTTTACACATATAAAAATCCATATACTTAGGGAGGTGAGTTCTGAACTACATCTCGTCCGGCGAAACGGGGTTTGGAGAGATTTGGAGGTGGCCGGTTCAAGACTGTTTCCCGGACTATCTTGCAGCTGATATTGGAGCTTGAACGAGCATATTTTTCGGGATGTTTCGGAGAGAAAATGGAGCTGTGTTTGAGCTGTTTTGGAGCTGGAACAGAGCTCGATTCGAAGCTGATTTTCTGGGCTGTTTTTTATTGGTTTTAGTGGGGAATCATGGCTGTTTGTCAGCCGGTTCAGGAGCTGTAATATGGGACTGGAATGGAGCTGGTCTCACGGTAAATTTGGGACAGAAATGGAGGTGATTTTGGTGGTGATGATGGCGATAACCGGTAGTGGTGGAAGTCTACGGTGGAGAGGTGGGAGGAGGTGGTGGCTATGAAGGTAATAGATGGCAGGAGAATGGTGGAGGAATTCGGGATGCTCTCTCTCTCTCTCTCTCTCTCTCTCTCTACCGAGTGAGTGTGGCTTGGGAACAAAAGAAAAATGGAATGGAATATAAAAGTGGGTTTTGGATTTTTTTGCCTGGGAGCTGGGGGATAATATCCTAAGAATAATGTTGTGTTGTCTAATGATGAGAAAAATACGGAGGAGATGAGGGATTTTGTTTCTTTTTAACTCAAGCCGAAATTTTGTAAGAAATGGGGAAAGGTTTGATTTGGTCCGGGGCAACACATGCACACAACAAAAAAATACTCGCTGGGTACACGCGCGCATGATCGATTACAGAAATAAAATTGGTGTGACAACATAATTATTTTTTTTTATTAAACTAAAGAGCAAAAATAATATTTTTGTTTTGATAATTATTATTATTTGTTAAAAATACCGAGTCTTTACATGAACTATATAACCTTTAACTGTTGATTACCAAGTTACAAGTGATACTCTTCCTTCTTTTCCTTTCTTTGATATTTTCCACTTCCCACTTCACAGGTCTATATTGACTCAACTAGGAGTGACAATAGGTCATTGACAGACAAAAGGTGATAACTGTCTACTCTTGTCAAAGCCATTGTTCTACCCATAACAGATAGCTCGAAACAAATACAAAACTCGATACAAAACTCATGCAAAGGCTGTTAAAAAGGTATACCAATTAGTTGAGAAAGTCACTCTGAAACTCTGCCTCGGATTCTATCTTTTGAGCTACATGCCATGCCATATTGAGCAAGAGCCTAGTAAACAGAACAACTAAAACAAAAAATGTAGAGAATTGTAGCCTATGTCACAAGAAGGGGTTCAATACTCTAGCCAAGAACAACTGTCCGATTACCAACATCAAAAATGTAGAGAACTATAGCCTATCTCAAACCACCAATAGCTATTTATCAATTCACTAGGTGACCGGCTCGTGCTAGCACGAGGTGTCTCATGCCTGGTATTCTTTTGTTTCGAATATTGGTATTGTAATGGTAGAATGTGTTTCGAGGTGTCCATGCGTGTTGAAAGTATTGGTGCTGTGATAGCATAATTTATTTTGGAAGCAATCTTTATATAGTCACAATACTTTGAAGTCATAGCAAAGCTAATTACATAAAGGGAGTTTGATACAGCTTTATGCCAAATATCATGAACCAAAAAATTTGTCTTCAGTTTTGGTAAAGGGTTGTAGCTAGAATAGTAGACATGGCTGCATAATTTGTCTTCAGCACGAGGAGTTTCGTGCCTGACTTTCTAACTTTAAGCTGTTTATAGTAGAATATTGTCTGGAGGTAGTCTGCATATATTTACATGTATTTACAAGTTATAGCTAAGTCAGAAGCACAGTGTTTGTAGGGTTCATCTTGTTTCGCCCAATACTGCTCCTGATCTTTTTGTGATGTCACCTATGGTTTCCACCAAAAAACATTTGATATCAGGTCTAGTGTGCCACAGAATACAATGTATGAAAGAAAAAGCACAGACAAAACAAAATGTTTTATTCATTCATTCTGTAGACAGCCCACACCACAATAGATTAGAGTTTGGATGCTCAACATAATCGCTTATGCATTTTTGTGTGTGCGTATTCAACTTTCGGAGCACGTTCTAAACAAAACAATAGGAGGGGTATTCAAAGAAATTTGAGAACAAGAAATTTACTTCTTTGTAAGTAGTCCACGACTCCTTTCCTTTCAGGACACTTGAAGCCCATGTACCGAAAAAAATCTAGCACATGTTCGCGAGGGCCTTGATATACAATTTGCCCTTCTGAGAGGAGAATGATATCATCAAACAAGTCATATGTTTCTGGTGCAGGCTGCAGAAGAGAGATGACAACAGTTCCTTGGTGCAGGCTGCAGAAGAGAGATGACAACAATTCCTTGAAGGATGTGGGCGGACTGCCTTATTGTGTTCACAATCTGAAAAGTCGTAGAACTGTCCAAGCCAGTCGATATCTCATCCATGAACAGTGCACCAGCTGATCCTACCAGCATCTCTCCTGTATCATATTCCACAAGTACATAATCACTTGACAAAATGAAGGACTCGTTTTGGCATATACTCCCTCCATCCCATATTGCTTCCCTTATCAAGAGTTCCAACAGTTCTAAGGGAACATGGAATCAATGTATCAGAATTCATATTTAAAACCATTATTTTCAGCACTAACACTTTGTTTCCCACTTCCAAATATAATTACTCCATAGCTAAAGTAGAGTATATGGAAACTTAGACAATTTATGTTCTGACTTTGCAAAATGGACACATTTTAAGACATGCCCAAATGCAAGAGGACAAGCAATATTGAACAAAGAGAGTAATGATTTGCTTCTTGTTTTCTACCTGTTGTGATTTGCTACTTCTGCCCACCTGAAATACCCCGGAACATGTCATCACCCACCATAGTGTCAGCACAAACATCCAATCTCAAAATCTGTTGAATTTGAAAACTCACACGGGATACAAAATCCAAAATGTGACGATATGTTTATTACTCTACAAATGAAAACAGAAAATGCCTAGAATGCAGCGCGACAGCCATGTTGGGTATATTAGGCCACATCTAGAAGGATTCTTTTATGAAAATACTTTCACATTTTTTTTTCCATTCAAGAATTGTCATTCAAGAGGAGTTTTGGCAAGCACCTTGAGAACATAGTCCATGACCACACGGGCCTTTTGCCCTTCTAGTGATGCTGCCTAAATTATCACAAGAACATAATAAGATACCACATAAGAAAAAGGAAATTCCCAGAGAATTCTTTCCCGCTGAAGAAAATATTAATCTTCATGTCTATTGGCTTACTTTCAAAAAAAACATCAAGATCTGGATCTGTCTTAATGTTTGCTTCCTTCTCTCCTAGACAATTCGGCCATCATGTCTGCAAGATTTTCAAATTGCATTCACCGATTTAACATAATTTCACAGGCAAATCCTATAATGAAAATGAAAATCATCACATGTTCAAATTTTTTTTGTCTTTGTAAAATGGCTCCTAGAATAATGTGTTGGTACTTGGTAGCACTCTAATCTTTCTGAATAGAGCATATACCTTGACCTTTGATTAATCAAGCGTTGTCACCTTATTCTGGACGTTCTAATGAAATTTTCCCGTGTTTGAAGCATTACTCTACATGACAAGAGATCATTTGAAACATATGAAGTAGTTGTGTTAGAAACTTGACACTTGAGTAGCAAGGGTAGCAGATGTGTGTCCGACATTTTTTGTATAAGGGCATTTAGTTAAGAAGCACACATGTTATCCAATTAAATGCACATCTAAGCATGGAAGTCTTTGTGACACCTTATAAACACAATTTAAATCACAAAATAAGAGAAACATATTAAATGCATGAAATGTACTCTTTCATTGTCATGGTGTCCTTGATGTGAAAGTTAGATAACTCTGATGCTAAGACACATAGGCAGTGTTCTAAATGGCGCTCGGCGCTAGTAGGGCGGTGACCCACCTCCAAGCGCCTAGGCGGCGCCAAGGAATTTGGCGTTTTTTTTTTTTTTTGGGTATTTTTTTGATATTTTTTATTCTTTTAGTGTATATTATGATATTAATATATACTAAAAGGACTTCTTGTGTAATTTACCATAGCTGCACACACATATATACACTGCTATACACAGCACTGTATAACATTTCCAGATCTGACCGAGACCCAAGCCGATCGTCGCCTTGGAGTTCGCCTGCTTCACGCCGATCGTCGTCGTCGGTCGCCATCCGGTATGTCTCTCTCTCTCGTCTCGTCTCTCTCTCTCTCACCTCTCTCTCTCTCTCTCTCTCTCTCTCTCTCTCTCTCTCTCCTAGCCGCCAAGCTCCGCCAAAGGTCCGCCCAGCCTTCCTGGCCACCGAACAAAACGCTAAGGGGGTAGTCGTGGCGCTGACCCTCCGCCTAGGCTACCATTTAGAACACTGCACATAGGCATTAGTTATTGAATCTAATTAATTACCGTAACGAGCCCCAATCCCCTGACAACTTGATGAGAAAGCCAGTGCTTCTCTCACTGTCATTTCTGCAATATGAAGGTCATGCTGACTTATATAAGTTGATGTTCTTTGCGGAATAAACTCATTCATCTCATGACCATTGTACGTTATTTTCCCAAAAACCTATATTTGTTCTTTTATGTAGGATGACGAGAATAAAGAAACACATAAAACTTGTATGAAAAAGGAGAGATGATAATTTTTACATCCAAATCCGAGTCAAGCTTTCCAACCAAAGCTAGCAGCAGTGTTGTCTTTTCAGAGCTTGGTGGGCCTAAAAGCAATGTCATTCTGAAAAAAAAAAAAAAAGAAGAAGAAGAAGAAACGACTAATCAAAGGAGAAATAAGATGTTTAGGTGACATACTCTACATTGGAAAATGAGAATTTCCTTTTTCTTTCTAACCTCTGGGCTTAGCCAAATGGTGGGAGACGTTTCCCCAAGAGGTCACACACATGCTCGAATCTCATGGGGTGAACTTTAGGGTGAACCTGCGGCCCACATCTCCCAAAGTTTAGACTTTTTGTGCCATTTCATAGTATGGAATTAGATATGTAAACTACAATAAGTAAATTACCTTTAACATACAAATATTATGAATTCAAAGTTGATGTTATGAATTTACATGCAAATGTTGTAAAATTTTATGCAAAAGGCATGAACTCGATTTCAAGGTGATTAAGGAGGTGCATGCCATGTTGGACTCAAGAATGGGTTCTTACTAATAAAAAAAAAGGAGGTGCATAAGACGTCCAAATGTAATTCGAAAGCTACTTTGCGCCCCTATCTCTAGAGGGCGAGGGTGGCGGCTTTGATATGGTGGAAGCCCCTCCAAGATACCCGATAAACTCAGGCTTAGGGAGCCTTTGCCTTCATTTCAACCACCACTACAGGCTACACTATTTACATGCATTAGTAGAATTACAAAAATAACTACATCATACACTATGAGCAGAAACTTTGCAAACCACATCGAGCCAAAGAATGAGGGATTACTACCACATGAGTGTCAATTTACAAAATCAAATCAGAAATCCAGGAAAACAATGGAAAACGTTTCTGCAAACTCAGCCCTGTGACTTTATGCATCAACTCACCTATAACAGCTCCATGAGGTTTGTATTAGTTAGTTTCAAAGCTGAGTACATACTCTGTTATAAATGGCGGCAGCCCAGGCCGCCTAGGCGCTTGGAGGTGCCCTGCCGCCACGCCAATAGCCCTTGGCGTTTGATTTGGCACCCAGGGAGATTTGGCGGCGTTTGGCGGCCGCCTAGGCAGTCTTGGCGGTAGCATCAGCATCTTTGGAGGCCTTTGGCGGTCTAAAAAATATATATATAAAAATAATACAAGGGAGGTGAGCGAAGCCCTACTACTTATTGTCTTATTCAACTTATTTGCTAGTTGCTACTACTTAAGTTCATTTGAGTTTGTACTTTGAAGTTTGAACTTGCATTATGGATACATGGAATATAGTTTGATTGGATAATGACTTGTTAAAAAAAAAAATCCACCGAATTGCTTGGCGCCGCCTAGGCGGCTTGGCGCTTGGAGGTGGGTCTCCGCCCTACTAGCGCCAAGCGCCATTTAGAACATTGAGTACATAGGCCCTGTATCTGAGAATTGGTTGCATTTGCCAATGTGTATGTACTGTTTTTGCCAATGTTTGAGCATGTTAAGGTTAGCCGGTCACCCAGTTGATCGGACTGCAAGAATAAATTGAATTCATGCACAGCAATTTCATGTGCATATAACAATATATAGATTAAAAGAGGCCAAGGGGGCATTTGCAAGGTAAGAAAATTAACGGGAAAACATAACTAAAGATTAGGTTTCCAATTGTTCCATTCTGAACAAACACAACTTGTCAAAACAGCGCAAGTAAATCAGACTCCAGCAGACTCCAGATAAGTGGAAGTGCCCAAGACAATACGTTTAGCCAGGTAATAGGCATATATACCCTGCTTCTAATAAGAAAGGAAGGTAATAGTATTACCCCTGTCCACTTTCTTTATCTTCCCATTTTTATCAACTTTTTTCTTTTCTTGAATAGTTAACATGTCATTGCTTGGATAGTTTGATTCAGACATATAGACTCGCTTAACAGTCACAAGACTCAAAAAACATGGTTTATCTTCTAAGATATCGATTAGGATTCACCATATTGAAATGAACAGATAGAAAAATTGGAGGGAGACAAAGAAAGGGCAAGTGTTGCCACTACTTACCAGACAGGACAAAGGTTGGGTGTTGCAGCTCCACCTCAAAGTAGGAATGCAACTCAAATAATAGCACCATGAACAGTGATCATTTGCATCAACCCCGCGAAAAAGCATAACCAAGCCGACTGTAAACCTGAAATTTGCATGACTCTGATAATTAGGCATATGTCTCAATTTAAAGGAGAGAGACCGTCTTAGACATTTTAGTTATGCTTGATTTGTCGAACAACTAATGAGGCCATGATAGGGATTACATATCTTGGATCATATAATCCCAGTGGAATGGTCGTCCAATTGATATGTTATTTCTACGCTAATTATTCCATTCCTGCAATGTGTTCCACAGCTTTCGTTGACTTGGTAGGATAAATATGGGCATGTGTCCAACAGGTGTTGAGAACTGTCTGATGAGTTTGGGTCATGTCAACAACACATACACGCCACCTTCTCAGAAAAACGTGCTTCTAAGTGTCCTATTGTACCATTAAAAACAAGACGGATTCAGCAATAGCCTTTCCATGTGCTTCTCACTGTTATCATCTTTACTTAACCATTAACTTAATTGCCCATTAGTGTCGAAAAGAATTTCAAGACAAAAATTGGACGGGTTAGAGAGATTTCAACAGAGCCGTGTCTCACAAACTACTGGACACATGATGGATATGATTCATACAAGCAATCAAACAAGCTACAGAATCACTGAGTGACGCAACTGACTGTTAAGCCCAGTACTTATCGACAGTAGACAGTCGTACACAATAAGGTCAGCAATTGTACCGGATTCAAGTAAAACAAAACAAGATGACAGGCACAAACAGGTTTCCAGGCTTACCCAACAATCAGAAGGATCAGAGAAACAACCCAGAATATGCACTGATACATCTTGAATTTAGGCGTACTTGTTGAAGCAGAGTAACCGATGTCACAAATGGAACCTATTCATTTTTTCCCCAATCCGTAAGACAGTGGTTAGAAGTGTTACGAGAAGCAAATCAAACTGGGCTATAGATCATATGAGAAAGTCCAACTATACAGACCCATTGTCGATTTACTGGCTATCGTTCCTATATTTTTTCTGAACTTTGATTTTGGTGGGTTGAATTGAAATACCTGTTAAAGAAACTTGGTTAGCCCAACAGGCCACCCTTGCATTCCTTTTTACGGAATTATGGGTGCTCATTTTTTCGGTTCATACGTACATCAATATGAGCGACATCTACATTAATCGGTACACAAAACAAAACAAATCTATCTTCTGGGTGCTGTCCCGAATGTAAAAAATGCAAGACATCTCACAATAACTGTAAAAAGCGATCAAAAATAGCCAAATCATAGTTAGTGTCTCTATCAGCATATCTTGGCAAGATATTGGATGAACACTACCCAAAAAGATAAATAGATAAGTAAATTTCACCTTTCGTTCTTGAGAGAGGGTTCCAAACCTTTGAATGAGACCGTTGATAGTCTGAGACGACGACCGAGAGAGACTGTTCTACGAAAGAGAAATGGTTGGGGGAAAAAAATTGCATGGTAGGAAAATAATAATAATTGGTACTCCATAAAATCAAAAACCGTAAAAGTATATATTAGGAATCGAATACAAACCAGCAAAATCTTGTCGATGGTTTTGGTTTTGACGAAGATCAGTTAATTTTTGAATCATCAAGAGATGACGATGACTTATGAGTTGCGTAGCCGCGGGCATGGTCTATGGAGGGAGGCGATGAAAGTGGGCGGCAGGAGCACCTTCCGGCTCGACGAAAAACGGCGTGAACCTTAACGGGGAAGAATCTCACCTGGCTCGACCAGACTTAGCCGCCAACACCACCGGAAAATACCCGATCGTCTTCCTCTCCCAAAAAACCCACGAACACTCTCTCTCACTGTCTAGAAACATCCGTCCAAGATACTCCCTAAGAAGGAAGAGAGAGAGGGGCCCGTGCATGATGTCAGCAGCCTGTAAAATGAAAAGACGAAATTACCCTCAACAGCATAACCAGCAGCTGCCCAATCGAAGGGCACAATTGGAAAAATCGGATAAAATATGGCAAGCGTTCCAATTGCTTTTGTTCTCTTAGTTTTAAAGCTTTAGATATGCAAAGCTCCCACCCAAGGCCTGCCCTAGGGCAAGGCCCAAGAGGCCACGGCCTGGGGCCTCCAAATTTTAGGCCCAAAATAGGCCCCCTTCTTTAAGTAAGTACTAGTATAATGCCCGTGCTTTGCACGTTTCCGTGTGCTCATTGGTTGAATTGGTATCGGAAAGTGTTTTGGGTTACCGTAGTGATGATAAAAGAGAAATAGCAAAAGGTTATTGAAGCATAAATCAATTTAGATCTTCCAATCCAAGGGATTCATTGTTTTGGCACACCTTATGTATTTTACAACTCTGGTACTCTTATGCAGTTGCAGTAAATGTTAAGAGAAATAGCAAGATGTTATTGAAGCAAAAATCAGATATAGATCTGTAGAGAAGCTATTATGTGCCTGGGTTTTAACATCTGAAACCAAAATCATTCACAATGCCCTCCGATTCCACTTTCATCATGACCATTCTGTACGTCACTTAGTTGATGGTTTGTTGCATCGCGAATGAAATGGGACTTCAGTCCAATCCAGCGTTGGTAATAATCATCATCCATTAAAGGAGACTCGAGAACCCATGGGCAGACTTGCGGTATGAGACACGATTCAAACATGAAAGCCATGGTATCACCTAATCTCTGTGGTCCTGCTTCATTTACATAAGCAATTGTTGCCTGCGAACCAAAAGGAACAATGCTTTAGATCCTACACTGTCAAGTAGTGGTGAGACCGAAAAGCAATCGATTAATAGGATAAACGAGAGAAGGATTTCGTGTATTCCAGAAAAATAAGAACATAGTACGAAGAAAAGGCCTACCTCAAAGGTCTTCGTATCAGGACCGTGGGGAGTCATGCAGCTATGAAGGCTTGCACCACCTGGGAGAAACCCATTGGCTTTTGCCTGAAAATAAGAATATTGAGTTCCTACTCTGAATTTAACGTTTAGAGTTGGCCAATGGCAAAGCTAATGCCTAACATTGGAAGAAATAGGCTAAATAGATTATGCTATTCACTTTAAAATGAGGAAGCTCATGTTGGGTCACAGAAAGGGAAAATCTCTGTTTGCCATCTCTCTTTGCTCACCGTCAACATGAAAGTAACATGTATCATTCCAAAATCCATTATTTCCTTCTAGCAATATACGGGAACTTTAAGAGACATGCATTCCATCAATCTCATAATCAGTAGTATGAAGAAAATAAGTGTGCCGGTTTTATTAACTACAATTCAAACTACACACCACTCCATTTGTTGGTGGCAAGAGATACCACTCTAGCTACTGCCAGCATAAGGGTTTGCTTTCTGTTACTCCCCCTACCCGAATGCACCCACCAACTTCATATATAACACACACAATAACTACTTCATCAGTTAGGGAGGAAAACAACGATAAGAGTAGTGAAAATCAACAATATAAACCAAACGATAAAAAGTTCATTAGCCGAAAGGTTTACCTCACATCCTCCATAAATCAGACCCATGAATTCGCTCATGCAATTCCGATGGTAATATGGAGCTTGGAAAGTATGTTCAGCAACCAACCACCGTGGAGGGAAGATGACGAAATCAAGCAATGCCACACCAGGTTTATCTGTTGGTGCAGTTAGAACTGCACTCCATCACACAAACTGGTTTAAACAAACAACAATATAACAAGGTAAAAGAGTCAAGAAACACAGCCAAATAGATTCCTCCACACCTGTATTAAGTGATGGATCACTGTGATCAACCAGAACAGTATTATACAGGCAGAACTTGCTTAGATCATACTGCAAACAATGATTTCACAAGAATCACGAAGTTACCTACACAGTTAGAAAAAACGGTGCATGGACAACACCTATCTTAAATTCTCTGTTATGAGCCTTAGTGAATCTTTTTAAGGTTTTGGATAAAAAAAAAAGTTACTTTTCCTATTCATATGGGGAACCAGACAATTTTAAAAAATAAATCTATTTTTGAAAAAGTTCAAAAAAGTTGTGCACGCGCGCACACCAAAAAAATAGCAAACTGACAAAAGAGCTGGTTTTTTTGTCATATTTGCATCATTAGAACAAAACTTTTGTTACCAAAATGAAAACGTGTGCAGAAAAAAGAAACCCTTTATCTTAAAGATCGACACACTAAACGCAGAATTGAGGATCTTTTATCAAAAATATACCCACCTTGAATGGGGCATAATTACCATGCCAGGCAACCACATTTAAGGGAAAGAAATCCTGTTTCGCAATAAAAAGTTCGCCACCAAACTTCTGTACAATAGTATATCCTGGACAGGAGCTCGCTTCAAACCAGGCAGTGGGAACAAGGAAATCTCGTGGAGCAGCAAGACCATTAGCCCCTACATATTATAGAGATATAGAAACAAGTAAGACTCTGAAGGAGAAACAAACACTTAGTTACTATGGTACATGCTTTGAGCATTATATTATGTAGAAACTTACTATCATCAATTGCAATTACATTATGTATCTATTGGCCCGAGATCAAGAAGTTGAAATGGGTGCCAAAAATCTCTGCAACATAACCGCATGATGGGCCACATCTGGCAGGTTAACTGCAAAGCAAAATCCTTGTGGCAAAACAACAATTTCACCAGGAGACACTAGCAATCTTCCGCATTCAATTGTGATCCACAATCCTATTTGAACAGTAATATAATCAATTAGAGAAACGCTTTCAATGCTGAAGACTTTGTGCAAACATTCAGTGACAGGATTTTTTAGATATGATCAACATATCTCAAACACAACATTCCTAGAGAAACATTAAACCTATAGGCAAGTGGCTATAAAACTCTCATATACACATGCGAGTAAATAAATAGACACTGCACAACATTGTATAGATAATATTCTATAATAGGAGAGGCGACAAAAAAAGGAACACACCAAGAAACAGAAAAAGAAACTTATAAAACTGAGTAAGTTCCAAAACAACAGACCATTTAACACAAACGCTGAATATTGACGGGATTCAATTTAATACACCATTCGCACTCCCCTACCAAAGGTTCATACTGCACAGATTACACCAAATCCTCAAAAGTATTTGAAAAGAAATCACGCATGAGACCAAGTATTTGAAATCAGCGTCCTTGAAATGGTGTCCCTTCTGGCATCCGGTCCCCTTGTTTAGTACGGGGAAGGAGAGAAGCCAGCCACGCTTACGATTGAATGTAAGTTTAAAGGAACCCAACCCCATTATTTTTGCCTAGAGCATAAAAGGAGCAACGACCTAGAAGTAGTAGAATAGAACTGACACTTGTGGATGAAATGTAGCAATAAATCATTTAAAATCAAAAGTAGCGAAGACTAGGGATGGGCTTAGGATTTGCACGCCGGGGGGGGGGGGGGGGGGGGGGGCTTGGCGCGGTGTGGAACTCAAGCATTAAATCTAAGGAATAAATTTCTGCAAGAACATAATCCACCTTCTATCTTTTCGTAATTTCTACTCCAGTTAAATAAAACTCTTGTTCTTATTAGAAAAGGACACAAATGAAACATATACACAACTACTGAAAATATTTTTACCGCCATGGATATCAAGAGTTCAAATGAATCAGATTGTTGAGCAACAAACAGGAGTATAGCAAAGGGTTCCAAAATCATCTAACAGCAATTCAAGTAATATTCAAGATGAGTCAACTCCTAAGAATGAAAGCAGATTAAGTTCAAGAACATACACTTACTATCAAA
The DNA here is from genome assembly GCA_019656295.1 of Rhododendron mucronatum var. ripense. Taxonomy (NCBI): domain Eukaryota; kingdom Viridiplantae; phylum Streptophyta; class Magnoliopsida; order Ericales; family Ericaceae; genus Rhododendron; species Rhododendron mucronatum. Next base: position 2,647,659 of record BPLT01000004.1, on the reverse strand, counting down.
GAACCACTCCTCGCAATCTTTGTTATTGCCAGACCCAATCATGTACTGCGGACCCAACTGCCGAAGATATCTGAAATGTACTTCTTTACTCCAACATGACCAGCATCAGCTTTAACAACATCCTGTCATGAGGAAAGCAGAGATAAGTTGGCCAAATCTGCCACAGGCCCACAGCCTTCAACATGAGGAGGCTCCTCAGTAGCCTTATAGATTCCAGCTCTGCTTATTAACAAAAATTGCTTTATACCACAACTCTTGGCCCAATCTGCCACAGGCCCACAGCCTATGCAAGAAATTACATTAGAAATTTCCACACAAAAATGTGAGTGATCGTTCCCCCTTAGTCAGACAGTTCACTTTGCAAATGAGTCAATTGGAATGCTTCAATGGAATTCATTATTTCGTTCCTTTTTGTTCAGTCTGGCAGTGCATGAAGTTGGTGCTAATTCTCATTTCTTTGATCAGCTTGTACGAATTGTCAATACAGGTACCACAAAATCAACTTAACATTCTAAGTTTGGTCATGAATTGTGGACTTTGTCATACACATGAACTTCAAGTTGGCCTCCCACCACCATATGATGCTACTGCAATAACTAAGCTCAAAGGCTTCAGCTCATGGTGGGATTTATGGTGGAAAATGAAAAAAGTAAGGAGAAACGTGTGAAGACAATGAAGTGAATAAGCTAATTTATTTTCTTGGCAAATCCCTTAAAAAGCCATGATCCAATCACAGCCAGTCCATTAGGCAATTCGAAAGCTTGAACTTGCTTTGAACATAAAGGAATGAATATCACCAACAACCCAACAAGCAAAACCTAAAGCAATGGAACTCTATAGACAAATTCAAGCTTTCAAAATCAAAAAAACAGACCTCACAGCATCCAAGATTCCAAGTCCTTGACATCCCTCGGTCATGTTCACATACAGAATTCTCTATTAACTAAGTAATGATCACCTCACAAGCTTGAGCTTTTTGCAAAACAACTCTATTGAAGCACAGATGTAGCCACATATACAAACATGAGAAAGTGAAGAACTATGAAGGCATAATTCCTCAAAGGTGCTGAGTTGAGGGAAGAAAACACTATTGGCGCTAAAAAGTAAATAAATAAAGATAAAGCAAACAACGCACCTTAATAGATTGGATCAATGTGGGAGCCATCCCAGCCGTATAGCGTCTTTAGCGGATGAAAGATCCCATGAATTATCAGTCAACATCCTCCGTGTGATCTCACCTTCAAGTCCTTGCTGAATTTCAAAGGAAGACTTAGAAAACGAGCATCAAAACTAAACCAGATAATACATTCTTACGCCAACCCGTGGGCACACAGACATATAACCCGCCATAGCATAAAAGGAACACATAATCCCTTGTGATGTGAGTAAAATAGAAATTAGGGAAAAACATCAAGAATAATGGCAGCTATTAAAATGGTGTTTGGAAGGATAATTTTGCTCTAATCCTACCATAAAAACACACCGTAAAATATAAAGATAAATTTCTCAATTTTAAACATATGTTCCAGTCCGTCCAATTAGCAATTTAGGCCAAACAAAAAGGGCTTTATTTATTTTCTGTCAAACAACAGGAGTGTAAAAAGTCAGATAACATTTTAGGGCTTGGGAGTTGGGATAGCACCATTTCGTGGGCACAACTGATTGTTGTATCCAATAGGCCCCCAGATCCAAACAGGATGTATATTCACTTATCTATTATGCCCATATCAATAAACTTGACTTGCGGGAGGGGGGAAAAAACGTGACTTGCACATTCTTTATTATTCTAAGATCTATCGAAACAAAGACTAACATAGCAAAACATAAAAACAATTCATTTTCAATTGCTTTCCAGATAACCTTTTACTTTAAATTTGCATGAGGAAAAAGGATACACAAATAGATAAGAATTTCCTCCATATGAAAAATTGAGAACAGATTAGGGTTTCTTCCAATCTTGTGGTTGTTTTGGTAGTTCGACAAAAGCATAACACATCCTTTAACTCTAGTACGAAGACTCCAATCATTCCAGCCGGAAGCGGTTCTATAGATGAAGCCACTTATGTCACTTACTCATGTTTATTTGGTTATCCACTAATTTTAGTAGATCCGTCCAACATATTGTAGATCCATCCTTCATAAGAGCTCAAAAATATTATGAGGAAGTGGTAAAAGACCATCGTTTACTTAAAAAATTTCCACATCAAACCAAAAAATGAGACGTATATGACAATGAAATCAAAACCCTGGAATAAATCGTCACCAAAAACCCATCATTACTAACAAAAACAATCATACCTCCTAGCAAAATTTGGTGTAAAGCAAACAAAATAAAAACTAACAAACATTCAACAAGAAGAATCACATAACTGAATAGAATCAGTCATGGAGAGAGGCCCAACGTTTGACACAAAACCATTGAAACCCAATTTTAAAGTTCAGAAATCAAAATACAAAATAAAATTTCGAGGGGAGAGAAAGCTCTAGCCTTTGAGATGAAATAAATAAAACCTGGAAAATCCCAATTTGTGGTGTTGCTCCATGCCTACATTTGAGATGAAATCGAAAGGGAAAGTACCAATTTGATATTTACAGCCATAGTCAACTTAAAGCAAAAATCCTTACAGGATTTGGAATGTCCATGAGATTTGAAACAGATCATAAAATGAGAGAGAAAGAGAGAGAGAGAGAGAGAGAGAGAGAGAGAGAGAGAGAGAGAGAGATATGCTATACCAATTTGGAGGAGGTTGAAGCATTTCCAAAGACAAGCTGGAGCGATTCTGGAGAAGATGGTTTACTTTTTCTGTAATCCAGCGCCACTCCAGTTATGTAGGAAAATCATACACAATTTTAGTAAAATCCGGAAAACAAAGTATAATTTCATGAAGTAAAATCCGGGCAACGAAACACTCGTCTTCGTCTCTCTCACTCTCGATCGAGCGCCGGAAGGAAGTACAGGTTATTGCGTGAAATAAGGATAAGATAAAATACCAAAACTACCCACACCTCAACAAAATGCAAAAAAAAATTGGAAGACAAAACTGACGAGGGCAAATTTGTAATGTCGCAACGTGGCTTGGCTCGCCCTCATTCATTCTTTTATTACAAGTGTATAGATATATATAATATTTGTTCGTAGAATGAAACAAGTACCTTTGTTGGTTTAGTGGTAAGGCGCTTCCTTGCCTTATAAAATGTTCAAGTTCGAATCCTAGCAAGCTAACTTCCTTTTTAACTGTTTTTTGGCCAAAAAAGGCTCAAGCTTTGCTGTTGTAGCTGCTGTGATTCGAACATAGGTTAGGGAGGACTCAAGGCAGTCACTTAAGCTGCTTAAGCTGCTGGAACAAAGGCATTTAACATGCTCAATATGGACCAAAACAATTATATAATAAATATTTGTATTCTTGCTATATAATTCTAAAAATATGTAGGGCCCCACCCCAAGATTTTGCCTAGGGCCTCCCAATACCTTGGGTCGGCCTTGCTCCCACCGCCACAAACCATTATAGAAGCAATCCTTTTGTAACCTGCAAGTTTACACCTAGACGGCCAAGTTTACGCCACAAACCATTATAGAAGCAAGCCTTTTGCCCACGAATAGCTCGGTCCAATTGATTGGAAAAGCAATTCAATTCCAATTCAGGGAAAGTCAATTCTTGGGCATTTTGCGTAGTGAAGTAAGATTCAAGAAATAAGATTCAATACAAAGATTCAAAGACAATAATCTTCATCATTTTAAATTGAGGGGAAACAGAGTATACACAATTAAGTAAAGAACCAATTTTTCTTGTTAAGTTTCAAGGCGTAAAGAGTTTAATTACCTTCAAGCTAGTGCTTCTGATCTTGCTTTGGATAAGCTTCCACTGTTGCTAACAAGTCCACCATCACTCGTCCACATCCTAGCTGCTAACCTACAAAACACTCGATCAAACACATTTTCATATATACATACTAGTGTAATGCTCATGCTCCGCACATTTTCGCGTGCTCATTGGATTAATTGATAGTCGAGAAGTGTTTTTGGTTTTTGTAGTGATGATAGCAAAGAAATAGCAAGAGCTTATTGAAATACAATGAATTTTAATGTAATCTATTTATATGACCACACATGAACTATTCCAGAGCTCAATGGAGGAAAAAGATTCATGTAGCCGACCCCAAGTGATTGGGACATAAGGCTCAGTCTGGTTTGGTTTGGTTTGGTACATGAACTATTCCATTATAGAAATATAAATCGAAAAATGATCAAATGAACCGAATGGAGCGAGTCTCTCTTAACAAAGACCAGAACATAGAAACAAAATCCAAGGACTTATACTCTGTAAAAAAAACTCTTGAAATTTAGGCATCGATTTCATGACAACGATTAGAAAGGAATGAAAACCAGTATTATCAAAAAGATGAACTTCACAAAATAATCCTTAAGAGCTCTTGATTTGGATGCTGAAAGGATTTCAAGTAATCTACAACTCATCTTTCTGGTGTCCATCGTCCTCCATGGGACTGGCATTATCCACTGTGTCTCTGTCATTTTGGAGCTTCTCGAGAAGTAGTTCAAAAGGAGGATCTCCTGGTCTTCGGAAAACTTGATCTCTATCTTAATCTCATATGCTTCAGGTTGGTTCAATACAAACTCTATAAGCTGGGGAGAGAGCAGATAGAAATTAGCAATGTGATGTGTTTGAGGATGCAAATGGGGAATGTAGGATCGTGACCAAATTTACTGAATCTAGACATCTTCAATCCTAAGCATAAAATTCAGTACAGTACAAATCAATAAAGATGCATAAATGAGATACCATTCACAACGAAACCTTGGGATATAAAATCCACAAGATATGGATCTACCAAACTTGAAGGAGGCTAGCAATCTTACTCCAACCAGAACACACCCTAGCCAGCATTACTCAGATACACAGATTCACCCTATAATTAAGCAAACAAATCAACTATTAAACCATGGAATTGGTTACTATATTGTAGTTATATGCTCAAAGATTCCTGCCTCGGAATTAAAACACGGTCTTTTGAGCTTATGAAAATTCAGGAGAAATATTTGTTCTTGACATTTTTGAAAAGCATTTCTATCTTAAATAGAAGACAAACTGATGAAAAGCATATATGGCTGATGATAATTGGTAATATCCGTTGAATAAAAAAAATATTGGAATTGGCATAAGAACCATATTGCAACCAGCGAGTATCCAATTTTGCACGCCAATTCATCATCCTCTAAAATTGAAAAATAGGTGCAACTTTTCAGTGGGACATTCATATATCTTTGAGCCCAAGATAAGAACTCGGATTTGCTTATTAGCTTAAAAAAGAGAGAAGAATTCAGATTTGCTGACATAAAACATACCTCCAAAGAGTCTTGGTCTTTCTCCATAGTGAACATAATCGTGCCGAGATCAAAACCCATAAACTTTGTCTCGATAGCGCCAGTTCTTGAAAGTTTTTACCATTTCATAACAATATCAGATACCATCTCCTGATAATTTCAAGGGCAAAAACCTATTCAGTTAAACGTCATCTTTCCACAGCACAAATAAGGTGGATATTGCACATTAGAGGCTTCTTTGAAAACACAATAGGCCCCAAAGCTATTGCAAAACCAAATAAGCTCAACGTTTCTACTTGAATTAAGAATCAATTAACAAGAATCTATCACCATGAATATAACAAATAAATCAATTATTTTCTCCCAAAAATAAAATGCAACATAGGACATAAAATGCATACAAATAAGCTTTCACATAACGTTGGTAATATGTAACTTAAACTTTCCTTGATATCCAATAACCAAAGCAAACCGAGCCTCTACTTCCAATCAATTAAACCTACACATCTAAAGTCAATATCAGTATATCTCCCACTACCGTAACCAAATCACTCTTCCTAATTTTAGTGCCAGCCTATCCATAATAACATTTCCAAATTGCCGTAACGCATTTTTCCACATCTTATCTTCTATTGGTGTTGCACCAATCATTCCAAGAAGGTGATTGTTTCTAATTCTACCAATCAATTGCTTTCTCCCAAAAACAAAATGCAACATAGGATATAAAATGCATACAAATGAGCTTTCACATAATGTCGGTAATATGCAACAAAAAAACTTTCCTCTCCATGAAATCCAATAACCAAACCAATCCGAGCCTTTACTTCCAAACGATAAAACTACCCCTCTAACTGAAGACTGAATAGGCGTTTTAGCATACATTATGTATGGAACAAAGGCAAATGTGGGTAAGCAAAACTAACTTGTGAAGTCAGGAAAATAATCTAGAGGAAAACCAACCTTTGCCCAGAAAATATTAGTGAATAAGGTACAAGCTAATAAAAACAAGTCCTCAGAGTAAGTAACTGAATGAGAGCAGTTATATGAAAAGGATATTTCATAAGATCCGCAAAAGTAATTCTTGCATAGCCAGAACATCTGTAGCAAGTGATTTCAGTACACAAAATTGTGAACTCATATGTTGTGTTTCAGTACCGTAAAACAATGTGCTAAGCTTATTTTTAAGACCTGAAAGGCTAGTGACAAGGAGAAAGCATCCTGTTATCTTCATTAAACACTGAAATAGCTACTATGCAGAGAACTTCACAATAATACCTTAAGATTTCAATGTGTCAAATGAGCTTTTGGCTTGCCCCTTCAAGAAAGCCAACTTTTCCAATTGAAGTTCTCATATTAATCACCTAAATGGATAGTACAATACAATTAAGAAAGTGAGAAAACTCGTAACACAAGAACACCACAGTTTGAAACTAAAGTTCCAGCAACAAATTAAGTTTAAAACAGGACTATACAAGAGCTCTAAAGGGCAATCAGGGTGATCAAATGGTGCACACATACAAGATGATAAAGTAATTCTAACAAGGGCAAAACTGTAACCCCTACTCGTAATATGAATGTCGCCAGTAGCCTTTACAAGAACATCAAATAACCCATGCGAAGCAAGTTGGGGATATACCCAAAGAAAATACAGAAATCATCACATAAAACTCACAGTAGACAAGTGTTATCCCAAGTAAAACCTTAGCAATTTTAAAATTCTCACATCCTAAATCCTCAGCAACTGGGACACAACTGGGTTGGGGACATTTTAGACCAAATCTTTGAATACAGCTTCATTGAATGGAAATGTATCTTCTGTTAGCTCCCTTCTAAACTTTCTAGGCAACCAAATAGAGCATCATTCACTTATTAGTAATATCATTCACTTATTCTATGGAAATTAATATCTGCAACCATAGTTGTCAAGGGCCGAAGGCACCAAGGCGCAAAGTTCTGTTTGGCATGAGGTGAGAGGCGCAAGGCCCCCAATGCAAAAAAATAATTATTTCTGAAAATAATTGTGTTATGTGCATTTTTTTTTTGGGGGGGGGGGGGGGGGGGGGGGGGGGAACTTGCCTTTTTGCACCTTGTCGCTTTTTTGCGCTTTTTGCTTGCAATTTTCAAATCGCCTCACCTTGTGCCTAGGCGCGAGCCTTTGCCAACAATGTCTGCAACTTACTTAAATTGCCTAAAGAATGCATCCTGCTATTGAAATAGAGTCAAAAGTTCAAAACTCTCTCAGGAAAAAACATATCATCCAAACAGACATGACCATAGAAATTGAAAATAGTCATTCATGAGAGAGATACTAACGTCAAACATGTGGTCAAGAAAAGGGATCCCAGTGCTGCTATCAGCTATGCCCAAACCATCTAATTTTATTCTCACTGCTACATTGGTCTCATTTGTAACCTTCTTCACCTCTCCAATCCAAGCACCTACATAAAAAAACAATAAACTAGGAATTGAGAAACAAAACCCAAAGGCTCTGTTTGGATAGATGTAGATTTCAAACATATGGACCCGATGTTCAACTCCAACAAAAACATAGAAGTCTAGTTATCAATTGTGTATAACTACAATCGTTTCATCAGTTCATGAAGCCCTCAAACTGAACTGATATTTCAAGTTCATCATGACTAAGCTCTCAAAGTATATTCTTGTGTATACAACCAAATCATGACTGGAACTATTGTTGTCAAATACTAAAACCAAGACCATATGGAACCCACGGCTATAGAATAGAGACCAACCATGTCATTAATGTAGCTTTTGGCTCATGTTTGTGCCAAGATTTGAGTTTGTCCATCGGAGTGCTTCATAACAAATGAAGTTTGTACTCAAATTGAAGCAAAAGTATAAGGACCGGAAATACTCTAACCTCAATCATTGCCATGAAGCTATGATGCACCGACACAGACACGGACACCGAAACCGACACCGGGACACGGGAATTCTTAAAAAATGGGGACACGGACACGGACACGGCGGGGGACACGCCACGTGTATATTAAATAAATAATTATAGTTTAGCACCCAGAAATTTTTTAAAAATTATAATTTGGCCCCAATTTTTTAAAAAAAATTACAATTTGACCCCCAATTTTTTCAAAAATTACAGTTTGGCCCCTGCCGTGTCCCCAATGGTGTCCCCGCTGTTTCATTACGGGACACGTCACGTGCATGTCCCCGCCGTGTCCCCGTGTCCGACACTGCGATACCTCGACTTCTAGAGGCATCGGTGCTTCATAGCCATGAAGTCACTCCTACTAAATTGTTATTTCAAAGTCATCATGACTAAGCTCTCAAAGAAAGTAAGCACACTACCAAATCTAAATTGGGGCCCTTTTTTTTTTTTTGAAACAAACAAAATATTATTAAGAAACTTGATAAGGGTACATCAAGTGGGGGAGATTTGGGGCTGTTTTTGTTGAATGCTACTATTAAATCCTTCCTTTTGAAACCCATGGCTGCTCAAACGGAGCCTAAAATGTAATAGTATCACCATATACCACCAATTGCCGACATGAAGTCACTCCTACTAAATTGCTATTTAAAATCCATCATGAAAAAACTCTCAAAGTCACTAACAATACTCTTTGTAGTAAAAGAACTAATCGAACCTGAATGATAGTAGAGAAAAGAACTAATCAAATAACTAGTGTTTAAAAGCTGCACATATCGAAGATTACAAACCAGTTCGAACAAACAGGAAATTGTATGAGATCCTACTGAGTTTGGGAATTCAATTCTTAGTTAGTTGAATACATCATTGGGAGTTACTTCATTCCTATTCCAGTGACTTACAAGCGTAGAAATCGAGAATACTATCAACCCAACTGGGCCCAAAAGCAACATCTATACCAGAGCTAGGGTTCTTGTTCGAATGGTGCGCACATACAGGATGAAAAAGCAATTCTAACTAAAGGGAACACTGCACATAAAAAATAATGCATAAATCATATCTAAAAAGTCCTAGAAATCAGATCCACTAACTAAACCAACATAGATATATACATATTAATATATATATAGAGAGAGAGAGGGGGGGGAAAGGGAGAGAGAGAGAGAGAGAAGATGGGTTTGTCAACAGGACTTTCCTGACCGCTCGGCCGTGACAAGAACCCACACGAGGCCTACGCCGCCGCGTATCTGATCGAGCTCCTTACGGGTATGTTGTAATACCCATCATTCTTATTCCTCTTCTTCTGAGTAATCAATACCCTTCCTCGCCGCCTTCTTGCGCCGCTAAACGTTCGCCAATCCAAATTTCGTCCTCAAGTCGACGGAAACCAACCATAAAAACCCTAATTTCATCAACTGAACCGATACACACAAAACCCTAATTTTGCCCCCAAAGTTCGATTCATTGAAAAACTCCACCAAACCTCTCGATTCCAGAGAAACCTTTCCCGAATTTGAACTGAAAACTACATATTCTCTGTTAACAGAGAGAGAGAGAGAGAGTGAGAGAGGGAGAGGGAGAGGGAGAGGGAGAGGCCGATCAAAACACAGGGAGAGAGCCGATCAAAACACAGGGAGAGAGAGAGAGAGAGAGAGAGAGAGAGAGAAGAGCCGAACGCTCATCTGCTTTAAAAAAAACAGTAGAGAGAGAAAGAAGAACCGAAACCCTATGCTTCGATGACACGCAACAGTCATCCCGCGCCTAATTAAAGTCTAAGCTCCTTGACCAGTTGACCCTCCAGATCCAACAGCTGATATTTAAGAGCCGTTTAACCCTCAGATATGGAGTATCTACGCAACTGGATCGCATAATTCAAGTTGAAGCTCATTGCTAAGCGTCCGGCGAGGGTGCCCCCATACTCCTATTGAATATGAATCATTGGATTTAAAATACTTAAATAACGGTCCTTGAATCAAAACTAAAAATAAAAAGTAGGGTGATTTTGTTAAAAATAAGATGGTTTCGTGAAATTTTGACAAAAACACGAAGGATTACTTACCACAAAAATAGGCAACACTTACTATCGTATAAAGCAAAACTTACAACACAAATAGGCAAGACTTACGACAACTAGTTGGTCAGGTAACCAGTTACCATTAATTAAAAAAAAGTTGCGGTAAAATTTAGAAATTTTGGGGATTTATATATTCACACCACTTTAAGCTATATACACCATATATTTTGCGATTTGCTAAGAATTGGATAGTGGAAAACCTAAAAAATGGTGTTCAATTATAAATCTAGTTTAAAATTTTAATTTGCTATGAAGATATACTTAGAAGAATTATCTAAAAACAAAAAAAAATATTGACAAATATTTTCCATAATTTTCAAATAACATTATAAATGTATTTAATTTATTTATTTTTAAATAACCATTTATTGTAGATATATTTAAGTAACTTACTTTTAAATATTATGGAAATAACAAGATATTCATTTAATATTTTGATAGCTTACAAATTTAGTTAATATATATTACAAAACAATGCTATAAGTTGATTGCTACAACAAAATTGAACAATAAGTGTATTTTTGCTTAATAGCTATTGAATAATTTTGTAGGATTCTCAATTGAATTTATGGTAGTATTTAATGAAATTACGCTATTAATTTCATTAATATAGTTTATAGGGATCAATATGATATAATTTGCAAATTTAACAACTAATAGTATTGATACTAATATACTTAGCAGCGATCAATCCCTATAATTTTTAAGAAACTTTGTAACAAAATTAACTACATAAGCTATATTATTTTCAGGTGGAGTCGGGCCCGGCCCAACTTCTCCACAGTAGCTCCACCCGTGCCATCCATCCTTCACTTTTCCATAAGGAGATCAAGGCAACAGCAACCCCAACCAACATGGCTTTTTGATTGAGTACAAACCCTGGATAAAACTCGAACCATTGACCTCCTAATGAGATGCAAGAGTTCTGACCAACTGAGTTAGCAACAATTGATTGTTTTTGTGTTTGAGCTTAAGAATTAAGATCTTGACCTTTGCAAAATTTCCCTATGCATGCAACTCTATTTCATCTTTCCTTGTGGCAATTGAAAGAAATAAGTATGGGGTTTGGTTGAATATTAGGAGTACTTTTTGCTGTAGCATTTTTAAAGTACTCATCTGGTTTCTTTGTGTTGGGAAACCGAATCCCCAAGACCCAGTAATGACGCGTACAGATTAGACAACAAAAAATAAAAACCCTACAAGGCGGAATTAGGGTTTTACCACAACTCCATGCGACACGAGCGCTGGTTGAACTTGTTATAACACACCTTGCTATAAACCACGAATACTGCTCGATCGTACCTTACGATCTTCTATCGTATTCCCTGCATGTCTAGAACACGAACTGAGTGTGGACTCTTTCGCGATCTGTTTGCTCTCTCTAAATCTGCCTCTATTTCGTGAATAATAGAAAAACATCCTCCTGACCTAGAGAGCATAACGTATATATATAGGGCTACGATAGGGACCTAAGGAGTAATAAGTCTGGGCTCCCAGTGTAAATAAGAAAACCTAATCCCACCAGGATTCTACTTCTTATTTCACTAATTATAATTCACCCCACTACAGAATTATATACAGAATTATAATTGCACTCCCGTCCTTATCTCAATTATATTACGAGCTCCATGATATTAAATACTTATTAATCTCCCCACGTTAAGATTACAGATACCCGTTGATTAAAATAAATTACTAACAATCTCCCACTTAATCAACATCTTAACTTGAGACTATCCGCTTAACTTATTCGATATGTCGGATACAAATATCCACCTGCAGGGTTTAACATAATCGAAACTTATAAGCTTACTCAAGGGGTATCATCAATCCCTATCGGGACGTGGATTCCATTAATAATTAATAGTTGCCATATACATAATGTTGCGACCCAATCCACCAAGACTATTGACCGTATAAAGATCTCACTCTTTAATGAATCAAAGTCAACAACATTAAATATACACCTCTAATAATTATTTTTGGATTAAGAGCATAAGCATTCATAATAACCATGAGATTCCAATTATCTTATAAAGTTAGTATAAACACAATTACCTCAATGCGGTCCCTGTTCAATACACACAAAGTGTACTAGCACAATGAGTTAGAACTAGACCGTTCCCTGTAATCAAGACAGACCTACTAAACATTGTACTACAGTCCTACCGATGGTGTGTCCAGTTCCATCTAAGACTGCTAATAATATCTTATATTTCACAAGAACTGATGATCTGATCTTCTGTGTGTAAGCCGAACTCTACACACCAGATCATCTACTTTGTAAAATAAAAGACACATGCACAACATACAATAGTATTATGCAAACATTGCCCATAAAAGATTCGCATCAAAATTGGATAAAACTGATTAATAAATAGCAATCAAATATTAATCCATTACACAAAAGTATAACTTTTAGTATAATTTTCTGACAAACTCCCATTAAGACTCAAAACCATGCTGCCACGCATCTCACTTCCATTCCCTTTACGTGACTATCAAAAGTCTTAGCCGGTAAGCTCTTCGTAAAAGGGTTTGCCAGGTTGTTTGCTGATGCAATCTTGGTCACAGCAACATCAGCTCTCTGAACGATCTCTCGAAACAGGTGATACTTACGCTCGACGTGTTTTCCTTCTTATGAGTCAATGGCTCCTTAGAATTAGCAATTCCACCACTATTGTCACAATAGATGTAAAAGCTAATTTCACTAAAGGAATCACTTCTAGATCCATCAAGAAGTTTCTAAGCCAAAACGGCCTCTTTGGCTGCTTAAGAAGCTACCACATACTCGGCCTCCATGGTGGAATCAATCAATGCACGATTGTTTGATACTCCTCCAACTTATGGTTCCACCTCCTAAGGTAAACACATATCCCGAGGTAGACTTTCTGGAATCCTTATTTGACATAAAGTTTAAGTCAGTGTACCCATGAGGTACCAGACTATCTGACTGGAACACCAACATATGATCTCTAGTTCTTTTCAGATACTTGAGTATATGTTTCACTGCAGTCCAACGCTCTTACACTGGATTACACTGAAATCTACTAACCATGCTAACAGCAAAGCAAATATCAGGTCTAGTATACAGCATAGCATACATGAGGCTTCTTACTGCCAAGGCATAAGGAACTGCCTTCATCTTTTCTATCTCCTCAGGTGTCTTACGACACTGATTATTGGATAGGTTGATTCCATGTCTAAAAAGGAAGGAACCCTTTCTTGGAATCCTGCATGCTAAAACGAGCAAGGATCTCATCGATATAAGTAGGCTTATGATAAGCCCAACATCCTATACTTGCGATCTCACATAAGTTTAATCCCAAGGATGTGACCGGCTTCTCTCAAGTTTTTCATATCGAATAGGCTAGATAGTCACACCTTTATCGAAGAAAACATTCCTACATCGTTTCCGATTAACAGAATATCATCTACGTATAGTACCAAAAATACCACCACTTTTCCGTTGCCCTTCTTGTACACACATGACTTATCCGGACATTAATCAAAACCAAGAAAACCTGATTGCTTGATCAAAACGGATATTCCAAGATCTAGATGCTTGCTTGAATCCATGAATAGACTCCTTAAGCTTGCACAACATGTGCTCTTGACCATTTACTATGAACCCATCTGATGCCATTATGTGGATGCAGATTTCACAGCCCTTTGTCAAAATTCAGCATCTTTATCTTTTAGTTCCTCATTGTAGTTGCAAGGTTCAGCATGTTGTTCTTCAGGGATCATATCATAAGATTCTCCCAAGAACATATACCGATTGGGTGGGACAACAACCCTCCCACTACGATGAGGTACCAGTGTGTCAACAACTCTTTCTTGCAGTGTAACCTCCGGTTTTATTGGTGTTGAAGAAGTCTTTATCAGTCCATCTCATCTCAATTTCTTTAGAACAATCTTACTTCTGAGCTTATGGTCTATTTCATAGTCCTTCACTAAGTATCGAGCATTGGTGCTAACAATGACCTTCTGATTCTTAGGACTATAAAATAATTCACATTTCGTTCCTCTAAGGTACCCCACAAACAGACAAACTTATGTCCTTGATTCTAATTTATCTGCGTTCCCATTTAGCAAATGTGCTGGACTACCCAAACCCGAACATGTTGCAGACTAGGTTTGCACCCAGTTCACAGTTCTATGGGTGTAGATGGTACTGACTTAGATGGTACCAAGTTAAGAATGTACATTACTGTTTCTAGTGCATGTCCCCAAAACGAAATTGGTAAATCTGAATAACTCATCATTGATCTTACCATATCTATAAGAGTCGTATTCCTTCCTTTTGCTAAAACATTTTGAGGTGGATACTTGGTGCTGAAAACTGGGATGTAATCCCTTCAACAAACAAGTACTCCCTAAACTCTCCCAAGAGGTATTCGCCACCACGATCAGATCGCAGTGTCATACGACATTTACCTAAATGCTTCACCGTTTTCGCCCTATACTCCTTGAATTTCTCAAAGCATTCGGACTTACGGTGCATTAAATAAATGCAAACATTGAGTAATTATCAATCAAAGTGATGAAATACTCAAAATCACCTCTTCCTTGGACATTCAAGGATCCACATAAATCAGAATGAACCAATTTCAATGGCTCTTTGGCTCTATAACCTTTTACTGATAAAAAAGTCTTTTGGTCATCTTACCTTCTAAATAGGATTCACAGACTAGAAGTTCCTCAACTTCCAATGAACCTAACGGTCCATCCCTGACTAGTCTAAAAATTCTATTCAGATTAATATGACCAAGGCATAAGTGGCAAAGATACATTTGGTTCAATTTAGAAGGCTCATTTCTCTTACAAGGCATATCATTAGTGTTATTCAATTTATGCAGTTGCACTGTAGAAAATATAGGATTAATAAAGTAGAGATTATCCACCAATGAACCAGAATAGATAAAACGTTTATTTAACTTAATAACCACAAAGTTATTAAAATAAACCAAAAATCCATCTTTAATCAACTTAGAAACTGAAACCCAAGTTTCTTCTAAGTATGAGAACATAAAGACAATCTCTCAAAATTAAACTCCTATTATTACTAAAATTTAAAATAACATTTCCTACTACAACTGTTGCCACTCTCGTAGTATTACCCATGTGTAGATTTATCTTGATTATTCACTTTATTGAGATAGAATAGACATTCATTCTTCCAGTGTTCTTGATGCTTGTAGTGAAAACACTTGTCCGCAAGCTTTTTCACTCTACCTTGAGGCCCATAAACTGCCTCCATAACCTTTTTTCTGAGACTTGTTCTGCTTCTTCTTGCCTTTCAGCTTAGAAGTAGAAACGTTCTCTGCCACTAACACTGATGGTGGTTTCTTCACAACCAAAAGACCCTCAACTGCTTGGAGCTCCTTAAGAAGTTTCGCCAAAAATAAATACATTTTGTTCATATAATAGTTTAGGCGAAATTACTTACAACTCTCAAACTGCAGTGAGTTAAGAACGAAATCGATCTGGGTTTCCCTATCAATTTCAGCTCCAAGGATCTCTAGTTCATTAAGAAGAGCTATCATCTTCAGAACATGATCCTTAATTGGGATCCTTTCAACATGGGTGATACTCACCAATATTTTATAAAATTTTACTTTCTGTTCTGTGGCATTCTCATCAGGTTTAGGAGGGCACACCTCAGACAGCACAAAATTGTGCCCTTCAGCAATTAACACAATATCCAAGTTCCTTTTTCAGTCAATATAATTCGATCCAGTAAGTTTATTTTCTTTGAGAATAATGACAAGTGGATTGAAAAAATCCATTTTTGAATCTGAGAATCACATAACAACAATTATGAAGGGCAATAAAAACTTTGAATTTCATTTTAATATTGGTTCCCTCTACCACATATTAAAAGAAAAACATTGGCAACCCTACACACCGTAAAAAGCATGCCTCGATGGGAAGTCTCTACTCTTTATCATTTGTGTAGATATGCACAACCTTTTAATTTTACTATCTAGACACTATACCGTGCCAAGCAAAATTAAATAGCCAATATAGCTTCGGTCCTATAAATAATAATAGTGACTCAGATGGTGAGGATACTATTATTTACAGCTAAGTGTATACCATTACCTAGCCCCATGACCCATTGTTCCGTTATGAATTATCTCAGATGGTGAAGTAATTCACACAACAATTACCATAGACCTATCTTTGAAGAAAGTTTGTACCGATGAGGCCATAATTAATTTTACCCGATGGGGGGGAAGGTTCTAAAACCATCACACAAAATTAATTATATCATCTACATACTAGTAATGGAGACCGTGGGATTTATAAAAAATAAACTCCCTCTCCCACTTAGTTATTTAAAAAAAATTGTGAGGGTTATCAAAATTTTCGAGTTTGCAAAACCGCGATCTAGGTCAAAGCCAATTATCACCATGTTGTCCCAATATGGTAAACTATCACATATGCAAACATTATGGAAACACAAATAGTAAGGAAACACAAGATAAAGAATCCAGCTATTATGGTCAAAGATGTAATCCTTGAGCAACAAGGAATCCTTCCAAACTTAAAATCCTTAAGCAATAAGGAGTCCTTCCAAACTTGAAATCCTTAAGCAATCTTTCCAAACTTGAAATCCTTCAACTATACTTGTGTAGAAGGTTTAGATACTTTGAATCAATCAAGGAAACCAAAATCCAACCGTGCTTAAGCAAGAAAATTCAGATTTGACATATGCCCGCGTAAACTGCACTGCCTTCAGTATTTTGGCCATATCTTTCTCATCCGATCTCCAAATGAAGTGATTCAACTTGGGTTGGATTCCAAATTCAATTATCTACAACTTTTGTGAAGAACAGATTTCCTAATTCCAACGTTTACTGGGTCGAAACAGCCCTGCAATCAGACCCTACGAATCTGGAAAAAATCTGTTGCACGCCAAACAACTTGTATCTTTTGTATCTTCCATCTTCGATCTCCGAATAACCATCGAATGCTATTACAATCGAAGAAACATATAAATATTGATCTTATGCCTCCATTGGAGTTCACATGCTACCTTAATTATTACAACCACGAAAAATAATCGTGGCACCCAATAAATAACACATGCTATGTTAATTATTACAACCACGAAAAATAATCGTGGTACCCAATAAATAACAATAACCACGAAAAAATTATCGTGGGATCCAATCACATAAAATCAACAAAAATCATGTGACCATAATAGCTGGGTAAGAACGCTGCAAAACAGGGTTAGCACAGTTCTACATCTTACCCTCTATAACCGACGGACAACATGGCATGTTTAATCCATACGCGTGATTACAGCCTGGCTTTGATACCACTGTTGGGAAACCGAATCCCCAAGACCCAGTAATGACGCGTACAGATTAGACAACAAAAATAAAAACCCTACAAGGCGGAATTAGGGTTTTACCACAACTCCATGCGACACGAACGCTGGTTGAACTTGTTATAACACACCTTGCTATAAACCACGAATACTGCTCGATCGTACCTTACGATCTTCTATCGTATTCCCTGCACGTCTAGAACACGAACTGAGTGTGGACTCTTTCGCGATCTGTTTGCTCTCTCTAAATCTGCCTCTATTTCGTGAATAATAGAAAAACATCCTCCTGACCTAGAGAGCATAACGTATATATATAGGGCTACGATAGGGACCTAAGGAGTAATAAGTCTGGGCTCCCAGTGTAAATAAGAAAACCTAATCCCACCAGGATTCTACTTCTTATTTCACTAATTATAATTCACCCCACTACAGAATTATAATTGCACTCCCGTCCTTATCTCAATTATATTACGAGCTCCATGATATTAAATACTTATTAATCTCCCCACGTTAAGATTACAGATACCCGTTGATTAAAATAAATTACTAACACTTTGTTAGTTTTATTTTTCAATCTTTAATTTGCACTTAGTGCTCTAGAGAACGTGGTTTTCTCAACGCTGGAGCCAAGATTTCAACTTAAAAGTAGCACCTAAAAAGACCAATATACGTCATCCGTACTAAAAAGAATATTTGATCCTTCAAACCGAAAACTTAAAAAAATAGTACTTTTTTAATAAGAAAAAATTCAAACATTTTTTTGAAAATTTAGAAGAACTCATTGATACCTTATGAAAAATTTGAATTAGAAAGCATTTTTTGAGCTAGCATTTTATGAACCGGATAATCATCCATTGACAATACTAGAAAATAATACTCCGTAGTCATTAAAATTGATGGAAGGTTGTGAAACAAAGCATTAGTGTTTTGGTGAGATGTTGATATGAACTTTCAGTAACAAAAATTATAAATAGAAGAAAGAGAGAGAAGAGTCCCACTTCGAGAGGGAAGAAGACCTTCGATTGAGGAGAACCTGGCCTCTTTAAAATAGAAGAGTTTTATATCAATTTTCAACTTTGCTTTTACTCATTCACAGACCTTATTTTTTCCATCATGATATATTGCCATTTATACGAATCTTTGCTTACAACAATTGAAAATACTAGTAATACAAACACTAATATTCATTCAGTGGAAGAGCAAAAAAGGTTCAGAAATCTCTGCAAAACCTTAAGAATTACCCTGTGGTGATGAGAAGAATTTAGAGAGAGAAAACACTGCAACAGCTTCTCAAGATCTTCATCATCTCCATATATTTCTCCAAAATCATCTCCACCATTGATTCCCTGAAGTCGCTGTACGGATCGCTCGAAGTTTTCTCCACTGCATAGCTCTGTTCTACCCTCCCGCCGCCCATAACGATCGGACACTGCCCCATCAATTGGTAAATCTGTTCCCCCGCGCCTCCCCTTCGACGAATTTGGGCTGTTTTCCGGAGAGAACTTCCGGTATCGCTAGAGAATTTACGGATTGAGCTCGCCGGGATTTCAAGGCTTTCTATCGCTTCAGTCTCTGTTTTTAAGAGGAAGAGGAAACAATCTGTTGGTGAAATTACGAAACTCAGTAATGGGGAAGTACACGGAGAACCCATAAGCACGACGAAATTTTGAGAGACAATTTAAACTAAAAATTGATTGTTCTTACAAAGTGTTTATTACAAGAAAATGGTTTTGGTCAAAACATTGATAATTAATCATTCATTTTGAGGATAAAAATAAGAACAGTAACCTTTTTTAAAAAAATCAAAAAGACAAAAACACCCACTTTTTAAAATTTGTTAGTATGTCATTAGTGGTTTTTTCTTATAGATTTTTTTCGTTGCAACAATAATTAAATAAAAGTTGGACTTTTTTTGTACTTTCTTTTGGATATTATAAAATTTATTAGGGTAAAAGTCACAATTTTTTTACTTTTTCAATTTCTCTTATGAAGACAAAACAATAATCCACAAAGTTTGATATAGAACTAACAAATATGAAAAAATTCAAATAATAACAAATAAAAGGACAAGTTGTCTTCTTTTCTTTTTTCTTTTATTTTTTGAAAAACTAGGCCTAATTAGAAAGTAAAGGGAGAAACCATAAGCACAACAAATACTGAGAGACAATTTAACCTAAATTAATTATTCTTAAAATTTGTGTTTAGTACAAGAAAACTGGTTTTGGTCAAAATATTAACAATTAATCATCCATTTTTACAATAAAAATAAAAATAGAACAAAATACTAACCTTTTAAAAAAAATACAGCAAGACTCTCTTTTTAAATTGTATACGTCTTTAGTGGTTTTTTTTTTTTAAAGATTTTTCTCACCAATATGATTGTTAAACAATACTAAAATTGTCACAAATTTAAAAAAAAAACTAAACAATCAACAAAAAAATTATATAAACCAGATAAGCTCATCTTAAATTTATGTGGATCAGCCCTGTATGTGTAATAGATAGGGCTCCACCACACTTGTGATTGTCTTTATGTAATTATTTGTGTGTGTGTGTGTTTTTTTTTTTTTTTTTTTGTGGTTTTAGAATTTTTGAAATAGTACTACCATGTTAAGCTAGTTTTGGTCGGGAGCGGAGATCGTGAGGATGGCATGGGTCAACCCAAGTTCCAGCCTCCCTCCAAAACACACTTTCGTCCCAAAAATTTCCATGGCTATAGTATTTGACTTTTGTTGATGAATAAAAGTGTGTTTTACTAATTAAAATAAGGTGTCATTAGATTTTTGGGCTTTTTCCAGTTGTATCCTTATTCAAAAATTTTCCACGTTTGTGAGAAGATGAGGCGAAGTAACAAATTATGACTTTTATCTTAGATATTTTTAAAAAATATTTTGGTAAAAATCATAATTTTTTACTTTTTGAATTTGTCACAAACGCAATTTTTTTTTAATGAGAACAAAAAATCCCTTAGCAGAATGATAAATTGTGAGAGAATGACCTATCTCATAAAGCGAAAAATAAGTATTTTAAATAAAAGAACCTTAGCGGAATGGGGCCTAATTAATCTATTAAAACATTTTAATTTTTTTAGGTACTATGCATTATTAATTATCTTAGTACATGTATAATTAGATACTCCTTTTTGATCTAAAAAGATTGTCCGGTGTGTAAAATGAGAACTTAGAAACATGCAGTTTGGTTCAAAAAAATTTTTTGCAAGATACTAGATATGAACCATTTCTTTTAATTTTGGAAAAGAAATTGAATTTGTTCAAATACAACATAATATTATTTTTAAGTTCTAGATCAGACATTTTTTTTGGGACGGAGAGAATATATTGGTCTTTTTGGGTGCCACTCCAAATTCAAATCTTGATTCCACCATTGGTTTTGGCCATTACTTTGAAAACAGAAGTTGTCTCACATAAGTTGTGTTTAAAATACATTTTTTTAGTTTTCAAAGAATTGTTTTAGCTTATGACCAATATTTAAGAAATTATTGAATTGTTTATTGATAAATCAAAAATAAAAAGAATTGTGCACTAAGTTGAAAAAAAAATGAAAAGAAGAAAAAAGTAAGATATCCTAACATTTGAACTATTTTTGGGTAGAAAAAAAATTAATTTTTGGACTTGTTATCTGACAATATTTTAATTGAAAAAACATTTGATCCCGCAAACAAATAAAAAAATGAGAAAAGACAAATAGAAAAACGGAATATTTAAATCTCAAACTGCACGAACCTCTTACGATTCTACGCGCGGCTACATTTTCCAGCCTCCCGGCTTGTTTTCTGCCGTGATTTTGACTTCATTTTACCACTTGAACAACTATTATCAGCTCCAATTGCTGATTCTTCAAATGTGCAACTACCCTTTTCGGATCCCCTGCTCTTGCGTCTTGATCTCCGCCGACTTTTTGGCTTAAAACTGCCGATTTCCTGGCGATAATTCGCCTCAAATTTCCCACCTCCCCAGCAAATTGAACTTGTTGTTAGTAATTTATTTTAATCAACGGGTATCTGTAATCTTAACGTGGGAAGATTAATAAGTATTTAATATCATGGAGCTCGTAATATAATTGAGATAAGGACGGGAGTGCAATTATAATTCTGTAGTGGGGTGAATTATAATTAGTGAAATAAGAAATAGAATCCTGGTGGGATTAGGTTTTCTTATTTACACTGGGAGCCCAGACTTATTACTCCTTAGGTCCCTATCGTAGCCCTATATATATACGTTATGCTCTCTAGGTCAAAAAGAGGTTTTTCTATTATTCAGTAAATAGAGGCAGACTCAGAGAGAGCAAACAGATCACGAAAGAGTCCACACTCGGTTCGTGTTCTAGACGTATGGGGAATACGGTAGAAGATCGTAAGGTACGGTCGAGCAGTATTCGTGGTTTATAGCAAGACGTGCTATAACAAGTTCAACCAGCGTTCGTGTCGCAGGGAGTTATGGTAAAACCCTAATTCCGCCTTGTAGGGTTTTTATTTATGTTGTCTAATCTGTACGCGTCATTACTGGGTCTTGGGGATTCGGTTTCCCAACAGTGGTATCAGAGCAGGCTGTAATCACGCGTATGGATTAAACATGCCATGTTGTCCGTAGGTTATAGAAGGTAGCACGTAGAACTGTGCTAACTCTGTTTTGCAGCGTTCTTACCCAGCTATTATGGTCACATGATTTTTGTTGATTTTATGTGATTGGATCCCACGATAATTTTTCGTGGTTATTGTTATTTATTGGGTACTACGATTATTTTTCGTGGTTGTAATAATTAACATAGCATGTGTTATTTATTGGATGCCACGATTATTTTTCGTGGTTGTAATAATTAACGTAGCATGTGAACTCCAATGGAGGCATAAGATCAATGTTTGTATGTTTCTTCAATTGTAATAGCATTCCTTCGATTGTAATAGCATTCGACGGTTATTCGGAGATCGAAGATAGAAGATACAAAAGATACAAGTTGTTTGGCTTGCAACAGATTTTTTCCAGATTCGTAGGGTCTGATTGCAGGGCTGTTTCGACCCAGTAAACGTTGGAATTAGGAAATCTGTTCTTCACGAAAGTTGTAGATAATTGAATTTGGAATCCAACCCAAGTTGAATCACTTCATTTGGAGATCGGATGAGGAAGATATGGCCAAAATACTGAAGGCTGTGTAGTTTACGCGGGAATATGCCAAATCCGAATTTTCTTGCTTAAGCACGGTTGGATTTTGGTTTCCTTGATTGATTCAAAGTATCTAAACCTTCTACACAAGTATAGTTGAAGAATTTCAAGTTTGGAAAGATTGCTTAAGGATTTCAAGTTTGGAAGGACTCCTTATTACTTAAGGATTTCAAGTTTGGAAGGATTCCTTATTACTCAAGGATTGCATCTTTGACCATAATAGCTGGATTCTTTATCTTGTGTTTCCTTACTATTTGTGTTTCCATATTGTTTGCATATGTGATAGTTTACCATATTGGGACAACATGGTGATAATTGGCTTTGACCTAGATCACGGTTTTGCAAACTCGAAAATTTTGATAACCCTCACAATTTTTTTTAAATAACTAAGTGGGAGAGGGAGTTTATTTTTTATAAATCCCACGGTCTCCATTACTAGTATGTAGATGATGTAATTAATTTTATGTGATGGTTTTAGAACCTTCCCCCCCATCGGGCAAAATTAATTATGGTCTCATCGGTACAAACTTTCTTAAAGGATAGGTCTATAATAATTGTTGTGTGAATTACTTCACCATCTGAGGTAATTCATAATGGAACAATGGGTCATGGGGCTAGGTAATGGTATACACTTAGCTGTAAATAATAGTATCCTCACCATCTGAGTCACTATTATTATTTATAGGACCGAAGCTATATTGGCTATTTAATTTTGCTTGGCACGGTATAGTGTCTAGATAGTAAAATTAAAAGGTTGTGCCTATCTACACGAATGATGAAGAATAGACGACCTTCCTATCGAGGCATACTCTTCACGGTGTGTAGGGTTGCCAATGTTTTTCTTTTAACATATGGTTGAGGGAACCAATATTAAAATGAAATTCAAAGTTTTTATTGCCCTTCATAATTGTTGTTATGTGATTCTCAGATTCAAAAATGGATTTTTTCAATCCACTTGTCATTATTCTCAAAGAAAATAAATTTACTGGATCGAATTATATTGACTGAAAAAGGAACTTGGATATTGTGTTAATTGCTGAAGGGCACAATTTTGTGCTGTCTGAGGTGTGCCCTCCTAAACCTGATGAGAATGCCACAGAACAGAAAGTAAAATTTTATAAAAAATTGGTGAGTATCACCCATGTAAAGAGGACCCCGATTAAGGATCATGTTCTGAAGATGATAGCTTTTCTTAATGAACTAGAGATTCTTGGAGCTGAAATTGATAGGGAAACCCAGATCGATTTCGTTCTTAACTCACTACAGTCTGAGAGTTTTAAGTAATTTCGCCTGAACTATTATATGAACAAAATGTATTTATCTTTGGCGAAACTTCTTAAGGAACTCCAAGCAGCTGAGGGTCTTTTGGTTGTGAAGAAACCACCATCAGTGTTAGTGGCAGAGAAAGTTTCTACTTCTAAGCTGAAAGGCAAGAAGAAGCAGAACAAGTCTCAGAAAAAGGTTATGGAGGCAGTTTATGCGCCTCAAGGTAGAGTGAAAAAGCTTGCGGACAAGTGTTTTCACTACAAGCATCAAGAACACTGGAAGAATGAATGTCTATTCTATCTCAATAAAGTGAATAATCAAGATACATCTTTTCGCTAGTCGTTGAAACATGTTTAGTGGTGTCATCTGCCAGTACCTGGTGTGTAGATACGTGAACTACTAATCATATTTGCAATTTATTGCATGGGTTCCAGGAAACCAGAAAACTCAGTAATGGAGAGATTTATCTACACATGGAAAATGCTACGAGAGTAGCAGCAGTTGTAGTAGGAAATGTTATTTTAAATTTTAATAATAATAGGAGTTTAATTTTGAGAGATTATCTTTATGTTCTCATACTTAGAAGAGACTTGGTTTCAGTTTCTAAGTTGATTAAAGATGGATATTTGGTTTATTTTAATAACTTTGTGGTTATTAAGTTAAATAAACGTTTTATCTATTCTGGTTCATTGGTGGATAATCTCTACTTTATTAATCATATATTTCCTACAGTACAACTGCATGAATTGAATAACACTAATGATATGTCATGTAAGAGAAATGAACCTTCTAAATTGAACCAAATGTATCTTTGGCACTTATGCCTTGGTCACATTAGTCTGAATAGGTTTTTTAGACTAGTCATGATGGACCTTTAGGTTCATTGGAAGTTGAGAAACTTCTAGTCTGTGAATCCTATTTAGACGGTAAGATGACCAAAAGACTTTTTTATCAGTAAAA
The DNA here is from genome assembly GCA_019656295.1 of Rhododendron mucronatum var. ripense. Taxonomy (NCBI): domain Eukaryota; kingdom Viridiplantae; phylum Streptophyta; class Magnoliopsida; order Ericales; family Ericaceae; genus Rhododendron; species Rhododendron mucronatum. The sequence goes on along the minus strand of BPLT01000004.1, from coordinate 2,622,588 downwards.
GGTTATAGAGCCAAAGAGCCATTGAAATTGGTTCATTCTGATTTATGTGGATCCTTGAATGTCCAAGCAAGAGGTGATTTTGAGTATTTCATCACTTTAATTGATAATTACTCAATGTTTACATTTATTTAATGCACCGTAAGTCCGAATGCTTTGAGAAATTCAAGGAGTATAGGGCAAAAACGGTGAAGCATTTAGGTAAATGTCGTAAGACACTGCGATCTAATCGTGGTGGCGAATACCTCTTGGGAGAGTTTAGGGAGTACTTGTTAGCTGAAGGGATTACATCCCAGTTTTCAGCACCAAGTATCCACCTCAAAATGGTTTAGCAAAAAGAAGGAATACGACTCTTATAGATATGGTGAGATCAATGATGAGTTATTCAGATTTACCAATTTCGTTTTGGGGACATGCACTAGAAACAGTAATGAACATTCTTAACTTGGTACCATCTAAGTCAGTACCATTTACACCCACAGAACTATAGACTGGGCGCAAACCTAGTCTGCAGCATGTTCGGATTTGGGGTAGTTCAGCGCATTTGCTAAATGGGAACGCAGATAAATTGGAATCAAGGACATAAGTTTGTCTGTTTGTGAGGTACCTTAGAAATACGAAATGTGGATTATTTTATAGTCCTAAGAATCAGAAGATCATTGCTAGCACCAATGCTCGATACTTAGTGAAGAACTATGAAATAGACCATAAGTCCAGAAGCAAGATTGTTCTAAAAAAATTGAGAGGAGAGGGACCAATAAAGACTTCTTCAACACCAATAGAACCGGAGGTTACACTGTAAGAAAGAGTTGTTGACACACTGGTACCTCATCGTAGTGGGAGGGTTGTTGTCCTACCCAATCGGTATACATTCTTGGGAGAATCTTATGATATGATCCCTGAAGAACAACATGCTGAACCCTGCAACTACAATGAGGAATTAGAAGATAAAGATGCAGATTTTTGACAAAAGGCTGTGAAATCTGCATTCCTGAATAAAAAATTTGGATGAACGCATCCACATTATGGAATCAGATGGATTCATAGCAAAGGGTCAAAAGCGTACGTTATGCAAGTTTAAGGAGTCTATTCATGGACTCAAGCAAGCATCTAAATCTTGAAATATCCGTTTTGATCAAGCAATCACGTTTTCTTGGTTTTGATCAATGTCCGGAGAGTCATGTGTGTACAAGAACCGCAACGGAAAAGTGGTGGTATTCCTGGTACTATACGTAGATGATATTCTGCTAATCGGAAACGATGTGGGAATGTTGTCTTCGATAAAGGTGTAACTATCTAGCCTGTTTGATATGAAAGACTTGAGAGAAGCCGGTCACATCCTTGGGATTAAGCTTATGTGAGATCGCAAGTATAGGATGTTGGGCTTGTCATAAGTTACTTATATCGATGAGATCCTTGCTCGTTTTAGCATGCAGGATTCCAAGAAAGGGTTCTTCTCTTTTTAGACACGGAATCAATCTATCCAAGGATCAGTGTCGCAAGACACCTGAGGAGATGGAGAAGATGAAGGCAGTTCCTTATGCCTTGGCAGTAGGAAGCCTCATGTATGCTATGCTGTATACTAGACCTGATATTTGCTTTGCTGTTAGCATGGTTAGTAGATTTCAGTGTAATCCAGTGTAAGAGCGTTGGACTGCAGTGAAACATATACTCAAGTATCTGAAAAGAACTAGAGATCATATGTTGGTGTTCCAGTCAGATAGTCTGATACCTCATGGGTACACTGACTTAAACTTTATGTCAAATAAGGATTCCAGAAAGTCTACCTCGGGATATGTGTTTACCTTAGGAGGTGGAACCATAAGTTGGAGGAGTATCAAGCAATCGTGCATTGATTGATTCCACCTTGGAGGCCGAGTATGTGGTAGCTTCTTAAGCAGCCAAAGAGGCCGTTTTGGCTTAGAAACTTCTTGATGGATCTAGAAGTGATTCCTTTAGTGAAATTAGCTTTTACATCTATTGTGACAATAGTGGTGGAATTGCTAATTCTAAGGAGCCATTGACTCATAAGAAGGAAAACACGTCGAGCATGAGTATCACCTGTTTCGAGAGATCGTTCAGAGAGGTGATGTTGCTGTGACCAAGATTGCATCAGCAAACAACCTGGCAAACCCTTTTACGAACAGCTTACCGGCTAAGACTTTTGATAGTCACGTAAAGGGAATGGAAGTGAGATGCGTGGCAGCATGGTTTTGAGTCTTAGTGGGAGTTTGTCAGAAAATTATACTAAAAGTTATACTTTTGTGTAATGGATTAATATTTGATTGCTATTTATTAATCAGTTTTATCCAATTTTGATGAGAATCTTTTATGGGCAATGTTTGCATAATACTATTGTATGTTGTGCATGTGTCTTTTATTTTACAAAGTAGATGATCTGGTGTGTAGAGTTCGGCTTACACACAGAAGATCAGATCATCAGTTCTTGTGAAATATAAGATATGGTTCGCAGTCTTAGATGGAACTGGACACACCATCGGTAGGACTGTAGTACAATGTTTAGTAGGTCTGTCTTGACTACAGGGAACGGTCTAGTTCTGACTCATTGTGCTAGTACACTTTGTGTGTATTGAACTGGGACCGCATTGAGGTAGTTGTCTTTATACTAACTTTATAAGACAATTGGAACCTCATGGTTATTATGAATACTTATGCTCTTAATCCAAAAATAATTATTAGAAGTGTATATTTAATGTTGTTGACTTTGATTCATTAAAGAGTGAGATCTTTATACGGTCAATAGTCTCGGTGGATTGGGTCGCAACATTATGTATATGGCAACTATTAATTATTAATGGAATCCACGTCCCAATAGGGATTGATGATACCCCTTGAGTAAGCTTATAAGTTTCGATTATGTTAAACCTTGCAGGTGGATATTTGTATCCGACATATCGAATAAGTTAAGCGGATAGTCTCAAGTTAAGATGTTGATTAAGTGGGAGATTGTTAGTAATTTATTTTAATCAACGGGTATCTGTAATCTTAACGTGGGGAGATTAATAAGTATTTAATATCATGGAGCTCGTAATATAATTGAGATAAGGACGGGAGTGCAATTATAATTCTGTAGTGGGGTGAATTATAATTAGTGAAATAAGAAATAGAATCCTGGTGGGATTAGGTTTTCTTATTTACACTGGGAGCCCAGACTTATTACTCCTTAGGTCCCTATCGTAGCCCTATATATATACGTTATGCTCTCTAGGTCAAAAAGAGGTTTTTCTATTATTCAGTAAATAGAGGCTGACTTAGAGAGAGCAAACAGATCACGAAAGAGTCCACACTCGGTTCGTGTTCTAGACGTATGGGGAATACGGTAGAAGATCGTAAGGTACGGTCGAGCAGTATTCGTGGTTTATAGCAAGACGTGCTATAACAAGTTCAACCAGCGTTCGTGTCGCAGGGAGTTATGGTAAAACCCTAATTCCGCCTTGTAGGGTTTTTATTTATGTTGTCTAATCTGTACGCGTCATTACTGGGTCTTGGGGATTCGGTTTCCCAACACTTGTGTCATCAACTGAAACTGGCAACCCCTCAGGTGGGCAGGTACGTGTTTGGGATCCCCCGCTCCTCCCTCTTCTCCAGCTAGCTCTGCTGATTTCCCGGGAAGAAGAATCAGACGAGAAGCTAAAAAACTCATCACTTTCGGCATCGATGTCAGCTTCTACTTCTTTTTCTTCTTGTCCTTCACTGCTAAACCACCCACTATTACTAGAAGAACTGTTTTTGATAATAGTAAATCGCGTAGAAACGTCGTAGTACTTTTTGTTGCTACTATTTTTTGAAGGGGAAATGGGTGTTATAGGAGCAGGACATCATCTTCCTTTCAAACCAGTACTATCGATTTTAGTACCTGTCTTGGAAATGTCAGAGCATTTTTGGGGTTTCTTCTTTATCGGCGGATGGGTTGGGAAAGAGGAAGAGATTGGTTTGATTGGAGGGATAGAATTGGTTGTTATGGGGATAATGGAGTTTTCGATTACGTCGGAGATATTGGTGCCGTATCGGCATGAGCCGAACCGGGAAGAGAAGAAGTGAGACTGTGTGGGAGTATTGGTGAGATTTCCCATGCTAAAAACAAGAGTCTCATGTACTTGATTTATGAAATTGGGAGGTAAGAGATTTTCAAAACAACCACCTGAACTTTCAGCTACTTTTCAGAAAAACACTTGAACTTTGAAAAATGACAAAAAATATACACTTGAACTTGTCATTCCATTAATAAATAGGCCCTTGGCGTCTCATTCCATCAATTTTGCAACGGATGAAACCAAACAAAAAAGAGTTAACCTGAAAAAATTTCAAAAAACCACTTGAACTTTCAGCTAATTCTAAAAAAAAACATCTAGACTTTAAATAATGTCGAAAATAAAAACACTTAATGGTGATGATATTTGAATGAATGAAGAAATGGATCCCTACTGCGTCACTGCTCTCTCTCGTGCCACAATTCATCCCCCTACAAACGGAACTTTTGGCTATCCTCTTAGCTATTCTATGGCCTCTGCACTTTAACTTTTAACGTTGCATTCATCTATACTGATTGTCTCAATGCTATCATGCAGCTAGCAGGGCGTTCTAAGCCACACTTTGCACACAACTTTTTGTTGCACAACCTTCGCCACGCAATCTCGAAGTTAGTTTTTTTTAGGATTTACAAGGTTGATCGCAAAGATTTGCATCAGGCCCATTGTCTTGCCAAGCGGGACATGTCTTCATCCATTAGTACAGTTGCAAGGGGGACTCCTTTTTGGACGGGAGCTAGTGCAAATCTTCAGGCTTTATTTTTATAGTTCTCGCTTTCTTTTTGTCTTGTATTTATAGTTGTTGTTTGTTTGGTATCTCAGTAGTTTCCCTTGTAAACTGTTTACTTATCTTAATCAATGCATTTCTTGCTTTTCCTCAAAAAGAGAAAAAGAGAGAAATGGATGTAATAGTGTAGTGAATGGTAGGGACTTGAATCAATGTAATGGTAGTGCTTGGAATCAATGAATTGTGTTCTGAATGTGTAATTAACTTAATTAACTTTCTCATGGACTGAATCAATAAACTCCATGGACAAGAACCAACTGAATACCCTCATCTATATGCAGATACAGATCCTAATATCCCTATTATTAGCAAATCAATTTGGTTTGGTTGTGGATTCGATTTAAACCGAACCAACCATTACCCCCCACCCCCCAAAAAAAAAAAAAAATACTTAAACAAAAAATGTAAAAACCCTAGGTCCCTAACTCCTCGTGTCATTCTCTATTGCCTCTCCCCCGACTCCCTCCCTCTATTGGTCTCTCCAATCTCTGCCTCTCTCCCTCCCTCTCTCCAACAACCTCTTTCACCTTCAGCGACGATGGAACCATACTTCCGACTAAATCATTGCTAAGGTAATTCAGGGAATATACAAGAAGCTTCTACTTGAAGTCCATAGAGAAGTGTTGATTGTTGACTGTATATAGGACCTATAATCGTAGAAAATTAATTAATTTATTAGATTTTACTCCTTCCATTCCAGACCCACAGACATAACCCATTTATACGTGATGAGGTGTTATTTTGTTGTTTGGAAATTGTTAGTTTAAGTATTTGGGGATCAAAAAATAGAGTAAGCTGCTAAAAAAAACAAAGGATAGCTTGTTGTTTGTTTTAGTTTTAGTCTATCAAAAAAATTATGGCCCAAACCGCATCCAAACCAAGCTAACCGGACAACATTCATGGACGGGTGCGGATAGAGAAAACGACAAACCACCACGAGTAGATCGTTTTGACAACTGAATCGAATTGCCTAAACTGAACCGATCTGTGAGCATCCCTAACCATTTCATCATTCATTCAAAAAACATCGTTCAATTTTTTTTTACATTATTTAAAGTCTAGGCGTTTTGTTGAGAATTGGCTAAAAGTTCAAGTGCTTTTTTGAAAATTTCCTAGGTTATATATTCCTTCTGTTTAGTACAATCCGTCACAAAATTGACAGAATGGGATGTCAGGGGCCTATTTATTAATGGAATGACACGTTTAGGTGTATTTTTGTCATTATTCAAAGTTTAGGTTTTTTTAAAAAATTAACTGAAAGTTTAGGTAATTTTTTTATAATTTTCCCCATATATATATATATATATATATATATATATATCGGGGCGGTTCCGGGGACCCTTAAAAAAAATCTCTAAAAAAACCCTCCTAAATCTTAATCTCATAGTTCCTGATCAAATTTTGATGATTCGAGCCACTCAATGTGTTCAAAACGTAATTTTAAGGGTGCCCGTGAGAAATTGGCAAAAAAAATAACCGGGAAGGGCTTGATTTGAGCAGTTTTTTATTGAACCGTTCAATAAAGTTCAACAAAAAACTGTTTGGATGAAGCCCTTCCCGGTCATTTTTTTTGCTATTTTTTGTGGGTACCCTTAAAATCACGTTCTGATTACATTAAGAGGCTCGGATCATCAAAATTCGTTCGGGAGCTTGGGGATGTTTTTTTAGAGATTTTTTTAAAGGTCCCCGGAACTGCCCCGTATATGTATATAGTCAAACAGACCAACTGTGCACTTTTTATTTTCTACCTTTCGAGGGTTAAAATCGGGGGAAGAATGCCGAGCATGACACTATACAAAGAATAGTGTTGGTCATGAATTTGAATTTTTCTTCTCACATCCTATCGATAACGACACAAAAAATGTCAGTCTATAGAGTCCATAATTCAAGAAAAAAATGCCTAAACTCAATGAGTCAATTCAAAGAGCCATGTTAAAGATACAAGGATCCACATAACAGATGAAAAACAATGGTCTTAAATTGGTGACAATATCCCCCTATATATATATATATATATATATATATATATATATATATAGAGAGAGAGAGAGAGAGAGAGAGAGAGAGAGAGAGAGAGAGAGAGAGAGAATATAAAAACCTTTAATTAGGAGTACTAGCGATGGGCTTTTATTGCGATTGATTTGGCCAAATCGATTCATTTACTATTCGTTCGGAGTTTGGATGGATGAGTGTATGCATGCTTGTTCGATTGTGGCTAACGAGTCAATTTGGTCATATCCACTGCTCAAGTGACTGACTAGATCAAGACCTCGCTCCCATCACTCTTTGTAAGAACGCACTATCGTGCATGGCAATAGAAGCCACATTTGTGTTTGGAAATTCAAAACAAAATATTTAATTTGGCTAGCCCTATTGGGGAGTCTCTTGTTGGAAACTAGGGTTTAATTGTCTTTGATAACTAATAAATTTATTGGTCACAAGTTACAGTTAATAGTAATATTTACACTTTACTTTTGACATGTTATTAATCCAAAGACCACAACAACAACAACAACAAAAAGAAGAAGAAGAAGAGGAGGAGGAGGAGGAGGAGGAGGAGGGTGAACATACACTAATGGGCAAAGGGCAAGATTTTTTTATAGTGGCTCTAGTACTTTCTTTTTTGGGTACACTAGAAAAGGAAAAACAATAACTAAAATCTCTCAAAGCCACGCTTCGCATATCCGCCTCTAGCAGCGGATTGAAAAAAAACAAGATGTGCTGGCTCTTGCCAATGAAAGTTTATTTTGGAGTTTTATGTAGTAGTTTTTTTTTTTTTTTTTTTTTTTTTTTTTTCCGTTTGAGCTACGGGGCTAACCTTTTTTTTTATTTTTATAAATTATATGAATAATTAACAACCAAAGTGGTTCGACTTTTTTCCGTAGAAGACTAGACCTCGAACCTATTGGGAAAATTTATTTTATATCCCTTAGACTTTGACCAAAAATTCATTTTGGCCTTCATCTTTCAATTTCGGCGTAAAAATACTTCGACTTTCCAATTTTTTTCAATGTCATCCTTTAGAAGGAATTCGTTTTCTTTGAGTCCTGCTATAGGGACCAACGACCGCGCCGGGCCGTCTCCGGCCACCGGACGACCGATCCAAGTCGTCCAAATATTCTATAAAAAAAAACGAGGGGGCCAACACTGGAATCAACGACATCCAATGTGTGTAAGGTGCTTGATCTAAACACCATATTTTTCGTGTATATATGTATATATCCCTAAAGAATAACATTGAAAAAAATTGGAAAGTCGAAGTATTTTTATGCTGAAATTGAAAGATGAATGACCAAAATGAATTTTTGATCAAAGTCAAAGAGATATAAAAGAAATTTTCTCAAACCTATTCCTTTGAAACCAGTGGGTACATCCTAGATGGCCTAGCTAGCCACATGAAGTCTTGGGGCATAACTTACTTCAAACTTCAAAGCAAGTACCATCAAGCTTTGTTTTTTTTTTTCATTGGCTCCTGATGTTGGGTTGACGTCTTGTCTTCCTAATTTTTTGGGTTTTGGATGACGCTTGTCGTTGTGCCATACTGCCATTGGTTCTTTAATCTTTTTTTTTTTTCCTTTCAAAGATTAATAAAGTTTTTTAAAGAGGAAAAAAAGTAATACTGAGCTTTTTCAGTAGACTTCTATATGTACTTTTGTATTCTCGTTTGTTTCTTTGCTTTCTTCTATTTTTTCTTGTCTTCTAATCAAAGCATATTGTTATTTATTTATTTCCCCAACCATCAATTATTTGTATTACTAATTTACTAGTATAACATTATATGTGCTTCAGTCAAATCAAAATCTAATTTTACAAGTTGTTTGTATAAATTAAAAACAAACACCCGTGAATTCCACAAGTTGATCATAATATAATATTGATACTGTCGTGGGCATACATACATGGATGGTCATATCGTAGCCTCTACAATATGTCAATAACGTGATTCATGAACGTCTAATTACGTGCACGTCAAATGTACATCTTTTTTTCTTCTTCTTTTTTTTTTTTCCTATCGTCTCGTAACCTTTTCAGTTTTCAATTTTTTGTTTTTAAGAAACTAGAAATAGAAATAGGTTTATGTTTTCATAAAAACAAAAACAAAAAATATGTTTGGTAATATTTGTGTTTCTCAAAAAAAATGGGGAAAACACCTTTTTGTATTTTCCATAGTTTACAAAAACTCTAAAAAAGTATGTGAAAAACAAAAAAGTAGAAATTTGGTACCAGACAAGTTTTCTTCATTAGTTTTAAAAAAAAATAAAAACAAAAACCATAAAATAAAAACAAAAAGGTTAACAAACGACCCCTAAGCTTTGTCTTTTCACGGACCAATTATGGAAACATCAGTTTCATTCACTTGTTTGTTGATAAGGCTTATCTTGTACTGTTTTAGTCCCTACAGTAATGGGTTAGGTTCAATAGGGTCCTTATGTTTTTTCATGTCATAATTTCGTCCTTACAGTTCAGATCAAGCATTATAAAAAAAATGACTTGGCAGCTATATATCTTTACAATCTTATACTCTTTTGTTCGTGTCAACTATAAGTATTATGTTGCATTGGTTGTTGCAAACACCAAACAATTGCGAGACAGTCATGACGATTGAGAGCGTTGATTTTGTGGCATTTGTTGAATTATTTAGTCTTGTTAATTTGCAGATCGATCAAGTTTGGAAAACCCCTTTATCGAGACATGAACTCATAAGAAATATAGTATTTTTCATTTGATCAAATTGTCTAACAAAAAGCGGTCAACTACAATATCAATAAAGAATATGATCTTTAAACCCATAATAAATTAAAAAAGATAGATGGTTCTAAGCACAAAAAGACCTAGAATGGGGCTTGGGTGACAGTGCTATAATCTTTAAGACGTTAAATCCTAACAATTCAGATCGATTATAAGAACATCCATGGTGATAAAAATACAAAGATCAAAAAATTAATTTTTTGGTGGAAACGGAGAGAAAGGTGCTGCTTGTTTCATTTGACCAAACATTCAAATTGGTTTCTAATTTGTTTGCATTGGGGAAAAAAAACTATTCTGTTTGTGAAAGTGAATGAAATCATTACCCGTAAGGAGTTTTTTTGTATTTTTACGAAAGTGAAATTTAAAAAATAAGAGTAAAACGGAAGAAACCGGATACTATAAGTATTTGTATTACCCAAAATGCAATCAGAGTACAACTGTGGCTAAGTGGATAGATGCATGTGGGAGGAGGCCGATGGTGCAGGTTCAAATCTTGGCAGAGGCACATCTAACATCTTGAACATGGATCTTAAATCAAGAAAAATGGAAAAATAAAGGTAGTGTTCGGTTGAAAGTTTAGTTTAGTTTAGTTTTCGTAGTGGGTGGAGAGAGAAATAGAGTAATGATTGAAACTAGGGATAATGATTGAAGAGAGATGAGAAAGAAATAATTGAAAAAATAGGGTAATGATTGGGAAAAGAAGTAGGGTAATGATTGGTTTCTAAAACTAAAACGAAAATGAAAAGGCAACCGAACAAAGGAAAGAGAAAATTTTCCACGTGGCACTACTTTGGCAACACCCTTGATTTTTTTAGGATTAGCACCGCAATGGAAATTGAATCAAGAAAAATGGAAAAATAAAAGAGAAAATTTTCCACGTGGCACTACTTTGGCGACACCCTTGATTTTTTTAGGATTAGCACCGCAATGGAATTAGTGGCCGTTCCGGATTTGAGAAAAAAGAAGTTTTAGAAAAGGAAGGTAATTTCAAGCTCCAAAATCATGCATTTACGCAAATAATTTTCTGGCCAATATAGATCTTGTTTGATAGATCTCATTGAGATCTTTTAAACGGTGCAAAAAAAATTAAAAAATTATTTTTCATTTTCGTTATATTTGAGTTTGAAATTACCCTCTTTTTAAAAAAGAAGATTTTTTTAGAAAGTGGAACGGAGCCTATTATTGCCGCCTAAATGTTTAGTCGGCCGGCAAAAGCTCATTTAGTTGTGAAAAAACCTTACTTTAGCTGACTAAGCCTTAATTAGTCGGCAATTACATTTGCCAACTCTCATTCCTCAACTAAATTGCCAACCAAATTATTTAGTCGGGAGAAGCTTTTATCTCCGATTTGCTCTTGTTCTTCTTCTTTTTGTTTTCCTGCTAAATCGTAAAATCCTTGCAAATTGGGGGTTCTGGAAGGGGGATAAGCAGGGGTGAAATTGTCACATTTGGAGGGGGATTAACTAAGAAAACCTCAAACCCTAGCCGAAGCTAAGACCCCCCAAGCCCTCTTCTCCGATCTTACAAACAGAGGGGTTTAATGGAATACCCACGCGTTTTTTGTTCACAAACCAAGGCTTAGACCTGGCCCCACATCTTATTCCAGGGGTATAAGGAATACCCCTTAACATGCCGGCATCCAAACAGGCCCTTATACCCAAGATAGCACCGGGACTATAGGGCCAAGGCCCTGCCTCGATTTGAACTAAGGTGGTGCCGAACCTAACCCGATCGAGAAGAATTGAACAAAGAGAAGCTACAAATTTGGTTTTCCATAAAATGAACGACGACTTGATCCAAGCGCGACTATAATTGCCTCAAGTTCTAAGCTGGACCTAGAAAATTTCCATACCACTCCAACAAGAGAAAGAAAATTGCGCGACAAAGTTGTCACGTAACTATAAAGTTAGTTCCTCATCTAATACCTGTTTGCATAACAAGTTCTTGAATTTTCCGTCGTAGCTAGATAAATAACTCAACTTTAATTTCAATTTCTCTAGAGACGGTGACCAAAAATCATAAGGAAAAGAAATCTAACTAGCTACTGATAGATAGATAGAGGTGAAGAATATCATTATCTGCCTCCACTTTTTAGAAAAATCAGCAGGCATCATGGTATGTAATAATTGTTGATCTGTGATTGCAGTAATTAATTGTGGACTCAGATAATGTGAGTGGGAAGGCAATTCTAAGGAAGACCATTGGAACTGGCCGGATGACGTATCTTCGTTATTATTATTATTATTTTTTTTGAGGGGAAATAAATTGTGAACTTTATAAGCGCAAACGAACAACAAACACAAGAATCTAGTCCTTACAAGGAATTACAGTACAAGGTATCTTTGTTATTTACCTTTAGCTCTTTGTAGCCACTTGCCACAAACATCTCCTCTTCCTCTTTTCTCTTTCGTTTGTTTTTTTTTCTTTTTTTCCTCCTGGGATATGCCCTTTGTAGGCTGTACATTCGGTTATCCTCTTTTCTATTTCAAGTTGATTTACCAGAAAAAAAAAAACTAAAACAAACAACTGCAACTACTACCCAAAACACTTTCGGGGGAAAAAACATTTCTGGGAATTCTCCAAGATGTCGCAATTGAGAGATTCTGGGCAGAAGCACGAATCCCTCTCCTTGAGCTGATACAAGCACGGATATCCTCAATGATAGACGGCTGCAAAAAAGAACAATCCATACCTTTAAGCTGAAACACACGCAAATTCCGTTCTCTCCACGGCCAGTAAACTGTGGCTACCAAATACAAATTGCTGTTGCATCCAAGACAAAACCCATTTTATGTTGCTGCATCCAAGACAAAACCCCAGGCAAATCTATTTGACCATTAGTAACTCCATTTTGTGCCAAGATATGGGACCAAATATGCTGAGCATAACGGCATGGAAAAAAGAGATGGGAATGGGATTCAAGTTCGAAGGCTACATTTTAAGATCAACTTGCATACCCTACAAGATGAGACGATGTTTGGTAGCTAATCTCCTCATAGGGAATCGTAATCTTTGTTTTATTTTCATAATGTTGGTCTCATTGATTGGTCTTGTTGCATTTTCATTCTATTAGGTTCTCAAGCAGCTCCAAATAAGGAAGCCGCCCCATCCTCCTTATCAGTTGGTCTAGAGTTTCCATTGTCTTGAGTTTTTGGCAAGAACATATGATGGATTTTTGTACCGAATTAATTCTTCTGTCATCAGATGTTGCAATTGTATGCCTATCAAAGAAAAAAGGTAAAGTACGGATTACCTCCCTGAAATTTGCCCGTTTGGCAGATGACCCACTTGAGGTTCATTAATGACCACATTGCCCACATGTGATTTTGGAATAAAATGCAACTCCTAACTCCAGTAATAGCAGAAGTAAAAAGACCACACTACCATTTCTTAAATAAAGGGAAACTACCCATTTTATGCCCTCACTTCTCTCTCTCCTCCATTCCCTCTCATCTATTGCATAGATTACGCAGAGCACGACCCATTTCTCTCTGTGTGACCCATCTCTCTCTCACCAAATGATGCCTAGCCCCAATCTCTCTTCTCAAATCTGCCCATTTTTTAAAAGAACAGCTAAGTATAGAAATTTCTCCCAAACTTCAGTCACCTTCCTCCTTCGTCTATGCATGTCACATTGTCCGACGGCTTCCGATATCACGACACGCAAACAACTGCCATTTTGAGTACTGTGTTTTGTTGGTAGTAAAGAGATGATCACAACGCCACCTTTCCCGTCTCCGACCCACCAAGGAGTAGCTTGCACGTGCTGTTTAAGCCCCTGGACATATCACGAGACAATTCTGGTCATTATTGGCCACAATAGAAGTTGCTTCGAAGTTTGGTTTTAGCAGTGGGTATTTTGCGTCTCATGGAGACGATCTAAGTGGAGGCTTTTCAATCGCCGTCCGATTAAGAGGTGGTCAGAATGCACCGTTAAGCCACCATTAACATACACCACTTCATTCTTGTCAAAAACAAAGTTGCTCAAAAATTAGTTTTGGGCTTTTGGTTTTGTGCGTATTCAAGAGACGATCTTAGGGTTGCCATCGTTGTCGTGTTCCGTTGCCGAAGGGAGGAGCACATGCTGTTTCAATTTGGAGCGTGAGAACAGAACTCGAGCAAGTTAGATCTACGGTTTCAGAAGGTAGAAGATGGTCAAGCAAAAGAGATTGCAAAGGGGCTAGCATGGATCAATCCTGGGGTTGTAGACACCCCAATCCGGACCTCGGAGGTTCTTTGAATGTCCCGATGATAAAATAAAGGAAACAATACCTTCGAGAACTTAGATGTAGGACTCCCTTAAACCAAAAGCTCAAAAAGCTCAAAACAAACGCAAGAGCCCAGAACTGGACCCTTAGTACCACACCGCACACTTCTACACCACACGACATATATAACAAATCTCATTATGCCGCACGAGGTCATGAGGTCAACTGCACGACATTTTGGACAAAATTCTGACCGGCTCAGCTAGCTGTCGACCACGCCCACTTGAGCCACAGCTACAAGTTGGCTTAGCTGAAAAAGTACTTCTGGCTCGCCCAGAAAATACCTCCCCCATTTGAATTCAAAATCCTTGGCTCTTGCTTATAAATACAACCCTCCACTCAAGAGAAAAAGGGGCCTTGAATTTTCTTTCTCTTTCATCATGCTTCTGCACCCACTCCTCATTCCCAAGTTTGGAGAAAGTTGCTTTAAAAATATTCTCTAGGCTCTTTCTTTCCCAAAACTCTCCATTTTTCTCCTCATCATTGAAGTGAGTCCTTTTGCTTACTGTAAGGTCTCAACTACCCAATATACCATCTATTAACTCACACGCACAACCTTCTTTTGTCAATCGGTCTTACCCGCATTCATCCGTAGCCGTCCATCCTCGTCCAAGCTCAAGATCAAAGGTATAAACTAGTTTCCTTGGGGTAGGCCTTGCCCTTACCCCTGAGGGAACCCTTCCACAGTCAGGATCCACCCCCCCTTTTGGTTGGATACTGACTTAAAATCGTTTAAAAAAAAAAAAGAGGATCAGCCACTGTGCTGAGTGCACCATGCCGCGCGGCGTTTCAGTAGGTCACATGGCATAGTGTACTCAAACACACGGCGTTCCGTATAGCTACTGTTTTCATGTTTAAACTTTTGTAGACACTCCAATTTGGACGCTTCGATATCTTTTAAATCCCCAATGACGATGAAAGGATTTTATATTAAACTAATACCGTTTTGGAATGAATCCTTCAAAAGTCAACATAAAGTCAACTCTACCGTACGGCACAAATTCCACCGTGTAGTACAATTACGTCATCCTAATCGCTTTATAGTTAGAGCGGTTGTAATTTCCACCTCACGGTATAAATATCTCTACCGTACAGTAGATGTGTCTGCCGTACAGTACATCAGAAGTTGCACTACTTTTTCAGGTTTATCGGCCAAGGCATCTCAGGCCATCATAGCCTGGGCCATAGCCCTCAATGGCCGGCGTAGGCCTGTAGCAGCTCTGTGGGTGCTTGAAGACTAAGCTAAGTCCCCTGAAAAATTTCTCTATAAATACCCTTGGGTTTTTCTGAAAAAAAACAAACGAAAAAATACATTTTGAAAAATTGCACTAAAAGGGATGATATCACACTGAAAAAAGTTTTGAAGTTTTCTTGCTTGTTTCCTTTCATCAACGCCAGTTCCAATTCATACCAGAAGTTTCTTGCAATCACTACCATTTTTCAAAGAAAGATTCATTCCAAAAAGGTATAATTTTCTGTCTACATATTTTGAGGGGTACCATTAGGTTCAGGCTGGTTCCTAGTATCACCCCTGGGCTTAAATGGTTTAAACATTGCATGAAAATCAAAGTTGGAATCCCGCTTATATCCACCATGTGGTGCACATTATTACCATACGGTAGATATTTTTCCAGGGGAACATTTCGTTTGTTTGAAACTTCTTCTCTTCTTCTGATTTGATATAAGATACCATCTAAATTTATGTTTTGTCTTAAGCAATATGTGCCATGATAGTTAGATTTATGAAATAGCAATTACTTAACACATAAGTGCGCATGCCTGTTTAAACTTCCATTAGCTCAGTTAGTTCATTCTGTGTTATTGACCATAAAAATATGTACCGTACGGTTCATACTTCTATCGTACGGTAATTATTGTCGAAAAGCAAAATCCTTGTTTTCTTTCCTGCCTTTTGGTATTTGAATTAGAATTAAATTATGATCGTCAATACATGTTTCTGATATAAAACGTTTGCATACTATAGCTATTTTATGTGTAAATCTTACCAAGGAACATGTACCGTACGATACACATTTTCTACTGTATGGTTGAGTTCACGTGGGACAGTATGTCATTTTCTGCAACTATCTTAACATGTTTGTCTGCCTGCTCATATTTACTGCATGCTAATGTTAATGCTATTAAACTGCCTACATGCTATAAACTGTTTTTGTGACATTAAAAGGTTAAGCAATAAAAATGATTTTTAAAAATCCCACAAGTATTAGTAAAGACCGATTTTATCGGGCGAGGGGGGTGCTTTTTCTAAATAAAACATTTCGCTCCCCTAACCTGGCTTCCGAACCCAATCTCTGGTTTATTTTCCAATTCAAATATCATTTTCAAGTTCCAGGTTTTCCCGGGTAACAAAACCATTTTACAAAAATTCGGGTGGCGACTCTTTAAATTTTCAAAATGAGCGCACGACAGGGGATGGCCTCCGAAAAGGCCCATCTCGGGCTCTGGTAGCCCACAGTGGCGACTCTACTGGGGATCGAACTGCTAATTTATATTTTTTAGAATCAATACACTTATGAAAATAACCATTATCAAAAGTCTGTCAAAAAGATAAGCGTTGCGCTATCTAAGAATGGTGTGGTGATTCTAACAGGGCTCTGCCCGACCACCCGGCCTGGGACTTTTCGGTTATTTCATTTGTGTAATTTTTCTTTAAAATGTGATTTAATTTGAGAGCCAAGCTTGAAAATATTTGTGGGACTTTTCATATCATTGCTTAACTTTTTGCATCGCACGTGCATCGATGTTGGATAGCCCCACCACTACGTTTTGGTTACCCTACCTGGCTTGCTGGTGCTAGGACATCCCAAAATGCTCGGCAACCTTGGACGATGATGAGTCAGCATGCTGTTTGACCGTTACCATGCAGTACACTTGGCAATAGGGAGGTAAATTATTGGCTCTAGTCTGGGGAACCCCTCTAAACCAAAACCGGCCGTCTGCATATAGAAAGAAACATAGAACCTGTCCCAAAACTAGGACAGGGCCCTAATGTTAGGATTATGTGATATATCCTGCTTACGTTTTTATTATCCTGCCTACGTGTTTAAATGCTTTCCTTACATATTGTTATGCTGCATCCACATGCTAGCTTGACCCTAGGTTATTTGCCCTATCAAGCTTAAAAGAATTGCCTTAACCAATGAAGACTCTTGCATGATGGAAAATGCAAAATTTTAATTCCTTAGGAGCAATAAAACTTGGGGAAAAACCAAAATCAAGCCATAAACATCATCTTGTCAATAGTTTCTAAAATTAAACTAGCTCATTGAGGTTTTGACCCCCAATGACTGGTTTTTTCAAGATAAAATTAGCACATTAAGGCCTTATCCTTAATAACTAATTTTCTCCAAAACTTGAAATTTAATTGTTGGAACTCAATTTCCAATAATTAGTCTCTTTTCAAATCATAATAAAGGTCTCAATGGCTTTTTCAACCATAAGTTAGTTCATTAAGACCTAACTCTTAATGACTAACTTTTCAAGTCTATTCAAAGTTATTGACAATGATTTTGGCTTCGCAAAAGTTTTTCCCTTTTAATGCTCCCTATAAAGGATACATTACCGAACAACAGAGGATTGAGGCAATTCTGCTAAGCTTGCGAGCATCTCGAGTAACGGTACCATAATTCTCATTTAAAGAAATTAGGTAAAACCATAGATTACTAAAATTCGTCCTTTTGTCTTTACTAGAAGTTCTAAGCAATTGGTCCAAGAAGAAGGAGGCATTACGTACTCGGTTGGATTCGACCCAAAAAGCGATTGACAAGGTTAGAATCTTTGCCAGTTCAATCAACAATGTCAAAGAATTCAGAAATGGAAGCATCAGGAACAGGGCCAAACTTGAAATCCTTAAAGAGGAAATGGCAGAGCAAAAGGAACGGTATGACAACCAAATTGCCCAGTTAATGATCATCATTCAAGATCTCTCTATTCCCAGCATACCCATTGCTACGGATGCAATAATGGCCAAGCTCACCAAGTTGGAAGAATCTGTCAAAAAGCAAGAAAAAGTGGCTGCCACTGGGGTAGATATGGAGAAATTATGCTTATTCCCGAATGCTAAACTGCCCGACCGTTTCAAACCTATTGACTGGGAAAAATTTGATGGCACTGAAGATCCAAAGGCTCGTTTAAAAACATACGTGGGCACTCTGTCCATGTACGGAATTGAAAGAGATGCAATGGCACAAATGTTCTAGCAGACACTTAAGGGGCCTGCCGTCTTGTGGTTTCTTACTTTGGATGATTCAAGAAAGAAGAGTTGGGATGATATTGGGGCAGCCTTCATTGCTCATTACAATTATAACATTCAGCTGGAAATGACTCTGAGGGAGCTGGAGTCTACCAAAATGGAGGCAAACGAGTCTTTTGCTGATTTTGTTAAAAGATGGAGGGGAAAGGCTTCTCAAATGATCGATCGACCATCTGATAAAGAGCAAATGAGAATCATTACTAGAAACTTGGCTCCTGATTTTGCTAGGCATCTAGTAGTGTTTCAAACCTCTGCTGATTTTAAAAATTTCTACGAGGCTGGGTTTGCTGTCGAAGACGCACTTCGCTTGGGAATCTTTGAAAAAACCGAAAAAATCGAGACAAAAAAGAAAAGGGTCTACTCTGGCAACAGTAGTGCCCTATTTGGAAGCAACTACCAAAACCCGTTCAACTCCAACTCCAATTCCAGCAACCAAAAACCAAATGAAACCAAACCAGTCAACCAAATAAATACATAGCCAAATAAGCCTAGAAGACAATTCCACTAATTTGCCAATCCTTTGTCATCTGTCTACCAAAAGCTCCTTGAAAAGAAACTCATCAAACCCCTTGAACCTCATGAACTACCCAAAGAACTCCCTGCTAACCACAACCCAAAAGCCTTTTGTGACTACCACCAAATGCCTGGTCACTATACCAACAATTGCTTCGGCCTCCGGTATCAAATCTAAGACCTCATCGATAATGAAACCCTTCCAATCCCACCAAAACCCAACACTGTTGCTAACCTGATGCCCGAACACAAACCTAACAACCAAATCAGCCACATCGCCTTAAGCCTCATTCAAAATGACCTTAACCTTACATAGTTCAACCCCAACCATTACATTGTCCCCGAAACTGACCCAAGACCCATCGTGCAAGTACCCAATGATAGTGAAGTCAATTTTCTCGAGGATATGAAGTATGAATGGATGATCAAATGGGGCAACCTTGTGGATGGATGGCTGGAAAGAGAGGCCATAGAACTTTGTGTTCAGAATCAAACCGAGCCTGGGAATGAGGTCATGGGCGCCCTGCAAATCAATGATGAGTGGTTAGTGGCCTATGTTGACCACACGGATCACGACAATCAAGAAGAATGGGAATGGATTCCAACACCTAATGAATGGCAGATGTTGGAAGAAGTTGACCCGTTGGATTATGTCACATTGCCTCTCCTTTTTAATGATTTTGAATGTGAGCTCGCTTATGACCAAGCTAGGCAGCGACCATTTGGGCAACCACCTGAAAACCTGGAGGATTTCTTTGAAAATATTCAATTTTGGGAACGAGAATTTGTTGAAAATGAATGGGATGTTGAGCCAATGGAATACCAATTGATAAAGAAAGATGATCCCTTAAACACATTCTCTTTGTTGCACCTCTTCGGACATGAAACACGACTGTCACTCGACGAAATAAATAGGCAGCATCCAGCCATGAATATGTTTGGAAAAGAATATAACTTGGATCCAAGCAAATTTATTGTGCCCAATACTAACCCTAAGCAAGTCGTTTATGTACCTGAAGAGCCCGAGGTACTTTTCTTTCAAAGCTTTGAAATGGAAAATAGGCACTTGATGGAAGGCTGGACTGAGAGAGAAACTGTGGAGTTTTTGATGGGAGGTGAACCGATCGTAGGTGACGAAAATTGGGGTGATCTCGTGCAGAATTGGGAGTCATTTCAAGCCAACCCGTTGGACGGCTACTCTTTTTACGGATTATTTCAAGAACCAGATCCTGTGATGGAAGAAGAGAAAATGGATGAAGAGTTGTATAGCTTTGTACCCCCCATGGCCTTCGACAAGTCCAGCCGTGGACCCTTCAAAGATTTTTATCACCCGGGCCATGAGGAGTATGCTGTATTTGACACTAACCAATTTATTCAAGCGCCCGAAGGATATGAGCAAAAAGGTGAAATAGAGGACATGAGCCCTGTTGATGGAGTTACAATCCCTTTACAGGATAACCCTGGTTAGCCTATGGTCAAAACAGTCCTTGAAGATACTGATTGGTTCCCCCAGTCGTACATCATAAGAGAGTCTCTTCCCTGGCCCGCTGCACATTTTCCTCCGCAACCTGATGTTGCAATGTTGGAACATACTCCCTTTGATAACTTTTGGGACGAAGATGAGGTGATGGATATTCAAGTCGAGAATGGTGAAGTTTGGACAGTCAATAAAGCCATGATAGATGATTCTTTTTGGATGGATAGTGCCATAGACGATTTAAGCAAAAGGTTGGAAGCTGTTGACATCAACAAACGTAAGGCCAAAGAAAGTTTGGAGGACATATGGATAGAAGATCCCGATATGAGACAAAAGATGGAAGAAATTAAGAAGGGGAAGCGCAAAGTTGGTGAGGAGATATGGGAAAGCAACCAAGGCCTGTGGAATGAAATTGTAGGCTGCTTAACCCGAAGTGGCCGAGTGTACCAACCTGACCGCCTCCGAAATAGAAACCCAACCCAACCTTTTCAAGTTCAAAACGATGACTTTTGGGGAGAAATTATCCAATCCGAACTCATATAAACCAAATCCGAATCTATCCAGCCTAAACTCACCCAAACCTTGCCTACCCAAACAGCTCCTCCCGAGAAAGACCCCATCATAAAGCAACTCAATAAAACCCCAGCTCCAATCTCCATTTAGGACCTTCTATCTACTTCTACAGAACATCGCCAAAAGCTTATCCAAGCCCTGTCCCGTATGACAGTACCCACTGATAGCACTCCCGAAGCCGTCATAGCTCTTCTTATGCCAAACCTGCTAAGCATTTCGTAACCTTTACCGAGAAAGACTTGCCCGCTGAAGGAGCCGGTCATAACAAACCACTCCATGTTAATTTTAAGTGCATGGGAAAATGGGTCCCGGTTTGCTTGCTTGACAATGGATCCGCCTTAAATGTGTGCCCGCTTCGGACAGCTTATTGCCTTGGGCTGGCAAAGAAGGACTTTGAGCCATCCAACTTGGGGGTGCATGCCTATGACAATACCCGTCGTGATGTAGTCGGGACAGTTCTGTTGGAGATATCTGTTGAGGGATTCAGTAGTAAAGTAGAGTTTCATGTTTTGGACGTCCCGGCTTCCTTCAATTTGCTCTTAGGAAAGCCTTGGCTCCATCATCCTGACATAATGGTTGTGCCCTCTTCTCTGCATCAAAAGGTACAATTGGGTTTGGCTGAGGGTACTCTCACTATATATGGGGATTCTGGGATTCGACCTCATGCTGCTGACAATGCACCAGTTTTAGAAATTATGCATGGAGAGGAGGATGTTGCCTTGGGAGGATTTTCCTTTGACAATACTGATAATGTGCACATTATCAAGATAGATGAAGATTTTGTGATAAGTTCTGTGGCTGTCAAAATGATGAAGAAAATGCTCTATATGCCTGGTATGGGACTCGGGTGTGACAATCAAGGAGTTCCGGAATTCCTGAAATTCCCAGCAAGCAATGGTCGTTTTGGCTTGGCATATGTGCCTACCGGTAAGGAGGAGGCGGTTGCAAAGAAAAGACCTATATGTTTTGTCAAAGCTAAGGAGGAAAGATATTTGGGGCAGCCGGAGCCTTTTTGGGATTCTGAAACCAACACACAATTGCCGAGATTCGAGATTTTTGCTGAAAACACTTGGGATAGTGATGATGAGGTTGAAAAATTGTCTGAACTGGTAAAGCCTCTCAACATTGACTGGTTTTAAGTACTTGGATTCTAACTATCTGTCATCGCTGTTTGAGGAGGGTCCAATGAGTACGGTTCAAGATGGAGCTGCTATCATGATGGTGGGAGAAAAAGCACATGAGGATTTCACTTCTTTCATAGTAGATGCTGTTGGGAATTATAAAAATAGCACTTTTGTACCACATGTAGGCTATGTCAAAATTGGATCCGACACTGAGTCTGAATTTGAGTGTGTCCCGTCTGAGTCTGATTCTAAGTCGGAGCTTGTGCCTTTTGGCCCTCCACGTCAGTCTTTCTATTTTGAGTTTGAGTCAACTCTGATGTACGATGCCCCTGGGGCCACCTTTGATGATGAAATGAACGAGGACAACTTTGCTTACTTTGCTGTCTCCGAGATAAACTATGTTGACCTTGACAACGAAGAAATAGAAATGACGAAGAAATCCCTAAAGAACTCCAGGCTTTACTTCACAAGGAAAATGAAAGATATGCTCAGCCAATAAAAGAAGAAGTTGTTTTTATAAACTTGAAAGATGAAATTAACCCACGAATGGTTAAAGTTGG
Source organism: Rhododendron mucronatum var. ripense (assembly GCA_019656295.1). Lineage (NCBI taxonomy): Eukaryota > Viridiplantae > Streptophyta > Magnoliopsida > Ericales > Ericaceae > Rhododendron > Rhododendron mucronatum. Next base: position 2,600,218 of record BPLT01000004.1, on the reverse strand, counting down.
TTCTGGGCTATCTTCGGAGGAGTTTAAAGCATTCTCAGATTTATTAAAAGAATTTGAAGATTTTTTGCCTGGTCCCACGCATATATGCCCGGAATTGACCCTGAAATTGTAGAACAGCGAATCCCACTTTATTCTGACGTAAAACATGTTGAACAAAGGCTCAGGAAAGTGAGACCTGATTGGGCATTAAAAATTAAAGAAAAGATTCAAAAGCAAATTGATGCTCGATTTTTGATTGTAACAGAATACCCCAAATGGATTGCAAATATTGTACATGTACGTAAAAAGAATGGCAAGATAAGAATTTGTGTAGACTTTAGAGGCATGCTTTGTTATCTTTTATGGACGGCTTTTCAGGATATAATCAGATTCTTATGGCACCCGAGGATCGTGAGAAAACCACTTTCATTACAGAATGGGGCAATTACTGTTATAGGGTAATGCCATTGGGGCTAAAAAATGCAGGATCCACCTATCAAAGGGCAGCAACAACATTATTACATGACATGATTCATAGGGAAGTTGAAGTCTACGTGGATGATATGATAGTAAAATCCAAAAATAGGAAAGGACATTTGCCCGCACTCAGGAAATTCTTTGAAAGGATTTGGAAGCACAGGTTGCGTCTCAATCCGGAAAAATCCACATTTGGGGTCACAGCAGGAAAAATGTTGGGATTTCTAATTACCACTCGTGGGATCGAGGTCGATCCATCCAAAATTAAAGCAGTTTTAGAAATGGAGCCACCTCGAACTGAGAAAGAGGTGCGAAGTTTTCTTGGTAAAATCCAATTTATAAGCCGATTCATCGCCAAGTTAACCTCAACTTGCGTGCCGATGTTTCGTCTACTAAAGAAAGGGGTTCAATTCAAGTGGGATGATAAGTGTCAGCAAGCTTTCGAAGCAGTTCGAAGTTACCTCCAGAATCCGCCAGTCCTAACGGCCCCGGAGCAAGGAAAACCTTTAATTTTATACCTTTTCGTGACATCATTAGCAATGGGTAGCATGTTGGCTCAAGAAGGAGAAGATAGAATTGAAAAGGCTATTTATTACATAAGCAAAAGAATGACAGAATGTGAAGAATGTTACACGTCTTTAGAGAAAACATGTTGGGCTCTCGTATGGGCCACCAAAAAGTTGAGGCACTACATGCTAGCTCATTCGGTAGTGTTGATTTCTCGAATGGACCTTCTTAAATATCTGTTCGAGAAGCCAGTGCTTACTGGTAAGGTAGCACGTTGGTTACTCTTGCTTTCTGAGTTTGATACTAGGTATGTCACACGGAAATCTGTGAAAGCGAGAACGATAGCAGAATTCCTGGCAGATCGTCCTGTGGAAGGGCCGGAAGATGTGGAATTTGAGTTTCCAGACGAGAATGTGATGGCAACAACCAACGACGTTTGGATATTGCATTTTGACGGGGCTGCCGATCAAAGAGGATTTGGAATTGGGGTGTTGTTGATTTCGCCCGATGGATCACATATTCCATTAGCCTTTAAGTTGAACTTTGAAGATACCAACAATCAGGCTGAGTATGAAGCTTGTATTGTTGGAATGGAAGCCGCATTGGAAATCGGGGTGCAAAAGTTGGAAGTAATCGGAGACTCTAATTTGGTGGTATCACAAGCTAATGGCGATTGGAAAGTTAGAGAGGACAAGCTTAAGCCGTATTACGAGAACCTTGAAGGATTGATCCCGCAATTCCAAATAGTAACCTTTACTCATATGCCAAGGTTAAAGAACCGATTTGCCGATGCCCTTGCCACTCTAGCATCCATGGAAGAAATAATCATTGGGGTTAAAATGTGACCAATTATGATTGGGCAAAGAAGTAAACCTGTGTATGAATATGTTATGGTAATTGATGAGCTAGATGATGGGTTACCATGGTATCATGATATTTGGAATTTTATCGAGAAAGGAGAATATCTGTCTGAACTGACAAGAAAGATCAAGCCTCCCTCAGAAATTGGCTTCTCAATACATAATTTGTGGAGGAAAATTATATCGAACGTCACACAGCGGAGTACATAAGCTATGTGTACATGGGCATGAGGCTACCAGAATCATGGAAGAAATTCACGAGGGGGTTTGTGGTCCCCACATGAACGGCTTAATGCTCGCTAAAACGATTCTGAGACAAGGTTACTATTGGTCAACTATGGAACCTGAATGCGTTCAGTATGTGCGACGGTGTCACAAATGTCAAATTCTTGCTAATCTTATGCATCTTCCACCATCTGAGTTACATTCTATGACTTCGTCTTGGCCATTTTCTGTTTGGGGCATATATGTTATTGGAAGAATCACACCAGCAACGTCCAATGGTCACAAGTTTATTTTAGTCGCAGTCGACTATTTTACGGAATGGGTAGAAGCAACCTTGTATGCCACTTTGACGGCAGTACAGGTGGCTCATTTTATCAAGCAGAATATCATTTATCGATACAGGGTTCCACAAGCCTTCGTGTCCGATAATGGAGTTCATTTCAAAGGACGAGCAGCCGAGGTTCTTGAGGAATTTGGAATCCAAGTTCATAAGTTAACAGTATATCGCCCTCAAACCAATGGGGCAGTAGAAGCGGCAAATAAAACCATTAAAACAATTCTCAAAAGAATTACACAGTCTGCAAGAAATTGGCATGAGCAGTTACCACTAGCTTTATGGGGATACAGGACGTCTGTCCGTACACCAACAGGGGCAACACCCTATTCGTTGGTTTATGGCATGGAAGCCGTTCTCCCTATCGAGCTAGAAATACCATCACTAAGAATCATGGCTGAATCAGAAGTTAGTGAGGCAGAATGGTTGAGCAGCAGATTCGAGGAACTTATACTATTTGATGAAAGGCGTCTTCGGGCACTATACCACATTCAGGGTTATTAGCGAAGAATTGCCCGGGCATTCAATAAGAAAGTTAGCCAAGGGATTTGGAAGAAGGGGCAATGGTTCTAAAGGAGATACGGGCTCCGGTCTTTGATCCGCGTGGGAAATTCCGACCAAAATGGGCTGGGCCATACATCATCAAGACAATCTTGTCTGGAGGAGCAACACAACTCATTGACCCTGATGGTATTGAATTTTCCACTTTGGTTAACTTAGATCAACTTAAAAGATATTACCCCTGAGAAAAGCTCGCTGAACTGAAAACCACAAGGGTGGGCAGTTTCAGGCAAAAATTAGAGCAAAAGCTTACTAGGCGGAAAATCCGAAAGGACAACCTAGGCAAAATTCAAGGCTAATATTGAAAAAGAGCTCGCTAGGCCGAAATCCCGAAAGGGCGGTACTAGGCAAAAATTAGAGCGTAAAAGGAGAGTGTAAAATACCCGAGCGAACCCTAACAAAAAAAAAAAGTATACAATGTACTTGAACTACATCATGACCTGATTCCTTCGGGATACGTAGGCACGTAGGCAACCTTACTTTAAGGTTCGGTCATCTTTATTTCATAGTCTCTTCATCCCTATTCTCTTTTAAAGCAGTTCGTAAAAACATCAACGGAACCAACAAGAATTTGAAGTGGGAAAACGTCATAATTCAAACTTTATTAAAACAAACTTCTTCGGATACAAAGCTGAGCATAAAGCTTTCAAAAACAACAAGCACACTGACAAAGCAAAAGGAAATAGCAAGCCAACAAAGAAGCAAACACATTAAGGGTCCTAAGTTCATTTCGGAGCATAAGCAAAGTTGTGTCTCAAGTCACCCCTCATTCCACCCAACTCTTGCCTCCACATCTTGAATGAGCCAGTTTTCGTAATTTTGTGGCAGCAGAACACTAGGGTATGGATCCCTCAGAATGGTAACATGTGCTCCCCAAGTAATCTGATAAAAATTACAAGTAGAGAGTTTGAAAGATGGCATGCTAAAGTAATCATTCAGTGGCATTGTTTGGCGAACGCCGAGCCGACGAAGAATGCGATACACGATATAAAAGGTCCAACCAGTCATGCCCGCTAGCATCATCCTGCTACGCCCCATGTTGCTAAGTGCCACAATCGGAAGATCAACCCAATTAATCTGCCATGCAATCACTTCTTCCGTAGCTTGATGAAAACGCTGAACCCAGAGCTCCTCAGTTCCATAAACCTCCACAAAGTTCCTCCTCACAAAGCCCTGTGTCTTGTGAACCCAATTTCTTGGAACTGGCTCTAATAGATTGAGCTTATCACACAGCCATAACTGCAATGAGAGAAAAGACAAGTCAGAAACCATAGAAAACTCAAACCGAGTGTTGAGGTAAAAAGAGAATATGAGAAAAGCCAGAAAAGGAGAGCTGACTGAAAAGCTTACCTGTAGGAATAATGGGCTACCTCCAAAAACATTAGTTTGATCAACACGTACAACATCTACCCCCATTATTGTTTCATCTAGGACCATCGGGGCCACATCCTTGCGATCATCAATTTGGGCAGCCACGCTTACCAATAAAGAGCTTGCCTGGCCATCAGGCTGCACAAGTAGAAAGGTAGCCAGTAGGCATAAACACAAAGCAAACCTGTTACCTCTGAATTGGTTGATGAGACGAGGAATATTCAGCACTCTGCCTTCAGTAAACGACTTAGCCGCATTTTTGCTTATCCCCAGCTTCTCAGACAGAGTTTGCACTATTCCAATCTTCTGGAAAGGATTAACCGGAATCTCAGGTCGAAACCACCAAGATAAGCATGGAATTCTTCTACGGTGGGACATAGCTCCGAAAATCCGAAACTGAACACATGTACTTTTGGGTCCCACATCTGGGTAGCAGCACGCAGGACCTCGGGACGTATGATAATGTCTCAAACATATTGTAAAAAACCTAGCCTGTGTGAGTGACAATTCAGCCAATCTATGCCGTTAAGCTCGTCAAGCCATGGACGCATCAAGGTAGGAAAGTTCATGACTTTAAAGAAGGCAAAAGATTTTGAGTATGGCAAGAATGAAAGCAAGGAAGGGTATTTATAGGAGAGGCAAGGCATACTTTCAAGTTTCGAAAGGGTATCTTGGTATGCGCACCACATCGAAGAACGCATTGGCCTTTGGAGAAAGATCCCTCAAACCACTCAAGAATACAGGTCTAGAACCCCTAAACAGTCTGGAAAGCAGTGGAAAGTCGGCCAACTAACATAAAGAGAAAACAAGTGATAACCAGCCTGATTGCAGGTTTTGTCTCTGTCAGGCCTCTACCGTACGGTAGATAAATTTCCACCGTACGTTACAAATATCCCCCGTACGTTACATGTTTCTACCGTACGGTAGATACGACTCCACCAAGGGTAAACAGACATGCAAGCCCGGAGCCTAAAATCCTATCTACCAAGGGTAAACAGGCACCCAATAAAAAAGGAAGCATGCAGGCTCCACCAAAAGACAAAAGCAAAAGAGGGAACTCAATCCTCATCCTCATCTCCATCGTCACCCTCCTCCTCGTCCTCTTCAGAGACCTACTCCTCCGCCTCGGAGCTGACAACCTCCTGAGTGCGAGTCATCCTGGGCGCAGTACTACCAGAGGTATCCTCCAGATCGATGTCTGTTAGCTACTCGGTCTCGTCCGTGACGGCAATGGGCTCCTCCTCTGTGCCACCCGAGTGTTGCTGTCTCTTCGATGGGCGATCCTCCCAAGAACCAGCAGACGAAGCCTGTCGTATAGGCATGCGAACAGACTTCCTACATAGCCCCCGGGCAGCTATTCCTCTAGCCTGCAATAACACAACATTCATATGGCATTCGCATTATAGTCATGAATAAGAGTAATGGAAAGCAACCAAAGGTCAAGGATTTACCATTGACCCTCCAGTGCAGGCTAGTACTGGCGAGGAGTGGCCCATGGCATACTGCCGCAAGAGTTGCTCCAGGCCCATCATGGCCGCCGTCATCTCCCTCGCGTACTGTGGAGTCACCTGCCCAACACAAAGTATGGTTAGCATAAGTCATGCCAATAGTAAAAGTACGAAGATGACAGAAACATGTCGTACTTGAGCAAGGAACTCCAGAGGCTCGACTGCAGGGCGTGTGACCTCCACCAGGCCAGTGACTCCCTGAGCGGTCACCACGTCCACCGTCCAAGAGAGTGCGGGTAGCCCGACTCCACCCTGACCTGTCCCACCACCCCGAAGGCCCTCACTCCCTCTATCTCTACCTCCTCTCCTTCCGCCCCTTCCACTCCTGCCACCTCTACCGCCGCGCGCCTGCTGCTACGTCTCCCGGGCAGCGCGGATCCCAAAGCTCTGCATCAGGTACCGAGCTTGGTACTCTGCATAGTCAGCACCAGCTTGAAGCAACGGCTCTAGCTGATGATCCGGTTTCGTGAACCGCTCAACCTCCTCTAGCGTATACTCGCTCGTCGTCAGTACGAGAGGAGGAAGCGGCCCAAGGACTGAGAAAGTGTCCAACCTCAGTGACTAACGTGATACCCGGTCACCCAAGTACCACTGCCAGCTGTAAGGGGACTACAGAATCACTCTCCCTCTCGTCACAACCTGGATACGGGCCACAAATAGGACCTCAAAGCAGTCCCAGATGCGCCAGTGTACCTGCAATTAGAAGCACGCATCAGGAAATCGATTCGATACATAAGTAGCAAGGATCGAGAAACCAAGGAAGCATGAATACCTGGTCAGGATGCAACTTGTCCAGGTACAGTCGGTAGGCATTCAGATCGCCCTTTCCCTTATTCACCCCTCGGTACTCCTTCGACCAACGAAGGGCTCGAGGGAGTACCATGTCATCAGGGCACTATGTTGTGGGAGGGTACATATCCAGTACCTCGTACGTCCAAAGCTGCAAAGTTCAAAACGTCAAGAGTTAGCACGAAATGATACAAATGCATGAATACAAAGCTAACTAGGTATCGAAAGCAAGATTTCGAAGTATACCTCCCAGACCCGCCAATAGACGCCGAGGCTCTTCCCCGCGCCTTGGGAGAGAGACCCCATGAAGGCGTAGCACGCCCCAAAAGCTGCACCGCCCCAGTCAAAACATGTTATCTCCCCGATACGCCGCAAGGCAGGCAAAAAAGACAAGTGAACCCGGTTACACTTGTTGGGAAACAAGGACGCACAGAGCACATACAACAGGAAGCACCTCGCCATCTGCTCCTCCGGGACCCTACCCACAGGAGGCTCCGTCCAGAAGTCTAAAAGCTGAGCATACGGAGCATCCCCCTTCTCTGCTCTCAGCCTGTGCCCCAGGAGATGCCTTTGAAGCTCTGGGTCCCTCCCCACCATGGCGTCATAGGGGATAGGGTCACCTCCGACCCTCAGCCCTGTGATCGCCGCAAAGTCTAAAGGCGTCACCGTCATCTCACCGAAAGAGAAGTGGAACGAGTTCGTCATGTCCCACCACCTCCGGCCTCAGTGGCCCTCTCTTTCGAACAACCGACAACCCTAGATTGGCCCATGGCCACGTCCTCACTGCCTAGCTCTACTGCACATGAGCTCTCTGTGCCCTGGCCATAGCCAGCCAACACCCCACCATTGCCACCACTGTTGCCGACCACCACGGCAGCCTCGTCTGTGGCCCCATCGGCTGTAGCTGCCCAAGCTGAGACCCCCGCGGTGTCCGGAACCTCCCCAAAAATCGTATCACTCTCCGGAGGGACCGGGGGCGGTGTAATCTCGACCATTGGTGGTTGATCACCGCTGGGCATATCGATATCATCCATGATTGTAATGGGAGAGAGATGACTGAGAGAGAGAGAAAGAGAGGACCGAGGGAGAGAGAGAGATGACCGAGAGAGAAAGAGAGAGATTACCGAGAGAGAGAGACGTTGAGAGAGAGAGGGAAATTTGAACGGTGGGGCGTACGCTATACGCTCACCTGTATATATATCCCCCCTGAACCGGTTCGTCTGAATTTAAAAGTGGCCTGGGTTTATAACCTATAGCGCCGCACGACATTTTGGCTAAACCGCGCAGCATGATGCTTCTTCTTGTTGCACCGTGCATCCTTCTGTAAGCTACGCACGGCGTTCCAGGGTATTTCAATGGTTCGGATGCTGAGAACAGTCCGGTCATTTGAGTGTGCGACAATTGTTTTGCTCGGATCCATTCGGAAACAGAGAAGACAGGGAGATGAGAGAAAATGGGACTTTTTCATTAAAACCCGGGGTGACCCTCGAGATGGTCCATTACATTCATTCAAAAAAAAAAAGATAAGAAAAAAAAAATCCTGCTGCCCCTTTTTCTTCTTCTTCTTCTTCTTCCTTAGTCGTTTCCCTCATCGGACGCATCATTCGCTCTGTTCGAGCGGTTGTCAGAACCATTCGGATTCCCGTCGGAATCCTCTGCAGTGTCATCAGACCCACGCTTGGGAGCATACTCGGGGTTATGCTTGTCGTCTAGTTGATCGAAGGCGACGTCTTCGAGATTGGAGACCACACGGCAGAGGGTATGAATTGTTGAAATCAACTTCTCAATTTGTTGGTTGAGTTCTTCCATCTCCTCTCGATAGAAGGCCATTTCGGCCTCCAAAGAAACCACTCGCGCTACCAAGCTATTGTCCGCCATGCTAGAAGCCTTGAGAGCGACTTGTCTTTAAGAAACAGAGGGAAATATAGAGAGGCTTGAGAGATTTTTTGTGGTGGTGCATGGAATGAGGCACCACCACCCTTTATAAAGACATTGAAGCCGTCAAAAGGCACGCCTGTATTAATGGGCATCCTTAAACCAGCCGACTGTTCTTGGAAATCGAAGAGTTGCATGGAAAATCAAAATATCGTGCGTCGTAGTGCTAGGCCGCGCGACGTTGTGGTCTTGCATGGATAAATCCCTTCCCTCGGAAATTGTTCAAACCAGCAACCAAAATCCTCTTGGAAATCAAATTATTCTAGTCATTCTGCAGAAAAGTTTATTTAGAATGTTGTGCTTAGATTAAAGGGTCATCTAGGACTCGTAGAATTTTTCGTCTCCCGAGGACTCGTCGTATTCGCATTCTTTCTCTATTTTCGCCCTCCAAGGGCTTGTGTCATCTCAATTTTACCTCCTGAAGACTCATCTCGCTATATTCGCCCTCCGAAAGCTTGTCTCTTCTCAAATTACCTCCTGGAGGTTCGTCCTGAATTTTTGCCTCCCGAGGGCTCGTTTGGAATATTTTGTCTCAAATTTTACCCCTTGAGGGTTCGTCTCGAATTTTTGCCCTTCGAGGGCTCGTCTTGCACACATAGTTATTTGCATTTAATTCACGACACTCAGCACCACCGGCACTCAATCTTCTCAAAGTTTATTGCATGGTTTTGTTATTTGACATCCAGGACTCATTTCACTTGCATTGTTCCAATCGAACTACACTGATTTGATCCCTACAATAGGGTATGTAGGTAGCCCCACAGGCGCAACCACCATCATCATTTGCTTGCATTTCGATTTTCATGTGTTTTTGTCTCCGTTTAAAGAGCTGGGGGCAACGGATTGGGATGCCTATTCTTTAAGCGTCACTCGCACCAATCAATGGTGTTCGAGTTACGTTAAAGAGGGACTACTGTAGACACTCCAATCCGGACCTCGGAGGTTCTTTAAATGTCCCGATGATGAAATAAATGAAATAATACCTTCGAGAGCCTGGATGTAGGACTCCCTTAAACCAAAAGTCCAAAAAGCCCAAAACAAACCCAAGGGCCTAGAACTGGACCCTTAGTACCGCACTGCACACCTCTACACCGCATGGCATAACAAATCTCATTATGCCGCACGAGGTCATGAGGTCAACCGCACGACATTTTGGATAAACTCCTGACTGGCTCAATTAGCTGTCGGCTAAGCCCACTTGAGCCACAGCTAGGGGTGTGCACGGGTCGGGCGGGTCGGGTATGGCCCGCCACCCGAACCCGACCCGACCATGTCGGGTAAGGAAAAAACCAACCCGAACCCGAACCGAACGATGGTATATATCCGCCTGTGTGCCCGATTTTTTTGGTCGGGTCGGGTCGGGTTTGGTCGGGTCAGGTCCGACCAAACCGAAGTAATTTACATGTTTTTGTTCTTCTTTTGGTCGGGTCGGGTCGGGTTTGGTCGGGTCGGGTAACAAAAACAGCACCCCGAGCCCCGAACCGAAAACTGATTTTTTGTGGAATATCAACCCGTACCCCGACCCGACCCCATGTTCGGACCCGCCCGAAACCCTTCGGGTCGGGTCGGGTTGGTCGGGTCTCGGTTTTTTTGCACACCCCTAGCCACAGCTACAAGTTGGCTTAGCTGAAAAGTACTTCTGGCCCGCCCAGAAAATACTTCCCCCATTTGAATTCAAAATTCTTGGCTCTTGCTTATAAATACAACCCTCCACTCAAGAGAAATGGGCCCTGAATTCTCTTTCTCTCTCATCATGCTTCTACATCCACTCCTCATTCCCAAGTTTTGAGAAAGTTGCACTAAAAATATTCTTTAGGCTCTTTCTTTCCTAAAACTCTCCATTTTTCTCCTCATCATTGAAGTGAGTCATTTTGCCCACTTTAAGGTCTCAACTACCCAATATACCATCTATTAACTCACACTCACAACCTTCTTTTGTCAACCGGTCTTACCCGCATTCATCCGTAGCCGTCCTTCCTTGTCCAAGCTCAAGATCAAATGTATAAACTAATTTCCTTGGGGTAGGCCTTGCCCTTACCCCTGATGGAACCCTTCCACAGTCAGGATCAACCCCCCTTTTGGTTGGATACTGACTTAAAACCGTTTTCAAAAAAAAAAAAGAGGAACAGCCACTGTGCTAAGTGCACCATGCCGCGCAGCGTTTTAGTACGTCGCACGGCATAGTGTGCTCAAATGCACGGCGTTCCATATAGCTATTGTTTTCATGTTCAAACTGTCTGGATCATAGCCATCCTCTGTCAGGCTTATTTTGTTGCTAAAATATCAAGTGTCTGTGCTTTCAAAATAAGGTCATATCTACAAGCCATGTTTGGTTTTACAAATAAAGTTTCTTTGATCATTTTGAGTGATTAAATGTATAAAAGATGATTTACGTTCATGGCTTGAAGGAATGGTGCCCTCCCAGAATGGTCCAGTGACAGAAGCACCGTTTGATGTTCGTTAAAAACCCCGTGTGTGTGCTACTCAATATGTCGGGCGGGGTTCTGAAACTTAATAATGACCTGAAAATAGAACAGGTGCTCTGCATGGCATAATGTAAAGCCGTGCGTGGTTTTACAGTATGCCGTGCAGAAGGAAACTGAGATCCAGACAGTTTCTGTTGGAAAAGTTCTTTTATTCAGCATCATCTTTACCATCCCTGTACAGATAGCACCACGTGCACATCAACGTGATATATTTCCCATGTCCCTTTCCCTTTTACTTACTTATTAAAGAGTTTGATTTTTCAAAAGATACTTAAAATTCCCCTTTTGAAAGTGTTTAGTAGAGACCGGTTTCACCGGGCGAGTGGGGTACTTTTTCAATAAAATCTTTCACATTCGTAACGTGGCTCCCGAACCCAAAATCTTGATGTTTCGTTGGATCAAAATGCCTCTTCAAATCAAGCTTTCGGTTTTTCGGATCATCCATCTCAAAAATCCGGGTGGTGACTCTCTTTTGGGCGAGTGTCGGTCGGGGAGCCCATAGGGGTTCTATGGCAAAATCATGTGTGAATCCAGCCTTGAAGCTCATGAACTAACAGCATGTTTGGATGAGGGATTTGCCCTTGGATATACAACGCGGCTAGAGTAGTAATTCGGCCCCACCTCTTCTCCGTGTTTGGTTGCGCAAAACAACAGCCGGATTTGGCCCCTGATTTGTTGGGTTCAGATTTGTAATCCACATGCGGGAGGATTTGGTAATGACGGGGGGTACCCTTGTCGTTGCTATATTCGGGTCCCCAAATGACCAACATGCCCTCTAACACAACAAAACTGAAGAAGATGACGCGAGAGAGAGAGAAGTAGTGTTCGTGAGACAAAGTGTTATACCCATCATCGCCGGAGCCACCCTCGTTGCTGGTAGTAGGGGAATCAGTTAAGTTTTTGGAGAAGTGGATGGAGAGAGGCAGAAGGAGTAGTGATGATCGGAGCAAGAGGCATACGGCCGGAGTGGTGTTGATTGACGGCAGAGGCGGCGGCGGATGGATTGCACGAGGGGTTGCAAAGGATTGGATTTGGGTAGGGGCGTGGGTGAGTTTGAGGTGTTATGTACTGGAGAAGATCTGTATTTACATACTGTATACATATACATATATATGTCATGATTTTTTAGTTTACAATTACATTTATTCAATTTTAGTTTACAATTACATATATGTGTATATATATACCCTTTCATCATTTTTCAATTACAATTTTTTATTTTTTCGACAAATAACATATTGTCTAATATGTTATGGTTTACTTTTAATTTGTTCCGGAAAAAAATATTTTTCTAAAATGAAATTAAGTTTAAACATTTGTGGGGGCAATTCAGTCATTTAATATCTAATTCTATCATATCCACCATCTAAATCCCTCTTCTCAAAAAATAATCCAAACACCTCATTACCAATCCAACCTTCTTAAGAGGTGAGACCACTCTTCTTAACATATCACTCCTCATTATATATTCACCCTAAAATCCACCCTCATTATATATTTGCCCAAATCAAATCTTCCATCCAAACGGGCCGAAAGTGTGTAGTTGTTTAGGGAAGAAGATGAGGAAAAAGATATTATAGTCATTTTACAATTAATTTTAACTCTACCTATTAATTTTTTCCGTGTGCGCTTTATTTTCTGTTAATTTTGACGAAAAATCTAACGGTTGCACTTTACTTCAAAACCACACAGGTGGGCGATGTGGTCATTAGTGAACCCAGGGGGTCATCTACGAAACAGGCAAATCTCAGAGAGGTTATCCGTATCTTGCCAAAAAAAAAAAAAATGCAATTGTATGGTTTTTCTTTTATTTATTTAGATATAGACAATGGAAGTTGGTTATTTTATCTAATGATTGTTACTCCCTCCGTTCCAAAATGAGTGACCTTTTTGGAAAAGCGTGTCATTTTCAATTACTTATATCTTTCAATATGAATGTCAAAAAATATGTAATATGGATCTTGTTTGATAGATTATAATTAGTTGTATTAAACAAAATTTTTAAAATCACATTAAACTTTATAAATCGAAAGATATAAGTATTTGAAAATGACACGGAATCCCAAAAAGGTCATTCATTTTGGAACGGAGGGAGTATTTTAATTCTTCTGTCATCAGACCTTCAAAGGTTTGGACCAGACGAGATAGTCTACATCGAGACCGTCCATACGGAAATCAACAGTTCGGATTTGCTCAAAAACTCTTCCATGGAAGAGTTACACATTCATGGAAATTTTTTTGAACAAATCTCAACAATTCATTACAACAAAGCAACGGTCCACACATTGACCATCTCTTCTAGACCCAACTTTGGACCGGGGAGGATCCATGTCCTATCTGCTTGGACAAGAACAACTATGACATTTTATACTCTCGTTTGTTTTTCTAAGAGAATCTCCAGCAGTCCTTCAAAAGTTATCATTAACAGTGCATTTTGCTAGTACTCCCTCCGTTTCAAATTGATGGTCTGGTTCGGTCTCCAATATAATTTTTAAATTGTTAATATCTTTTAATCTACAATGAATTTTATGTGCAATATGGATCTTATATAATATATCTCAATTATTTCTATTATACAAAAATTTTAAAAATTTTAAAGACATTGTAGATTGAAAGATATTAACAATTTAAAAATTACATTGGAGACCGAACCAGACCATTAATTTGGAATGGATGGAGTATTACTTTGTAATTTAAAAAATTCATAGCGCATGCCAACACCCTTCAGATGTATGGTTGTTCCCAGTCTGTTTTCTGAAATACTCCCAACTCATTTTCCACCAAAGTCCCTATGCTATTCAATCGAAATTGAACTCTGCAGAGGGCAGGTTTTGAATCTTTTACTCTGTTTTTAGATTCTGAATTTGAATTTTGGAAATGAAATGAAAAGGGAAACAAATTTAATTTTTAGTATCTACAGTATATATTTCCCTTCAGATGGATAGGATTATTTAAAAAAATCCTAGTCGTTTTCCTATAGTTTTTCCAATCCAAGACCAAATTCCAGATGCATAGCTTTTGTAAATGTTTCCTGGAACTACGAACAATGTTATTAAAAGGTAACACCTACATTTTACAAAGACAAGTTACTGTCCAGCATTGCTGCCTGTTAATCATCCAAGATTTCAGAAGTTTCCAGTACAAGTTTTCGATAAACCCAGGGGCTCATAGCCAATGCCATCAATCGCCAGATTCCACTCCAGACTTCATCCCTCTCTTTTTTGCGAGGAGTAAACTGCTTCAGTCTCTCTGATCTTGATCTCTGTTTCAACTGCTTCTAACATATTTTGAACTTGTACCAATGCCACCATCTTGACTGCAGTTCCTTCCTACCCATGCAAAGGCATTCTTTTTAACCCTCCTGTAGGCACAGATTTGGATCAAAGTCTAAAAAGCTTGAACACCGACTTAGATATGCTCAGAAATTTGACTACTCAAGCCTGCAACAAACTTTAAATCTGAAACCATTTATGCAGAAATTGATGGACATGGTCAACCCTTCAGTCAATACTTCTTCCGGGTCAACATAAAGTATTTTATGCCTAAAGTCTTCCAAGCAACCTTGAGGTTGGAAATGCCATAAAGTTTCAGAGAAAACATTTGATGCCAAAACCAATGGAGCATTAATGGGAAGGAGAGCACTTCCGATGGCTAATTACCTAAGGTCAGAGTAATAAAGGTGTAGATTTTAATCTCTCAATGTTTGAGCCAGTAGTTTCGTAGCTGAGCCATGTGCAATAGGATCTCATCTCGACCTTGATTGGTCACACTGCTGGTCATGATCCAAGGTGGCACCGTTTGAAAGAAGTCACGTATCAACTCCTGAAAATCCTGCACATTTTCTTCAGGTCTTTTCCCTCCATTCTTCTTCTTTTTCCTCTTATCACACTTGGTGAAGATCAATGTCATGGGAATCTGAAGGAAAACAAATTAGCCCCAGTACATCTTTATTTCTATATAAGCAAGAATATCGAAATTAAAAAAAGGGAACCTTAGGAAATAAATGAAAAGCTATCAAGATGCTCTCCGGAAAACCAAAACAAAAGGTCCCTTTGTTTGTCCGAATTAAAACATCAGATAGAAATATAGAAAAATAAGCTAAGAATTCCACACTACATTTGGCTGGAACTTTGCAGCAAGGGTTAAATATCGGTCGGATATGAAACCTCTTAACCTCACAAAACATGGTATATATAATGAAAACAATGATGATGTGGTATTATACTCCCTGATTACTTAGTTGGATGCAGATCATTTATCCTCTGAGATTTTATATCCTTCAGTACTATTCAGTCAAATGAATAGGGGCCATAGGACATTAATTGACGTTATGATTCAAGAAAAACTAACTCAGCTTGCAACAAACTTTTATGTAATCCTTCTTTGCCATTTGGAACTGGATATTGCTCATAAGTTGTTCACATACAACTCTTGAGAAGTCGGATCACAGATGCACAGCCCTCAAATTATGAGGTTTCCCAAACATCTGCCAGTGCAAGCTGATGGAATGTAAAGGAGGAATGTAAAGGAGTATTCAAAACAATTCATATGCAGCTGATAATATGCTAACGTATACATGGTAATCCCGGGCGAGGCTAAGCACTTTGTGCCGACCAGAAACAAAAAAAGAACAAGAAACCCCCTAAATCTTTCCAATAGAATCACAGAAAATAAATCACCTGATTTTGACCCAACCAACTTGCATATTCAAGATCAATTGGTTTTGCAGGAATGCTAGCATCTATGAGGAGAAATACCGAGACCAAAGTGGACCGGTTTAGAAAATAGTCTTTTGTGAACTTGGCCCAATCAGTTCGAAGTTCCTGTGGTGCTGCTGCATACCTGTTCCACGTTGGTGCATAGGTTGTAGATTCATAACCATTTTATTCAACAACCAAACCTCATAAGAACTCAACTCATAAAACATCATTGCATGATGCCAACAATTCTTCACTGCCTCATGCAAATTTCAAAGAAATAAGCAGAAGCACTGATATAGGGAGTTAATCTGATCACATGGTTCCACAAGCACTTATAATGACTGAAAAAATAAAACTCATAGCAAGTGACAAGTTAGACCACACTAAGGGTACCTTGCATTGTTTCTAATCAAGTACCATCTTAGATTAACTGGCATGGTTCTGATGAATTGATCATGTAGGTTTCAGATGGCCACCAACAATACTAACAATTAACACCACATAATTGCTGACCACGTACATAACCCTTTATCCCAGGTGGGATGCAGGGGCAGAGGTAGTTAGTGGGGGGAGGTGGCACGCGCCACCCCCATTTCAAAAATACCAACAACAAAAAAAAGACATAGTAAGGTTAAATATAAATACTTGAAGAAATCTAGACAAAGGCATGCTTGGCAGAGCGGCAAAGTGCCAGGGTTTGAATCCATGGCTAAGTGCCTCTGCATAAGTTCTAAGAAGATTTATAATTTTTCCCACTAATCGGAAAGGAATATGATCCATTTGAAAATTAAATTTTTTCATGACCCATTCGAACACATAATTTTTTTATAGACTAATATGGTTCGACTAAGTATTTACGAGTATGAAAAAAAAACTAATACTTTGTACAAATACTGAAACAAAATGCAATTTAGAGAATGGTAGGTTCGGATCAAGAATAATTAATATCATATTGTCTTGCATTTTGCATACCACAAGAGAGTTGAAGCAAGCCTTTATTTCTTTTTCAAAAAAAGCCCACGACAAAACCTAATTATATGACTTCACACTTATATTTTTTTCCCTATTTTTCCGCAAAAACTAGATTTCCATGAACGGTGTCACCCCTGCGTCCGGATCCTGTCTCTGGTGGGATGGAACAATGAATAGGGAGAAAAGAGGAGAGACACTGGTGTGCAAACCAAAGGCCTCTTAAAATATTAAACCCCTAATGAAAGGGATGTGTTCACTCCCTGAACATGCACATATTGGTCAGTAATTTTCAGAACCACATAATGGTCAGTAATCACCAACTTCCAGTTAACTAAGATGCACTACATTTCCGATAATCATGTCTACCAGACCCTATGCATTTATAAAGAATGAACATAGGGTTTAGCATGTTTTGTCTATAGTTGATTTGCCTGCCAGTATGTGGGAGCATGGGGGAGTTTTCTAATAAAATGAGGTAAGTGGGAAATAACCAACTGAAGAGGAAGACAGTAATACAATGAGATAAGGACCACATGCATTTGCTAGTGTCCCTGTTTCAATATAGATAAATCAAATATTAATGTAGAATTCCTAGTCTGAGTGACTCGGTCTCATCATACCCATATCCTGGCAAATCGACTAGGTACCAACTATCATTTATCCGAAAATGGTTGATGCATTGAGTCTTCCCTGCAAGTGAAAAAGAAGAAAAAAACTGCTGATTCAATTCTTCACGAGTGAAGAAGAAACAAGTGAACAAAACAAACTTACATGAACACACTTGTAAGTTGTAACTTCCATGGGACAAGTTGAACAAAAATAAAGTCTTTAACAAGTGACAGTATATGGGGATTTCTGGAAAAATAACAATCTAGTCCTCAAGAAGAAGTCGTTAAAGGAACAAAATCTAAACATGTGGCATTGAACTGCATCTTGTCTCGAATATAGGTCCTCTTGTTTGCATTTCGGCAAATGGGAGATTACTGTTCGAAGTTTCAACACTTAAGCACGACTGAACATGTTGCCTGCATAAAGAATATCCTGACAAGCTTTGACAAAGTAAGACAGGAAATCTATATTTCTTTTGAGAAATTCTTCCAAACCAAAAAACAATTCAAAAGAGAAAATGATGCAGGAACTACATTCTAAACACATAACCTGAACTGTCCCTTTTTTCAACATAATTCTACGTAGAGAACCTATAATTCTAAAACATGTCCCACACATTATTTCATATTTCCAAAAATCAGCATAACCATGTCTATTTTTGCTACAGAAACAAAAATATATAAGGTGCTGTATTTATCGATTAATTTTTGGCTGGCAAGACTCCAGGAGGAACAAAATCTGCAAAACATGCTTACACTCTGTATAAAATCTTCCCCAAGCATCCCCCTAAGATGACCCTTTGCATCGTTTCAACTTCGTGACATAAATAATCCTGGCAAATGATAAGCCCGCAATAGTGTAAATAATGGGGCTCATCTCCCTTCGTTTTGTCAGACTTGCATACATATTTTCTCATTTTTATTTGATATTGTGCGCAAGGTCTGTTTTTGTTGATCGATAGGTAATCGGAACAAAAAAGGGTGTTTCCAAGGCTCCCAATTATCCCCGGAGAAATTCGGACGTACTTGAATACGTGAGAAGCCTTGAGAAGTCATTCCGAGTCCCAAACGAAGTATCCAAAGCATTGGAGGAGGACTTGGAGCATCCCAAAGGCCGAGAAAAGCAGGAAAATTGGGTTCAGAATCCACCATGCAAAGGGATCGATACCCAAGACCCTCGTGAACATTTTAATGGCAGTTTTGTAATTATTTTGTAAAGGGGTATACTATGAAGCACCGACACCTCTAGAGGTCGAAGTATCGCAGTGTCGGGACAAGGGGCCACGGCGGGAACACGTATGGGACAAGCCACGTGACTTGTCCCCTAATTTAATTTAATTTTTTTACAGGGACACGGTTGGGGACACTGATGGGGACACAGCAGGGGCCAAATTGTAATTTTTTAAAAATTTTAGGGGCCTAATTGTAATTTTAAAAAAAATTGGGGTCAAACTGTAATTTTTTTAAAATTTTGGGGCCAAATTGTAATTTTTTTAAAATTTTGGGGCCAAATTAAAATTATTTATTTATATAAATAAATATACACGTGGCGTGTCCCCCGCCATGTCCGTGTCCCCATTTTTTTAGAATTCTCGTGTCCCCTTGTCCGTATCAATATCGGTATCCGTGTCTGTGCATCATATGGGGTATATATATCAACCTTAGCCTGATTTTAGGGCATTGAGTATCTGCACTCTCTCTACCTCTATTAAAGCTTTAGCTCTCTTCTCTCTCCTCATTCAAGTTTTGAGGGGTGATTTTAGGTATGATTACTTAAAGATTTGAAGCTTTTTGTCTTCATTAAAGTTGTAAGGAATTCTCTCCTCTTCAAGGATCTTGTGTTTATTTCGAATATTATCAATGTTTAATTTTAATCTTGTCTTTACCATGGCTCATTTCATGTCTTTCTTTGATATGTGTGAGAACTGAGAAGTTTAGTAAGGCTAGGTTGTGGGATGGTTAGCATCCCGTAACCCTGTGTATTTCTTGTTCTTCTCTCTTAAATCTTCATTTTCTAGTTTAAGCATGTGCTTGGGTTTATTTTGATGTATCAAAATTTAGAGGAGTTAATCTCTTTGATCATATTTAGGCAAGGGCTAAACCCCTTGCCACATATGATGCTTGGAGCGATGTCCCTCTAGGTGTTTGTTCAAATGTTTCAAGAAAACCCTAGACATGCTTAACACTCGCGTTAGGAAAGGAGAACAAGTTTGCCTTGTGTTATGGGTGTTGATTATCCCTAAGCCTAGCCTTTAGTTTTAATCTCCAGTTAAAAAGTTGTAGTTAGGTTAAGTAGCCACTTAACTAAATCTCTCTCAAGTTGGTCGTCTCAACGCCAAACTCAAGGTTAGCGGTCCTAACGCTAAAAACTCTACGCAAAGCAAACTTCCAATCAAGTTATGGTCGAGCTCTCTGTGGATTTGACCCGGACTTCCAAGTATTATGCTTTCAACCGACCTAGCCCTACGCTTGGGGCATTCTTAGTTTGGCACACGCTAAGGTCGCAAGCAGTAGATAACATACTTTTATATCAAAGTAGATATTTCCCCTATGTAGAAGTGAAGACTTCTTCACCTCGTTAGCCCTCTATTGAAATTTCTCCATCGCTGAGTCCTTCGATACCTTGGGCAAAAGAGATTGTCGTCGATGTCAACCCCATGAGGTTTGAAAAAAGCCAATCTAATATTAAACAACACTGGTAGGCTAGCACAGAGGTACAAAAAATGCACCCATTTCCTCCAAATACCCCTCGAGTTCGTCGATTCCATTGCATGCATAGCGAAATCCCAGTTCATGGGTCATAGCATTGTTGAATTTGAAGATTCCAAGATAAACCCAACACTCCACCCCTCCAACTAGAATCCAAAGTTTCATCTTCCATGGGAACTAGATCAACTATCCGCCTACTCCCAGAAAGCAGTTTGGGATGTAGAAACCACCTTAGACACTTACACAAAACCTACTTTTATCACAAATCTAACAATTCTTACAAAATCTTCATATATTACCACGTAAGCCTATGGGCCTGAAGTCCACAATATCTTGTCTTCTTCATCATAAGCAAAACAGTTGAACTTAGCAATCAATCATGTACTCCAAAATTCAAAACCAGGTGACCTACCTAAAATTTCACAGTACAGGTGCCATGAAATGCCACAAGACTTCTACTTTGTCTATAACAGTAAATGCATGTGCAACAACACTAGGGGGGAAAAAAAACCCTATTTCCGCAGAGAGGGTTCCTACTTGTCACCGATTTTTATCACCATTTCATTTCGCTGGATAGATGGTATCGTATAATTCATCTTGAATCTATTCACGTAATTTCTTCAAACCATTAAGCCACTCAAAACAAGCAATTTATAACAACAGTACAAGCAAAGGGGACATTATTTTACCAGGCTTCTTTGAGGTGAGGGCCAACTTCTTCCGCCTCACAAGCGAGTTAAGAAGTGAAGATTTCCCAACATTGGATCGGCCAACGAGGGCAAACTCGGGAATCCCATTGGAAGGAGGACAGTCTTCGGTCCTGACACTGCTCTTCACAAACTCCGCTTGCACAACCTGAGCATCTCTGGCGTACTTACTCAGCACGATGTTGGAACCCTTGAGTATTCTCGTGCTCAGCGGCGAGTTTCCGGACGGAACTTCGGTATCCGGGGGGACGAAGAGCTTTTCGATGGGGATTTGGATGTAGGTATCTTCTTCTGAGGGGGTTTGGAGGTCGGTGGGTGTGGGAAGAGAGGGGGTTGAGGAGAAGTGGGAGATCGGGTTGGTTTTGGGGGTGGAGAGGAGAGAGAAGGTGATGTGGGGTTTGGGTTTGGGGGAAAATAAGAAGAGGTGGAGGGAGAGGAGAGAGGGTGGCGGGATGAAGATGGGGACGAAGTGGGGATGGATTTTTGGAAGGCGAGTGATAAACATCTCTCTAGTCTCTCCTCTGTCTTTCTGGCCTTGTGGATAGCCGCAGCGTCTTGCCTTTGTAGGCTGAGAGTGTGTGCATCCCATATTTTGGACCAAATTATGCGTCAAAAATCACTTTCGAGAATTAGGACCTGTTTCAGTTTTTAAAAAAAGAAATTTTTAGAAAATCAAGGTAATTTCAAGCTTAAAAATTATGTATTTACGTAAATAATTTTTCCACCAATATGGATCTTATTTAATAGATCTCATTAAGATCTTTTAAACGGTGCAAAAAAAATTAAAAAATTATTTTTTATTTTCATTATATTTAAACTTGAAATTACATTTTTTTTAAAAAGAAACTTTAAAAAGAAAGCAGAACAACACCTTAACTAATCACTTTTTCACAATTTCACCGAACTGGGTTCTCTATATTATCTTTACTGTTTTAAACTGTTCATTTCTTATACTTCTACTTTTCTATTCAAATATCTTTCAAATTTTTAAAATTCTTATAGTTTTTTTCTAGTTAAAAAGAACACAAAAGTTTCTTATCCTTTTTAAATGTCTCTATTTTAACGGTCATAATTGCAACGGTTATATTTCAACGGTCACATTCCCAACAGCTATATTCTCCCATCAACTATTTATAAGACCACCATTTGCTATTTAACTTTCATATGCAACTACATTTTCTTTCCTTCTATCTTCCATTTTTCAAATATGAATCTTGAGTTTTTAGACAATATGGGCTTGTTTGTTTTGGGTCTCAAAACACCTACTCATGGTTTCCAACAAAATTTATCTATCTATTCCAACCTATGTGGGAGAATCAACGGACCATTTCCCAACGGACACAACCCTTCATACTTCTTTCTATCAAAGAAGTAATAAGCACCTATTCATTAATAGTCGCAACCTTATACATGAATGGTCACTAAATCCATTCATGAATAGTCACCAATTATTTAAGCAGTATTTTATTTAAATCTAATACCCATCTTTTAGTTATGAACATAAATAACTAAAATATAAATAGGATTGATGTGGCATGTGAGCCACATAAATAAACTCCAACATTCTCCCACTTGGCTCACATGACAAATCAATCAAAAAAACCTATTGGGTAAAAGATACTTTATATTGTATATGGTTATACAACAACTGCCCAAATAACGGTCTATGATAGAAAGATTGAGCACGAATCATGGCAGTTATGCTACATAAACAAGCATTTCCTTCCATGTATTACAATGGACAAATCTCTCAAAATTTTATATGGTATCACCTGTAAATCATGACTAACTAAAAGTTACTTAGGGTCCGCTTTATTTATCCCAATGGATAATTGTATACGTACTCCATAACTCATGTGCACATGTACGTCTTTATTCTCTAAGAATACTTATAGTGTGACAATACTTTAATTGAGCATCATTATGAGAGAAGACTAATATGAAATGAGCTAAAAGTCATGTATTCACTGCACGACATAAACACTTTGCCGGCTATAACTAACTCAATACTTTATGCTCAAAAGTCACAAATTGTGTGTATGAACTCTTTCTCTCCTCTAATGAGGTACATTACGTCGATATTCTTTATTCGGCTTTCATCTTTATCTTAGAGAACAAAACTGTAGCCAAAGTAAACTTAATAATGGTCTCAACATAACATCGACAACTTGAGACCCATATTGCATGCTATGCTACTTTCATAGCTCCCGCTAATTTTGGCATTCATAATAAACATCACTATGGATGTTAATACCGTGACAAGAGATTTATAGCTTAACCTCAATTTTCTCTTAATTAGCATGCATGTACATGTAGTTTTGGTTCTGTATAAGTACCTCACAATCTTTATTTGTAACTTTCTATACCATGGTTACTTGGATATAGATCCAATAAATCCTTAGCCAATATCTATATAGTCCAGAAAAATGTGCTTGCTCCCACTAACTTTAAAGAACATACCTTTGTCTCTACTTATAAACAAAAAGCTATCTTTTTGCAAATTTCTTTTGGATGCTATCCAAAACCTTATTGGATCTTCGTATAAACGCGTTAACGGCATAAATGGAACTCCAAATACTCTTACTTTGAACATCAAACATATGGGACTAATTCTCCCACTTTTAATGTTCAAACTTTAATCTAATGCGTGAATTAAATCATGTGGGTATGATGCTTTATCCACATAGCGCAAAATCATGATCCATGCATCCTAGACTAGAGTACTTCTCAAGCAATCAATAAAACTTTCACAACTAATTGTGAAAGACAAGAAGCAACTTTAAGAAACAGGAATAGCTACAATAACCAAGAAATAATGACTTTCAATAATTTGTAAATTCTAACCTTCCTGTGGGTAGAGGTGCATCACGCATGAATTTACGTAACACTTTATGAATAAGATAAATGATCAAAACAATGAAAACAAATTCTCCATACCTGTGGGCATAGGAAAAATTTATCCTCGACTTTCAAATGATTGTCTTACTCAACTTTAATTTTTAACTTTTATGCTAATCTATACCTGAAATAAAGTAAACTCAAACCTCTCTGTGGGCAAAAGTTGCAATACACACTGAATCTACTTCATTGTAATAAGACTAGTGAAATTCGAACATCAAAATGAAAATTTCATAACATGAGAACATAGAAATTTTCCCAAACTAATTAAGAGAATTAATTATTCTCTCGTGGGCAAAAATAATTAATTTTACTAATTCAAACTCAATATAATACTCCAGTATTAAATGCCATGGAACATATATAAACACATAGTCTAATGACTATTCACAAATGGTCACGCCTCTTGAACCTAAGGGTCACAGTGATCTTAATGTAAACTTTGTAGTTTGGACAAACCATTTGATTTAACTCCAAGGGTCAAACATCTTCACATATAGAGCAATGACGTATAAGAGAGTCACACCGTTTCAAACTTGACGAAAGAAACCCATTGAATGGTCACAACCACCATTGTCTTTTCCGCTTGTTGTAACCATTTCTAAGTTCTGAAACATTGCATCTATTTAAGAAACCATTACCGAGAATAACATATAGGAAAATCCCAAACCCATCAACTGATTCAAACTATCCATACCCAGGTCCCAGGAAGAAAAATCTAGTCATGGCAGTCGGCGAAGGCAACAAACATAAAATAAAGCAAACCAAAGTATTATGCCATAAACTCTACAAATACATTTGTCACAGGCGTGAGAAATGCCAAACCATATCTTTACACATGCAAACTTAGGAGGGAATCAGGGAAACTTCACTGGGAAATATGTGCAGAGAGTTAAATGCCGTAACCAAGAATTTAACACTAATGCGACAATTTAGGTATGCGTGGAATATTGATCCGGACATGTAATTTCCAGTTTCTTCTTCTTCACAAAAATATCATTCGTCAGATTTACGACTTCACAATCGACCAGTGAATACTAAACAAAATACAAGAAGGTTGGCTCTGATACCAAATGATAAACCTATGTGGGAGAATCAAAATAAATACGCAGCGGAAAAATTACTTACCTTCTGCCATGGTGTTTAAGTCTTAAGAAACCCGAAAATTGTTTCAATCTTGAACCAATATGTTCCACCAATTCAAACTCTCACTAATTGATTTCGGAGAGCAATGGGTTGGATTTCCAATCTAATCTATATAAATGGTTTTCACACATGTGACTTGATGGTAATCACAAGTCTTCATATAGATAGATCGAGACCCTTTCCCAACGGACACAACCCTTCATACTTCTTTCCATCAAAGAAGTAATAAGCACCTATTCATTAATAGTCGCAACCTTACACATGAATAGTCACTAAATCCATTCATGAATAGTCACTAAACTTTTTCATGAGTAGTCACCAATTATTTAAACAGTATTTTATTTAAATCTAATACCCATATTTTAGTTATGAACATAAATAACTAAAATATAAATAGGATTGACGTGGCATGTGAGCCACATAAATAAACTCCAACATTCCTCACCACTAAAAATTCTTAAAAATCTCCCTCAAAATCCAAACTAAACAGGTCTACGATTCTCTATGACTTTGATTTCGATGACTTGGAGTTTATTGCAACTAGCTGTTATGGAAGCAGAACAATTGGAAGCTAAGAGTTCATCAAGACCACGTTTGAGACAACGTTGCACTGTTATTCGATGCAGTCATTTGGGAGGACAACAAAGGCTCTTTCTCGACTATTTTATTGATCAACCAATATTTCCTCCCAAAGTGTTCCGGAGGAGATTTCAATTGAAACATTCTCTTTTCCTTCATATTCTCTCTAAAGTGGAAGCTTACAAATCTTTTTTATCCATAAGAGGAATAATGTTGGAGTGCTTGGTTTGTCTTCCCTTCAGAAGACACTGCGGCACCGGGCACTTAGAATACTCGCTTACGGAATAGCGTCTAATTTTATAGACGAATAGTGTCTGATTTTATAAATTTATGTATAAACAATGTCTTGATCATTATGGCTTCTTTTGATTAACTCATCAATTATCTTTGTTGGACATCTTACACAATAAAAGACCTCTGATTATCACTTTATGAGGCCAATTTCAAGATTTTGACAGGCATAAATGCAATGTTGAGACATGAAGTTTGTAAAGACCTATGATTTTAAATTTCTTTTCCTTAATTAATGGTTAATATGGAGGATCGTGTTTCAAGTTAAATGTGTATTTCATTACCATGGTTGTACGGATTAACGTGCCGTTATGTATAGGATGTTCGAAAAATAGTTAAGCTTTGAATTCGGTGTTGAAAATATGCTTGGAGTTATTGATAGCAAACGGGGTACGAGTCGATGAACGTTGGTAAATTTATAAATTTTTCCAAGTGGTACCGGTACTATGTTTTTTCCAGTACCGGTACCCATTGACCAAAGGTTGTGCAATGCTGACATTTTGGTCATATTTCCCAGTAACGGTACCCACTGAGAAATTTCAAACGATTTTTGTACGTGATCTGGACCACTATAAATAGACTCATTTACCATTTTTCACACTCAAAATCACGAGATTACCTAGAAGCACCTCCTCTCACCTACCCCATTCCAATCTCACTCAAATCCATTTATTTCAACCTCAAATCTTCAAGATCCAAGTGCTTTCCACCTCAAGCACATTTGATTTTCGCTTTTGGTGAACAAAGGGTAAGTTTTATGTTCTTGCTCTCACTCCTTGACTCTCAATCACGTTTTTCTCTCTCTCTTCTCAATCACATGTTGATCCACACTTGTTTATCCTGTTTTGGGTTGTATTTACTCTAGATCTTGTAGCAAAATTTGAAAGTAGCTTGTTCTTAACAGATTTGAGCTTGATCCATTTGATTCTCTTAGGGTTTTGCTCAAAACCCATTTCGGTAGGAATTTCTCCTCTCTCTACATGCTTATGTATTACTATTGATTAAGTGTTTGATTCCTCAATTTCTTGACTTCTCCTCTATTATTGTTGATTTTACCATGCTTGAAGAAAAACCCACATCTTACTTGCAAAATCCTTGATCTTGGTTAGGGTTCTTGATGCTTGAGTACTCTCACTCCTAATTGAAGTTATGTAACATGTGGTTTTCATATTTTGAACACTCCTCCATGATTCTTAGTGGTTTTTCATTTTGAAATTGAGGAATACTTGAGTTTGGAATTTCGCTGCTTGAGTAAAATTGAGGCTTTTGTGTTTTCTTTCTAGTATAATAAAAGTGAGTTTGTACTTTGTATTCGAGCTACAATAGTATGGAGATGGTATGAGATTGTTATGAGATGAGATTATGAATGCATATATGTCATGTTTGTGATATAATGCATTATTTTGAATGATGAATGTGTTGATAAAATGAGGATAGATGAGATGGAGTGGTTGTTGTATAATGATTAGAATAGGGAAGTTACTGCAACGCAAGGGGTGGTAATGCAGAGATCCAAATCAAGTGATGTTTACTGCAACTTAAGAGGTGGTAATGCAGAGACCCAAATCAGTTGATGTTTACTACAATGCAAGGAGTGGTAATGCAGAGACCCAATCGAGTGATTTTTACTGCAACGCAAGTGGTGAAAAATGCAGACTATGGGATATGAGTGAGTGCTTGATTTTGGTTAAGGGTGGCAATATGTGTTGTTCTATATTTATGGATCTTTGATTAGTATTATGTGTGAATCCCGTGAAACCGAATGTTATAGAGTTATTGTTTCATCATTCCTTAGTTATGTGATTTCCCTTATAGTATGATTCATATGATTTCGCACTTATATCATCCCATTTACATATAGATTTAGTTGAGATTTTTCTACTGGGCTAGTGTAGCTCAACCCTTCTTTTTTTAGGTACATGATTAAAGGTGCATAATCTGGAGTCTTTGGCATGCAAGGAGTAACCATCTCATGAAAGCCTTATTTGAAGAGTTACGTTGTCATTTTTACACTTAATATTTTGTAAATGAAAAATGTAATTTTCTTCATACTGTAACAAACTTAATTTTCTTTCCTCATAAGACTCGCAAATCATTTAAATGTAACTTATTGCATTTACATTGGGAAGAAAAGTTGACTTTATGAAATGTCGTGGCACATTGTTTGAGGATACTTGTGTATGGAGTTATTGGTATTTTACTTATGAAATTTTTTTTATTAATATGTTTGAAAGCGAGAGCGTGACACAGTTCTTGGTGGCATGGACACAAGGGAATTGTCCTGCTGTGTTGGAGCTGGCTCAATGTAAACCCCAATTTTTCCCGCAAGGCATTGTTCAAAAAAAAATAAATTCTTGACCCAAGAATTGAAGAAATAAGTTAGTTTTAGTGGCCTTTTTCTAGAAATCTCATTAACAGCATATTACAAACACTTTATAGGCATTACACAAATTTCACTTACACAATCACTAATTCTCTCACTGATAAGGCTTAAATTATTGAATCACAAACTCGCACATCACACCTACACAAATATTTCAATAACAATGAATACAATGAATATGGCTAAGATTCAATAAAGGGTGTGTTATAATGTTTAGGATTACAATATTCGTAGGATGGTACTAAATTCAAAACTGTTTTTGTTAAGGCCAAAATTGTTGTGCATAAGAAGCTTGTACTATTTGCAAAATGCAAGATTTTTATGCACAATAGTTTTTGCATTAACAAAAACAGTTTTGGCATTATTATTTCCCTATCCGTATACCTTTTTTGCCTAATGCTTAATTTTTTTAAGTGTTTTTTATGTTTTCACCCATTAAACTATCACCTCTTTTTCTGCTTCGCCCTCAAACTACCAAAAATCAACCACTTCATCCTCAAACTACCAGATTGCATTTCATCCAATCAAATTGGTAACAGCATCCATGAATTTGGATAGAAAATCTGGCACATGACATGCCCCTACTAGTGTTTTATAAGGCTGAATGGTCATTCCAACCCCTCACAACCCTCTACGCCAAATCAAATGGGTTTCCCTCTAATTTCTGGTGTATATATACACAGACATAGGTCTAAAAATAGAGTATTGGCCTTCCTCTTCCTTTTACCCCAATTTCTATCTCTTTTTCTTGAAATCAAATGCTCAAACTGTAACGAACCGTAATTTTTTTTTAATAATAGTGTTAGTAATATTAATAAAACAAACCGTAATTTTTTTTTATAATAAGAGTATTAGTAATATTAATAGATTTCTTATTAAAATTTATTTTGTCACAACATATATACAAATGCATGCATATCTCGTACCTCCTTCCCTCCCTCTTGCAGCCTCTCTTCCTCTCATAGCTCCCTCTCTCTCCAGCCATAACTCTCCCTATTTCTTTCTCTCCAAGAAAAACCAAGTTCATTCCCCCCTCGCACAAATCGAAAAATCCCTTCATCCCCAAGAAAAAATACGAATTCAATTCGTTCATATACATTCCTTGCTTCTTCTCCGACCCCAAATTTGTTCATTCCAAGTCCATGAACCCAACTCTATTAAATTCGACCTTATCCTTCTCTTTCAAAATTCACCTATAAATACCCCACCTCATTGACCCACGAGCACACCTCTACACCCTCCACACTCCATTGAGTAAGAACCAGGCGAAAACCATGGCCAATTAAAACTCCAATCCATAGAGTTTTAGAAAGAGAAAATTAGAGTGAGAAAAGTGGGTTTCATAGTTACGTTCAACCGAAACCCAATTCAACTATTCCAATCACTTCCCACAACTCCAAGCATCCCCAAACATCATCCAATTCGGTCCCAAGGTCCTCTAGTCGTCAAACCCGAAGTCTTCTTCCTCAAAATTCAAGTTTCGATTTTTGAATCAATTCGATCAAACTAAGGTATTATAATCCTATCCAACTCCTCTCTAAGTACATTTAAGTATTTTTAAGCTTAATCCTATGCCCCAAATGGACCCATGCATTAAAACCATCGCGAAACAATAAAAAAATAGAAACTGCCCCTAACCTACGGCCGCAACCTTCGGGCCGCAAGGACCTGTCAATTCCTTGCGGCTGGCACTCCCACAGTGAACTCTGATCAGTTTTATTAAAAATTGTTCGTACCCACTTTGTGACCTCCTGAACAACAATTTTGACACCCGAAATATTTTTCCTAAACTCCTTGCACCTCAAAGATGATATCTTGTTAATAATTTTTATTATTATTTATTTTACCAAGTTTCAATCGAAATAACTTTGCGACCTTATAAACCATGTTATTAATGCCCGAATAAATTTTTTAAACTCTTTACACTCCTAAGATAAAACCTTGTTAACCTCAATATATTTTATTAATTAGATTATTCATTACCTAATTATTTTACTTTCAAAAAATTTCGGTAATATCTTTATTTAAAATAATCTCGCAACTCTCCGGACCCAATTTTTGACACTCGATCACGTTGTGTAGGACTCCTATTAAGGTCATGATAATTATTTTAATATGTTTATCTATTTAATGTAATTAATTTCGTTATTAATCAATCTAATTTCATAAAAATAAGCCTAGACTTATTAGTATTATTATTATTATTATTATTATTATTATTTTGATTTATAAAGATTCCGCTAATAAAATTAACTTCTTGGCCAATACAAGACTAAGGGCAACGGCCCATTCATAAAAAGTTAGGTAATTTCTACGATTATTGTTTATTTCAATTATTATTTTGATTATTTGTTTATTGTTCAAACTCTTGATTGGTATGCTAGATTAGATCATGGAGACATGAGGTGGTATGCGAATAGAGTTCACTTAGACTGTCACACCCTCAATTTTTTTAACATAAATAATGATAAGATTTGAAATACAAAATCCTCACAATAGAACATACAATACCCCAAAATACGATACGGTGCCTAGTTCCATAAATACAACGAATCAAAATAGAAAATACATAACAGTGTGATTTAGTTTACAAGGATAATAGAGTACTCTCCAAAAATTGCTTTAAACCATAACCATAGCATGCACTCCAAACACTCCATGACAGTGACCTACAATATACCTAAAAATGATAGGTTGAGCTACATTAGCCCAATAGTGAATACTATGCTCAAACTATATGTAAATTTAATAAATCATGCACCATGAATGAGTGAATATTGACAGATATGCCCAAAGTACAAGTGACTACCAACAAGCTGTAAGCTATAGTCTAAGGGTCTTAGACTTCACATAAATGTCACTAACCGTTTGCTTCTTTGACTAAATACATTAATAAACTCACGTCGTTCCACATTTGTCCTATAATCAATTCAAAATCATCTTATTATTCTTCGTACGGTACTACAATCTTTCTTGTGTCCACATTGATCATCATCAAATCCCTTTATTACAAAACCATTCCTTTTGATTTCAAAACAATTCAAAGAAAACTCACGACCATTGTAGGCCGAGCTCTGTTGATTTGGGCTGAATATCAGAGTCCGTTGATTTGTGCCCAAATACTGAAAACCGTTGATTCGCTCAAGAATACCGGAGGATTTTCATCAAAATCCTTTAACCAAAACCAAATTCCTTCATAAACTTCATAAACCAATTGCTTGTCGTTAAGAGTCTGAGCCGGTGCTCCTGCTGGACACTTACTCGATAACGAGTCCTGAAGACAAATGATATGAGCATTTAGCTTTCACCAGGCATTTACTCATTTAAGAGTCCTAAAAGTATATGATATGAGCATTTAGCTCCTACCAGACATTTACTCATGCAAGAGCCCTGAAATAAATGATATGAGCATTTAGCTCCTGCTAGGCATTTACTCATTCAAGAGCCCTGAAATAGATGATATGAGCATTTCGCTCCTGCCAGGCATTTACTCATTCAAAAGCCCTGAAAGTTCTCTTTGTATCCATTTGTTATCCATTATCATCCCACTTCTCATTCACAAACATCAAGTCGTTCAATCAAATCCAAAAGCCATCTAATCGATCACATGGTATTACAAGACCAACAATCTACCATATCACGTACAATCAAATACACACGTCCTCACCGTACCTCTAAGTACACCCCCATATCTTCACATACCACATATCAACCCACGACTAGACTTTGCAATGCCCGGTCTTCTAGTTTCTGTACTTGGAGTCCGTAAAGCATATGCTAAAGGAATCTAAAGAATTGTATGAGTCGAGAGAAAACGAATTGCAATGCTACTCATCGGATCCCTAAACATGTTCAGGTGTATCGTTCGTATTTCAATGTGTAATAACGTCCATTTCTCATTTCTTAATACAACGAGTTCACTCTAGTCCATTGGATATCACTATAAGTGAAAGATAAGTAATACTCTCCAAAACACTTGAAAGAATGTGTAAACAAACCCATTAGAGTCGATGAGAAGCTTCAGAATGTGATTTGGTAGATGTGGGAAAAGCAGCTTAAAGACACTGTACCAGTTCAACCACCTACCGGTACGTGAATGAGTCCTACCGGTAGAAGAGGGGAATGTTGCACTTGTCCTACCGGTAGATGGAAGTTCCTACTGGTAAAAACTGGAAACAGGAAGGCCAACATTTTCACAAAACAGCTTTGTACTTATTCAACATGTAGGTGAAAGTTCCTACCGGTAGGTGGACGAATATGTTTGAGCTGCTGCAGTACGTTTGAGTTGGTTTGAAAATTTGTTCTACCGGTAGGTGAAAAGTTCCTACCAGTAGGAAGGGTGTTTTTCCGGCGATTGTGACAGAAATTTTAGATTTCAATCCAATCCCAACAACAACCAATACAAGTTCAATGTCACGCCCTGGATTTTCTACATAAATATGAATAACTTTTCATAATTAAAATCCTCACAATTACATACATCATACCCCAAAAGAGTTTTACCCAAGGCACATCAGCCCAATAACTTGAAATTACAAAGAGTGAAGGAGAAATTAAATAGTTTACAAATACCCAATTGATAAATAGCGGAAGTGAAGTTACAATTACATCCTTAAAAGAAATCCGAAAGAGTGATAATGCCATTTTCTCATGTCAGCTTTCAGAAGATTTCCAATCAATGCATGCACAGCACCCTATGCTACAGCTTCGAATGTACACCTGAAAAATGAAGGGTTGAGCAAACACGCGCCCAGTAGGAAAATCTCTACAAACTTTATATGCAAAAGAGAAGATGTGAACATAAAAGAATAATATCAGATACAATGAAAGAGGGTGCAACTAACGCAACTCCATGAAGGGGTTTCAGGGTTTAAGGGACACTTCACTTGCCATTTATCGGTTAATTAGCCATCTTTTACGTGTCCTTATTATTCAATTCCATCAAGTACACTTCTACGGTTACCAACTTTCTTTCTAGGTCTTAGGGGCCCCGTATATCTCCCATTGATCTCCAATATGAGCCCATGTATCTCTTCCTCCATTAACAAACCGAACAGTAAGATTAAGAAATTTCCGGGTCTTAGGGCCCCATATACCCACAATGCATTTCCGGGTACTCGTGACCCCGTACATCCATTTTACCTTCCGGGTACTCATGACCCCGTACATCCGTCCTACATTCCGGGTGCTCATGACCCCGTACATCCGATCCAAGTTCCGGGTATCAAGACCCCGTATGCCAATTACAACTCCTTTGTATTACCTTTCGCCATATGTGTTTCTCATGCTCGAATTGCACTATTGTAGGTAAAGAGAGATTGGTATTAAATACACGGTCCACATACCAATTCACATTTCCGATCTATTTCCAAACTAATTATCCTAACTCACTCCTCATACTACATGGCATCGAGTGTTAAGTTCTCGTCGTGTCCGTGAAGTGTCGAAATCCTTTTCCAACCAGTCCGTACCGTTCAAATCCAACTTTGTTCTATAATATAGTTTTCGTAAAATCATGTTCAAATGAGTAATAAGATCATAAAGAAGTTCAATGAATTCGTTTGGTACAAGTACTCAAGTTGAGGGATCCTTTGAAAGGGGTTCGGAGTGTATTAGAAGTGAACAGAACCCAAAACAGTGAAGGATGGATCAAGTCAGCAAAAATTGTCCAGACACAAGGTGTTATCGATAACCTTTCAGAATGTTATCGATAACCAAGGATTCAGGTGAATAAAAATGCAATGTTATCGATAACCTGGATGGAGTTATCGATAACGAAGGGGTCAGTATCATTCCAGACGCAAGGGTATCGATAACAATGGCAAACGTTAGGGATAACGATGAAACGTTAGGGATAACATAACAAACGTTAGGGATAACGATGGCAAACGTTAGGGATAACGATGACAAACGTTAGGGATAACATGACAAACGTTAGGGATAACGTGACAAATTTCTGAGTTTTGAAACATAGTGTTATCGATAACAAAGGCTAAGGTATCGATAACAATAGATTTTCTGGGCTTTGGAACAAGGTGTT